>CM076994.1:146880189-147530164 GCA_039090855.1 Macrothele yani
CATTGTCAACCATTATCAATCCACTGCTGGACGAAGGTCTCCCCAAGTTTCCTCCACAACGGTCTGTCTTGTGCCAGTCTCCTCCATGTCACCCCTGCATACTTTCGAATTTCATCCACCCATCTCCCATGTGGTCTTCTTCTGGGTCTTTTCCTGTCCCTTGGAATCCAATCTAAAATTTCGGCTGTCCATCGATGATCTGTCCTTCTGGCAGTATGTCCAGCCCATTGCCATTTCAGGGATTTAACTCTGATCATGATGTCTTCCACTCTTGTCATTTTTCGGATCCACGAGTTCCTCTTCTTATCTCTCCTGGTTACACCAAGCATGCACCTCTCCATGCTGCTTTGAGTTGTCTGCAGCCTTTGTATGTCTCTTTTAGTTAAGGTCCACGTCTCTGCACCATACGTAAGCACTGGAAGGATGCATTGATCAAACACTTTTCTTTTAAGACATAATGGCATATTGCTCTTGAAAATTATGCTGTTTCTTCCAAAAGCTCTCCAGGCAAGTTTTGTACGCCGATTAATTTCTTCATCAATGTGACCCTCACTTGATATCTGCTGTCCAAGATAAACGTACGTGTCTGTTATCTCCAGCTTTTCTCCATCAATCGATAAATCTTCATTTCTTGTAAAAGCATTGAACATCACTTTTGTCTTCTGAAAGTTCATTTTTAATCCCACTTCTTTACTCTTGTCAGCAAGTTCCTGGATCATACTCTGCAGCTCTGATGGGGTAGTTGCAAAAATGACTACGTCATCAGCAAAGCGAAGGTGGGTTAGATAATCTCCATTAATCTTTATTCCCTTGTTTTCCCAGCTCAGCGACTGAAAAACACCCTCCAATGTGGCATTAAAGAGCTTCGGAGATATGGTGTCCCCTTGTCTCACTCCCTTTCCAATTTTTACGTGTGTTGTATTTTCAAACAGCCTAATCTTTGCACTTGCATTTTCATAGATGTTATTAATAATATTAATGTATGCATCTTCAATACCGCAGGTTTTCAGAGCCATTGTAACTGCTGATGGTTTCACCGAATCAAAGGCTTTTTCCTAATCGATAAAAGCCATGCACAATGGAAGTTCATATTCCCTCGCTCTTTCAATTAGTTCTCTCAGCACGTGGATATGATCTATTGTGCTGTAGCCACTCCTGAATCCAGCTTGTTCTCTCGGTTGAGCCATGTCCAGTGTTACCTTCAAGCGGTGTGAAAGAACTTTAGTGAAGATTTTATAAACTACTGATAGGAGGCTGATAGGTCTGTAGTTTCCGAGATCCTCAATGTCACCTTTCTTATGTAGCAGGATCATTGTAGCGGTGTTCCAATCCTCAGGAATCTTTCCTTCATTAAGGCATCGAGTGAAAATTTGGGCGAGTACTGTTTCGATTTCTCCACTTGCTTCTTGTATGATGTCTACAGTAATTCCATCTTCTCCTGGAGCTTTTCCTCGCTTCATGTTCTTGATTGCATGTGCAACTTCTGCTGGAAGGACTGGAGGAACTCTGGTACTGGTATCTTTCATGATGTCAGGAGTGCATATATCATCCCTTTCATATAATTTGGAGTAGAAATCTTTCACTCTTGTCAAAATTTCGCCTCTATTTCTTGTTACAGAACCATCTTCTTTTCTCAGTGCCATAATCTGTTTTCTTCCCTTACTGAGATGTCCCTTTGCTATCTTTAGGCTTTGGTTGTTTTCAATTGCTTTCCTCACTAGTTCACAGTTGAATTTCCTTACGTCTTCAGTGATACTTTTTCTTACTGTCTTGCATAGCTCTATATATTCCACTTTGGAAGTCATATCTTCTTTAGTTGTTCTCATCTCTCTTCTTTTTTGCATCAACATTTTGGTTTTTCCTGATAATTTGTTCACATGCAACTTGTTCTTAGACCCAGCCAATTTTGTTGCTGTTTCCATAAGAGCTTTGGTTACTTTTCTGTTAACTTCAGAGATGTCCACTTCTTCCGATGTTAGGCCTTCTAAAGCAGAGAACCTGTTCTTCAGTTCTAACTTGAAGGTATTATGGTGTTTTTTAAGGTTGGTTATGTCAATAGATTTTGTTTGTCTTATGAGCTTGCCACGTTCAAGTTTAGTGTTGAGGTGCATCTTACATCTCACCAATCTATGGTCACTACCTGTGTTGAACTTGTTTAGCACACTGCAGTCTTCTATGACGAATTTTTTGTTACACATAATAAAATCAATTTCACTTGTCGTCCCATTTGGATGTCTCCATGTCCATTTTCTGTGTGGCTTTTCTTGAAAAAGGAGTTCAAGATGAAAAACCCTTCTGCCTCTGCAAACTCAACGAGAGTATTTCCACGCTGGTTTCTGTTGCCATGACCGAATTTACCTACTGAAGTTTCATTCTGTTGCCGTTGCCCTATTTTTGCATTGAAATCTCCCATAATTATTTTCAAGTGCTGCTTACCTTTATTATTTAGATGACAAATTTCCTCATAAAATTCTTCAATTTCTTCTTCAGGATGACTTGTGGTGGGTGCATAAGTTTGAATAATCTGAGCCTGGTATCTTCGAGAGTTGGATAACAAGTCGTGCAGCTCTGTCAGAGGAACTTTCAACTTCTACAACTTTATCCTTCAGTTTCTTGTTTATTATAAATCCAACACCACTAGTTCTGCCAGTATCTGTCCCACGATAGTAGAAGAGATGTCCACTTTTCAGTTCGATGAGATCTTCTCCTCTCCTTACTTCACTTAGCCCCACGATGTCCCACTTGATCCTTTGCAGTTCCTCTTCCAATTCAAGAAGCCTTGAATCAGAAGATAGAGAGCGTCCATTGTAAGTAGCCAAGGTCAGCATCAGATGGCAGCCTAGTCCGGTTCTCCGGGGATTCTTAGCACCCTCTGCCTTCATGTCGCACTGGCCGCTGCCTTGGCCAGGTACATTCCAGCTGCCGGAGACTGAGGGCCAAGATTTAAGTTGTGGAATCATTTTGGAGGGGTTTGGCCATAACTCACCACGCTGGCCAAGCGGGTTGGTGAGTGTGGGATAGAATTTCCTCTAATCCCGATGGTATAGTTATACCGCTATGGGCGGTCGTCAGAGCCCCTTTAGTGGGAACAGGATGCACCACGAGAAGGCGGGGTTGACATTTGTCAAGGAGAGGCTGTGATGTTACGCATCACCTGACCTTACATCCCATATATATATATATATATATATATATATGGACCGGACTAGGCTGCCATCTGATGATATATATATATATGTGTGTATAGGGATGTAAGGTCAGGTGATGCGTAACATCACAGCCTCTCCTTGACAAATGTCAACCCCGCCTTCTCGTGGTGCATCCTGTTCCCACTATAAAGGGGCTCTGACGACCGCCAATAGCGGTATAACTATACCATCGGGATTAGAGGAAATGCTATCCCACACTCACCAACCCGCTTGGCCAGCGTGGTGAGTTATGGCCAAACCCCTCCAAAATGACTCCACAACTTAAATCTTGGCCCTCAGTCTCCGGCAGCTGGAATGTACCTGGCCAAGGCAGCGGCCAGTGCGACATGAAGGCAGAGGGTGCTAAGAATCCCCGGAGGACCGGACTAGGCTGCCATCTGATGCTGACCTTGGCTACATACAATGGACGCTCCCTATCTTCTGATTCAAGGCTTCTTGAATTGGAAGAGGAACTACAAAGGATCAAGTGGGACATCGTGGGGCTAAGTGAGGTAAGGAGAAAAGGAGAAGATCTCATCGAACTGAAAAGTGGACATCTGTTCTACTATCGTGGGACAGATACTGGCAGAACTAGTGGTGTTGGATTTATAATAAACAAGAAACTGAAGGATAAAGTTGTAGAAGTTGAAAGTTCCTCTGACAGAGCTGCACGACTTGTTATCCAACTCTCGAAAAATACCAGGCTCAGATTATTCAAACTTATGCACCCACCACAAGTCATGCTGAAGAAGAAATTGAAGAATTTTATGAGGAAATTTGTCATCTAAATAATAAAGGTAAGCAGCACTTGAAAATAATTATGGGAGATTTCAATGCAAAAATAGGGCAACGGCAACAGAATGAAACTTCAGTAGGTAAATTCGGTCACAGCAACAGAAACCAGCGTGGAAATACTCTCGTTGAGTTTGCAGAGGCAGAAGGGTTTTTCATCTTGAACTCCTTCTTCAAGAAAAAGCCACACAGGAAATGGACATGGAGACATCCAAATGGGATGACAAGTGAAATTGATTTTATTATGTGTAACAAAAAATTCGTCATAGAAGACTGCAGTGTGCTAAACAAGTTCAACACAGGTAGTGACCATAGATTGGTGAGATGTAAGATGCACCTCAACACTAAACTTGAACGTGGCAAGCTCATGAGACAAACAAAATCTATTGACATAACCAACCTTAAAAAACACCAAAATTTGCTATTAAAGAAAAATTTCCTAGTAAAATCCCATAAGTTACTTTAGATTATTAAGACCATAATACCTTCAAGTTGGAACTGAAGAACAGGTTCTCTGCTTTAGAAGGCCTAACATCGGAAGAAGTGGACATCTCCGAAGTTAACAGAAAAGTAACCAAAGCTCTTATGGAAACAGCAACAAAATTAGCTGGGTCTAAGAACAAGTTGCATGTAAATAAATTATCAGGAAAAACGAAAATGTTGATGCAAAAAAGAAGAGTGATGAGGACAACTAAAGAAGATGTGACTTCCAAAGTGGAATATATAGAGCTATGCAAGACAGTAAGAAAAAGTATCACTGAAGACGTAAGATAATTCAACTGTGAACTAGTGAGGAAAGCAATTGAAAACAACGAAAGCCTAAAGATAGCAAAGGGACATCTCAGTAAATGAAGAAAACAGATTATGGCACTGAGAAAAGAAGATGGTTCTGTAACAAGAAATAGAGGCGAAATTTTGACAAGAGTGAAAGATTTCTACTCCAAATTATATGAAAGGGATGATACATGCACTCCAGACATCATGAAAGATACCAGTACCAGAGTTCCTCCAGTCCTTCCAGCAGAAGTTGCACATGCAATCAAGAACATGAAGCGGGGAAAAGCTCCAGGAGAAGATGGAATTACTGTAGACATCATACAAGAAGCAAGTGGAGAAATCGAAACAGTACTCGCCCAAATTTTCACTCGATGCCTTAATGAAGGAAAGATTCCTGAGGATTGGAACACCGCTACAATGATCCTGCTACATAAGAAAGGTGACATTGAGGATCTCGGAAACTACAGACCTATCAGCCTCCTATCAGTAGTTTATAAAATCTTCACTAAAGTTCTTTCACACCGCTTGAAGGTAACACTGGACATGGCTCAACCAAGAGAACAAGCTGGATTCAGGAGTGGCTACAGCACAATAGATCATATCCACGTGCTGAGAGAACTAATTGAAAGAGCGAGGGAATATGAACTTCCATTGTGCATGGCTTTTATCGATTATGAAAAAGCCTTTGGTTCGGTGAAACCATCAGCAGTTACAATGGCTCTGAAAACCTGCGGTATTGAAGATGCATACATTAATATTATTAATAACATCTATGAAAATGCAAGTGCAAAGATTAGGCTGTTTGAAAATACAACACACGTAAAAATTGGAAAGGGAGTGAGACAAGGTGACACCATATCTCCGAAGCTCTTTAATGCCACATTGGAGGGTGTTTTTCAGTCGCTGAGCTGGGAAAACAAGGGGATAAAGATTAATGGAGATTATCTAACCCACCTTCGTTTTGCTGATGACGTAGTCATTTTTGCAACTACTCCATCAGAGCTGCAGAGTATGATCCAGGAACTTGCTGACAAGAGTAAAGAAGTGGGATTAAAAATAAACTTTCAGAAGACAAAAGTGATGTTCAATGCTTTTACAAGAAATGAAGATTTATCGATTGATGGAGAAAAGCTGGAGATAGCAGACACGTACGTTTATCTTGGACAGCAGATATCAAGTGAATGTCACATTGATGAAGAAATTAATCGGCGTACAAAACTTGCCTGGAGAGCTTTTGGAAGAAACAGCATAATTTTCAAGAGCAATATGCCATTATGTCTTAGAAGAAAAGTGTTTGATCAATGCATCCTTCCAGTGCTTACGTATGGTGCAGAGACGTGGACCTTAACTGAAAGAGACATACAAAGGCTGCAGACAACTCAAAGAAGCATGGAGAGGCGCATGCTTGGTGTAACCAGGAGAGATAAGAAGAGGAACTCGTGGATCCGAAAATGACAAGAGTGGAAGACATCATGATCAGAGTTAAATCCCTGAAATGGCAATGGGCTGGACGTACTGCCAGAAGGACAGATCATCGATGGACAGCCGAAATTTTAGATTGGATTCCAAGGGACAGGAAAAGACCCAGAAGAAGACCACATGGGAGATGGGTGGATGAAATTCGAAAGTATGCAGGGGTGACATGGAGGAGACTGGCACAAGACAGACCGTTGTGGAGGAAACTTGGGGAGACCGTCCAGCAGTGGATTGATAATGGTTGACAATGATGATGATGATATATATATATATATATAAAAAATGATTCCACAACTTAAATCTTGGCCCTCAGTCTCCGGCAGCTGGAATGTACCTGGCCAAGGCAGCGGCCAGTGCGACATGAAGGCAGAGGGTGCTAAGAATCCCCGGAGGACCGGACTAGGCTGCCATCTGATGCTGACCTTGGCTACTTACAATGGACGCTCCCTATCTTCTGATTCAAGGCTTCTTGAATTGGAAGAGGAACTACAAAGGATCAAGTGGGACATCGTGGGGCTAAGTGAGGTAAGGAGAAAAGGAGAAGATCTCATCGAACTGAAAAGTGGACATCTCTTCTACTATCGTGGGACAGATACTGGCAGAACTAGTGGTGTTGGATTTATAATAAACAAGAAACTGAAGGACAAAGTTGTAGAAGTTGAAAGTTCCTCTGACAGAGCTGCACGACTTGTTATCCAACTCTCGAAAAGATACCAGGCTCAGATTATTCAAACTTATGCACCCACCACAAGTCATCCTGAAGAAGAAATTGAAGAATTTTATGAGGAAATTTGTCATCTAAATAATAAAGGTAAGCAGCATTTGAAGATAATTATGGGAGATTTCAATGCAAAAATAGGGCAACGGCAACAGAATGAAACTTCAGTAGGTAAATTCGGTCATGGCAACAGAAACCAGCGTGGAAATACTCTCGTTGAGTTTGCAGAGGCAGAAGGGTTTTTCATCTTGAACTCCTTCTTCAAGAAAAAGCCACACAGGAAATGGACATGGAGACATCCAAATGGGACGACAAGTGAAATTGATTTTATTATGTGTAACAAAAAATTCGTCATAGAAGACTGCAGTGTGCTAAGCAAGTTCAACACAGGTAGTGACCATAGATTGGTGAGATGTAAGATGCACCTCAACACTAAACTTGAACGTGGCAAGCTCATAGGACAAACAAAATCTATTGACATAACCAACCTTAAAAAACACCATAATACCTTCAAGTTAGAACTGAAGAACAGGTTCTCTGCTTTAGAAGGCCTAACATCGGAAGAAGTGGACATCTCTGAAGTTAACAGAAAAGTAACCAAAGCTCTTATGGAAACAGCAACAAAATTAGCTGGGTCTAAGAACAAGTTGCATGTGAACAAATTATCAGGAAAAACCAAAATGTTGATGCAAAAAAGAAGAGAGATGAGGACAACTAAAGAAGATGTGACTTCCAAAGTGGAATATATAGAGCTATGCAAGACAGTACGAAAAAGTATCACTGAAGACGTAAGGAAATTCAACTGTGAACTAGTGAGGAAAGCAATTGAAAACAACCAAAGCCTAAAGATAGCAAAGGGACATCTCAGTAAGGGAAGAAAACAGATTATGGCACTGAGAAAAGAAGATGGTTCTGTAACAAGAAATAGAGGCGAAATTTTGACAAGAGTGAAAGATTTCTACTCCAAATTATATGAAAGGGATGATATATGCACTCCAGACATCATGAAAGGTACCAGTACCAGAGTTCCTCCTGTCCTCCCAGCAGAAGTTGCACATGCAATCAAGAACATGAAGCGAGGAAAAGCTCCAGGAGAAGATGGAATTACTGTAGACATCATACAAGAAGCAAGTGGAGAAATCGAAACAGTACTCGCCCAAATTTTCACTCGATGCCTTAATGAAGGAAAGATTCCTGAGGATTGGAACACCGCTACAATGATCCTGCTACATAAGAAAGGTGACATTGAGGATCTCGGAAACTACAGACCTATCAGCCTCCTATCAGTAGTTTATAAAATCTTCACTAAAGTTCTTTCACACCGCTTGAAGGTAACACTGGACATGGCTCAACCGAGAGAACAAGCTGGATTCAGGAGTGGCTACAGCACAATAGATCATATCCACGTGCTGAGAGAACTAATTGAAAGAGCGAGGGAATATGAACTTCCATTGTGCATGGCTTTTATCGATTATGAAAAAGCCTTTGATTCGGTGAAACCATCAGCAGTTACAATGGCTCTGAAAACCTGCGGTATTGAAGATGCATACATTAATATTATTAATAACATCTATGAAAATGCAAGTGCAAAGATTAGGCTGTTTGAAAATACAACACACGTAAAAATTGGAAAGGGAGTGAGACAAGGTGACACCATATCTCCGAAGCTCTTTAATGCCACATTGGAGGGTGTTTTTCAGTCACTGAGCTGGGAAAACAAGGGGATAAAGATTAATGGAGATTATCTAACCCACCTTCGTTTTGCTGATGACGTAGTCATTTTTGCAACTACCCCATCAGAGCTGCAGAGTATGATCCAGGAACTTGCTGACAAGAGTAAAGAAGTGGGATTAAAAATGAACTTTCAGAAGACAAAAGTGATGTTCAATGCTTTTACAAGAAATGAAGATTTATCGATTGATGGAGAAAAGCTGGAGATAACAGACATGTACGTTTATCTTGGACAGCAGATATCAAGTGAGGGTCACATTGATGAAGAAATTAATCGGCGTACAAAATTTGCCTGGAGAGCTTTTGGAAGAAACAGCATAATTTTCAAGAGCAATATGCCATTATGTCTTAAAAGAAAAGTGTTTGATCAATGCATCCTTCCAGTGCTTACGTATGGTGCGGAGACGTGGACCTTAACTAAAAGAGACATACAAAGGCTGCAGACAACTCAAAGAAGCATGGAGAGGTGCATGCTTGGTGTAACCAGGAGAGATAAGAAGAGGAACTCGTGGATCCGAAAAATGACAAGAGTGGAAGACATCATGATCAGAGTTAAATCCCTGAAATGGCAATGGGCTGGACATACTGCCAGAAGGACAGATCATCGATGGACAGCCGAAATTTTAGATTGGATTCCAAGGGACAGGAAAAGACCCAGAAGAAGACCACATGGGAGATGGGTGGATGAAATTCGAAAGTATGCAGGGGTGACATGGAGGAGACTGGCACAAGACAGACCGTTGTGGAGGAAACTTGGGGAGACCTTCGTCCAGCAGTGGATTGATAATGGTTGACAATGATGATGATGATGATGATATATAAAGATTTATTTTAAATACATATATATATATATATATATATATATATATATATGTATTAAAAATTTTTCAGTAAGGCTTATTCCCACTTGTATTTTTTCCAGAAGCTTTTGCCGAAGAACCAAATCCATGGACCCCTCCATATGAACTTTCTGGCAATGCTACTGGCTTGTATATATTACTAGCGGGGTACCCGGTATTTCCTGGGTAAATGTGCATGTAATCGCCAAGATCAGCAAGTGAAATTTTATGAATGAGAAACATATTCCTGTAATTTTCCAGTAAATTTATTTTAATTCATTTAGGTTATTGCTTTTTGGTAAACAATATTTTTGGTTTGGGAGCAAAAATGTAGAGATTTTTAGGATTGCCAACTCTTGAGCAGGCAACATAGAGTTGTCCATGTGAAAAGCAGGGTTCCTCCAAATTAATACCGGTCAGCTACTGCCAATGACTGGCCTTGCGCTTTGTTGATGGACATGGCAAAAGCCAGATGTTTCGGGAATTGCAGACACCTGAAGTCAAACAGCACATCTGTGGGAATCTGTGGAATCCTTGGAATGAAGACATCTTCTTCTTTTGCACAGCCAGTCAGAATAGTTGCTTCGATGATGTGCATGAACAAATTCTTGAGGCAAAGCCTGGTTGCATTGCAAAGTCTTGGTGGGTCTGAGTTCCTCAGTAGCATGATTGGCAACCCCCCCCCCCCTTTTGTTTGAGAAGCAAATTGTGGGAAGGCATACCTGGTGGCTCCAGTGAGTTGAGAAACTCTGTCGGGTAGAGAACTGCCTGTGCTGCTTCTGTGACAGTGTCAATTGATTTGTAGGATGTGGTGGCTCCAGGAAGTAAATTTTGAATGTGAGCATTGTTATATTGTTGACGCTGTCATTTTTTGGAGCTAGAATTGCTCTTTCACACAGCCACTCATGATTCAGGTAATTGAGTTTAATGTTTGGAAAAACATTTTCTGCAAGTTGCAAGTTCTTCGACAGTCTTTAAAACATTGCAAAATCCATTTGGGAATGCAATCAGTCCAGTTTCTGGCTCAGCTGGAATTTTACCATTACCAAGTGGAAGCAGCTGGCGAGAAAACTTCCCAGATGAACTCGCATGTTGGTGGTTAATGACATTTTTTTGACATGCCTCCAAAAATTGGATGTTTTCAGGTATGCATTGAGTTTGTCAGCTGGAATTGACCTTGGAATAACAGGCAGATCTGGCATAAAGTCTCCAGCCAACACAACAACAGTTTCTCCCATGAGCGACTGGTTTGCTCGCAGGTCTTGAAGTGTCTTGTTTAGAGCTTCCAGGGCTCGTTTGTGAGACATCGTACACTCATTCCAAACTATGACACTGCAGTCTTACAGAACTTTTGCCTGTCCAGTAGAGCTGAGTTCGGGCTCAATTTTCGGAACCCGAGCCCATGGTATATCATACCGAGCGCACCCGAGCTCGAATTTTATATTACAAGATAGAGCCCGGGCCCGAACGAGCCCGAAAACTGGCTAAACTGTTCAATCATTCATAAAAAACCATCTCCTTTTCCACACTTCCACTCTCTCCTCCTGCAATTAACCAATGTATTTCTAAAATGGGGGGGGGACCTCTATTTTTACACTAACTGTACGGTTTTCTTTGACCGTTCGTTTCCACCTGAAGTGCTTTGGGTGGCCAGGAATCCAAAATGATGGGTCGGTGCTGCAATTGTATGTTGCTCAAATAATGCTAATATTATCGCGCCATAATGCGATTCAATATGTACGTTGCTAAACAAAATTAGCAGGGAGCCAATGCGTGGAGACGGGGTAAATTATCGTCGGCATGCTATCAACTATCCAATACCCAAGCCCGGAATAAATAGCCATCTCGAATGCCTGCTCCCCAACCAGAACCAATTGCTGAAGTTTTCCCTTTACCAACTATAAAGTGTCTCATTTGTTAAATCATATAATTTAATTGGTAAACCTTCCACGCTCGGCCCAAAAATAGTTTAATGAAGCGACGATAGATGGCGACATGTTATCGCTACACAGTGAAGCGTTTCGTTACGTTGTGAAAGTGGCAAAGGAAGTGAATAATATGGATGTAAGGTGGCGCTTAAAAGGACCTTTTGAGTGTTGATTGTGGCATATGTGTGAAATATTTATTTTAACGGAAGAATATGAAACTGTGTAGCTAGCAGAATGAAAGCAACGAAAGTTTTATCTGCCAGGGAAGAACTGTCTGATCGTAGGAATCAGGACTTCAAAGCAATGTTCAGAGGAAAGATGGCAATTCCGTCGGAATAAATATTCCAGAATATGATCTGCGAAGTACATTTACATTGCGAGGCTACCATAAACTGTGAGACTAGTTGTCTGCAATATGAATACCAGTCGCTGACTGTCTCGGTGGATCTGGCCATGTGAGGTTTCTTCAATCGCCTCATCGTAAGACAATCCTTTGGCGAAAAAATACGTGAGAATCATCCATTATCAATAGGAATCTCAGCACAAAAAACACGTACCAAGTGTGCGAGAAAAGTACTCATCATTCCCGTAAGCGTACTTCTTCCGACACACGAATTGTCCTAAACGATGAGACGCATCGACACATAGTCGTGAGATGGCTGAATGCATTTCACGTGCGAGAAGAGCGGAGGATAGATGAAGTGCTACCGTGGTGCCATCTATTATTGCTTTAGGAAGTTTAGCCATTTAATCACATTTATATATAAAACAAATTCACTCACTCTCCCTCTTTCTAAGAGCCCAAACCGCAGTAAATATTCTACAGCCCAGGCTCGGTCTCAGCTCTGCTGTTCAATCTGATAATGTTGCAAACTGGATATTCATCATGGGCCAAGTTCAAAGGCAATTTGAAGGAAGAATGTGCTGTCCAACCACCTTCCAGCAGTGTTGAGGCAATGCCAGAGGATGCAACTGCCATCTTCTTTTGCAGGCAAACTGTTGTCAAGAGTAAGTTGATGATAAATGTTTTGCCTGTCCCACCTGGTGCGTTGAGGAAACAGATTCCTTCATTCACATTGCTTATGTCCAGAACTTGATTGTAGCCCTGTCGTTGGTCTGTAATTAAGAGTGGTTCATTGGCAGCAACATGTGCTTCCAAATCATTGTCATTCATCTCCCGCAGAATTTCATTGCAAAGATTGTTTGTGGTGTTTCTTTGGGGAGATGGCAGTCCGCACTGTCTGAGGCCACGTCCAGCCGTCGACAAACACAGGCCCTCTAGAAGAATGAGAGCCTTGTTGAAGATGCCTGGTGAAAAGTCAATTTGCAAAGTTGAATTTTCCTGTCTGACTCTCAAAAGTATGTCTTCACACAGACCCTCTTTGTATTTTCCCCACAATTGAAGTAGATTTGAGACAGCACAGGTAGTCAGCAAAATGCAAAAGAGATGTATCAGGTGCGTTGGTGATTGGGTGGCAGTTTTTTCAGTGATTGTCAAGTCCCAGTGGTCATCATTCTCCAACAATCCTCTTTTTTGGCATGCCTCTCTGAAGGTTCCACAAACTTGATCAGAATTTTCAAGTCACCAAAAGATATTGGTCCCTTGATAATGTGGAGCAGCATTCTCAAAGAATCACTCGGCAGTTGATGTATGAACTGTGTAAACTCTGCTAAGAGCATCCATGGATTTTACTCCAGGATGTCCTTCAACATCAACTCCTTGTTTGCGTCTCTGGAAATTTTTTCTGGATGCATTATAAGTGTAGTAGTGCGGAACATCACAATAAAGAATGGTTTTAGCAAAAGGATCGTGCTTGCAAAGTTCAAAGCAAGCTGTCAGTGTTGTGAAAATCATCTAAATACGTGGCGTCAGTTGAATAAATAAATCCATCGCTCTTTCCACGTTAAGCAATGCACAGCAAACGAAAAATTTTATTTGGCTGCCGCCGGGAATACCAATTATTTGGTTGCTGTGCGTTGCTTAACGTGGAAAGAGTGATGGATTTATTTATTCAACTGACGCCACGTATTTAGATGATTTTCACCTTGGATCTCGCCCTTTGGATTATTGCTATAATTATATATATAGCCAGTGCCGTTAATGCCCACCAGATAGAGACGTCTCAGTAGCTGAGCCCATCTTACGGGTTTATGATGTCAGATGCTGACTGAAAAAGAAAAACACACATAGCGCCGTGAATTTTTGGCCGCTGTGGTGTAAAGCTAATGCGCTCGGCTTCTGGCGGCGGCCGAATAGCAATTTTTCGGTTGCTGTGCGTTGCTAAACGTGGAAAGAGCGATGGGTTTATTTATTGTCAGTGTTGTGTTCAATGACCCTTGAAATTGCTGCTGCTGAATGTTGTTTGGATTGAAGTAAGCTCTTTGACCATTTTCAAGGTGAACACTGAGATGAACAACAGTCTGATAGCGTTCATGAATTGGGAAACTGAGTATTAGCTAAACTGCCTCGTTGCTGCTGATGTATCTTTCCAATTGAAAACTCTCAACTTCATCAACAGTTGCTGTTCATTGTTCCAGCCCCAAAACTACTTGATCACTTCCTTTCTTTACATACTTGCAGATGTACTTGATGGCTTTGACAGACTGGCAAGATTCAACATTTATCTGCGCCTGGAACATTTTGGACTACAGTGGAGTGTGGAACCACCCATCTGTTGTCTATGTCTACCTCCCGGTAGGTTTGGCCAATGTAGATTTTGATTTTTGTTGAGAATCCACCATCTCCAGGCTTTCTTCTCCTGTACAAAGGATAAACATCTTGGCCTGTTTGAGTTTCCTGGTGCAGTTCTCGATGATATTTCTTAGAGCATTTGCCATCCACCATGCAAGGAGCTTTCATGTGTTGAGTGCATCACATGGGCCGTGGAGTATGTTTTTTGTGATGACTTCAAACAGTAAAGGGTCTTGTTGGGGATTTGGCCATTCTGCTGATATTACTGTGTCAGTTTCAGTTGTTCGGATTTTTTCGTGCAGCCAGATGAGGATATGGGCATGCGGAAGGCCTCTCTTTTGCCATTCGATTGAGTACATCCAGCATCATGTTACACTAAATGTATAACCTTTCGTTATGACGTCCATCAATTTTAGGTTGAAAACTCTCGCATTCGGGTCGTGCCCATCAACTGCTGTCTGACCAGCCAGAAGATTCTCTTGGAATTCTGGCCAAAGGGGATTGCATGTGAAGGTGATGAAGAGATCAGGGCATCCGTAGTTTCTGGCATAGGTTATTGTATCCTGCGTGTACTCACGCATGTGTCTTGGGCCACCAATGTAGGTTGCTGGTGAAATTACCATTCTCCCCAAGTCATTGGGATTGGCATCATTGGCTACGGCATCCCTGAGATGAACATAGTCATCCACACACAGTTTATTTTGGTTGATCCGGATGTAAAGCAAGCATTCACTTTCAATCTTGGCGTACATGTCCACAACAAACTGATGGTGTGGTTTCTGACTAGTCCTGCAAGCTTGGTCCTGGTTTCAGTCCTAGATGAGAGACATGGGTGGTGTGTTTGATTTACTGCACTGGCCTCTTCTGTCCCAGGAATCTAGTAGTCCACATTATAGGGACGCCTAACTGCCATATCCCTCAGAGTTGTCCATGGTGGTTTTTAAGACCCTCCCACCAAAAGAAAAGTTTAAGCATTGTAAGTGGGACATAACTTAATCATTCACAAAACTGAAGAAACCATGCAGGCTGGCTCTCAGGCTTTGATTTTTATTTTGGTCCTGCAGGCAAAAACAATATCCCCAGAACCCTATTAAAATCATCTTGCAGACTCCCTATCATAGATGCAAGTTTTTCGCCTTCGAAAATTTTCGAAAACAGAAGTTAGGCGTAGTGAGGATTTTATTTTTCATCGTAAATCGTAATTGTTTTGTTTTCTCGCGAAGGACGACGTAGGTCGCAGAATTATTTTGTACTCGTACCCGTAGCAGAATCGCGGCGACGGCCGACGTACATCGTAGATTTATTTTGTACTCGTCCTCGTAGAAGAATCGCGGCAACGGATAGCGCAGATTTATTTTCTACTCGTCCCCGTAGAAGAATCGTGGCGACGTACATAGCAGATTTGTTTTGTACTCATCTCCGTAGAAGAATCGCGGCGATGGGTGATGTACATTGCAGGTTTATTTTGTACTCGTTCCCGTAGCAGAATCGCGGCGACGCACATCGCAGATTTATTTTGACCCTGCAGACAGAAACGATATCCCCAGAACCCTATTAAACCATCTTGTAGACTCTATCACAGATGTAAGTTTTCCGCCTTTCAAAATTTTCGAAAACGGAAGTTAGGCGGAGTGAGGATTTCTCTCGTAATCGTAATTTTTTTTTCTCCCAACTTTCCCTCGATGCTTGAAGAGAGAATTATCCGATATTATTGTTAAATATCATTTTATTGCATAAGTATTTGTGGTTTGATTTGAAAATGGAGGCCAACAATTTCCGAAAACGAAAGTTTGACGGAACCCAGTAATCTTGAATTCTTTTTCTTGCGTTATTCCCTCAGCCCTATGTGGTCATTAAATATCATTTTATTAGATAAATGTTTGTATTTAAGATTGCAAATGGAGAAAAAATTTCTAAAAACCAAAGTTGTACGGAGCAAAAATTTCTCCCTCTAATAACCCTCCACCCGCTGTGCTTCTGCATTATTGTTTAATCATCATTTAATTGCATAAATGTTTGCACTTGAGATGGGAGATGGAGAAAAATGTTCCGAAAACGAAGTGAAGATTTCTCCTCTCGTGACAATTTTTTCCTAGTGATGCCTCTGCACTTTATTGTTGTTAAATATCATTTTATTCCCTAAATCTTTGTGTTTCAGCTTGAAAATATTGGTAAAATTCTAGATACAGCGGACCAGAATGTTCTTGATTTGAATTAACATTTTCATTGCTGTAGTACCTAGGTTAGACATTTTTTAAGTAGAAAAATATGTCTGTGCAATTTTTATTTTTTTTTCACATTTAGTAGTTATCTTGTACAGTGACCACTCGCAGATTATTTTGCGGCACAATGATATCTGTCGCAGACTGACCAGGAACTTTCTGCTATTGGGGCCTTTCATTTGTGGGTGTGTGATGTTTAAAGGAACCATCTTTGTTAATATTATAACAAGAATGATTTTAATGTGAAACAATCAGACATGTAGATGTTCTGGCATTGAAATGAGAAACAATTAAAAAAAATTGCAATAAATAAAAAATTGTATGGAGACAAAGATCAAAGCAGTAGCATTGCCAGAAATTTCTTAAGGTCTATGGGTGTGGTTCATTGGTGAAAGCCTAGTATACACATATATATCGCCTTAAATTCAGGCTCAGTCTGCCCTCAAGGGAGGGGTTCACCCCCCCCTCTGGCTATGCCACTGGCTCAAAGCAAGACAGTGAGCCAGCCTGAAGCAGCCACACATTATTATGGCCTAATATGGTAACCTTCAGTAAGCAGTTCTGGTGCAAATACTGTAGATGTTCCAGTGGCTTGTTCAACATTGCATTCCAGGTATGTGCTAGAGGATGTGCATGCTTTCACATTCTGCAGTAAGCTTTGTATAGCACAATCTCTGTGTGGCCTTCAAGAGCACAGCTTCACTATAGTGGGGCCATGTGCTTTCCCATCGATGAACATCAGCCACAGTGGAAATGAGAAATCCCAGGAGACTTGTTTCTGGTATTTTTCTGGCAAATTACAAATCATCCATGTGAAGAGGGTACGAGATAGTGGCTGTCAGATGTTTGAGAAGCACATGCCAGTGTGGGTGCAGGTTAGTTGACAGGTGTTCTTTTTGGTGAAGATTCATAGTTACTTTTCTGTTCTGAAGTCCAGATGTGGAAGTGCATTTTTGTACAGTTACAATAATGCATCTAGCCTGCCTCCCAAGACATTTTCAGTGCATTAGTGAATGAATTCCACCATCACGTTTTGCTGCATAGTTTAGGATGATAACTGCCAAAAAGTCTGTTGAGATCAGCATTCTTCCTGTACCTCCATTATATCTCTGAATAAGATAATGCTGTAGGATGTTGATCTTATTTTTCTTGGCCCTTTGAAATCATTTAGTGGTACCAATGAGTTCATGTGAATAGTAATTTAATGCAACTGTCTGTAAAAATGCTTACATTATCATCCTGTCAACCATTACATATTTTATGAAAGTACTCAACAAATACAAAGTGTCAAATTCAGTTACAAGGACTTTAAGAAACGAACTAAAAGGAATGGTGCATCAATCACATACGCTCTCAAATATAAACATGTCATTGTTATTTGGCTGCTAAATACTTTCCGATAAAATTGTGCAAAAACAGCTCCCCATAAAACCGCAGTAAATTGAATTTTTTACACCTGCCTATATTCCCATTTGGGAACATCAAAAGAAATAGGCACTGGTTTTCACTAACGAATTAAAAACCATAAACATTTTTTCAATCACAACATAAACTTAAACCTTCTGTACATCTCCTGTGAATATATATAAGAACAAAGAATCAGTGTCTTTTTGTGGATTAAAATATTGTTATAACATGAATAAAAATAAAAAAACAGGATTTTTTTTTAATTTTTCAGGTTTTTATTTTATGAGTGAAGGACAGAATAGAAATAGCCCCAAAAAATATAAAGGATATTGAGTAATTATTAACAGAAGAATTTTATTACTGAATGCTTTCTTCCAATTTCTTTTAAATAAAAAGTTCATGTTCCAAAATGAGAACACTAACAGGTTATGGTATGCTTTACCACTAGCTTCAGTTCATACGCTAAAAATTAAAGCTTTCTCAGGAAGCAAATTGTTTTGGAACTATTTCCTTTTATAATTCTTTTAAGTATAATGTGTAAGGATTTAATCATTACTGTGTACAGTCATGGTGATGAATATCCTGAAGAATTAGAATTATGATGAAGTGTTCGCTTTTTCTTTCTTTCTTCTTGCATTGCTTGTGTCGTCAGATATTTAAAGGCAACTACCAGAAATGGCTTAGTCCAATTGTAGGGATCCGTCTGCATACACACACTTGCATTTCATTCATGAAAAGGATAGTCAGTAGGCTAGCAGGTTTACAGCATGTAACAGTCATTTACCACACAGACACCAGGCTGGGGATCCAACTGCTCAGTATCAGTGGTTATTTCTAACCAAAGGAATTACTTTTGCTGTTCAAAGAATAATGAGAGAGACTTGTCTCTTTCTGAATTTTTGGGGGAAATGAGTGGATTTGAAGGACTTGGCATTATTTTGGGTTTGTACTGTGCAATGCAGTGAGTGTTATATAAAAAAGTGTTTCTTTATGTTAGAATCATCATAGTTTCTAATTATGGTACTTCTTTTCAAATTAAACATTCAGGCTGGCATTCTTCCACCTAAATGTGTCCAAAGAAATCAACAAACCCTCCACATGAGACATAAGAAAGAGTGTTTATTGTGTTGTTAAATGTATTTGAAGTTATCAGTACTAATAAAGAGACAAATTTTTAGTTCTAAATTATTAAATAAGTAAATAAACCTGTGCAGTAACAGTGTTTATGTAGTCTTGTCATACCATGATTACTCCCCCACCCTTAACTGTTATATAATCACTTTACTGGAAACCTAATCCTGCATATGCATTGTAAATACTGGCAACCTGATTGCAGATGGATATGCCAGTATTCTATTGTTCACATTCATTCATCTTACATTTGTGGTAGTGGTAGTTGCAATTTTGGTGTAATTAAAAAAATAAATATTAGCATACTTCAATTTCTCTAAAATATTAACTTTTTTTCTATATTAGACATTTTCATATTAAGGAATTTTTAAGGCAAAATCAATTTATCCATACAACTCGCTATTACTGTATGGTTGTTGTTAATGAAAGGATTGAAAATTTAGGGATTAAAAAAAAAAAAAAGATATGCCACCAACTCTCACACAGGTTTGTACTAACTACTGGAAAAATGGTATTGATTGGTTAACCATAACTGTTTTATTAACTGAAATCAAGCAACAAAAACCTGGTGAAGATTTTTTTCCCTCAAACATTTTCCAATAGAAATGCAAATTTCAGACTCACTTGTGTGTTTGAAATGCACCCCCTCCAAATGTAATTTCTCCACATTTTTTTATCAGCATGTTAGAGAAGAAACACTTTTGAGTCATCCTCATATGGCTTTGCTGAGACTATTAAGCAGTTTTGTTGTTCATCATCAATTCCCTTCCAAGGTACAGTTTAGCTGATTGCGATGCATTTCGTGCTTGCGATACATTTTGTGATTTTCTGCAACATTTTCCAGTGCAGGTTTTAGATTAGGTATAAAGAGTTTTAAAAATATTTCCTGAAATATAGTGTCATTGTTTTTCATTTTTTGAAGAGATTCCTTTTTACTGCCAAGAAAAAAGAACAAATGTCTTCCTGTTTTGTGATAGTACGTTACATAGATGAATATGCAATGTCACAGAAAGTGCTTTGAGTGGCAGTTACTGTCTGTGACCATGTTTGTTCTATTCTGGCCTCTAATGATGAAAGCTAGGGTTCCTCCCACAGCTTTGAAAAATTCTGTGAGTATTCATTATGAAAAACTGTCCACTTGTTCCTAATCATCAATGCTGTACAGAGTATGTTCCATCTCAAATGCAGAAGTGGTAAGAGCTTTCTCAGCAATGAAACTGGTAAAAAAAAAAAAAATATTTCAGAAACAAAAGAGGCTTTGAGACTTTATTTTATTTGCATTCAGTTATTGGTTTTGCAAAATTTAAAACCTTTTCAGCATTTCTTAAGTGCTTATAGAAGAAGTGTGAAGGGCAATCGGCATAGAAAATTAGTATCAAAATTCGTATATGGTGCCAAAATCTTTAACTTTTTTTTTAACCTTTTTGTGCCACCCCGGTGGCGCAGTGGTCTAAGCGATGGCCTCTGATCATTCGTCCGAAATGGGTCCGGGGTTCGAATCCCCGTTGAGGCATGGATGCTGTGTTTGTCTTATGGCACTGGCTCTCTCCCTTCCCTGGAACTAGTGACCTTAAATTAGGGATGGGCGACTGCTTATAGCCCATTGAGTTGCTCACGGTGGTCGTTAAACCTCCAATAAAAAAAAAAAAAATAACCTTTTTGTGTACCCATCACTACGTGCCTCTATCTCAGGGGTGTTCTTTCTTTTGTTTCTTCATTGTAATCAGTAACAATGTAAATCTGAAAAAAAAAAAAAATGTGTACTTATGCAGAAGTGAGAAATTGCTATGGCAAAAAAAAAAAAATGCATTGCCAATTTGCTACTCAAAACTTAAAAATTATCCACATAAATTTCATCCGGTTTCCATCGAATGCAGTGTCTTCATATTTTTGGTTGAAATTTGTGTGAAGCATGGTTGTGTTGTAGAATGATTATTTTAAGGAAAATGTAAGATTTACATCACTTGACAGATTTCCCTACTGTAAAGCATTGATGTAGAATAAATTCATTATACTCTGTTTCATGAATGCTTGTATCTTCTAAAACAGATGACATCAGTGACTCCGTGGAAGAAAATATTACGAGGACAGCTACCAAACCTATTGAAACCCCACAGTCAAAAAATCCGCAGCAGAGGAGGCGGCGAAAGAAGAAACGCACAGGATCTAGTTTTAGCTTTGATGATTTTGTTGGTATGTGCTGCTACAGTTAATTTTCCTTGATTCTTGTTGTCTTACCTTGTAAATTCTGATCCGTGTTACTGCTGATAATCATGAGTTGCTGAAGAGTTGCATTTTGAACACCACACAGTATTGTAATTTAGGGCAAGTTGAAATTACATTTTTAAAAGTTGTTGTTCCTGTGCAAATGCAAAACTGCAGCTCCGGTAGCTCAGTGCTTATGACCATTAGTCTGAGGAGTCATAAGCACTGGTCACCGGGGCGGCAGTTCTTATGTCTCATGTGGATGGTTTTGAATCCCGGTGAGGCATGAACGTTGTACTAATATCGGTTCAAATCGTTATTTCTAACCCTTGAACGTCACTACGTGGCTTATTATAATGAATTCTTGGCAAGATATCGCAGAAATCCTGTCATTCTTCTGTTCCTCACGTTTTTTAAAAAAGGTTCGTTAAAAGTTACGATGTCCGGACTCCATAGCTTCTTATTTAACCAGTGGGTGTCTTACTCAGCAGCTTCTTTTCGAGTAGTTGATCTTGGTAGAAACTCATTATTACTCTTGACTTCCGATTAATCGATATTCTTCAGAACGATCCGATTAATCGATATTCTTCAAGAACGAACTGCGTAGTCAAATGATTTCACAAATGAAAGTCCCTCGCAGGCAACTTATAGGCAGCAGAAGGGATTGTGGGTGGCAGTTATTTTGCAATGAAAACGCAAAAACGAGTTTTCGCAAAATGAGTTTCTTCAAGAACGAACTGCGTAGTCAAATGATTTCACAAATGAAAGTCCCCCGCAAGCAACATGTAGGCAGCAGAAGGGATTGTGGGTGGCGGTTACTTTGCAATGAAAACGCAAAACAAGTCATCCGGGAGTGTTCTTTCGATGAATACCATCCGTAAGGAAGCCCATCTGCTCGGTTATCATGGACGTGTTGCCACCCACAAGCCTTTGATCACCAAGTCCAGTAGCGCTGCTCGGCTAACGTGGTGCAAAGAACGTCGACAGTGGACCGTTGAACAGTGGAAACAGGTCTCTGGAGCGATGAATCAAGGTTCACCCTCTACCGTTCGGATGGCAGGGTCTGGGTTTGGCGTCTGCCTGGAGAATGCCTCCTGCCGGAATGTATTGTGCCAACTGTAAAGTTCGGCGGCGGTGGAATTATGCTATGGGGGTGTTTCTCCTGGTATGGCACGGGACCCTTGGTCACAATTCCTGGTAGACTCAACGGCGAGACCTACTGCACCATTTTGGATGACCATGCACTTCCTACGTTGTGGCAGTTTTACGGGGTGGACCCATGTTACTTTAAGGGTGACAGTGCCACCTGTCATGTTGCGAGGTCCACCATAGCTTGGTATGGTGACAATGGGGTTAATCGAATGGACTGGCCTGCGCAGAGCCTGGACTTTAACCCTGTTGAGCACCTCTGGGACGAGTTGGAGCGTCAACTTAAGGGGTGCCCCCACGGTCCGAAATCGGTGAAGGAACTGACCTGTCTTCTCCAAGCCGAGTGGAAGAAAATACCGCTAGCTATCATACAACGCCTGGTTGAGAGTATGCCCTGGAGGGTCGCAGCTGTAATCACTGCTCGTGGACGCTCCACCAACAGTTGAAGGTGAATAAACTTCGTTTTCCTTTGCTATCACAGGTGTCCAATTATTTGTTGGTAGATAGTGTATATACTCAATACTGTGTTGCTGTACTTATAGTTGTGGATTTCTATTCTTATTTAAAACTACAATGTAGGAAAATATTTAAATTCAGTAAGAAAACATTTTCCCATTAAATCTGCTTTTCGTGCTTACCAAGAAGCCGTAGAGAAAATAGAAAATCTTACCAGAAAAAAAGTTATGCATTAGAACTGGGTTTTGTGGGTAATGGTATGACACTACAACTAACTACTTGCTTTTTTTTAATGGCTAATTGATAATGAAAGGTAAAATGTCATTCAAAGCACCATGACCAGTTTTACTTATTGCCAAGAGACATAGGTAAAGAAACATACTTTGTATAGTATGGAATCTGTTTCAAGTCTCACCCAAATAAACATTCTCAGGCCTTGAAAAATACCATGCCCAAAGATGCCCGGGGCATGCAAATTATTGCCCTGGGCAGGTAAATAAAAATCTAGTTGCATGGGCAGGGCAACTAAATTTTAAAATAAAGAAGTTTGGATTAGAATTTCCTACTATACAAGAGAAAAGACAGTCATGGCATGTCTTGTTTCATTTCACTGCCAATCATCACAAGTTGTACTATTGTTACGGAGTGCCAAGGACAGAACAATATCAGTTCTTTAATTGCATTATTCTGTATGTCCAGGAATTGGAACCATATGTAGTTTTGCTTCAAATGTTGTTTATAATCATCTATGGGGTGAATGCTATCCTCTGGTGGAATTATCCTCTGGTGTTTAGTGACAATGGGCGAAAACTGCAATGAAAGGAGCATGGTAAAATTTTTTGAAGTTAAACATATTTGAAGAAATCTGCTGTAAATATTTGTGTGCATTTAATCAATTTATAGAAAAGTTTTATTGGGGCTTTGTAATTTAAAAGGCAGCACTTTTTCAAAATCATTAAGGGTGATTTTTTCACTCTCTAGTGTATGAGTGGGATTAAAACTGCACTGAGGCACACCTTAAGTTTGATCTTAAGACTTTTATTGCAGATCTAACCATTCTACAGCTGTAGTCTTTTTGTGTGTGTGTGTGTTGTGTGTGTGTGTGTGGGGGGGGGGGCACTTTACTCATCTTAGTCTAAATGTAATGATTGTTTTGATAATTGAAAAGTGGTTGTGATATGATATAACATTGAAAGAAATATTAAGTTATTTTGCTTATTATTGTGTTCTACTTCCACATAAATGTTTATGTATTTATCCATTCTGTAGTAAGGTTAGAAATGTTTATAGGGAACACAGTGGTAACATTAAGCACTTGAATATTTTTCATCAAAAGATTCAAAGTTGAATGACATGCTTGAATGCATATTTTTGTATTGTGATGTGATCAGACATTGTTGTGTGTGTGCATAAAAGTTTGAAAGGCATTTGTGAGTGTTAGAAAAAAGTTCTTTGGCAAGAGACAGTAGGAAAAATCTGTCACCCTGGAAACAAAAATCCACATTTGAGAGTCTGGTATGTTAAACATGGGTGGAGCAAGAATGTATTGTAATTGCATGCTTGGTAGCAGTTGCAGAACCATGGAGAAACTTTTATGGGCAAATGATCTGATGTAGTAAAACAAGCCATGATAGTCACAAGTTCAGGAACACATTACATGTGCACAAGTGGAGTGTGTATGCATTGACAACAACAGGAGTCAGAACAACGATGCAAACAGCACAGCTGCCTAAGTTCAATGATCATTGCTGTGTTGTCTCCAGTAACACATGTGCCTAATTTTTATTCTTTATATTTTGGCATGGCATAACTGGACTAGAGACATTAACTTTCTGCATTTCCATTATTATAAAACTACGATATTATCTAACCTTTGTGGTATATTATGTTTTTACCATTTCTTTTAAAGATTGTATTTTATCTTTGTGAAGAATGTATCAGATTTGCATTGCTATAAAAATTCACACTTGAAAGTTATGTTACAGTGTAGTGTGTTGGTAATGTGTTATGTCAATTCTTTAGTCATGTTTAAATCAGAGTATTTGTTCTTTTCTTGCAGATTTATATCGTCTTACTGGTGAAATTTTGGGAGAAGGTGCTTATGCCTCAGTTAGGACTTGTATAAATATACACACAAACAAAGAATTTGCTGCTAAGGTAATGAATCTGTTTGAGTTAAAAAAAAAAAAAAAAAAAATCCTGTAGAAGTGTTATGATGCACATATGTTTATGCAGCATACATAGTAAAAAGAGTCCTCATTTCATAATAATGGAAAATAATTTATTTCAGTTAAATGTAAATCCTATAGAACAGTGCCATCAGGAATTTAAGTAAGGTACTGAATTTTGCTGAATGTTAACATGATGAAATTTGGACATAAACATGTAACCATTTAACCATTAATAATTAATAAGTATAAAACTTAAGAACACACTTAAGATTATGTAAGAAATTTTAATTTAAGGGAGCTTTTGACTGAAAAAGCTGTACAAAGACTGAAATTATCAGCCAAAAGCTCCCTTAAAGTTTCGTACGTAACTTAAGCATGTTTTAAAGTTTCATACTTATGTGTTTCCACCATTATAGAACTTTGTTATCTAATGTTATTTTTTCATAGAATTAATAAAATAATTGTTCAATGTTATTTTTTCATAGAAACTTGTGTGTACATATGTACCAAGAACTATATGCACCAGTTGAATTGTTTTGTAGGTACCAGAGAAGAAAGGGAAATGCTAATTACAAAATGTACTTTATGATGTATCAGAGAATTTGATAGTTGAAAGGTAATGAATGGGCAGAGGTTCATTGACAGCAGCAACCAATGAAATGCTTCACAGTGTTAGTTATCAAGTTATCACTGCTAAGTTTTCCATTGTGTTATTTAAGATTGGTACTTAGAATCCACCAAACTTACGATCAATTATAAAGGTATTTTTTTAAAATCTAGAATATTATTTTATATAAGCATAAGTAAGACAATAAGGTACTGTATTTATTTTTCTCCTGAATGGAATTCATAAAACATTTGCTAGGCATGTATATTTTAACTGACTTTTTTCATGCTGCACGTTTACTCTGAATTCTTAATTTAATTAACTGAATTATCAATTAAAAACATCTACGAACATTTGTCTTTCCAAGATTCATGTGTTATAAATTATGTACAGAGGCATTGAAAAAACTATGACTCCCAACCACAATTACCCTTACACTAGTTGCCATGTAGCCCATGAGACATTAAATATCTACTGTCATACTTTTCAAAACACTAATTCTATTTACAATTGCAGATAACTTAAAATAATTAAACAGCATTGAAAGTATTAAAAATGAGATATCAAAGTGCGCTTTGGTCTCCATCATCTCTTGAAACTTCTCTCTAAACATTCCTAGCAAATGTTTTATGAATCCCATTCGGGAGAAAAATAAGCGTGGTGGCTTATTTTATAAGCATATTGTCTCATTCAAGGAGGTTATATTACTGGAGACACCACTGGCTCTGCCGCCATAGGTCACAGCTAATCTGTGGTGTGACGTCATGAGCAGGCAAAAATGAACTAAATTATACCGTTGATGAAACAGTAAGCTTGTATATCATTGATAAAGATTATTGAATTACTCATTTTATCTGTATATACTCTTAGAAGCTTTTTGCTCCATTGGTTTCCAAGCAGCTTCTCTTCTGCGACTGCGTCGTGCCTGCTCGTGACGTCATTTGCAGCACAGACGGTGACTTATGGTGGCCAATGCTGTGTGGATAGGAGTGGTGTCTCCAGTAATATAACCTCCTTGGTCTCATTGATGTTTATATTGTTATATGTTAGCAAGTCTTCTTGTACCCTAAAATTTGTTTAATATTTAGTATACATTAACTAAATCGACTCTGTTTTCTGTAGTGTTGGTTGACCCGATACGTGTTCTACAGAGCACTTCTTGAAAAATTAAACTGTAATTTTAATAATTTTAAAAAGAAAGAAATAAAATTGGAAAGAAGAATGCTCCTGTAAATAAGAAGGATAAACAGATTATTAATGATGTCCCCCCCCCAAAAAAAAACTTGTGCTCATATTATTCTAAAACTAAAATTAATTTATAACCTTCATAGTTAATTTAAAATTATGGAATCAAATTCAAAATAGGAATTTTAAAAAATTGAACTACGTATGGAGTTTAATAATTTATAATATACGAACTGAAGCAAATGCTGTATTTGAAAATCATGAACAAAAGACAATAAGCAGCCTTCAAAGAGGAAAGAAATTTGCCTACCCACAAAAGTTTCCAAAAAACTGAAAATTATATCCCAAAGTTGGAAAATATTTCTAATATCCCTAAGGGAAAAAGAAAAAAAAATCAGGTTTAAATTATATTGTGTTTTAATGAAAGAGTACAATAAAAAATAATTAAAAGTGTGACATAAACAAATTAGTAGGTGTACAAATAAGTTTTTAAGTGTTTTAAGACAATGCAACATGTAATTTGAGAGAAAACAACAATACCTTTACGAATCAAAATATGCGCCATTATTATCTATCACTTTCTGCCATCGGTCGGGCAGCTGACGGATTGTGACACAATGAAGTCGTCAACCCATTTTTGCACTTCATCACATGTCTGGAACCGCACAGCAGACAAACCATGTTGCATCGATCGGAACAAATGTTAGTCTGAAGAGACTATGTCAGGCCTATACGCCGAGCGCTCTAAAACTTGCCAGCCAAGTGTCAATAATGTTTCCTTGACCGATTTCGCTACATGCGGCCTAGCATTATCATGCAGTAATTTTATGGGACACAATTTTATGCCTGTGAATGGACGTTTCCGGCAGATATCCTGGTTCAATCACAGCAATTGTTGGTTGTAGCGATCAGCAGTAACAGTTTGACCCGGTACCAATAGTTCATAATAGAGTACACCCTTCATATCCCACCAGATGCACAGCAGAACTTTCTTGGAGTGAATGTTGCGTTCCAGTGTCAAAGTCGTTGTTTCACCGGGGTCTATCCAGGTTTTTTTTTGCATTTCAGATTGTGGTACCATATCCACTTTTCATCACCTGTAACGATTTTGCACAGGAAAGACTTTCTGTGTTGTTTATTCAACAGATTCAAACACTTCATGATGCACTCATCCTTGTTCTTCTGGCTCAGGTCATGTGGCACCCATTCTCCTTCCTTCTAAATCTTTCCCATTGCATGTAAACGGTTGGAAATGGTTTGTTGAGTTACCCCCAGTTGTTCAGATAGTTCTTTTTGCATTTTGAGATGAATCTTCATCCACTAATGCTTGCAGTTCCTCATGTGCAACCATCTGCAGGGCGCTGCTATGTTCTCAATCACTAACATCAAAATCGCCTGCTTTAAACTGTCTAAACCAAAACTCACATGTGCTTTTTGATACAATATGCTCTCCCAGAAGAGAACAGATTGATGCACATGCTTTTGCAGCACTTTTTCCTTAATGGAATTCGAAACGAATGCAGTGTTGAATAAATGCAGTATCGCTTGCCATCTTTCACTTACGGATGTGCAGGTGCATTTGACTGTTGGGCAAACTTCTGTGTCACATTTTATACTCTGAACCAGTTTCAGTCACATGACAACTCGGGAGAATGGATATGTAAATTAGCAGTATATGTCTCACAAAAAATGCTTTAAAACTTATTTGTACACCTAATACAATATGAAAGGCAACAACTCGTAAGTCAGAAATGACCCTATTATAAAAAATGTGAAGCTGACGAATCTGGGCAAATCGATTTACTTCATGTTATTTATATGTCAACAAATCCGCTGCCCGATAACTCCTTCTAAAACTCCAATTTGACATTTTTTTCTTTAGCGGATACATCTCCTGATGGAAAATCTTTTGCATATAATTTCAAATTTTTGGTAAAGAATACTTTGGCCACCAGGGCGTAAGTGTTAATTTTTGCTTCTGATGTATTTGCCATAAAATCGGAGCTTTTAAAATATCGATTGAAAAATTCTTTCGTGGACTGATGCCACTCACATCGATAAACTTTTTCGGAATATTATCTTCTTAAAATATTGCACAGTTTTTCCGCCAGGGGGCGTAGATGTACATCTTATTTTTGTCAATATCTCTACTTCTAGGAGTCCGATTTGAAAAATTCCTTCTTTGTTGGATAGTGTTTTCCGTGTGACATGTTTTCCATATAATTTCAACATTTTCAAGTAATCCATAGACTTTCCGCTAGGGGCGTAAGTGTAAATTGTGTTTCCCCCTATATCTCTGCTTCTAAATCTCCGATTTGAAAAATTCTTTCTGCACCGGATACAGCTCCTGATGGGAAATCGTTTGCACACAATTTCTAGTTTTTGTAAAAATATAGTTTGGCCACCAGGGGGCGTAAATCTTAATTTCCGCTTCTGTTGTATTTGCAGCAAAATATGAGATTCTAAATTCTCGATTGAAAAAAAACGTCGTTTGTTGACCGATACTAGTCATGTCGAAAAACCTTTTAGAAACATTTTCTTCTTAGAATAGTGCATGGTATCTACACTAGGGGCGTAGATGTATATCTTATTTTTGTCAATATCTCTAATTCTAGAAGTCCGATTTGAAAAATTCCTTCTCTGTTGGATAGTGTTTCTAGTGTGACATTATGGTTCATATAATTTTAAAATTTTCAAGTAATTCATAGATTTTTCGCTAGGGCGTAAATGTAAATTGCGTTTCCCCCTATATCTTTGCTTCTAAATCTCTGATTTGAAATATTCTTTCTGCACTGCATACAGCTCCTGATGGGAAATCGTTTGCACATAATTTTTAATTTTTGTAAGAAATGGTTTGGCCACCAGGTGACGTAAGTCTCATACATGAGATTCTTCCGCGAATTCGCGGAATTCCGCTTTTTTCGGCATCATTTTGGTCATTCTCGAGGTCATTGCAAAAATGAAGAGAAATTTTTTAGGGGGAGGTCGTCGTTCTATAGAAAAAAAAAAAGCGGAATTCCGCGATTCCGCTTTTTTGTGGAGTAAAAGAACTAAGCGCTTTCTAGCTTAAAGCGTTGTTTTTGGAGCAAACGCGGGGGCAAGAAGAAATGTTGGAGGGTGGAGTCAGGAGCTCAATTCGTTTACTGCTGTTAACAATGTATGGGATGTCAGTCACTTGAGCATCGCAGCGCAAAGGGTGGAAGCTCCGCCTACTTCGTGCGTTAGGGAAACTACCGCAGCCCTTTCCGTGTCTTGCGGGAAATCGCCACTCTGCATTATATCAGGGCCAAACTATCTGCTTAATTCTATCCGTGACGTCATCGCCAGAAACTCTCTCTTGTCAAACAAATAAAGGTAACTTGATCACGCTAGTTACGTTAACTGAAAACTTTTAACTTTTTGTAAAAGTTACGAACTTTTTGTAAAAGTTTTCAGTTAACGTAACTAGCGTGATCAAGTTACCTTTATTTGTTAATATTGTTACGTGTTTTGCCCATAATAGTCATGTTACAAACTCTCTCTTGTAATTTGCAAATGTACCCGAATGCGTTCCCGCTTTTCTGAGATCGTTCGAGAATCGAAGCACTCGTGAATCCTCTTCCAACGGAGTATGCCAAAAAAATACGGAATCTCCGTAATTATTACGGATTTCCCCGGGATTACTGATGACTAACAAAAAAATTATGGATATTCAGATTTTCGCTGTTATTAAGAAAGTTTTACTGATTTTGTAAATAATCGACGTAAAAGCCTCTGAACAAAGTTCGTAACACAGCCCTCTGTCTTTTTTTTTTTTTTTTTTTTCTCAGGTGGTGGAATTTGTTTTGCTTGTTTCAAAGTGTGAACAAAAAAAAATGCCTGTCGTGCTTCTTTCGCCGTGGCCCGGGATTACGTCGACCTGAAGCATCTGAATAAAGTTCGTGACGCAGCTTTCTTTTCTTAAATTCGTTCTACCCCCCCCCCCCCGAAGAGAAAGAATTTGTTTTGCTTGTTTGAAAGCTAAGTGGAAAGGAAGAATGGCGCCACGCCGGAATTATGTAAGCCTGGCGGGCTTCTTTTGCCGTGATCCGGAATTACGTTGGTTCGGACGTGCTTTCGCTGTTGCCCGGAATTGCGTCTGCCCAATGCCTCTGAACCATGTTCGTGACGAACCTTTTTGTTTTTTTTCTAAGGAGGAGGAATGTGTTCTGCTTGTTTGAAAACTTAGTGGAAAGAAAGCACGGCGCCCGGCTAGGATAACGTCGGCCAGAAGCCGCTGAACAAAGTTCGTGACGCAACTCTGTTTCTTTCCTTTCTTTTTTTTTCTAAGGAAGAATGTGTTTTGCATGTTTGAAAGCTAAGTGGGGGAGGGGGGGGGGGCACGGCATCGGGCCGAAGCCTCTAAAAAGTTCGTGATGCAGCTTTCCGTTTTTTTTTTTTTTGCTTTTCATTTTATTCTTTCTTTCTAAGAAGGAATTTGTTTTGCTTGTTTGAAAGCTTAAGTGGAAAGAATGTGTCATGGGAGGCTCAAAAACAGGGTGAAAAACAAGAATTCGGCAGAGAAAATCTCCCCACTTGCTTGACGTTGATGGAGATTCATGTCACCATATTCACAATGCAAGCAAAAAATTTTGCGAGCCATTTTATAAGGTTACATTAAGAAATACTTTATTGACTTCTTCAATGACTAAAAACTAAGCTGTGGATATATGTTTCTAATTCTTGCAAGTTTCTAATTACTTGACTAAATTCACAAACTTTCCTAGACAAATACTTTTCTTCTCAGGATTTAGCTAGTAAAGATTCACATGTAAGTTTTAAATCTGATTTTTTAAAATATTTCATTTTATTTTGTTCTTAAATCCCTACTTTTCTATTGTGAATATAATAATGTGCTTCACTTTAATATTTACTTACATAATTTACAGAAAATAATTCCATATGGCTAGCTAGCATACTCTTAAATATTGTATATAAGCTGTATTTGAATTTGCTCACCGCACGTTCGCGTGTCCCAATTTTCCACCCAGTTAAAAAGTTCAGCTTTTTTTGTCATCGGCCCGTCTCATGTAGAAGTCTTAATTTCCGCTTCTGTTGTATTTGCAGCAAAATATGAGCTTCTAAAATCTCGATTAAAAAAAAAGTTGTTTGTTGACCGATACTAGTCATGTCGACAAACCTTTTAGGAAACTTTTCTTCTTGAAAAAATGCATGGTTTCTACGCCAGGGGTCGTAGATGTATATCTTATTTTTGTCAATATCTCTACTTCTAGGAGTACGATTTGGAAAATTCCTTCTTTGTTGGACAATGTTTCCGATGCGAAATGTTTTTCCTATAAATTCAAAATTTTCAAGTAAATCATAGACTTTCCGCTAGGGGGCACAAAGGTAATTTGCGTTCTCTGCGTTATTTCTGCTCCTAAAGCTTTGATTTGGAAAATTATTCCTGTATCGCACACAAGACCTGATGGAAAATATTTTTCACATAATTTCTAATGTTTGGTAAAGAACAGTTTAGCCACCAGGGGTTATAAGTGTTCATTTCTGCTTCTGAAGTATTTGTTGCAAAATCGGGGCTCCTGAAAACTCGACTAATTTTTAAATCTTGTAAACGACCAACATAATAGCAAAAAAGAAAAAATGACACCACTAGAAGACAAACCAATGTTCATTAATAAATCTAATAATGAATTGATATCTCTGCAGATTAAAGCACTTAATAGAGGCATGAGATATGCACATCAGCAGAAAATTCCAAAAACTGAGATTATAATTCCATACATTGAAGACGTCATTGTTATGGAGAAAAAAATGGATTGAAGTTATTTATCAAAAGAGACTATATTTATGCTGATATTGAAATTTATATGGAAATTATAGAAAATTTAAATTTGGGAGATGAGCGGATGCATTTCGAAACAAAACTGAAATTTTGAACACGGCCATGAAACAAAATAGAAAAATAAAATAAAATGCACCACTGAATTTGGTAACTCCCAAAAAGTTACTATTGTATTGTTTGCGTTTGATGAGTAGATACACCTGAAAGTGTAAGAAAAGGTAACTATTGTTTGCATGTGTACCAAATTTGTAAACAATAAAATTTAATGGTATACAATGTACACGTGTAAAAATAACCTTTTGGAAGTGGCGATGATCAAATTAGCTAGTTAGGACAAAAACATTGATTTTACCACTATAACCTCAGATTACTTTCCCACCTCAGTCATTGCTGAGGGGGATGCACTTGAACCATGTGATGAAAATTTAAACTGAAAATATCTAAAACTTCACTGCACTAAGGTTTAGGTTTTTGAAAGGCCACTTGGCCTATATTTATTGTAAAACTTAACAAGTGTGAGAGTAAATTTCGACACAATTTCAAACCCGGCCACTGGGCCTAAAAACAATAAACATCTGACAGCTTAGCAAATATCGCACCAGTCACAGTACCAAAACAAAATATAAATACCAGACTTCCATTGAATTACACTGCACAGCACAAACACTTGCTTTAACATGGCGTGCAACTTAAGTATGTGGAAGGTAAATATCTCTCTCTCTTGAAAAAAAAAATTATTACATGCATATGTTTACACTATGTTATTCTAATCGCTAAAACCAACCCTCTCAGACCAGTCTTCTGAATTCACTTTTTAACTAACATATCAACTGCCAAAATTTTACATAATGAAAAGTTACTTTATACCAGGTTCTACATCTCCGGGAAAATTTGTCTCAAAATCAACAACCTTGCCTTCAATCAACATTTGTCTTAAAATCTACATATCCTAACCATGTAGCATTACCTGACACTGAACCAATTCTCGACACCATACAAAACCTAATACACTAAATACTCTACTCAATTTACTCACAAGTTATAATAAAAATCCAACTATTCAAAAATTCCCCACTATAAGTCCTCCAAATCTACCAGCACCCATGTAGAACTAAACTCGGGCATTAAAGCCAAACAATCATTGCACTTAACGAATTCCAATTCCCTCGAAAAACACGATTTCACTGCAGGAACAACAAAGTTTGAGTCTAAAGGCGGGAATAGGTCGTGAATCCATTCCCAGCTTATACAGTGTAGTGGAGCAAAGTGCGACCTAACCCTTTTCTGTTCCTTCACTCTGATTTGGGGACAACCCACATCACTCCCCTCATAGGTACCACCTCCTATGGACCGAACAAGCTTACTCGGGCAGAAAACAAATCCCCCAATTTGTTTCGTGCACCCTTTCAGACCCCGCAGCATTGTCTACATAGGGTAAAGTATCCCACAAGAGTTCTCTTGTCCCCAAAATATCTCATCTATTTTCCAGAAAATTCAATACATCACCCTTTTTCCCAGAAAATTACTTCTTATCCTATTTTACCCAGGAACACACTTCATATCCTTATTTTCCCAGGAACACACTCATTTCCCAGAAAATCACTTATCTTTATTTCCCAGGAACACACTGTACATATTCATTTCCCAGAAAGCTCAATAACACCATACTTGACACACTATACCAAACCTTACTTTATTTCCTGAAAAAATCTATACATCACCATACTTCCTAGATCACTCTTTTCCTGAAAAATCATCACTTCTTGAAGAAACACAACAGCTATTCGGGTTCTTTTTTAGTCACACTATACACATGCTCATATCTGCCTGGTATGCCCAATTCTTATATTCTTTTCCCCATAAAAACCTGTTTTTCTAATCTACGGGCTGAAACTAGAAATTAGCCCTTACTAATACAAAAATTAAATTTTAAAGAGTAATTTAGCACCTAAATTTACCAAAACACTAAACCAAAATAATTACCAGCCTACAAGAAAAATTCCCAACTACATGGCACCTACGCTAAGTTCATAAATACAAATTCTACTTCACAAATACAAAAATCACCGAGCACAAAAAGAGTTAAATTTCACCTAAAAGAAATACTGGTCTGGAGAGCTGTTCGTTCCGAAATAACTTAATATACGTATTATATCATCTATCCCTACATGACCCAGAAAATTATCCACTTCCACTTCTTTGTTTTGTTATTGTTTTTTTTTTTAATTTAAATTTTTTTCTTTTACTACTCACAGAAAATGTCATGGAATTTATTTTTACACTGCCTAACATTAACTCAGGTGGTTTCATTCCCTAAGCACACAAGAACACTAACATACAAAAAAAACCTGAATGAAAACATTTAGAACTTTTTTTTTCTTTGCAACATATTTTTCCGACAGCCCCATTTTAAAACCCACTCGTTTTCATAATTTTAAGGACCCCACAGCATAATACAAAAAAAAAAGGTCAAGGAAAAATTTACCTTTAAGACTGGGGCAGCAACACTTCTTCACAAGCACACTAACCGTCGATAAATAAAAAAAAAAGTTTCACAGCCTAATAATTTTTTTAAACTTGACTTAACAGTCTCTCCCTGAGAGAACAACAATGTCCCGGGTGATTTTTCTCTTTGCCTTTCTTCACCTCTCCAAAATGTTTTTTTTTTTTTTTCTTCCGTTGACGCCGCGTGCCTGGCCAACTCGACAGGAAACAGGACAAAGGCATTTTCTCTACTGTTGGAACCTCTGTTGTAGTGCAGCTCAAGGTGATGTCGTTCACAAAACCTGACTGGCTTTTTTTTTTTTTTTTTTTTTCGGAATTTCCAGTGCCAGGAGGAACTTGCCCAACACTCTATCAAAGAGTCGTGGGTGCAGATGGTGGGACCTCTCCTTCCGGGATATCAATAGAAGGAGAAAACAATTTTCTCAGCTCTCCCCTGGTAGGAATTGGGTCTGCTTCTTCCTCCGCCATCCTGAAGCGCACATACTGGCATTCAGATCCTACCCAGTGGTCGTCCGTTACTGGATCCATCATTGGACATTTTTCATCTCTGGCAAGGAGATCCTTGCAAATCATCATTTTAGCTGTTGTCATCTTTTTGATTCCAATACGAATTTTCATTCTGACTGCCCCTCCCCACCAAAAAGGCGAGGAGAGAAAATTTAGCTTTCCGCTGTCAACTGCCGACCAGCTAGCGCAGCGACCAGAACAAAAGTGTCACAATTGTACAAAAGCACTCGGGGATGTTTGAGACTGCTGACCTCCCATTGGCTGCCCTCTGCATGGTAACAGCAGTTCCTCCCACAACGGGGTTTCTCTCCCACGCCTCGAGTGACCTCTGACCTTCACACGTAAGCACAAGGGGGGGGGGGAAACTGCGTATTATTTCGCCATGCTATTCTAAAAATAGCTTGCCTCACTGCCCAGAAAACCCTCTGCGAACACACTTTTGAAGCCTCAAAAATCCTTTGCCTAAAAATGGCGGTTGCTGAAAGAAAGATTTTTCTTTTCTCTTCAGAAACTCCTTTTCCCCATTCCGTGATTAACTGCGAATAATTTTGTTTTCTAAAAGGGGTTGATGCTGTCTTCTTTTGCTCGCCCCTTTTTTTCCCCTTTTCTTTTTAAAAAAAAATGAATCAGGCCAAAAGAAAAAAAAAAGAAGTTTAATGTCTATTATTCCCCTTTCTTTTAAGAAATTTTGTTTGCTTGGTTAGGGCATGTGAAGCAAAATGAATATGGCCATTTATTCCCTTATCTCACTGCCTCTTCCAAACACAATTTTGAAACGTGGGACTGTAGAGAATTTTCATTCTGTGTATTTTATTTATTTATTTTCTATTATTTCTTTATTTTTCATAAATCCCAGCGAAGTGACCAGGTTCCCCAAGATTTACGAACATAAAAATTCTCGACAGGACATCATAAAAAAACTACCGAAAAAAAGACAAAACCCAACAAGATTCAAAATAATGAGAACAATCAATAACAAAGAAAATGAAGAACAAATGCCAGCTATAAAATGCGAAAGACAGGAATTGATGAACCTCAGGAACAACCCAACAATTAAATGCATAAGCGCTGATAAAGCAAAACAAGTTGTTATACTAGACAAAAAAGAATACGATTTGAAAATGAAAAAGGCTATAGCAGAATTAAATGTCGAAGAGACTAATTGTGATCCAACAGACAATTTTAAGAAAGATTGCTAATATAAAAAACCATGGCCATTTACCAGATAATATTAAAAACAGAGCCTTTCCCACATGTAGGAGCATCTATTCCAAGCATATTCAGCAAAATCAAAACACATAAAGAAGAAGAACCCTTAAGACCAATAGTGAATAAAACAAGTGCTCCAACTATCCTCCTAGAAAAAGAACTTAAACACTTAAAACAATATTATAACCAACATGAGTATACGATTAACAACTCTATCAAAGTTAAGTTATTAATAAAATCGGGGAAATAAAAACAACCGAATTTATTATGATCAGTTTAGATATAGTCTCCCTGTATCCAAATACTCCGGTTTACGAAGCAATTAAATTATTAGATCAGGGATTAAAGGATCGAGAAATACCTGAATCACAAAGAATTAGTATTATCCAGGCAGTAAAACTAGTTGCTGATAACAACTACTTCATGTATGATAAAAAAATTTACTGACAAAAACAAGGTGCACCAATGGGGTCCCCAATTTCAGGTCTTCTTGCTAAAATAATATTACAGGACATAGAAAATAAACTCATTAAGCCACTCAATCAAAATAAGCTGTTAATATATGTAAGATATGTTGATGATATCCTTATCTTCTGGAAGCAATCTAAAAAAGACCTTAATACATTTATACAAAAATATAATAGCTTTTATCCATCAATACAAGTTACTATGGAAAAAGAAATTAACAGACAACTACATTTTTTAGACATTTTTTTATTTAGAAACAATAATATGGTTGAATACAAAGTCTACAGAAAACCAACGTTCATTCCAGCAATTATTCTGATCGATTCAAATCATCCATGGAAATATAAAAGATCAGCACTTCAAATGTAAGAAGAGCTTTAACCCACTCATGTAATAAAAATATAGAAATTTTGGAAATTAACTGGATAACCGAAACTGCTAGGATATTTGGATACAGAAAAAAGATTGAAGAAATACTTGAAAATACGAAAAAATCTTTTAGTAAAAATAACACTAAACATAAAACTGAAATAAAATTTGTGAGTAAATTTCCCTACATTCCTCCATTAATGAATATACTGAAGAAGGAAGAAAAAATGATACTAGCGGAAACAATTATAGATAACGAAACCATATTGACAACGGGAAACGAACGAAGATCAATACTTGATAAAGCAGGTGTATACTGCATACCAACAACAAAAAACTACAGAAATGAAAAAAATAAAGTATACATCGGAAGTACTAAAAGAAGATTTAAGACCAGATTGGGTGAACATATATCCAACTGGAACAAAAAAGAGAACAAGACATCTTTAATTCAGCATTGCATAGAAAATGAGGCTATCCCAGATTGGTCAGAAGCAAAATTAATAACATCACATAAAACAAAGAATCAAATTTTAACATCGGAAGCAGTGATGATTGAAAAAACTAAGGAAACAAATTGTAATAATAACGACCTAATGGATCTTCCATATGCTTGGAGATACCTAAAAGAAAAAGAAAATAACCATAATAAAAATTAAAAAAATACAGAAACTGGATAAAATATAAATCTATCAACAGATAGCTACACCTAACGAATTGGAATCGGAAGAAAATTTGAACGATCCGATTGAAAACGCACACGATTTGAGATGCGCAATGAGACCAAAAACCGAATGCGCAGTAGTTCGGCCGACGTGGAACATCGGACTCTGCCAGTAGATTTGATTTAAGTGGCCAAGAAACAAACGTGAATGGGGAAATAACTCATTTATATCCACTGAAGATGATTACAAATAGTAATTGAAACTAGTTTGGATACTTGTGCTACGGGAAACGAAGATTGAACCGTCACCGATGCAAAATATTTTATTGCCAATTCGACTCACCTTCAGCATGGGATTCTGATGTTTTAATTCTTTTAAAGTTCATATGTCATATTTTAAATGACGAATCTGAAATAGTGATAATCACTTGCTGCTTTTTATCTACTTATTTGAAGACTTGGTCACATTTACGCTGCCTTTTAAATATCCATATGAAGACTTCTTCCATATCCGTTTGACGACTTCCAACTGCTGAAAATCTGCAATATCTTGGGGACCACTTGAAGGAATGTGAGTAACATGTTTAAATTTTGGTATATATTTATAATATTGACGCTTCCCATGCTCAATTTAGTGATAACGTGAGAAACAGTGAATTATATGACAGCGGATTTGTTGACATATAAATAACATAAATTGTAACCACGTAAAAAATTCGACAGATAGAAGTATTTGATGAATTTATATAAAATACGATTTACTTCATTCTGTAGAGCATCAAAAGAATGCATGCTGCTATTGAGGAGTTAAACTGTAAGTTAATTAAAATAAATCCAACAGAAAAACGTGTTCATTTTTTGACAAACATTAGAAATTTATAGTACTTCATGTGCTATTTCGTATGCCTGCTGTCTGCCTGTTTTTGAAAACTATCTTGGCTCTTGGGAACTCTTTGACAGATTACACAGTGGCACTTATGTACCGGACATAACTGCGACACCATGTCTGCCCATTCACCTGTATGTCTGTGTGTCATATGTTTTTTATTAATGTCTCTGGAGCAGTTTAAGATGACTTCAAAAAATTTTGGAAAGCCTTTTTAAGTACTTAATGTAGTCTACCGCATGTTAGTGCTTGATCCGCACCCATGTCACTCTGCCCACACACATTGATTAATATCTGGCAAATCATTTCAGGTGAAAAGCTGAAATTGTGATCTGTTTTCATGACATAACACTTAAGAACGTGCTAAATATATGTAAATATTGTTTGCATTTAATTCATAAATAAAAAAGGAATGCACTCATAAATCTATGCACGTTAAACTTGGAGCAGGAGGTATGATTCTTTATCTTACAACGATGCAAAAGACACTGCATCTTACCGAACTAAGTTATATCCTTGAAATGTAACCCAATTTCTACTCAGAATGAAGCAAAAGCAGTGTGCAGTACTTCGTTTGCCATTCTTAGAGATGTTATTAAGAACACGTGGAAGGACATTGCAAAGGTGGAACCTGAACTTAACGATCTACATCTTTGCTTAGTTAACAAATTAGCAGATTTTGATACTTCAGATAAAAATACTTCAGTTCGTAGTATCAACATGTCATTAAACCACAGGATTTCCTTTGAAAGAAAATTCGAAAAATTGATAGCTGGAATACCAATAAGCAGTCTTATACCCATAATAATAATAATGGAATAGTGTATCCAGATAATAAAGTGTTTGTCAACTTGTCCGGTCATAGTCTCACTGAAATTCAGAAGCGGACTTTACGATATAATTCTAACTTTACTATCTCAAGAAAGATACCTGTATCAGACATAGTTGCATCAGTTGAGGAATCACTAATAAAAAGCAGCCTCAGACATTGCATCAGCCAAGTGATAATCGCAAATCACGCACCTAGACCAAATCTAACCACCAAAGAAATTAATGCGCTTAAAGAATTGTGCTCAAATTCCAATTTAATCGTCATTAGAGCTGACAAAGGAAGTCAGGTGGTTGTTTTAGACAAAAAGCATTATGACAAGTCAAATATCTTGTTTTGGATGAACCTTACAAAGAAATAAAGAATGATCCTTTCGACAAACAATTAAAAGAAATACAGAAATTGATCAAAAACTCAAACTCTGAGCCAAAACGTAAAATACAAACTTAAAACTTCATACGCCCGTTGTTCGAGATTCTATGCTCTCCTTAAAATACAAATCTGGCATTCCTTTCCGGCCTATAGTAAGTAATATCGGCACAGCAGCATATATGTTATCCAAGTTCTTATCTTTAAAATTATCTACCTTTGCCACTCCAAACGAAACATCTGCAAAAAATACCATTGAGTTCACCAATCGACTCGAACTACACTCCTGCGTAGATCAACTTATGCTATCCTTTGATGTGATATCTATAATCTAAAGCAACTTATGGGATTTTACTAGGAAATTTTTCATTAATAGCAAATTTTCGGAGAAAACTCTTCTCCTTCTTCAGGCTGTCTTGTTGTTGTCACTTTTTACTTGTCACTATCATGGTTACGGTTTACCTTGATGGTTACAGTTAACCTTGACAGTTAACCTTGACGGTTACGGTTAACCTTGACGGTTACGGTTAACCTTGACGGTTTAGGTTATTTTTCAACAAATCCTGCCAGATGTTAGGCAGGGAAAATCCTTTGCAGTCATTGATGATGGAATTTTGATTTTTCTCAATCTCTATTCCTTCTTTCAGTTTTCTTTTTGGAAATTGCTTTGGAAACTGATTACTTTAAGGGAATTCCAATAGTAATCAGTTTCCAAAGCAATTTCCAAAAAGAAAACTGAAAGAAGGAATAGAGATTGAGAAAAATCAAAATTCCATCATCAATGACTGCAAAGGATTTTCCCTGCCTAACATCTGGCAGGATTTGTTGAAAAATAACCTAAACCGTCAAGGTTAACCGTAACCGTCCAGGTTAACCGTAACCGTCAAGGTAAACCGTAACCGTGATAGTGACAAGTAAAAAGTGACAACAACAAGACAGCCTGAAGAAGGAGAAGAGTTTTCTCCGAAAATTTGCTATTAATGAAAAATTTCCTAGTAAAATCCCATAAGTTGCTTTAGATTATTAATTCAATTAAACTAGGAAGCCATTTCTCAACATGAGCTTTATTGAAAGTGATATCTATGTTCACCAATGTTCCAGTAAAAGGAGCTCTGGATCCCTAAAAGTAAGTCTTATAGAGCAATCATTACAGCCAACCTGAAGTAGAAGAAATAACAAGATTGGTGGTCATTTGCAATAAAACAGAACAGTTTTACTTTCCATGGACCGATTTATGAACAGACGGAAGGTCTAGCCATGGGCAGCCAACTGTCACCTATATCATGTGAAATCTACATGCGTTGATTTGAAGGAAAACTTTTCAAACTCGTGAAATTCGACTTATGGATACAATATGTAGACGATACTTTCGTTCTGTGGAAAGGAAAAAAATTCTGAAATTCCGGAATTAGTCAAACTTATGAATTCCATTGATCCTCATGTTCAATTTAGCTACGAAACTGAAAATAACGGATGCCTACCATTCCTTGACGTCCTGGTTACTCGCTCAAATGGATCTCTCGCAACCACAATTGATTATCAGAAGCCTTTCGCTGTTTTCTCATCTCCACATGCCAAGTCCAATCACCCTTGGCAACAAAAACGCAGCACATTTTACAATTGTGTATATCGTGTGATACATACATGTTCAGATAAAGACAGTTTGGAAAAAGAACTTTATTTCCTTAAACATGTTGCAGTACGGCGAGGATACAACCCTTTCATTATAGACAAGGCTCTAACAAAATTCCGAAAACCGAAGCCTATCTCCCCGTTAACTCCTGTGATGCACCCATTGCGAGAGAATTTTGCCATTATTCCATTTTCCCGTGACATTGCCTTTAAAAATTCTCAAAACCTTTAATTTTAAAGTGATTTTTTAAACCCATAAACAAAATTAACTTTTTAGGATCAAAAGACTGTTGAAGACAAAAACTCGTGGGGAATTTATCAAATTCCATGTGAATATGGCACTTCGTATATAGGACAGACCCGTAGAGCCTTGCATTTTCGATTGAAGGAGCACAAGCCTTACATTCGGAACTGTGACCTAAAAAAGTCATCGATGGCTAAACACTGTTACGAAAAGGACCATCAATTTCTCTTTGAAGAAGCAAAACTAATTGACAAGCCAGATTCATCCACCAAACATGATATTTTGGAAGCTTTCCATATATATTGGAAGTCTTCATAACTTGTTAATGACATGGCATCCACCCCATTTCTATCAAGCGTGTGGAAGCAACTAACCAAAAACCCATGACTGTAAACACCATTTTTGATATATATAATTTGAATATTTACGTGCCATTCGCCCTGATTAAGTTAGGTCAATACCCAGCGAAACCATGGTCGACTTGAAAAATAAATATTTGTGACAAACTGTATTGTATTAATATATAAAATATACAGAAGGTATGAGTTCGTAGGTTCTCCCTGCACAATCAGGATGAAAACAAATGTCTTAAAATAGTAGTCTTAAAAAGTACTCACGATAAGAAAATATCAAGAAAATATTGGAAGCAATACCACTCATAGGGGACATTTCCCATGCATTAAATAAACTTCACATCGGGGCACAGATCAAATGGGTGGTTGGTTGAAGATAGTGTCGATACACCATTTGCAATGAAGGCAAATGCAGTAGATGCCTTGGCACATATTTTTGAATCGTCCACTTCTTCATGAGAAGAATTTAATTTTAAGATTGTTGAAGAGTTTCTTGTTAGGGTTTGGAAGCCTGACTCTACTGCCAGTACTTTTGAACTTTGTTTTAGTAAATTTCAACGTACAAGAAAACCAGAACCCCCTACTGCCAACTTCCCCCACCATAAAAGGCCACATGATAAGGTCCCTTTATTTAATTATAGCAAAATATAAATATTTTCAACCTACAGTGAGTCTCTCTAGATCCATGTCATTGGGAATGGTATCGGAAAAAAAAAACTCTCAATGTTTTCCAATTTTATGCAAAATGTTTTGCATCAGAAATGCTGTCCAACAAAAATAGAATTTTTCTAGTTGGACTGCTATAGGCAGAGATATTGAGAAAAATAAGATATCTATACCCTGGTGACAAAAACTATTATTTTAAGTAGGAAATGTGCTCAAAAAGTTTCAGGTGATGAGCTGCATTGGACTTCAAAGAAATTTTATCAGTTGTGCTGGTTACATCTGTATGTTGCATCACAATCACAATTTTGAAAAATGACTGCCAAATATTTCACTGAACTTTTTTTAAAGTCTAACCAAGATAAATATCTCCCGATGATAAGGAACATGGCACAAAAAAAGTTTGATTTCTCCAATTGAAAACATGTACAAGAAGAATTACATTACAGGGACTGCACTAATAAGAGAGAGACTAATATAATTAATGACTTCATGGCTTCCTGTAATTACTTTCAGTATTATAAATATTTAGCAGGAATTATCGAGGATAAATTTATTAAAGTACATTACTTCTCAAATTTTCTATCTATACACTAGACCATTATCAGGAATTCTTGCATCTTACTACTTCAATCAACAATTAGATTTTTTTTTTTAACAAAATATGTAAAGTGTAAAGTATTTCACAAACATGGTTTTGATAATGTGTACCAAATATTTTCTGTGTCAGTATAAAATATTTTCTTAACATCAGTATAATTGCAAAATTATGTAAATTAGTTTTGTTTTGTGTCTAACATCTTGCTATGTTGTAATTGGGTCATTCTTTGAGTAACGGAATGACATTTTGACGAATATTACAGCACATTATTATGGTCTCTGTAAAGTTAATTCAAATTATGAAAACTAAAAATTTGCTAACTTTCAGTACTTCATTTAACCAACATATTAAAAATCATACTAGCTCAGATTTTTTATTTACCACAATTAGTAAAATTGCAATTACATCATGGTAACAGAATGACATTTCTTAGACATGTATATATTCAAAGTCAGCTAAAAGTAAAAAATTCAGCCAACTGCTTCATCAAAAAATACGAAACTAATATCAATATTAAGGTTAGATGCCGTACTATGGATTTTCACCACATTTTGGATAAAAAAATTACTTCATAAAGCAAACTTCGTATTTTTATTGCTTTTAACTCAGTAACGGAATGGTAAAAAATTCATTGAAATATATCTCTAAACATCCAATGTAATATTGATGTAATTAATTAACAAAACAGAAGTGTTGATTATAATTACATTTATATGAAAAACTGCCAATTTTTACACGAATTGAAATTACTCAGCAAATAATCAATTTTCAAATTGAAACTTTTTTCAAATTTGAGTATAAGACCCATCATTTACAATTGATGGTTCTTAAGCTTTTGGTGACCCACCATTTGTCTTCATCAGGCAATGCATATATTTAGAATAAAAATGGCAACTTTTCTCACAATAAAATGTTTGTTGTACATCGACTATAGTTTCACAGAGCAATTTGGCTTAGCATTCTCAGGAAGAATGCCTTTTTGGAGTAGCACAAATAAATGGTGGATGAGGTTCACAGAACTTTCAAAAGGACACTTTAATTGTTAATCCTTTCTGGAAAAGTGCATATACTTCTTTTAAAGTCAGCACTAAATAGCGCTTTTGAACTTTCTTATTTGTACCATTTTCACGCACAGTAACATCTTCTTCCCCAGGTGCTTACCACAAAAAATAATATTTTTTTTTTCTTTTAAATTGTAAAACACTTGCCTTCAGTTCCTCACTAAGCATATTTTTGCCAAATAATGTATTGGCTATATATCTATTCACTATTTTTTGAACTTGTTTTCGTGGATTTGAAAGTCAATGCCCATGATATTCTGCAGATAGCTTTTGATAAGGTTTGAGGTGACTTATGAATTCTATGAATTTTTAGATGTTGATGGCTTAAAAATATTCTTTTTAGGCAGCCTGCATCTTTGTTAGAGGATTTTGTACTGTAGCCTCAGTTTTCTTTTAAGTCTTTGGTGTTCAGTGATATATGCTTTTCATTCTTCTTTTTCTCTCGTTTTCTTTCACTTTGTCAACCAAATTTTTTACTTTCAAACATTCCCTATACAGTCTTTGTTTCTCTGCAGCAGTCAGAGCCATTTTTTCTTTAGCTATGTGACTTAAAAACACTAACTCTTCAAACAAATTTCATACTAGTGTCTAAATATTTGAAGACTTTATGGTCTTAAAATATCAGAAGTGCAACGTATGAAGATTTTAATGTCAGTTTATAAAAATTAGCGTGCCACATATGCTATTGAAAGTAACTCCAGGGAAAGAACTCCAAGCAGCCATGTGCGTTCGAATTATCCGGTGGTCTGCTGACCATTGGCCAGTAAAAATTCCATCAGACCACTGAATCATTTTTGTTACTGGCCCAGATGGCCAGTAAGTTTTTTTTTTGTTTTTTTTTCAAATTTGTAACATGTTAAAATCATGAATTTCTTTTCTTTTTTTTTCTTTTTTTTTTTTTTTTTGTCTGATTTTCTTTTTATGCTGCAAACTAGTGCATTTTTTTTTATTCCACTTGCTTAGTAAAGAGTGGAAAAAGCAACACACACAAAGAAATGGAATTTCCTAGTCCTTGTCTTGTAAGGATAACAGCCTTTTTTTTTTTTTTTTTATATATATATATATCTCAGTCTCCACACCCTCCTTAAAGAGCAGAAGTAAGCACAACTAATGTCCTCCTCTTCCTTGCTTTCCACCAACCAACCCACCCCAGTGACACCAGACGCAAGCCAGCGTTTGTTTCTGCCCCATGGAGATACTCCACATGGGGGGAGGCAAATGGATGTGCACAAGTCATTTTTGGAAAAGATTCCACTTCGCAGAAAACAGCGTTCCTTGTGAAACTTATAAAAGGCCTGTTTCACACAGAGAAAAAAATCTGCCAAAGCAATACATCTCCTGGCTGTCTTACTGCTTGTTTTCAAGACTCAAGCCAGCGTTTAAGAGTTATACCGCGACTTTCAGATGCGCAGAAGCCGTGGAAATTCTGATGTGATAGCCGCTGAGCTTCCTGGGGTCCACCACAAATCGGACCGATAAAATACCATCAGAATTTTGAGAAACATACGATATAAGGAAGTTGTACTCGCGGGTGGCTAGCAAATCGACCGCTACAGTAATAAAGCAATCACTCCTGTAAGAAGAGGGTGTCAGGCAGAAAGTGTGTGCTGTTCCACAAAGAGCAGCCGATTTCATTTGCTTTCATTCATCGGGCTTTTTTTTTTTTTTTCTCCGTTCTAACAACAAAACTGCTTGTGTAAACTAACTTTGTGGGAAAGTGGGAGGGATGAGTAATGAGACTGCAGTAAGGAAAAGGAAGCTAAATCCCAAACAATAAAGCACCAGTAAAAGGGCTGTTAAAGTAAGTGGATTTTTGTATCCTATAGTGACCGACAACTGACCTTACGGAGTCTCCTCCCTTTTCACTTAAAAATACATTGGGAATGCACCTTTACTCTGTGATACCACCAATTCACTGCCCTTTATTCTGGGAACATTCTTGCTCTTCCACAGTCATGTCAGCAGTTCAGTTTTTTGCATGATCACAGCATTATTTCTTTCAAGTCTTTTGATTTAAATTTCAACTTAACTAATTTTTATAAATATGTGGTGCTATGGCATTGGGAAGGAACCACCAAGTAAACGTAACAAAGATAGCAATGAAAAACACATTTGGGATAAAAATTACAATGTAAAAAGAAGAGTTCGGACATTTCGTGAATAGTGGGTGCTTCAGTTTACTTGGATTAAATATGGCACTGCCGTCAGCAAGATATTTTGCACACCTTGCAGCATTTCTCCACTGGCTGATAAACATTCAGCATTTGTGACTGGAAGTAATAACTTTAAAATTGAGCCCATTAAATCTTGTGCGTCGAGTATAAGTCACCAGCGTGTTTTGGAGAGAGAACGGGCAAGGCGTGAACAGCCTGGCTCTTCGGAGGCAAGTTAAGCTTTGTGTTCTTTGCAAAACTCGGAAAGGGTATGTTTGCTGAACTTATTCAGAAGAGCACATGCTATTGCAAAAAATTCTCGCCCATTTCCTGATTTTGCATGACATTGCAAATTAGATGTTTTAAAAAAAATAGATATTGGAGAAACTTATCACAATGGTAAATCATGCAAAGAATTCACGAAATATATTTCTGCAGCTGCATTGCAATAATTGGTCCTTGAGTTACAGGATGTTCGGTTTTATTCAGTAATGTGCGATGCAAGTACTGATTGCTCAGTACTTAGGAGCTAATAATTTATGTTGTTTACTGTCACAAAGGGAAAGTTTCTACAAAATTTGCCAATTTGTGCAGTATTAGCAAACCAGATGCAGAAACTGTATTTGGTGCAATAAAACATACATGTAAGAGTATCTTACAGCTTGATGATCCATTTAAAAATCTTGTTTTGCAGCTGATGGTGCATTTCTACGCAGGGCCATAAGAGTGGTGTAGCAGCTAGAATAGCTTCTGAACAGCCTCATATAATAAAGCTTCATTGTATGGCACACAGATTGGAGTTGGCATTTAAAAGTACAATCAGATCTATTCAGGAGTACCTTAAAATGGAAGAATTTCTGTTGAAGCTGTATTATTTTTATCGCAATAGCCCTTCCAACTGAGCACAGCTTTTAGAAGCTTGCAAAATGCTGGATATTGACCCAGTAATACCCACGAGGGTTGGTGGCACTCGATGGTTACCTCACCTTTAAAGATCTCTAAAAAATTTGTGGATTATTTATGAGACCATAATCCTTCAACTTGAACAGTGCACTTTAACTTCTGAAACAGAATCAGCAGCTACTTCTCAGTACTTACTAAAATTAATGAGCAATAAAACTTTTGCCAGCACTGCAATGGAACTGAATGAAATAGTTCGTCTTCATTAAGTCTCTCTCACTTTACAGAATGAGGAAACTACTTTGTTTGGAGCTTGAGACTGCATAACACCAGCAAGTGTTTCATTAGGGGATTTACAAAAGAACAAGGAACTACCAAAAGAAAAATTAAAATCATGTTCATTTTTTTCGAAGCTGAAGGAAGGTAACCCAACTCGAAACACAAAAAATGCTCACAAAATTAATGAAAATTACAGCCATTTACTAGAAAAAATTATTGAGCAGTTGCAGGAATGATTTCTAGACATAAAACCACCTTTTTTATCATATCAGCCAGCAAGTTAACATGCCTGGAGAAATGGCCATTACAGAATGTCCCAGACTTTGTGAAAGTGCACATAAATGCATTTTTAGCAGAGTATGGCAAATTACTCGAATCTCGTCAAGTAAGTACTGATGAGATTGGCTCAGAATGGATTTCAAAAAAATCCATTTACATGATTGCTGAAGATTTAAAACAGTTAACATGGGCTAAAATTAACGCTAGTATTACACTGGTCATGAAAACATCCTGGCTCTGATTGATTTCCTTTTAGCACTGCCATGCACCTCTGTGACGTGTAAAAGAGGATTCAGTCAAATAAAGCTCATAAAATCTGACTGTCATAATAAACTGAGACCTGAAACTGTGACTCATTTGCTGAGAGTTCTGCTGGACACAGCAACAATTGAGGACTTTGATCCTGCACCTTCTGTTTCTCTGTGGCTTCAATCAGATTCTAAAAGAACCCATACTAAACCCCATGGAAACAGAAAAGCTTCTGCTACTGAATTAAACAGTGACATATCTTCTGATTAGCAGAAATAATATCATCTATATATAGCTTAGTATGTTTACCCCAGAAAAGGTCTTTATACACTGCTGGACAATTGCTAAGGACGGATCATAAACGGCTATATAGCGCATACAAAAGTAAGTGTGGTTGGATGCCAAGTGAAATAAAATAATGTCAGAATGCCAGGACATTACAAGAAAGACAATTTATTGTGCTCTGAAATCCAGAAGGCTTTGGAACGTGTTCAAGGGACAAACCGGCCATTTTGTGCAGAATACGTAAACGTGAAAAATGCAATTACCGTCCGCAGGCGTTCCGGCGTAAGATGTCAATACGGGATATGGCCACCATGGAGGGCGATGCAAGATTCCACACGTCGTGTCATGCTTTGCACAACATTATCAAGCAGCTGTTGGGGTAATTTATCCCATTCCTCTGTCAGTGCACGGATGAGGGTGTCCTTGTTTATTGGAGGGCATTGGCGACCAGCAAGACTCCTCCCCAAAGCATCCCACTCATTTTCAATGGAATTTAGATCTAGAGAACGTGCTGGCCATACGAGACGTTGAATATCCTCGCTCTCAAGACACTCCTGGACAGCGACTGTTCGATGACATGTTGCGTTGTCGTCCATGAAAATGAATCTATCACCGACAGCACCACGGAACATGCAAACATGAGGTAGCAGAACATCATTAATGTATCGTTGGCCAGTCATAGTCCCAGTTGGAAGCACATAGAGGGACGTACGGCCATTGATCATGATGCCAGCCCATACCATGACACTACATGTCGGATATCGGTCCCTTTCCTGTATGTTTGCTGGACAATATGCAGTACCACTCTCACGCCAGATCAGTTGTCGTCGACAATCAGACGATAGACTGTATCTACTCTCATCTGAGAAGGAGACAGCAGACCAGTCGTTATCAGTCCAATTGCGATGTTGATGGCACCATTGCAAACGGGCGGTACGGTGACGTCTGGACAATGGGATGCACACAAGAGGGCGGCGGGCGTATAGTCCTCCTTCATGCAAACGTCTGGCGACAGTTTTTCGGGAGATCCGCTTGCCAGTAGCAGCCATAAACTGATTTTATACCTCACTAGCTGTGCTGCACCGGTGTCTTTTTATTGATAGCACTATGTACCGATCTTCTGCAGGTGTCGTACTGCGAGCACGACCTCCTCCGCGACGTTTGCTACACTCTCCATTTGTTTGAAATGATTTCCAAAGCCTTGAAACAACACTGTGGCTGACGTCGAACTCCCTGGCAACATCTGTTATTTTTCGCCCTTCTTCAATCTTGCCAATAATACTGCCACGCGTAAAATCATCTAGGTGATGTCGGGAAGACATACTGAAAATTGCAAGTTCATCAATTGATTCTTTCCCTTTCAACTTTGCGTTTGAACAACAACGGTCAAAACGCGTCAAATCCTTTATATCTCTTATGAGCGCTATGACGTCACGAACAAGTTCGGCAATCCAAAATTTGCATACGCACAACACGTCTTACTGTATCCTGCACTTATGCTAATTTCCACATTTTCCTGCCTTCCATTTTATGGTTGCTATCGTTGCTATTGTCATCCGTCCTTAGCAATTGTCCGGCAGTGTAGTTAGTTATTCCAGAATAATGCATAAATGCCAAGTGTCAAAAAAAAATGTAGAATAATATTTATTTAAAGATGACATGCCAAACAAGATTTACATAAAATATTTAAGTTAACAGTGATGCACCATCAAACTCCCATTTGTTGAAAACTGACATTTGGTCATAGTTTTTAATCACCAACTTCATCTCCAGTGCTACTGCTCTACTTTAGTAAATCATTTTACTAAGGTATGTACAGTTAACTTCTTTATATATGAGATACTGTAATTTGTCCATAGGCTATTCCACTTAGCAAGGCTTGTGTTTCATTTATTGTTGTCTCTATTTAAATATATTGGGTATATAAATAAGTTTTGAGGGATTTTCATTCGGTGTCGTACTTATTACTGCTCGCATGTATTTTAAGGTGGCAACACTGTGATATCGCAGTACAACTGTTAGTCAGTATACGACATTCGATTGAGATGCAAAGACGTATTTGTTTTACTCGATGGAAAATGGCAACTTTCGTCCCGACAAAACAGCATTTGCGGGAAGTGTTAGTGCATCTTTATTGTCAAGAAAAGTGCTGCCGGCAGCTATCGCTTAAAGTCGGAAATCTATGGTGAACATTTCCCATCCATAAAAACATGTGAGTATTGGTTTAGACGATTCAAAAGGAACGATTTTGATTTCGGTGATAAAGAACATTCTGGACTACCAAAAAAAATTGCTGATGCCGAATTGGAAGCTTTACTCGACGAGGATACGTGCCAAACCCAAAAAGAACTAGCAGCAGCATTAAATGCTAGTCAACCATGCATTTCACAACGTTTAGCTGCCATGGGAATGGTGCAAAAAGAAGGAAATTGGGTTCTGCATGCTTTGCGGGAAAGAGACCTTGAACGTCGAAAAACCATTTGCGAATTGCTGCTTCAAAGGCAAAAAAGAATGTTTTTTTTTGCATCGTATTATTACTGCCGACGAGAAATGGATATGGTACGGTAACCCTAAACGGCAGAAAGCATGGGTGAAGCCAGGTGAACCAGTTCCTTCAACGCCAAAACGCAATACCCATGGTTCAAAGGTAATGTTGTGTATCTGGTGGGACCAGAAGGGTGTGATCCACTATGAACTGCTGAAACAGTCAGAAACTATTACTGGTTAATCGGTATCGAAACCAATTAATGCGTTTAAAACGAGCTCTCAAAAAAATGGCCGGAATGGGAGAATAGACACAACAAAGTCATCTTACAGCATGACAACACAAGACCACATGTTTCTCGACCTGTAAAAAAGTACTTAGAAGGATCCGACTGAGAAGTTCTACCCTACCCGCCATATTCGCCAGATATTGCGCCATCAGATTACCATTTGTTCCGGTTGATGCAGTCAGCACTTTCTGGAGAACGGTTTAGTTCTTATGAAGACATCAAAAATTGGCTGGACAACTGGATCTCTTCCAAGGAACCGGAATTCTTCCTTCGGGGCATACGTTCACTGCCCGAAAGATGGGGTAAAGTTGTAGCTTCAGAGGGAGCACACGTCGATTAATATTAAAATATTGTTTCTGTTCTCCAACAACGTGTTTTGTTCACCTCAAATCCCTCAAAACTTATTTATATACCCAATACTTCATGTTGTTTTGGCAAGACAAGAAGACACACATTTAGCTGAAGCCAAAAACAGAAGAAAAAAAAAAAAGAAATGCAATGCAGACTAGCAGATTTTTTTTTTTTTCTGCAATTCTGCTTGTTTTTCCCTGCTAGTTTGCATTGCATTTTTTTTTTTTTTTTTCTGCAATTCTCCTGCTTTTGGCTCCGGCTAAACGTGCGTCTTCTTGTCCTGGTTGTTTTTCTGATAATTTTTCTATGCTGCTTTTGCGCGATTAGGTTTTCAGGTCTAAACATTTTTTTGTTGTTCATTTTTTATGTTAGTTTACAGCCATATATATTAATATTTTTACGGACCAGTGGGCATTTTTACACACCAGTGATTTGCAAGTTCTAGTGTTTGGCTGGGCCAGTAGAAGATTTATTTCTAATTCTAACACTGTGCTTTATAAAACCAATTACTGTATGATTACACAGTTAACACATCACGCAACAAAAGATTTTATAATTACAGTTTAGAAACAAAGCTTTAGAAAAAAAAAAAAAACTGCTTGTACATATACACATATCACTAAGCTGTTCTCTGATATTCAGAGGTTAGCTCCACAAAGAAATACAAACTACCAAATAATTTTTACTTACTGTTGCCGTATCAGACTTCTACATTTACAGCAATCTTGACGTACAATCAGGCTTCACTGACATCCATCACATGCCGTACTCAAGATCTTCTATACTTCATACTCAATCTTTTTCTCATGCAGACACTCCTGAATCTGATCCTCCCATGACTTCCTTGGCCTTCCTCTACCTTTCCTTCCTGTGCCACTGGGACTGAAAATATTTTCTTAATAAGCATTTCATCACTCATTCTTTCAACATGGCCAAACCACCGAAGCATATTGGTCTCCACCTTGCTAACAACATTTTGCTTTACATCACACAACTGCAATACATCTTCATTTCTCACACAATCATATCGTGTCTTGCCACAAACCCCACGTAAGTAACTCATTTCTCCAGCACACAAACGACTCCTATGTTTCTTCTGCAGTACCTAGGTTTCACTGCCGTACATCAGAGTAGGAACAATTACAGTTTCATACACAGCCATGCGGGACTCTCTAGAGAACCCATCATTCCTATGAAAACCTCCCAGAGCAGCTATGACTTTCAAAGAAGAATTCACTCGCCTACTGATTTCACCATCCAACTTGTTCTCTCTGTCAAACATGCTTCCTAAATACACAAACTCACTCACCTGGTCAATCACAGTGCCATTTATACTTACATTACATTCAGTGCTACCCATTCCTCTCTCAAAGCCCATAACTTTGGTCTTTCCCTTATTTATACTCAGTTTGAATTTCATGCAAACTTCGTACATCCGAGACAACATATTCTGCAACTCACGTTTGCTCTCTGCCAACAGGACAGTGTATGCACATTTGCATTGTCATTCCGTTGCTCAAAAGACAATTAGTAGGAATAATTATTTCTTCTTTTTGGTAACGGAATGACATTAACAAGCTTGATTAAAATAAATCAGGAAAATAAAAATTAAACAATTTTTGTTTTGTTTTATTTAAAAAAAAAAAAGACCGTTTAGGAGACCATAGTTAGGTAAATTGTGAACTTTTATTATGTAAAATATATGATGGTGAATTCGTCAAAAAAACAAAACAAAAAAACAACTGCTTTTTGAGGTCACTGAACAGATTATTTTATAGCTTACTTTTCTGTCAATTTTTACTACATTTCCTAAATATCCATAATCTGATTCAATCCATATTTCAAATGTTCAATTATTTTGTGAAGATGGTGATGTATAACACTTTAAAAATAAAAAAAAAAAGTTTAATTTTTTGATCTCATGTCCACTTATTCCCCGAATGGTCCAATTACACGGTGGCCGAACTGTAGATAAGGGTGTAAATATGCAGGAATCCTGCCTTAACTTATATCATAACTGAGTAAATATTTTAATTTTTTTTTTCATTAATCATGTTCTCACTGTAATTTTGTCTCACACACACACACAGGTAATTGAAAAGAGACCAGGCCTCAGTAGAGCTCGAGTCTTCCGTGAGGTAGAAACATTCCACCATTGCCAGGGTCATCAAAATATCATTCAGCTCATTGATTTCTTTGAAGAACAAGACAGGTTTGTTTTCATATTCATTAAACAATCAGTATATATGTGCAGTGTATTATGGTACTGACATAACCATATAGCCTGTGAAAGATAACATCATGTTGCATATATACTTACTTATAAGCTAAAAGTTTTTGGAAAGAAATCCTACTTCCAAAGTGGGTCAGCTTGGACGTGGTTCAATAAAATACAGGGCCAGACTTGTGAAGTGTTACCTAAATTCTCCTGCAGCATTTGCTGGTGGGTTTGTTTATGTTTAGATCATGGCTCTCTGTGTGTCACTATGTGACAGTTTTCTGACATCAATTATATCTTCAGCTGTACCCCCACGTTGGATGGATAGATGGTGGTGGGGGGCATAGCTATGGATAACAACTGGCAGGTATGATTATTCTGCTCTCAAGACTTGTGGAAAAACAGCACTCCTTCCATCTGCCAGTGATGTACTTGCATTGCAAAAGAAGACTGATTTTACACCAAAGTAAGAAGAAAATTCTGATTACAGAATTTTTTTGCATTCTGTTCTGCATATTTTACTTGCATTCATTGAAAAAAATATATATATATATATAGGGTTGGTGTGAATGAAATGTCCATCAAAGGACCAGCACACGTGGATGGCGAGAACGGAAAAATAGGACAACCTACCTAGGCAAAATAATCCCCCTCGGCATTGACACATAGTTACCATCTGTCCGGCAAAGCTATGATCCTGGAACGAAAAAGTCTTGTTGCTGGGACCCGACGAAATCATCAATTGCACGTTGAAATGTTCAGCAGTGATGGTTTGGCTTCTTGCCAAGAATCTCCGATGAATTATCCCGGCTGTGGACCACCAGACAAGGAGCATCATCTTCTTGGTGTGTAGGGGTTGCTTAGTATGCTGTCCAGCCAGCTGTATCTTGCTTAATCATTGTGCAGATCGTTTCTGATTATCATAAAGGACCCACTTCTCGTCGCAGGTGACGATTTGATGCAGTAGAGGTTCCTATTTATTCCTGGCAAGCAGCGATATGCAAACGCCTAATCTTATTGGCAGTTTTCAACTCTTGTGGCAGCCACATGTCCAGCTTTTTTATCTTGCCCAGCGCAGCCAGACGCCGAACAACTGTCTTGTGGTAGACGCCTACCTCTGCCGCTATCTCATGACACGTTTTTGGGGGTCCACTTCAATCGCGCATAACAGAACATCGTCAGAAACAGCAACAGGTCAGTGACCACGTGCTTCATTTTGTAGGTCCATATCGCCGCTTTGAAACTTCACAAACCATTGCCGAATAGTTCGTTCATTGGCTGTATTCTCCCCAAATGCTTTGTTAATGTTTTGTACAGCAATTTTTGCAGAATGGCCCAGTTTAAATTCATACAGGAAGATGACTCTCGAATCCAGCATCTGCATGTTTCCTTTGCAAGCCACGTTACGTCCAAACAAACCATGCATAAACCTTGTTTTTCACACACATTCTAGCTACTTATAGTAACTCTGTGACATAATACCCGCAATACCTGTGGGTGTTCTATTCCGCTGTGGTGGGGGCCTGTCTCCACTGCTCATTTGCGTCGGTCATTTAATTCACACCAACCCAAAAAATATATATATTAAAAAAAAATTCAACCTTGTTTTGCATTTCACTATTTATATCATGTAGTGGCAAATGGAGAGTCGCTATCTCAAAGGCAAGCAAATGGCCAGCACTGCAGCTGGAGGATTCACGTAACACTTCGGAAATACTTCCAGAAATAATAAAAACTTATGAAATATTTTTTCTCCCTGAGCAGGAGTCCTATGGGAATATGTGCCACCATATAATAAATGAAAAACGAATCCCATTTCAAATTACCATAGAATTTCTTGCTTCCAAATATGAAGGAATCTTTTTTTATTTCCCCTGTACGACTGTCAGACCCTATATTTGGAACTTGAACATGCATAAATTAAGATACCAGATAAATCACTTGGCTGTTTGGGGAGGGGCTCAACCAATTGGGCATATCTTCTCTCCTGAGTTTTCACAGCAAGCGTGGGCATCTTCTGTCAGTGTTCCCGCCAGCTGTGTCAGCTTGGTTAGTGCTATGGAAGAGGAAAGTGTTATATAGAAGGTGCTGACTTGAAAAAGCTTATGCTTGTTACTTCTTGGAGAAAGAATTGTGCAACTCAATTTCACCAGAAATGATTATAAAGTCTTATAGCAAATATGGGGACATAAAATTAAGATACAAAAATGCTGCATAAGTAATACCACGAATGTTAAGAAAAGATACTTTGAAACTCAGATAATGAATTGCACTTTGCAGGGTTTTACGTAGATAATTTCAAAAATTGCATTATTCATTTCCATAAGTGTTTTCCAAAATCTTGAAATTTAAGGACGGCTTTATATACGAGTTGAGGTTTTTCATAAATTATTAGCTGTTGAAGTTGGGGGTGGGTGTTGGCATATGCGTGAGTGTGTACAGTAGGTAAGCAGGGGTCGTGCTGCCGATCAAATTCTTTGCAATTTGTGAAAAAAAAGATCGTTTTGGTGATGGAAAAAAGTTTTGTCAAATGTTGATTACCTTTTTGTACTATTATAACACTTTAGCGAAAAGGAAAATTAAATTTGGCATATGGGTTGGTAAAAACTTCAAAAAAGCCAGAGCAACTGCTAGTTAAGTACTTAATGTTTATTGCTAGGTTAGCTCATTGATGTCGGTAGGCTTGTGAATGACAGGGGCTTTCTGTAAAATAATATTTTCTGTAGCATTCATTGAGCATACTTGCTAAGTTTTCTAGATTTTGCAGCTCGAACATTTCATTGCATTTTTCTATTAGAAAACGATAAGTAACAAAAATTCATGGAAATATATTTATAAATTTTTTTAGGAAAGATTTTATTGCTCTCGGAAGTGGGTTCAAAAAAGTGGCTTGTCCAACTATCTGATTCAGAGATTTTTACATTAGCCTTACCATTCATACTTGTTTAATTATATTTCCAGGGATGGAGATTCTGCACCAAAATTAAAATTTTGGGCCATCTGAAAAATTTTGTTCCAAAACTGCCATGGTGTCGTCATTGGACTTCGTGGCAGGAGACTCCTTGTGCCTGAGTCAACCCCATGTGGTGGGAACAAAAGTTGGGTGCAAATGAAGTAGAGCATTTCCCCTCCTCCACTGGGAGTGGAGGAAAGGAAGATCGCTTTACTGGTTTGTTTATGACACATGTTTCTGATTAACCTGTGAATTCAGGGTGATTAGCTATTGCAAAAACTGGGAAAAGGGAGGAATTTTTGTTCATTTGGAAAAATTAGAGAAAAGTCAGGGAAGCTTGCAAAGCATCTGAAATTAGCAGAAATGTCGGATGTTTAGGTTGAGGAAGAATGTTCCGTGATTTTCTGCGATTTGAATTTTTGTGAAGTTTTACTTTATTTCTCTTTTTGATTATATTACGTATTTTAATGATCTTGTGGTGGTGATCATTTTTTATATTTTAAGTAATGGTGCAAGCCTTATTCATGTAAAACATTGTTTCCCAGTATGTCAGTTCCCCAAAACAAAAATATGTGAATATTAAGAGGAAAAACATACCAGCACAAATGTAATTGGATGAATTAAAAATATTCAATGTTTACAAGAACCATTTCACATATGTAAAAAATACAGTGTATGTATCTACAAAAAAAATAAGGCCCTGGATAAAATAAAAATATGTATATGAAAAGAAAAAAAACCTCGAAGCATACCGATTTTGGAAGGGAGCCAACTTTTTTTTTTATAGGACCAAAGTGAAATAGCAGAAGTGTCAGCCATGGTAAGTAGAGACAAGGAAGAGGAAGGTTTCCCAAATTTCACATCAGATTTGTGTTTTTGAAGTCTTGAGAGAATTTCCTATGTACGCGGTTAATCAAACCGCCATTACATAGGATAACAGAAATTGAAGGAGAAGAACGAATGGCAAGTCCATATCCTTCTCTTTTGAAGATACTGATGAGCTTGTAGACAGAAAGTTTGTTACGGAGGATAACGGAAATTGAAGAAGAACGAATGGCAAGTCTATATCCTTCTCTTTTGAAGATACTGATGAGCTTGTAGGCAGAAAGTTCATGGTAAGGGATTGAGCCAGCGAACATTAGTTCCTTTTTTGGTGAAACAGGTTGAAGAGCAACTACTGGTTTTTTCTTAGCATTTTTGAATTAATTTAGAAACCGGAGGGCCCCATAATGGTAACAAGGCAGTCAGTGGCTTAGAAAGTTGACACTACGTCTTATTAATTTGTTTGTTAGTTACATGCATTGCCTACCACTCTTTTATGTGTCCCAGTTTACCCGTATGCCACCAGATTCTGAAAATATTTTCTGGAAATCTGATTTTTCTACAAAAAATCCGGTTTTGTGTTTGTTTGTTTTTCCTTCTTTTTTTTTCGCATGGCATCTCCCCCGCCCCCCAGGATGTCAGCCACCATTTTTCTCCAGTGTCAACTGTGCGAGTCGGTAACAAATGGAGGCAAATATTTTTTTGTTAATCCACGCCACTTCAAGCACCAAGGTTGTGGGCCCCACGATGATAACAAGATAGTCAGTGGCTTGGAAAGTTGAAGTACTGGTTTATGACATCACATCCATGGTGCTTGTGCGGTGGGAGCCTTGTGCAATGGTGGGAATTCTGCGCCAAAACAAATTTTGCACGATTGTGTGCCAGAACCGCCATGCCCCATGATCATCATCAGGACTTGGGCACAGTAGCTTCTTCGTGCACAGCATTTCATTTGATGCTTGCAGTGGGAAGAAAGATTAAGAGACTCCAAGTACTATGGATTTTACGTAGTTACTATGGAAATTGCCAGTGCGCTATGGACTAGGGAAAACATCAAGTATGCTATGGAAATAAAAAAATTCAGTGAAATAAAGTTATTAAACATCTGTGTAAAGTTTATTTTTGTATTTTCAAGATTCTAACACTTGTTGAACATTTTCTGGAATGTTTCTTGGGTGTTTTCAATATTGTGACATTTCTTCAGATTTTTTTATTTGCTTTGTTTTATTTGTTTATTTATTTTTATTTTTTGTGGATGTTATAATCATTATAAGCATCTGGTCATGTGATTGAGTCCACATGGCCCCTGGAATCTTGGTAAAATTTTAAAACTTGATTTCCCCCTTTTTTTTTTTTTTCCAAGCCTTGGAAAGTTCTTGATTTTTTGCATTTTGGTAAAAGGTCGTGGAGTAGTACTGCTTTCTTTCCAGCAATAAAAATTTTTAAGAAAAAGGTCGAAAAATCAGTGTAGGGTAGGGAGTGATTAAAAAAACTGGAAAAAAGTCTGTGAATCTCGTAAATGTTCCTAATCACACCAAGAATTACAGCTGTAGCAGTGATGAAAATGTAGTGTTGTTCTCCATTTCCGCATATTAAATTTTTGCCGACTTTCCCTTTTTTTTTTCTTTCTGCCTGATTATATATATATATATTTATGTTCTCTCTCTCTCTCTCTCTCTCTCTCTCTCTCTCTCTCTCTCTCTCTCTCTCTCTCTCTCTCTCTCTCTCTCTCTCTCTCTCTCTCTCTCTCTCTCTCTGTGTGTGTGTGTGTGTGTGTGTGTGTGTGTGTGTGTGTGTGTGTGTGTGTGTGTGTGTGTGTGTGTGTGAGAGAGAGAGAGAGAGAGAGAGAGAGATATCATGTTCCTCATTTTTAATATCTTAAGTAATAGTGAAAAGGATAGACTGTTTTTTAAGAATTTTTTCTAATGAAATGCACGTTTCCCTATTTCTAATGCATACTACTTCAAAACTAATCTAGAGAACAATCGTTTACACCCCTTTCCTTTTTATTAAATGAAATGAAATTTCTAGATTGGTATTTAATCTGTCTGCTGTGGAATCCACACTGTTTTCATGCCTGATAAAATTGTTTCACAGCTGAGTGAGAAACGCAGTATTGTATTTTCACATTTAATTTTCTATAAAATTCATGTTTTTCAATTTCTTAGTCACGTCTTACTCATACATGAGATTCAACCATGGATTCGCGGAATTCCGCTTTTTCTGTTTTCATTTGGCTTATTCTCAAGATCAATACAAAACTGAAGTAAAGTTTGGGGGAGGGGGTCTTAAACCTATAACAGCCGCCGCAGTGGTCTAAGGCGTTGGCCTCTGATCATTCGTCCGTAAGGGGTCTGGGTTCGAATCCCGGTCAGGCATGGATGTTGTGTTTGTCTTACGGCACTGGCTCTCTCCCTTCCCTGGAACCAGTGACCCTAAATTAGGGACGGGCGACTGCTTATAGCCCATTGAGTTGCTCACGGTGGTCGTTAAACCTCCAATAAAAAAACAAACAAACCTATAACATAATTTTATTATGTATAAATTGTAAATTACATGCACCACTTGAATGAGAATAGATGTCCTGGTTTTTGATTTTGAACAATTGGCAGCTCTAATATGTAATCTGTCTGGAAGTATACAAAAGATATATATAAAAAAAAAAAAAACCAGGAGAAATCAAGTTCTAGTTGTGTGAAGAATAGGATTGGGGAAATGGTATGGGGGCCTAATAGGTCATTCCACCCCAAATCACCAGGTTTTAATGTTCAACCGTGCTGTCATGTAACAGTTTCTTTTCGAAATTTTTTTATGAATAAGGTACCTATGAGATAACCTCGAATTAATTTTTTCAGATCTTTTGTTCCAAAATTGGACTAAGGGAAATTTTCGAAATTTTAACACGATTCAGGCCTTTTCACTTTCTCTGTCACTTAAGAAAAATCTTCCTGTTTCACCTTCTTTTCAACTGATTGGGCTTATTTTGGTGTCAAATTAAAGCTATTTATTTTCTCTATCAAAATAAGGTATAAAAGTGGTACTAATTGTAGAAAAAAATGTCGCTGAGCTCTCAAAGTGGTAAAAATGACTTTACCTTGGTACGTTCGGTAAGCCATAGCTTGCAAACCACAACTAACACAAGTATCATATTTTTTTTATAGAATGGGCTATCCATATACTTTTTATGATTTAAAAATTAAAAAGGTGTTTTATTTGTTGCTATCAAATAAAAAATTAATTTTTTTTTTGTGAAAATTTTACTTCAAAATCAACATTTTTGAACAGGTTTTTAAAAGGTCCCTTATTGAACCTCAAACAAGCACACATTTGTGAGAATAGTTAAAATAGTACCCTCTTATGCCACAATATTATCTAATGTTATTTTCACATTATTTCACTGTAGCTTACCTCTGTAATAAAAGGTCACATCATACTTTTTCCTAATTTCCTGCACTTGTTACTTGTTTGTGAACCTTTTTATCTATGACATATGTCTTTCCTGATACAGATGATGAAAGAACAGGAACTTCTCGAAGTATATTTTGATAGGGCACCCAGCAGCAGTCATTTTTAGTTGGCCAAAAATATGTTGGTGAAGGACCAGGCGGATGCATGAATCAAACTTTAGCATCCCTTTCCTCTTCACAGATGTCGAGTATTTTCGCAATCCACCATTTAGTGTCATAGATAACTGCATAGTATTTTTCAGGAATAATATTGACCAGTTCTTTAGTTTTATCACCAACAATGGCTGTAAAACCTTTTTATGAAGCGGAAACTCTCTTCACCAAAAGGGTTCTTTCACCCAATGGTTTGAAGAAATGGTTCTGTCTGGTGCCTACTATTGATAATGAGTTATCATACAGTCTCTTCAAAAAGTCTTCATTTGCATCCATGTCAGCTGACAGTGTAAAAAACACATGAATCCCCTTTATGTTTTGGGAAGCACATTGAAATAAGTCCTCTGCATTAAAAATGTGTCCCTCAATAGTTCCCTGATGACTTGCTCTTGTGGCAAGACGTTTTTTTGTTCCCCCTACTCCATCGCATGCATTTTTACCATGACTAATAGCAAACAAATGCCACTCACCTATAATGCGATACCATAGTACTCTTCATGGTAACATAAATTAATAAAATATTTGTTATTCTTGTATTGTGCTGAACTACAGTCACTAAAATATATCACATTTGTTATATGTGGGTGTTCTTGTTTCACATATTGCAAAAGCGACTTCTGGAATGTGAAAAAAGTTGGTCATGTTTCAGGCAGTCACTGATAAAGCATATGGGCTAGAACTTCAGCTGGCAGTCACATTTGTAATAAATTACAAATGGGTGTAATGTAACCTGAATATTATGTCAGTTAAAACCTTGAGCAGCATCTTGCAGAGTGCATATGTAATTTTCTGCAAAGTCTGCTAAAATTATGCAATGTTTATCATCCAAATCTTCTTTCATTTGCTTTGAGCATCGACTCTGTGATTTGGATATAAAATGTTTTGGTAACTGCACTAATTTTGCAACCAGGAAATCAACAAAATCATCAACTGGTTTTACTAGAATTTCAAGAGATGATCGGTCAGTTTGAAGCCACTGTTTAAAAACTTCATAAGAAAATCTCAAAGCGTAAATTCATCGGGACATTCAGGACAACGATGAAGCGTGCATACATAACTCTGATTCCAGGTTACACACTAGTTTTAGGAGCAGTTCTTGATATGACATGCTTAAATGTATACTACTCATCATAAGCTTAACATTTTGGTTGTAGGTATATACACACACTGAATGAATACCATGGCTACTTACAGTTACACACTCTTTAGGACGCAATTCACAAAACTTAGTGAAACCAATTTTTGCTTTGGGGTTTTGTTCCTTGAATAATGAATAGACATCTTTTAAATTGTGCAGTATTAATCTCTTTGTTCTCAATTCTCTTTTACCATGTTCTGTTTGTATAGCAACACAGTCTTTTTTTATTCGCTGAAACTCTACTGATGTCATCATCACAATAAAAATCCCTTACTTTCTGTACAACTTCAGCACTCAGAGTACTACTGTTCCTTTTGTCAACTTTACCTAAAACATCTTCTTTGTTTAATATCTTTTGAGTCTTTTTCACCATGTACTTGGTGGTTTCATAAAACCTTATTGTTTGTGGGATGCTCCACAACTCAGGAACAAGAGCCAACATCTTAACTTGTTCATCTATTTTACTACTTTTAAATTGGTTTTTCAATTTATACGTTAGACGACTACAATCACTGCACTTCTATTTGTTGCTTTGTTCACTTTCATTTTTTTCCTGATGAAGATTAAACATTTAAAGCCTTGCTTGTCATGTCTTGGAAACTACTTGCAACTCGCTGAGCTTTGTTTTTCAAATAAACTACTCTTTCATCAAGTTTTTATTTTGTAATTTTAATGGGAGAACATTGAATCAATTCACAGCTTTCATTTAGCTTCTCAATGTCTTCACGAGTTGAATCATCTGGTTCATAATCACTGCCTGAAAGATGGCTTTCTTGGACATTATCTGGAAAACAGTTTGAAAATACCATTTTTCTACAAGATATGCACAGTTTTGTACCTGGTATGAGTTCAACACATTGTTTCAAGGTTTTGATAGATGTTCTTTTTGTGTCTTTTAAAAGGATCACTGCGTACCCTTTGTCGATCAGCAAATGTTGAAAGAAAATAATGCGGATGAAGGTTGTATATGTTTTCAAAATTCACACATTTTGTTCTTAGTATTAAAAGTTCCCTTTCTTTTCCCCCAAGTTCAGAACAACTTACAAACTTTTCTTGACTACCTTCTACTTGAGTTGATGAACAATCTTCTTGTGGGTGATGTCCAACTGAACACATTTCCATGATTTAAAATAAAGCAGTACTTACATTAAAGTCAGAATCTGAAATAATATAAAAATAAATTATAATAATAATAAAAACACCTACATGTGTAAATTAAAATTTACAAAATTATATATTCACTGACCCACCAAAACACTCACTACATGATCACACTCAAATAGTCTGGAGTGAGACTAAAGGAACTAAGTGGGTGGCAACTGCAGGATTTTTCCTGTTAAGACATGCTCATTCATGAAAACTTTGTCATCTGTTCCAATACATGTTGCTTTAGATTTTTCTTGTTAGGACAGGCACAGTCATGTAAACTTATTTCCTAAATCCTTTAGTTTTATTCACAAGTAACGTGTTAGATTTTTCCCCCATTTGAAACTATTAAAGAAAACTGTTACATTTAATTTTCATTGAAATCCATCGCTCTTTCTACGTTAAGCAATGCACAGCAACCGAAAAATGGTTTTTCAGCCGCCGTCGGGGAATCGAACCCCGAATCTCTCTATTTCTAGCCGAACGCGTTAGCCTTACACCACAGCAGCCAACAATTCACTGCGCTACGCGTGTTTTTCTTTTTCAGTCAGCACCAGACATCATAAGACCATAAGATAGGCTCAGCTACTGAGACGTCTCCATCTGGTGGGCATTAACTGCACTGGCTATATATAATTATAGCAATAACCCAAAGGGCGAGATCCAAGGTGAAAATAATCTAAATATGTGGCGTCAGTTGAATAAAGTAAATCCATTTCTTTAGTTTTTTTGGTTGCTGTGCGTTGCTTAACGTGGAAAGAGCGATGGATTTATTCAACTTTAGATGATTTTAATTTTCATTTGCTGATTTAGAAAGATCATGTTGCACACAATGGACATCAGGCTGCTTTGACCATATCAGAAGCCTTTTACAAAAGAAAATGTCAACAAGGTTTTCAAGATCTGTATTCATTTTTAATTAAATAATAAAAAAAAATAAAAAAAAAATAAAAAAATATTTTTTAACCACATAAAAAGTGAAGTAATATGAAAATAACATTAAAATGACATTGTAACATAAGAGGGTGCTATTTTAATTATTCTCACAAATGTGTGTTTGTTTGAGGTTCAATAAGGGACCTTAAACCTGTTCAAAAACATTGATTTTGAAGTAAAATTTTCACAAAACAAATTAATTTTTTATTTGATAGCAACAAAAAACACCTTTTTTTATTTTTAAATCATAAAAATTATATGGACAGCTCATCCTATAAAAAATATGATACTTGTGTTAGTTGTGGTTTGCAACCACGGCACAAAGTCATTAAAATCCACTTTGAAAGCTCAGTGACATTTTTTTCAACCATTAGTACCACTTTTATACCTTATTTTGATAGAGAAAATAAATAGCATTAATTTGACACCGAAATAAGCCCAATCGGTTGACAAATAAGTGAAACAAGAGGATTTTTCTTTAGTAACAGATAAAGTGAAAAGACCTAAATAAATCATGTGAAAATTTCAAAAATTTCTCCCAAGTCCAATTTTGGTTTTAAAAAAAAATCTGAAAAAATTAATTTGAGGTTAACTCATAGGTACATGACGTGACAGCACATGGCACCATGTGACTTGGAAATGATCCTAAAGAGTTTTGTGATAGGTGGTGTGAATACTTTTGTAAGCAAATATTATTTTGGGTTAGAAGTGCATCATGCCACAGAGTAAGCAGCTGGCACCTTAATGATCTCAAGAAAAGTTTAAGCAGTTCTAATATATCTTTAAAATGTTAGTATTAGTCTCAGAAGTAGATGACTAACAGCTGAGATGTTTAAAATAGGGTGTTAGTTCTGTCTTTTTTTTTTTTTTTTACTGAATTGTTGGTCTGAAGTTATTTAGTTGTCCCTCAGGAGGATGCTTTCATTGTTCCTATATGTAAGGGCCAAGGTGATCAGACTGAATGTAAGAACTATTTCTGATGATCAGCCTGCCCAAGTGTGCCAGGGAAAGTGTTTGGAATGAGCCTTGACATCAGAGAAGGTGTCGGATGTACAGAGTGATTTTATACCTGTTTCTAAAGGCTGCACTAACGAAATATTTGCATTGCACGTGATGATTGAAAAGTGCATGTGTTGGTAAGAAGAAAGTTCTTGCTGCCTAGATTTGGAGAAAGTGTATGACTGAATGAACAGAGTGTAGCTGTGAAAAGTCGTTTATAATTGTGATGTACTGTAACTGGGAATCTGCTTGAATGTGTGAAAGCTACAAATGCTGGCTGTAAAGTGTGTGAATGGTATTTTATGCAAATGGTAAGAGTCGGACACAGTTATGTAATTTTAGCATGGCTGTTAAGTATATGTATGGCTGCATACATCTGTGATACCAAAATAGACTGCAGTATGTTTGTCTTGAATATTTCAATGTGTGCTGGTTGCTGACGACGCAGTCCTGTTGGTGAAAAGCAGAAGTGAGTTCAAGGAGTATGTTGTCCCCAGTGTTGGAACTTATATCAAATTCAGTCTAAGTATAAATGAGAGAAAAACAAAAGCTATGGTTTTCAAGCCAGAAACTCTTTAGTACTTATTTGAGAGTCCATCTAAATGGTACAGAGTTAGATAAGGTGACAGAAAAACAGATTCGAAGCACTGAGTGAATTTAGCTTTAAAAGTTGTAGCTGCTCAGGAAGTTTTCTTATGACTAATGGATTCTCACTAAGAGTCCCAAATGGGGCTGTGTATGAGATTGTAATTGTTCCTACTCTGATGAATTGTAGTGAAACATGATTACCACAAAATAGAGACAGCAATTGTTTGTGTGCTGGAAAGAGGCATTATTTATGGGGGGAGAGGGGGTGGTGACAAGACATGTTCTAATTATGTAAGGAACTAAGTTGTGTTGCAGATGTGTAACGTAAAGCTAAATGTCTGTAGGGTGGCGACGAATCTTTTGAAGCGTTTGAGCCATATTGAAAGAATGAATGATGAGGCACAAATTAAGAGAATTTATTCAGTCCAAGAAGCAGGAAAGAAATTTAGAGGAAGAAGGCCAAGAATATCATAGGTACCTCAGGGCAAGAAGGTACTGGACAGTGGATATACCCAGCCAGTTGAGTTGACATTACGAATGTACAAATAGATTGTGAGATTCACAAAAATCCGATTATGTTTAATGAAGACTTGGTCTTGTTTAAAGACAGTAATTTCTAGCCTCCCTGCAACATAATATCCAGAAGCTATGGAGAGCAGGAGGGTAAGACCTACAAGAGACTTGGGATAGCCGGTTTCTACACAGCATTTCAGTCATGTTAGCTATTGCAGTGATGAAAAGTTTGTGCCGAACTGCGCCAATTTCATTACCTTGCGCCAAATTGCTACAAATTACGAAAACAGTTAATATTTGCGCCCAACTGCGCCGAAACGGCAATCCACAGCAAAAATTGGCGAGCGAAAAAAATGTTTTCACGGCAAAAAAAAATGGCGTTTTAAACGTCGAATTGAATGACGCTTTTTTAAGATCTACGCGTAATTTGGTGAAAACAACGCTAAATCAACACGTACCGTACCGCCAATCCCAAAATTTTGGAATGTTTTTCACCTACCTTTTAATTTGTTGTTTTCTCGGCAAAGGTGACGAAAAAACAATGATTTTTGTGATGTAGGAAATTAAATTGTTTTTGCTTATGGAGGAGGAGTTTTGTTGTAATCACGTGGTATGTAGGAGAAACGATGTTGTACGTTATGAAATCCTGATGAAGATTGTTTACTGATAGTTTGGTAGTCTTTCGGAGTGCTGTGCAATTGAAATTGTTTATATGTCGTTCCCTGCTCTTTGGGATAGCGCAGTTATTTCATTCCGCGCGATTACGTAAATACAGCGTAAGGTCAGTCATTAGCTATTTTGTCGACGCGGAGGACGACTGAAAATGGCTCTCCCGTGGCAGCATACAATGGTTCTGTTTCTAAAGGATTCATAGGTATCCAGGGATGCCAACTTTTTCGGATTTACACTCCATCTTACGGTTTTACGGAAGTCACCCGAAAAAACTACGGAAAAGCCCTCGCAAGATCCCAGCACGCAATTTCTATTTTTTTTTACCGTCTTTTAGTCGAAAAAAGGCACTTTACAGATAGTCCCTTATGCGTCTTCGATGTTCTGACTTCCCCCGCCAACGGAAGCGCAGTTTGTCACGCGATTCCCTGTACAGCCATTTGAGAGTACCGTGCGCAAAAGTCGAGGGAATTCAGCTCAGCGCCTTTTGCCAACTCTTTACATTGATTGCATGTAGCTTTGTGCTTGTGAAAATTTCGGTGCAAACATTTTAACCCTTTCCACTCGACTGTCGAGTGACACTCGACTGTCGAATGGCACCCGACATTACAAAATCGCCGAATAGCTCACTCGCCACGCCGATGACGCCCCTATAGCTCGCATGTCGGGGCTCGCGAAACGTTTCTTTTTCACCGGATAAAGAAACATCATCTGCGTGTTGGGTGTCGCCCGCCATGCCTATGACTCGCACGTCGGCGCTTGCAAAGAATTTCGTTTTCACTGAATAGCTCGCGTGTCAGGTGTTATCCGCGACGCCTGTATAGCTCGGATGTTGGCGCTCGCGAGTAATTACTTTTTCGCCGAATATGTCTGGTGTCATCCGGTCTATGACGCCTCTATAGCTCGGATGTCGAAGCTTGCGAGACATTTCTTTCTCGCCGAATATGTCGGGTGTCATCCGCAGCGCTCATTACGCCTCTATAGCTCATGGGTCGGGGCTTGCGAGACATTTCTTTTTCGCCGAATATGTCTGGTGTCACTTTCCATGCCAATGATGCATCTATAGCTTGCAAGTTGGGGCTCACGAGACATTCCTTTTTCGCCGAAGAGCTTGCGTGTTGGGTGTCATACTCTTTGCTCATTACGCCTCTATAGCTCGTGGGTCGGGGCTTGTGAGACATTTCTTTTTCGCCGAATATCGCACGTGTCGGGTGACACCCTCCACGCCGATGCCGCCTCCATAGCTTGCATGTCAATGCTCGCGAGACATTTCTTTTTTGCCGAATAGTTAAGCTGTCAGCCACCACGCTGATGATGCCCCTATAGCTCGCATGTCGGGGCTCGCGAGACGTTTCTTTTTCACAGGATAAAGAAAAGAACGTCATCTGTGTATCGGGTGTCACCCGCCATGCCGATGACGCCTCTATGACTCGCATGTTGGCGTTCGCGAGTAATTTCTTTTTCGCCGAATGGGTCGGGTGTCATCCGCCACATCTATGACTCCTCTATAGCTCGTATGTCGGGGCTTGCGAGACATTTCTTTTTCGCCGAATATCGCACGTGTCGGGTGGCGCGCCCTCCATGCCGATGACGCTTCCATAGTTCGCATGTCGGTGCTCGCGAGACATTTCTTTTTCGTCGAATAGGTCGGGTGTCACTCGCCACACCAATGACGCCCCTATAGCTTGCATGTCGGGGCTCGCGAGACGTTTCTTTTTCACCAGATAAAGAAAAAGAAACGTCATCTGTGTGTCGGGTGTCACCCGCCATGTCGGCGCTCGCGAGGAATTTCGTTTTCATCGAATAGCTCCGGTGTCACCCGCCATGCCGATATCGCCTCTATGGCTCGCATGTCGGTGCTCGCGAGTAATTTCGTTGTCACCGAATAACTCGCGTGTCAGGTGTTATCTGACGCGCCTATGACGCTTCTATAGCTCAGATGTTGGCGCTCGCCAGGAATTTCTTTTCGCCGAATAGGTCTTGTGTCATCCTCCATGCCTATGACGCCTCTATAGCTCGCATGTCGACACTCGCGAGACATTTCTTTTTTGCCAAATAGGTAAGGTGTTAGCCACCATGCTGATGATGCCTCTATAGCTTGTATGTCGGGGCTGGCGAGCTAAAGCTGATCTTTCACTGCTAAGTTGTGGCCTTTACTGCAGAAAAAAAAAAAAATGCGAGTTCTGTGTGAGTATGGGTGAAATGTTATTTGAGTGGAAAGGGTTAATTTAGATTAAAACGAAACGAAACGTAGCAGTGAAACAGCTATAGCAACAAAAAGAACGAAGTCAGATAAAACTTATCGTCAAGTGTATCGCGGTATGTATAGTAAAGAATGGCCTTTTTATGAAGCATCTAAAGTTTTGCTGAATCACGTTTTATAAGCCACGTGGCTGCGATTTTAGCCTGTAGCAAGGTGGTCGCGATGATTGTAGCGTCATGCGGAGAGCAAGAAGCACAAAGATCATGTCAAAAGATTAAATGGAGATGTGATTAAAATTAATGTAACCAAAAAACTTCTGACAGCTTATAAAGAATCCTGGAAAAAATATCAAAAGCAGATTAGTGGTGGAAAAATGCAGTAAACCAAGCAAAAAAAGAGAAGAAATTGAATGTTCACAAGGTGATTTGAAATGAGAAGAAGCTGAACATTTGCAACAGTTGGATTCCCTCATAAAATGTTAAACGATGCTGAAATGAACATTGAATGTGGCATAAAAAAAAGACATGAGTGCAATAGAAAGTGGACAGATACTATTAAAAGAAACAAAACATTGCTAACTATCTTAAAAAGTAGAAAAGAATAGAAATGAGCAATTAAATATTGAGAAAAGCAGCGAAAAATTAAACATTTTTTGTAAAATAAATGATTAATAATAGAATCCTGTTATGGTTACAAATTTTTTGATCTATTTGAAAACTAAAATGTTTGCATATGTGTGTGTGTGTATTTCAATGCAAGATGTTTTAAATTTGAATAGGGCGCATCTATTTCCAAAACGCTTTTTGCTTAAGAGTTTGTTCTATCTACTAATATTTCACCTGCTCTAAAAAATGTTTTCTTACACCAAAAATGTATTTTATCTGTTCCAAAAATGCATTTTGTTGCTTCAAAAATGTGTTTCACCTGCTCCAAAAATGTATTTTACCTGCTCTAAAAATATATTTTACCTGCTCCAAAAGTGCATATTTGTTGCTCCAAAAATATATTTTACCTGCTATAAAAATGCATTTTGTTGTTCCAAAAATGTATTTCACCTGCTCCAAAAATGTATTTTGCTGCTCCAAAAATGGTTTTGCAACTTTCCATCACTGCTGTTGTGATGCTAAAAGATACTCTTAACAGTTGGCAGAGGTGTGCTGCTTAATGCACGATAGAGTTCTTTGTGGACCACTAAATTATGCAAGCAGATTATGTTAGTACTTACTAGTTTATCGTTGTACTGATACAGATTTTAACTCCATACTGTGAAAGTTTCAGAATGTCAGTGAAACGTGTGTTGTTGGTTGTAAATTGATGCCATCTTCTGCTGTTCATAAAAAAGTGTGTCGTTGCATTAAGTGCATCTGGGTAATGTAAACCATTAAAGTAGGTGCCTGTTCTTAACTATTGTTTTCTGTGTATCAGTTAATGGTAATTTGGAGTTTTTCTCTGCTCTTTCCTCCAAAAATCACGTAGTGCGGTATAAAATATTGATTTATTTATTTTGTTGTTGCAGATGTGTTTTGGAATAAAGTACATTACTGTTATTTATTGCACTAGGCTGTAGGGTCAGACCTGTAAGTGGGTCAGTCAGGATTGTAGTCCATGTTGTACTTGTAGTGCATTTCCACATAGTACATGAATGGTATCTTATCCGTATTAGATTCTACCAGTTTGTTGATTCCATCACAGAAAAATTTGGTGCCCTTTTCATATCTGCTTCAAAACCTCAGGACTAGATAGTGATTAAGTCCAACATTACTTCATGAAGAACAGTCACTTGATGCCAGTTTGGGACTGTGGATTATGAAAAACCTTCAGCTGTGTTTTTTTTATAGCAAGTATTTGCTAAGACATGTAAATGCACATTGTAAAGGAATGCTGTTTTGGATGTCAGAGTTTTCTTCTGATTTTCTGTCAGTGTAGCAGCAGGTCTTAGATGCCAGGGTTCAATATAAGGCCTACTTGACAAGTTCAAGTTTCTGTAGGAGACTGAACATTCAGATATTTCATTATCTCTTTAATTCATTACTTCTTTGACATGGATAAATGACCCACATCCATCAAATTTTGATGAATGTAGACATCAAAATTTGATGGATGTGGGTACTTCTTTGACGTGGATAAATGACCTGAAATCGTCCATCAAATTTTGAGAATATGTAGCCAATATGTCATTATTGAACCATGGATTAAAAGTCAATAATCAAGGTATGTGAAACTCTCAAGGGAAAACTTCAGGTTAAAACTGAGTTTTTTAATATTTTTATTCTTCTCTGTGCTGTCATATTGCTTAATTAGGCTTGTTGGAGTTGTTTGCAGCTGCATATGTTGTATTTTCAATATCTTCGGTAGTATACGAGCCCAAAGATGAGCCTTTGCAGGCTTGGACTACATAAGGACTGCATAATATTTGCTGTGGTTCAGATGGGCTTGAACTCTGAGGGAATTTTCTTTTTTTACTGTGATTTTATGTGATTTTGTATAAGAGTCTTTAACACTTCAGAGTGCGTAAAGGAAATTCCTTCTACAACTGTATCTAGGAGTGGAATGGGAACTGGAGAGAGCTATGTATTCTGGCCTTTGGATGCAGTAGACCACGCATTAGTGGATTTCTGTAAAGAAGGAAAAGCTTATTCAAGAACTGTAGATAGTGGATACCATGCCATCCAAATCTCACTCCCTCCTCCCGCACAGCAGCTCCCTCTCAATTTCATTGAGCAGCGTTTGTAGATTAAAGTGCAGGGTGCCTGACCGCCATAAGCATTTAGGAGAAATCGAATGACCAAAGAAAATCGTGCAGACGTACTATAGAAAAAGATGGATGTCCCTTCCACACTTCCCAGTTAAGAAAGGCATTGATTAGTTGAAATGGGAGGAGAGAGAGAGAGAGAGAGAGAGAGAGAGAGAGAGAGAGAGAGAGAGAGAGAGAGAGAGAGAGAGAGAGAGAGAGGAGTCTAAGAAGTAAGAAGAGATTTCTTTTAAATAATGTCAAAACAGGTTAGTCATAATATTTCAGCCTGGGCTCAGGCCGACTTACTTCTCTCTCTTAAAATTGAGCCCAAACACAGTAGATATCCTTTGCAAGTGTTTGTTGTAATACGGTTGTTACATATGCAATTAGCAGATATTGATACTTTTTTTGTGTGAAAGTTAGATCAATGAATTGCATGTTTTGCAATTTGCAAATGTTAATAAAATGACATTTGCTCATATGTAAATATTCAAAAATTAACTCAAATCATCCTCCAAAAGGCCATTTTATAAGTTATATATATTTTTTTAATAGGTTATAATTAGGACATTCATCTGCAGCATGATTAGTACCACATCTAGATGTTTCAGGTTCTCCTACTTCACTCTTCCATTACGGGTGAACTCACTCTGCTATTTCTTCATGTCATTGTTGACAGTCTTTCATCTCATCTTAGGTCTTTTTCTAGTTTGCCGGCCAGATAGCTCCTTGTCCATGACTTTTTATGTTCCACATATTCCATGTCTCTTCTATTAAAACGGGGAAAAAAAGACCAATTCCAACACAACTAAGTAAGAGTTTACTGGAACAGTTTATTTCTTCCACTCAACTAACCTGATATTATTGCATAATTATACACTGCTGGACAATTGCTAAGGACGGATCATAAACGGCTATATAGCGCATAAAAAAGTAAGTGTGGTTGGATGCCAAGTGAAATAAAATAATGTCAGAATGCCAGAACATTACAAGAAAGACAATTTATTGTGCTCTGAAATCCAGAAGGCTTTGGAACGTGTTCAAGGGACAAACAGGCCATTTTGTGCAGAATACGTAAACGTGAAAAAAATGCAATTACCGTCCGCAGGCGTTCCGGCGTAAGATGTCAATACGGGATATGGCCACCATGGCGGGCGATGCAAGATTCCACACGTTGTGTCATGCTTTGCACAACATTATCAAGCAGCTGTTGGGGTAATTTATCCCATTCCTCTGTCAGTGCACGGATGAGGGTGTCCTTGTTTATTGGAGGGCATTGGCGACCAGCAAGACTCCTCCCCAAAGCATCCCACTCATTTTCAATGGGATTCAGATCTGGAGAATGTGCTGGCCATACGAGGCGTTGAATATCCTCGCTCTCAAGACACTCCTGGACAGCGACTGTTCAATGACATGTTGCGTTGTCGTCCATGAAAATGAATCTATCACCGACAGCACCACGGAACATGCGAACATGAGGTAGCAGAACATCATTAATGTATCGTTGGCTAGTCCCAGTCCCAGTTAGAAGCACATAGAGGGACGTACGGCCATTGATCATGATGCCAGCCCATACCATGACACTACATGTTGGATATCGGTCCCTTTCCTGTATGTTTGCTGGACAATATGCAGTACCACTATCACGCCAGATCAGTTGTCGTCGACAATCAGACGATAGACTGTATCTACTCTCATCTGAGGAGAGGACAGCAGACCAGTCGTTATCAGTCCAATTGCGATGTTGATGGCACCATTGCAATTGGGCGGTACGGTGACGTCTGGACAATGGGATGCACACAACAGGACGGCGGCCGTATAGTCCTCCTTCATGCAAACGTCTGGCGACAGTTTTTCGGGATATCCGCTTGCCAGTAGCAGCCATAAACTGATTTGCTACCACACTAGCTGTGCTGCGCCGGTGTCTTTTTGTTGATAGCACTATGTACCGATCTTCTGCAGGTGTCGTACTGCGAACACGACCTCCCCCGTGACGTTTGCTACACTCTCCATTTGTTTGAAATGATTTCCAAAGCCTTGAAACAACACTGTGGCTGACGTCGAACTCCCTGGCAACATCTGTTATTTATCGCCCTTCTTCAATCTTGCCAATTATACGGCCATGCATAAAATCATGTAGGTGATGCCGGGAAAACATACTGAAAATTGCAAGTTCGTCAATTGATTCTTTTCCTTTCAACTTTGCGTTTGAACAACAACGGTCAATATGCGTCAGATCCTTAATATCTCTTATCAGCGCTATGACGTCACGAACAAGTTCGGCAATCCAAAATTTGCATACGCACAACACGTCTTACTGTATCCCGCACTTATGCTAATTTCCACATTTTCCTGCCTTCCATTTTATGGTTGCTGTCGTTATCTGTCCTTAGCAATTGTCCGGCAGTGTAGCAATAGTGACCTCTATCTACAACAGATCAAGCAATCTGACTCTGTGACTGCCATAATAGTTAATTAAATTTCTGATATGAGTTTTTTCTTCTAAAAAATATTTATTTTAGATCATAAATTTTTGGAGAAAACTCTTCTCCTTTGTCAGGCTACTTTTGTTGCCACTCTTTCTCTGTCACTACCGCGATTATGGTTAGCATTGATGGTTGTGATTTTTTTTCGCCAAATCTTGCCAGATGTTAGGCAGGAACAAACCTCTGCAGTCATTAGTGATGGGATTCTGATTTTTATCAATTTGTATTCCTTTTAATTATCTTTTTTGAAAGTTGCTTTGGAAAATGATGACTTTAAGGGAATCCCAGTCCATATTGTGATCTAAGGGAATTCCAGTCCATTTTGTGATTAGTTTCTCTAACATGCCTATCTAAATCTGCCTTGTTGGAGCAATTTTTATATTATAGCTGCTTTAAGTTCTGCTATTAGAGTTTCTAGTGTGCGACCTGTCTCACATATGCAAGATTTTCTACAACTACATTTAACTTCAAAATGTAGGAACTCAAAATAGTATAACTATATACTAAAAATCCGAAAAGTAATAGTGACCTCTATCTACAACAGATCAAGCAATCTTATTCCTTTTAATTATCTTTTTGATACATTTAACTTCATAGACCGCTTCTAAAATATCTTCTTCTATTTGAACTATCTTTAGGAAATTTTTTTTAACTTTGTTCTCTAAACTTGGAGCTAGTCTTATGTTATATTTCTTACTAATTCTCTTTAAAGATTCAAATACACCTTTGTGATAAGTAATTTTTCTAGTGAATTTTTGTATTTTCACAACAGATCATTTCACTCTCTCCATAATAGGTTTTCTGTATTTTCACAACAGATCATTCCACTCTTTTCATGAGACCCCTTCCCATATATGTAGCAATAAATTTTCTGGTGAGCATGAAATTGCAACCACTTTCTGCTAGATTGTGCTGGGGTTTTTTTCTCCTTTTTTATGTTGAGTGGGAAATTGTGTATTGATGTAATGGTCAAGAATAACTTCATCACCCATGTGATGACATTCACTAACTGCAGTTAGTGGTTTCAGGTGTTTCCTGTCTAGACTCAAACAGATGGAAATTTTTGGAAACTGGATAATTGACAATCTAATCTGTCATCAAAAAATTGCAAATTTGTCTGCTATTCTTTCTAAAACTTACCCTTTATTAGCTGATGTGGTTTCTCAAAGTTTACTCTGTGTGTGTGTGTGTGTGTGTGTGTGTGTGTCATACATCTTTTTTGCCTACTTATTTCTTTGGTGTTACTGCATATGTATGTGTTTTGTTATTTCCACTTACACCATTCTAATGCATTACCCTTAGATATTATGTATATTTATTCTAATGCATGTCACAAAGGAAGAAGAAAATATGCCCATGATAATTAAGCTTGTGTACTTTTCTTGTGTATGTATTGGTGGTAACCAGTTCCTTTTGTAGAGCATGTGAGTGACAAGTTGTAATTTAGTTTTTATGGTGGGTGTGTTGAACTTTTAATTTGTGTGTGTGTATGATTCTGGATCAGATGAAGTACTTTAACTCATTAGTTGCTTTATAGCTGCTTTCACTTTTACAGGTTCTACTTGGTGTTTGAGAAAGTTAATGGAGGTAAGCCTTTGCTTTTTTAGTAGTGATTTTTATAAAATGTTTTTGCATAATTTATATTATCACAGATATATTGGAGGAGGAAGAGACGTAAACATAAAAATGCTTTTTACACCTGGCCACTTAAAAGCAATTATAGAAATTAATGATAAAATTTTCTATTGATTACTATTTTCTATTGTTTGTTTTCTGTTGATTATTTTCTATTGATTATTTTATTGTATATGTCAATGAAAAATTTTGACATATTTTAGATTTGCTACATGCTGGAATATTAGTGCTGACTCTAACATGTATTTAGTATTTAGAAAAAAAAAGTGTTGTATATCAAAAATACATAATATCTAAAGTATTATTTACCCGATACTGTCAAAGTATTTTGCACGTTGTTGCTCTGTGAGGCACGTGCTCCCGGCCCGAGAGGTCTTTTTGTTACAGGTTTTTTGTTAGTTATAAAAATTTTTTTAGAAATAAACCAGTTAGGTTATATATTTTCAGTTATACATTAATTCATTCTCACAATCAAAAGTTTTAAATTTACATTAATTAAAATATTTTAGTAGAAACAGTTATACATATCGGGTCAGGAGTCATCTCACACGGGGTTCGTCATCACCACGTTACGGCGAGCGCTTTTGGTAATATCATACTACCATCGTTGAGCCTCTACTTCTACATGAGGGTTCCTCGCGTGTGTGTACTCCTGGAGTAACATATGACACAACTGACTAGAACCAATTGTTAAAATCAAACAAAATGCCTTTACAGTCATATTGATTCAAATATATCAAGAAAAAACAACAAATTCATGCACCTTAAAAATCTTTTGTATAAGTAGTGGCCTTGTTTTAATAAATGGAATCATGAAATATGTATGTTGTATCAAAATCTAAAACTGCTTCTGGCAGAAAGAAAAAAAGATGATAAATATTTCCAATTAAGGCTCCTTTGAGTTTGTAACTAAAATTTGCATGATATATATATATATATATATATATATATATATATATATATATATATATATATATATATGGGATGTAAGGTCAGGTGATGCGTAACATCACAGCCTCTCCTTGACAAATGTCAACCCCGCCTTCTCGTGGTACATCCTGTTCCCACTAAAGGGGCTCTGACGACCGCCAATAGCGGTATAACTATACCATCGGGATTAGAGGAAATGCTATCCCACACTCACCAACCCGCTTGGCCAGTGTGGTGAGTTATGGCCAACTTAAATCTTGGCCCTCAGTCTCCGGCAGCTGGAATGTACCTGGCCAAGGCAGCAGCCAGTGCGACATGAAGGCAGAGGGTGCTAAGAATCCCCGGAGGACCGGACTAGGCTGCCATCTGATGCTGACCTTGGCTACGTACAACAGACGCTCCCTATCTTCTGATTCAAGGCTTCTTGAATTGGAAGAGGAACTACAAAGGATCAAGTGGGACATCGTCGGGCTAAGTGAGGTAAGGAGAAAAGGAGAAGATCTCATTGAACTGAAAAGTGGACATCTCTTCTACTATCGTGGGACAGATACTGGCAGAACTAGTGGTGTTGGATTTATAATAAACAAGAAACTGAAGGATAAAGTTGTAGAAGTTGAAAGTTCCTCTGACAGAGCTGCACGACTCGTTATCCAACTCTCGAGAAGATACCAGGCTCAGATTATTCAAACTTATGCACCCACCACAAGTCATGCTGAAGAAGAAATTGAAGAATTTTATGAGGAAATTCGTGATCTAAATAATAAAGGTAAGCAGCACTTGAAGATAATTATGGAAGATTTCAATGCAAAAATAGGGCAACGGCAACAGAATGAAACTTCAGTAGGTAAATTCGGTCACGGCAACAGAAACCAGCGTGGAAATACTCTCGTTGAGTTTGCAGAGGCAGAAGGGATTTTCATCTTGAACTCCTTTTTCAAGAAAAAGCCACACAGGAAATGGACATGGAGACATCCAAATGGGACGACAAGTGAAATTGATTTTATTATGTGTAACAAAAAATTCGTCATAGAAGACTGCAGTGTGCTAAACAAGTTCAACACAGGCAGTGACCATAGATTGGTAAGATGTAAGATGCACCTCAACACTAAACTCGAACGTAGCAAGCTCATAAGACAAACAAAATGTATTGACATAACCAACCTTAAAAACACCATAATACCTTCAAATTGGAACTGAAGAACAGATTCTCTGCTTTAGAAGGCCTAAGATCGGAAGAAGTGGATATTTCTGAAGTTAACAGAAAAGTAACCAAAGCTCTTATGGAAACAGCAACAAAATTAGCTGGGTCTAAGAACAAATTGCATGTGAACAAATTATCAGGAAAAACCAAAATGTTGATGCAAAAAAGAAGAGTGATGAGGACAACTAAAGAAGATGTGACTTCCAAAGTGGAATATATAGAGCTATGCAAGACAGTACGAAAAAGTATCACTGAAGACGTAAGGAAATTCAACTGTGAACTAGTAAGGAAAGCAATTGAAAACAACCAAAGCCTAAAAGATAGCAAAGGGACATCTCAGTAAGGGAAAAACAGATTATGGCACTGAGAAAAGAAGATGGTTCTGTAACAAGAAATAGAGGCGAAATTTTGACAAGAGTGAAAGATTTCTACTCCAAATTATATGGAAGGGATGATACATGTACTCCAGACATCATGAAAGGTACCAGTACCAGAGTTCTTCCAGTCCTTCCAGCAGAAGTTGCACATGCAATCAAGAACATGAAGCGGGGAAAAGCTCCAGGAGAAGATGGAATTACTGTAGACATCATACAAGAAGCAAGTGGAGAAATCGAAACAGTACTCGCCCAAATTTTCACTCGATGCCTTAATGAAGGGAAAATTCCTGAGGATTGGAACACCGCTACAATGATCTTGCTACATAAAAAAGGTGACATTGAGGATCTCAGGAACTACAGACCTATCAGCCTCCTATCAGTGGTTTATAAAATCTTCACTAAAGTTCTTTCACACCGCTTGAAGGTAACACTGGACATGGCTCAACCGAGAGAACAAGCTGGATTCAGGAGTGGCTACAGCACAATAGATCATATCCACGTACTGAGAGAACTAATTGAAAGAGCGAGGGAATATGAGCTTCCATTGTGCATGGCCTTTATCGATTATGAAAAAGCCTTTGATTCGGTGAAACCATCAGCAGTTGCAATGGCTCTGAAATCCTGCGGTATTGAAGATGCATACATTAATATTATTAATAACATCTATGAAAATGCAAGTGCAAAGATTCAGCTGTTTGAAAATACAACACACATAAAAATTGGAAAAGGAGTGAGACAAGGTGACACCATATCTCCGAAACTCTTTAATGCCACATTGGAAAATGTCTTTCAATCACTGAACTGGGAAAACAAAGGGATAAAGATTAATGAAGATTATCTAACCCACCTTCGTTTTGCTGATGACATGGTCATTTTTGCAACTACCCCATCAGAGCTACAGAGTATGGATCGAGGAACTTGCTGACAAGAGTAAAGAAGTGGGATTAAAAATGAACTTTCAGGAGACAAAAGTGATGTACAATGCTTTTACAAGAAATGAAGATCTATCGATTGATGGAGAAAAGCTGGAGATAACATACACGTACGTTTATCTTGGACAGCAGATATCAAGTGAGGGTCACATTGGTGAAGAAATTAATCAGCGTACAAAACTTGCCTGGAGAGCTTTTGGAAGAAACAGCATAATTTTCAAGAGCAATATGCCATTATGTCTTAAAAGAAAAGTGTTTGATCAATGCATCCTTCCAGTGCTTACGTATGGTGCAGAGACGTGGACCTTAGCTAAAAGAGACATACAAAGGCTGCAGACAACTCAAAGAAGCATGGAGAGGTGCATGCTTTATGTAACCAGGAGAGATAAGAAGAGGAACACGTGGATCCGAAAAATGACAAGAGTGGAAGACATCATGATCAGAGTTAAATCCTTGAAATGGCAATGGGCTGGACATACTGCCAGAAGAACAGACCATCGATGTACAGCCGAAATTTTAGATTGGATTCCAAGGGACAGGAAAAGACCCAGAAGAAGACCACATGGAAGATGGGTGGATGAAATTCGAAAGTATGCGGGAGTGACATGGAGGAGACTGGCACAAGACAGACCGTTGTGGAGGAAACTTGGGGAGACCTTCGTCCAGCAGTGGATTGATAATGGTTGACAATGATGATGATGATGATATATATATATATATATATAAATAGTACATAAATAAAACAAAAAAAAAAACTTTATAAATAAATTATTTTAACACACAAGAAAAAAAATTAGACAAAAAAGCTAATACCAGGAGAAGCACCAAAGGCAGCCTCATGTAGTAGCTTATATAGAATGAAAATATTACAGAACAAAAATAAAAAATTTTTCAAAACAAGTGAAAACTGGAACGGGTTGCCGTCATTAGGAGTACTCTTGATGACGGCAACCTGTTCCAGTTTTTCACTTGTTCTGAAATTTTTTTATTTTTGTTATGTAATATTTTTGTTATATATATATATATATATATCATCATCATCATTATTGTCAACCATTATCAATCCACTGCTGGACGAAGGTCTCCCCAAGTTTCCTCCACGACGGTCTGTCTTGTGCCAGTCTCCTCCATGTCACTCCTGCATACCTTTCGAATTACATCCACCCATCACCCATGTGATCTTCTTCTGGGTCTTTTCCTGTCCCTTGGAATCCAATCTAAAATTTCGGCTGTCCATCGATGATCTGTCCTTCTGGCAGCATGTCCAGCCCATTGCCATTTCAGGGATTTAACTCTGATCATGATGTCTTCCACTCTTGTCATTTTTCGGATCCAAGAGTTCCTCTTCTTATCTCTAATGGTTATACCAAGCATGCACCTCTCCATGCTTCCTTGGGTTGTCTGCAGCCTTTGTATGTCTCTTTTAGTTAAGGTCCACGTCTCTGCACCATACGTAAGCACTGGAAGGATGCATTGATCAAACACTTTATTTTTAAGACATAATGGCATATTGCTCTTGAAAATTATGCTGTTTCTTCCAAAAGCTCTCCAGGCAAGTTTTGTACGCCGATTAATTTCTTCATCAATGTGACCCTCACTTGATATCTGCTGTCCAAGATAAACGTACGTGCCTGTTATCTCCAGCTTTTCTCCATCAATCGATAAATCTTCATTTCGTGTAAAAGCATTGAACATCACTTTTGTCTTCTGAAAGTTCATTTTTAATCCCACTTCTTTACTCTTGTCAGCAAGTTCTTGGATTATACTCTGCAGCTCTGATGGGGTAGTTGCAAAAATGACTATGTCATCAGCAAAATGAAGGTGGGTTAGTAATCTCCATTAATCTTTATCCCATTGTTTTCCCAGTTCAGTGATTGAAAGACATTTTCCAACGCGGCGTTAAAGTGCTTCGGAGATATGGCGTCACCTTGTCTCACTCCCTTTCCAATTTTTATGTGTGTTGTATTTTCAAACAGCCGAGTCTTTGCACTTGCTTCATAGATGTTATTAATAATATTAATGTATGCATCTTCAATACCGCAGGATTTCAGAGCCATTGTAACTGCTGATGGTTTCACCGAATCAAAGCTTTTTCATTATCGATAAAAGCCATGCACAATGGAAGTTCATATTCCCTCGCCCTTTCAATTAGTTCTCTCAGTACGTGGATATGATCTATTGTGCTGTAGCCACTCCTGAATCCAGCTTGTTCTCTCGGTTGAGCCATGTCCAGTGTTACCTTCAAACGGTGTGAAAGAACTTTAGTGAAAATTTTATAAACCACTGAGAGGAGGCTGAAAGGTCTGTAGTTCCTGTGATCCTCAATGTCACCTTTTTTATGTAGCAGGATCATTATAGGGTTGTTCCAATCCTCAGGAATTTTCCTTTCATTAAGGCATCGGGTGAAAATTTGGGCGAGTACTGTTTCGATTTCTCCACTTGCTTCTTGTATGATGTCTACAGTAATTCCATCTTTTCCTGGAGCTTTTCTCCGCTTCATGTTCTTGATTGCATGTGCAACTTCTGCAGGGAGGACTGGAAGAACTCTGGTACTGGTACCTTCCATGATGTCTGGAGTACATGCATCATCCCTTTCATATAACTTGGAGTAGAAATCTTTCACTCTTGTCAATATTTCGCCTCTATTTCTTGTTACAGAACCATCTTCTTTTCTCAGTGCCATAATCTGTTTTCTTCCCTTAGTGAGATGTCCCTTTGCTATCTTTAGGCTTTGGTTGTTTTCAATTGCTTTCCTCACTAGTTCACAGTTGAATTTCCTTACGTCTTCAGTGATACTTTTTCGTACTGTCTTGCATAGCTCTATATATTCCACTTTGGAAGTCACATCTTCTTTAGTTGTCCTCATCTCTCTTCTTTTTTGCATCAACATTTTGGTTTTTCCTGATAATTTGTTCACATGCAACATGTTCTTAGACCCAGCTAATTTTGTTGCTGTTTCCATAAGAGCTTTGGTTACTTTTCTGTTAACTTCAGAAATATCCACTTCTTCCGATGTTAGGCCTTCTAAAGCAGAGTATCTGTTCTTCAGTTCCAACTTGAAGGTATTATGGTGTTTTTTAAGGTTGGTTATGTCAATACATTTTGTTTGTCCTATGAGCTCCCCACGTTCAAGTTTAGTGTTGAGGTGCATCTTACATCTCACCAATGTATGGTCACTACCGTGTTGAACTTGTTTAGCACACTGCAGTCTTCTATGACGAATTTTTTTGTTACACATAATAAAATCAATTTCACCTGTCATCCCATTTGGATGTCTCCATATCCATTTCCTGTGCGGATTTTTCTTGAAAAAGGAGTTCAAGATGAAAAACCCTTCTGCCTCTGCAAACTCAACGAGAGTATTTCCACGCTGGTTTCTGTTGCCGTGACCGAATTTACCTACTGAAATTTCATTCTGTTGCCGTTGCTCTATTTTTGCATTGAAATCTCCCATAATTATCTTCAAGTGCTGCTTACCTTTATTATTTAGATGACGAATTTCCTCATAAAATTCTTCAATTTCTTCTTCAGGATGACTTGTGGTAGGTGCATAAGTTTGAATAATCTGAGCTTGGTATCTTTTCGAGAGTTGGATAACAAGTCGTGCAGCTCTGTCAGAGGAACTTTCAACTTCTACAACTTTATCCTTCAGTTTCTTGTTTATTATAAATCCAACACCACTAGTTTGGCCAGTATCTGTCCCACGATAGTAGAAGAGATGTCCACTTTTCAGTTCAATGAGATCTTCTCCTTTTCTCCTTACCTCACTTAGCCCGCCGATGTCCCACTTGATCCTTTGTAGTTCCTCTTCCAATTCAAGAAGCCTTGAATCAGAAGATAGGGAGCGTCCATTATACGTAGCCAAGGTCAGCATCAGATGGCAGCCTATTCCTGTCCTCCGGGGATTCTTAGCACCCTCTGCCTTCATGTCGCACTGGCTGCTGCCTTGGCCAGGTACATTCCAGCTGCCAGAGACTGAGGGCCAAGATTTAAGTTGTGGAGTCATTTTGGAGGGGTTTGGCCATAACTCACCACACTGGCCAAGTGGGTTGGTGAGTGTGGGATAGCATTTCCTCTAATCCCGATGCTATAGTTATACCACTATTGGCGGTCGTCAGAGCCCCTTTAGTGGGAACAGGATGCACCACGAGAAGGTGGGGTTGACATTTGTCAAGGAGAGGCTGTGATGTTGCGCATCACCTGACCTTACATCCCATACACACGCACGCACACACAGGGTGATTCAAAAGTTTGGTGCAAAAATAATAAAATGCGATTAAAAAGATCTATGTGTTGGGAAGATGTGCAGGGATGCCAACTTCTACGCATTTGGCGTAGAAACTACGCATTTCTTTAGCTTTACTACGCACTACGCATCATATGCCTAATACTACGCTTTTGTTGCTAGCCGCATTTTTTCCCCGCTAACTTTATTTAGCATAATTTTTGTGTTATTTGCGGACCCCCTTAGTGTTTATCATGGACCCAAGTGCTTTAGCATATTCAGACAACTCAATAACAGGTTGCATATAAGAATAGTCAAAAAGCGCAATGCCGGATCTTCATTATTCAATGTTTTACCAGCTATACTTCGGTATCTGGCCTGCGTCGTCTGCTATAACGAAGCAACTGCCGATAGGTGGCGCTTCCGCTGCTTCGCCGCCGAGGCTGGTAACTGCGCAAATAAAGACTGGAGGTTACACGCTGATCCTCGGCTACGTCACAGTCCCACTCAATCGCCTGTGTCTCCGTTTCTCTTTGCTACTTCACACACACACACACACACACACACACACACACACACACACACACACACACACACACACACACACACACACACACAAAATAACCGACTGGAACTGGTTTCACCCTCCTGTGATGGGTAGCAGCGTCACGTAGGAAAGCGAGTGCGCACGCTCTGTACTAAGGAGTTTTATTCGAAGCGTTTTCACTGAAGCAAGCACGTGGTTTATTTTAGCATATCAGTTGATCTTGCATGTGTGCACACACACGTTTCACGATCTTCTAATCGGAAAACGTGGGAGCGCCGCCGTGTCGTTCGCATAATAGTACAGCTTCGGATTGGATTTTATAGTGCTTTTCTTTCTTTATGACCAAGTGCGTCTGCTTGCTTTCCATGTTTTTCGCGACTTGTGAACACATTTAGCGATTACATGTTTTAATATGGCTGATGCATTTTGCACTGTGTGTAACAGCAATTTTTCTGTTAAATATGATGGTTTCTATGATTGTACCCGTCATATAGCATCAAAGAAGCATCAATCGATGAGTAAAATTATAACTCAGACAAAACCTTTGTCTACTTTCTTGGTGAAAACTTACTTGGAACTAAGGACAATGAAATGCTTTTTACTGCATTTCTGGTTGAGCACAATTTGCCACTGAGTGCAGCGGATCATGCTGGGCCGTTATTCAAAAATATGTTTACAGACTCGGAAATTGCAAAAGCTTATTCATGTGCTTGTACAAAAACTACAGCTGTATGGCTGAAAAAACTGTTTCAGGTATTATGTTATCATTAAGGAGTTCACCATTTTCAATGGCAACTGATGGCAGCAGTGATCAGAATTCTACTAAATTATATCCTGTTGTAGTAAGATATTTTGATGTAAATAAGCAAAAAATAGTTTCTGCAATATTGTCTCTCTTGGAATGCAGTGATAATACTGGATGTATTTTTTGTATTCTGGATAAAGAAATGGAGAAGAAAAAAATTCCATGGAAAAAATTGTATTTCTTTTGGTTGTGACAATGCAAGCACCATGTTAGGGCATTTGAATGGTGTAGCTGCACATATAAAAAAGGTAAACTCTAACATTTATGTCCAAAGTTGCATCTACCATTTGCTTCACATATGTGCTAAAAAATCAGCAAAAGAGCTTACTTGTGAAGTTGAATCACTGCTGTTGGACATTTATTTTTATATTGACAAAAGTTCAAAGAGAAAGAAAAGGCTGTTTGACTGTCAAGAAATGTGTGGGCTTAAATCGTATAAATTCTTAAAATATGTCTCAACAAGGTGGCTGTCATTGTTAGATGCTGTAAATAGAATGTTATCTCAATGGGATGCTATATAGAGTTTTTTGCTCAAAGTCGGACGATTTCAAAGACAATGACAGAGTCAGAAATGTGAAAAAGATGCTTCTGTCCCCAGATACAAAGTTGTATCTGTTATTTCTGCAAGCAACATTACCTGTATTTACATCATTAAATGTTAAACTACAAAGTGAAGCACCAATGATACATCTTGTTAGAAGAAACCTTTATTCTTTCCTTACTGATTTATTGGTAAGATTTATCAAACCTTCTGCCATACCAGACTTTTCGAGTGACTTATGTAAACTAAAATTTCCGAAACTGAGCTATCAAAAAGCAAACGAAGATTTAGTTATTGGTGCTAAAACCAGAGCATATCTAATTGAAAATAAAATTAGTGAAACAGAAGCAAAGAACTTTTATTGTTGTGTAAGAAAGTTTTATGAAGCTGCATGTACATATACTATCAAAAAGTTCCCCTTGTGTGGTGAATTTTTGAAACATGCTGAAGTAGCTGATCCAAATTTAAGGAAACGAGTCTCTTTCTCTTCAGTCAAGTATTTTATAGATACTTTCACTGGAATTGTAGCTAATGATGACTTGGACAGTCTGGAAATGGAATTTTCCAGGTATCGAGCAGATCAATTTGACAGTGATTTTCTATCTTCAAATGCGGATATAGCTTGGGCAAAAATTTCAGAATTGAAAGATGGAAATGGGGCAGTGAAGCACTTTTTTCTTCCAAAAATAATGCTAGCTATTTTAGTTATGCCGCACAGTAATGCTGGGGCTGAAAGAGTTTTCAGCATTGTAAAAAACAATATGACTGAGTTTCGACCACGTTTAAGCATAGAAACATTAAATGCACTATTGGTCGAAAAAATCAATATGCTGAATAACAGTGAGCCATGTTATGGTAGGAAATTTTTAAAAGAAGAAATTCAAAATGCAAAGCATGCAACTGTTCAGCAACTGAAACAGGCAGAATAAACATGTTCATATATTATTCTTGTTGATTCAGACCATGCTGATTGATAGATGGCAGACTTCTACTTTTGACTTTTTTTTTTTAGTAAAGAGAGGGTCAGTCAATTAGAAGTTGTGAAATGAGCATGGTGAATCATTTAGTTTGCTATTATAAATAATTTGTGTACAACCGGGATATTATATTAAATCATGTGTTCATGCCTCACCTGTGATTTCTTATTTGGGTGGATCCTGTCATTTATTCCAGCAGGAATAGGGGTAAGTAAAACACCATTTTTAATTTTCTCCATTGTCGATGTTTCGTAAGTCGCTAATTGTTTAAATCAAAATCTCAAATCCGCACATACAGTTCTCAATATTGATTTTTTTCTGGTTATTTTTATAACTGTCTAGTCTGTAGTAAATTTACAACATCTTAAAATACTTTTTCGTAATATTTCTTGTGTCTACACATGAAAGCTCAAAACTACACATTTTTATGGCTTGGACTACACATGAATGCTGTAAGAGGTTGACATCCCTGGATGTGCAGTTTGCAGATTAATATTCACTGAGGTATGGGATTTTGCATGGCATCAAAAAAAAAAAAAAAAAAGCTCATCGTCAAGAAAGAAAAACATTGTTCATCATCTGTTCATAATAAAACTCATCACGGCTGCCCTCCTCTACAGTGGAAGCCTTGACAATAGCCAATCAGCTCCTTGTCCCCTCCAGTCCAGTTGGCTGGCGCCATCTCCCAAGGTTGTACGACGTATCTGGTTGCCCACGTTGCAATGAGACAAAGTGAAAGTACTTAGTGTGTCAAGCTAGACTGAGTGTGACATGTACAGCAGTCAGCTGATTAAATTTAGAAGAAAAACGTTTATTTTCTCCCAATTCCTGAGATCAGGATCTGTAAAATGAGCCAACTCCCAAGGTCGTACGACGTACCTATTTCTGGTAATATTGTGTTGCACTATGAAATCTATATATTAATTCTATAAGGTTTTTTACAATAAGACCAGTTGTGAGAGAACGGCTGGAGGTAAACATATAATTGAGGTATCAAAATTAATGTCTTACCATGTAGATGTGCCAGTGGATGAGAAAAGTGAGATTGTGCAACGGTTCGGGCATTGTGGTGCGACAAAGTTCCCATGTAAAGTCAATGGGAGAAGCGTGCGGTTGACATCCGATCGCCTGCGGTTGACTCACGTGCTGTTGAAGGCGGAAGTATGGAGGGACTCTGATAGTACGAAGTCTCTCTTCTCAGCGAACCGTTTTGCAAAACAACGCTAGCAGGAATTTGTTTGAAAGTTCTTATCGGAACAGCGAACACTCGAAGACCTGATTGCGTTGTGCCATTGGACTATGTGATATATATATATACAATTTAACTTTCATTCGATCCAGTTTATTCACATAGGTATGACATTTCCCATTATGTAAAGATGTAAATAAACGTTAGATATGAGTTTATTCCTTTAAAAAAAAAAAAAAAAACTAATTTTCGATTCCGACGGGTTTCGTCTAGGGGGGGGGGGGCTATTTGTCGATTCTGACAGGTTTCGTCTATCGGGTTCGAATCCCGGTGAGGCATGGATGTTGTGTTTGTCTTACGGCACTGACTCTCTCCCTTCCCTGAAACCAGTAACCCTAAATTAGGGACAATGCTTTATAGCCCATTGAGTTGCTCACGGTGGTCGTTAAATCTTCAGTCATAAAAAAAAAAAAAACATCACGAACCTGGACTATTGTCTTTACTGAAGTGGTTGAGTTATTTTGTCAATCAAATTAAGTTTACATTTGTTGTTTCATATGAGTTTATTATTTAAAAAAAAAAAAACTTACCGTCGATTCCGACTGGTTTTGTGTAGTTGTCTATAATATATATAAGAGAGAGAGACATACTGTACATACATGGGTTTTTTTTTTTATTATTATTATTAGTCTTTGTTTTGTTGTGGTCAATTATCAAAATATAGTGGTGCAGTCAGTTATGTCTCATTTTCTGTATATGTATAAACCACAACCTTTCATTAAATGCAGTTTCAGTTTGTGATAAAAGTGCCAACATGTATGAGGTGTGGGTTTGTAAAATTACTGTTACTCATAATATAATGAGCAGTGGCTGTTATCCAGGTAATAAGATGACAGTGGAGAGCTTCATTGAATTTTTTCTAATACAATATTACAGAAATAGCCTTCCTGATTATTTTAAAGTAAGGAACTGATCAGCATGTTTTGTTGTTGTTTTATTGAAGATCCCAGTAAATTTTTTTTTCAAAAACTTCAAGAATTTCACTGTTTTCTGATATGTTTCCAATACTGAATTAGAACTGCTTTAATGAAACTCTCCATAGCCAATATTCTATTTTACACACAAAGTAAAATAAAGTAAAAGAAAACAAATGAAAGAAAAAAAAACTTTCATTTCAACTAAGAAATGTTTCAAAATTTTTGTTAAGTGTATGTTTTTCTTGGTAGGTCCACTGTTGGCTCATATTCAAAAGAGGACTTACTTCACTGAACATGAAGCCAGCTTGATTATTCGAGACATTGCCAATGCATTGCAATTTTTACACAAAAAAGGTATAACTTTCATTTTGAATAATAGTTTAGGTTGAGCTTTGTCTCATATTTTTAAAGATTACAACTTCCTGGGTGAAAATGATGGTTACAAATATTTTTATCTTTTTGTAGGCATTGCCCACAGAGATCTTAAACCTGAAAATATCCTTTGTTACAGTGAAAAGCAGGTAATTATTATTTTTAGTGCTTATGAATTTTGTTTCAAAGATTTTAATGCAATAATATTAGGCCATTTTTTTTTTCAGCTTTTGGATTTGCTCATGAGTGCAAGTCAGTTATGCTGATGTAGAAAAATAAAGTTATTCATTGAAAATTAAATTGCTAATTCAGATATGTATTCAGCATGATTGTTTGGACCTTGAATGTGTTGTGTGTGCCACCAAAGCAAAGTATTCTTGTAGAGTTTCATGTATGTGAAGTTCTGTAAAAGAATGAAGCATAACTTAAAAACAATGCAGCCTTTTGAACAAAAGTTTTGCAGTGATGGATTCATTATCAGTGTCAATTTCATTATCTTGTGCCAAACTGCTACAAATTGCGAAAAAAATAAATATTTGTGCCGAAACAGCAATCCACAGCAAAAGCTGCGAAGCAAAAAAAAAAAAAAAAAAAAAAAAAAAAATGTTGTTACTGAAAAAAATTCTGTTTTAAATGGCAAATCCAATGATGCCTTTTTAAGGTCTATGCGTAATTTGTTTAAATGTATAACAACGCTTAATCAACACGTACCTTCAATCCCAACATTTCGGAATGCTTTTCACCTACCTTCTAATTTGTTGTTTATTCAGCATAAGTGACGTATAGGTTTCGTGATGTAGGTGGAGGCTGTGGAGGAGGACTTTGTTGTAACCAAGTGGTATGTAGGAGAAACGATGTTGCAAGTTATGAAATTCTGATGAAGATTGTTTACAGGTGGTTTGATGGTCTTTTGGAGTGTTGTGCAATTGAGATTGTTTATATGTCATTCCATGCTGTTTGGGATGGCTCAATTATTTAGTTCCAGGCAAAGTGCACGATTACGTAATACAGCGTTAGCAGTTTTGTTGACGTGGAGGACGACTGAAAATGGTTCTCCCATGGCAGGATGATATGATGGTTCTGTTTCTAAAGGATTCATAGGTATTCAGAGATGCCAACTTTTACGTATTTTCTGTAGTTTGTATGGATTTTCACTCCCTCTTACGGTTTTACAGAAGTCACCCAAAAACCTACTGAAAAGCCCATACAATTTTCTATTTTTTAATCGTCTTTTGGTCGAAAAAACACACTTTACAGATGGTGCCTATATGCCTTCGATGTTCTGACTTCCCCGCCAACGGAGGCGGAGCTTCTCATATGCTGTTTGTCACATGATTCCCCGTACAGCCATTTGAGAGTGCCATGTGCAAAAGCCGAGAGGGAGCTCAGTTCAGTGCCTTTTGTAAACTCTTTACATTGATTTCATGTGTCTTTGTTCTTGTGAAAATTTTGGTGCAAACATTTTAACCCTTTCCATTCAACTGTTGGGTGACACCCGACATTATGAAATCACTGAATAGCTCGTGTGGTGGGTGTCACCTGACACGCCGATGACGCCTCTATAGCTCACATGTCGGCGCTCGCGATAAATTTATTTTTCACTGAATAGCTCCTGTGTCGGGTGTCATCCGCCATGCATGTGACGGCTCTATAGCTCGCGAGGAATTTCTTTTCGCCGAATAGCTCTGGTGTCATTCACCACGCCTGTGACACCTCTATAGCTCGTATGTCGGGGCATTTCGTTTTCGCCGAATATGTTGGGTGTCACCCTTCACGCCGATGACGCCCTATAGCTCACGAGGAATTTATTTTTTGCCGAATAGTTTAGGTGCCATCCGCCACGCCTATGACGTTCGGTAAAGCTCATATGTCGGGGCTTGTGAGACATTTCTTTTTCGCCGAATATAGTGTGTGTTGAGTGTCACCCTCCATGCTGATGATGCCTCTATAGCTCACATGTCGACGCTTACGAGATATTTCTTTTTTGACAAATAGGTCGGGTGTCACCCGCCATGCCGATGATGCTTCTATAGCTTGTATGTAGGGGCTGGCGAGCCAAAGCTGAGCTTTCACTGCTAAGTTGTGGTCTCTACTGCAGAAAAAAAAAAAAAACTAGTTCTGGGTGAGTATGGGGGAAAAGTTATTCGAGTAGAAAGGATTAATTTAGATTAAAACGAAATGAAACAGCGGTGAAACAGCTGGGACAACAAAAAGAACGAAGACAGAGAAAACTTATCGTCAAGTGTATCGCGATATACACTGCTGGCCACCCAAAATGCAACACAAAGAAGGAAGCATCCGATTGGCCTGAAATTCGCAGCATGCGTCGCCCGCGAGAGAACAAGCAAACGATTAGCATTGCAGGGCATATGCAAATCGTGTGCGCCCGGCACGCCACCGAGAAGCACTATAAGAAAGGTGCACAGAAAGCGAGGTGTAAGTAGTGAAAGTGTGTTGTGCTGCCGGACCTGTGTGTGGGAAGCCTCCTGATGCCTCGTCGCAGAATACGGCAGTCATTCCAGCACGTTTCGGAGTTTGACAGAGGACGAATGGTGGCTTTTTGTGACAGCGGTTTATCGTACCAAGACGTCGGCTCCCATGTGGGACAACATCCAGCCACAGTGAGGTGAGTATCGATTCGGTGGGTGCAGGAGGTACAGACGGACCGACGTGAGCGATTGCAGCGGCACACCACCGAACGAGAGGGCTGGCATATTGTGCGGCAGGCATTGACAGCTCGCACCGCCACATTACGAACGTTAGCGCAGGAATTAGGGTGTGTTGCGCAACAACCTGTGTCAGCACGTGCCGTTGGACGTCGTCTGCAAGAGCGGGGACTTGACGCACGGCGCCCATTGCTCCGATTACCATTGACGTTACACCACCGGCGAGTGCTGCGGTAGTGGGCCGTTGAACGCCGCACCTGGACTACAGAATGGCACGACATTGTCTTCTCCGACAAATCCCGCTTCTGCCTGCAACACCACGATGGTCAGATCCGCGTGTGGCGGCGCCGTGGCGAGAGACTGTATGATGCCTGCATTATGCATCGCCATACCGGTCCGTTACCTGGCATTATGGTTTGGGGCGCAATTGGATATGACACCCACACCCCTCTGGTACGCATCACTGGTACACTCAACAGCCACTGCTACATCTCCGACATTTTGGAGCCTGTAGTCCTCCCATACCTGCAGGACCTGCCAGCGGCCACTTTTCAACAGGACAATGCGCGCCCGCACGTGGTTATCGTACCAAGACATTGTTTACAGATGCATTGTCCTGTTGTACTTTTCAACAGGACAATGCGCGCCCGCACGTGGCATGCGTCGGGCAACAATTCTTCATGGCCCACCAGGTGTCACTGCTGCCGTGGCTCGCCTGTTCTCCCGATATGTCGCCCATCGAACACGTCTGGTCGCTGATCGGCAAGCACCACCCGTGGCTACGCCTGATGAACTGTGGCAACGTGTGGAAGCAGCCAGGACTGGCATACCCCAAGCCCACATCCAAAGCCTCTTTCATTCAACGCTGCGGCATGTAGCGGCCATTATTGCCAGCCATGGGGGCCACACAAACTATTGATGTCTGCATGTTCCGCAAGTCGCACGGACCTGTAAGCTCAATCGTTTCATCTTTGTATCTGTTGTTGTGTGTCCAGTAAATCTGGCTTTGCTATCTCGTGTCCTTCTTCGTGTTGTATTTTGGGTGGCCAGCAGTGTATATATTAAATAATAAAGAATGGCCTTTTTATGAGGCATCTAAAGTTTTGCCGAATCACGTTTTGTAAGCCATGTGGCTGCGATTTTAGCCTAGCGCATGGCGGCTGCGATGATTGTAGGCATCATGCTGGGAGCAAGAAGCACAAAGATCATGCAAGAGTCTAAATGGAGATGTGAATAAAATTAATGTAACCAAAAAAACTTTTGACAGCTTATAAAAAATCATAGAAAAAATATCAAGAGCAGATTAGTGCTGGGGAAAATGCAGCAAAAGAAGCAAAAAGGAGAAGAAATTGAATGTTCACAAGGTGATTTGAAATGGCAAGAAGCAGTTGAATTACTCTCAGAAAATGTTAAAACAATGCTGAGATGAACACTGAATGTGGCATAACAAAAAAGAGACATGGGTACAATAGAAAATGGATAGGTACTGTTAAAAGAAACAAAACATAAGCAAAATGCTGCTAAAGAATTAATGTAGGATGTTAATTCTGGGTTTAAATAAAGAATTCAATAAGATAAAAGCTTTAATTGAATTTGAGTTAATAAAGTAATTTTCTTTTTCTAGGAACTTTGGGCTGAAAAGATATTCCCTAGTTCTGAACTTATCTGTTTTAGTCAAATTTACAGCAGGCCATTTGTTTAATTTAGAAGAAAATAATAATACATAACTTAAATTTTTTTTATTAAAAATATATTTATGTTTGATTTTAAATTGGTACATAAGAATGGTCTTAGGTAAAGTTGGGCACCATTTGAAAATTATTCTCCTGCATCATCAATAAAGGTAATTCATGTAATAATTACTAACAGAAAATGAATGACAGAAGGGTAGACCTTTTCATTTCATACCAGTTATTTATTATGTATAATTTTAGCAATTTATTTTCAGTAAGATCATTTGGCTGCACCTCAGTCTTTGTCACACTGATTGAAGTTCACATGGTGGAACTTATTCACAAATAAATTAGAATGTTGAAAGGTGCTTCTGAATTCCAACTGAATAGCATCTCAATTAGAATGACATTTTTAATTGTTGTATGACCCAGATTACTGACCATTATTTGGAGGGTCTGCCATTTGCAGGTAAATATACAAAAATCATACATACTTTGGGACTGGGGATCACAAAAAAACTGTCCACTAAATGGAGGCATCAACTATTCAGGAATGTTTGTTAAATAAGTTTTACCATATTGATAATACATTTTGTTCAGTCCACTGCGGAATTCTAGCATGTAAAAGAGATGTTAAGAAAAACCTCCTTTGTCTACAAGTCATTTTGTACTCACTCTAGAAGACACTTCTGCTAAATACCAAACTGGAATAACTCTACCATTTACCAATAATTTTATTCCTTGTTCAAAAACTTTGAACCATATTACATGACTCTATAAATCGTTAAAGTTTATACAACAGTTTTGTTGTAGTGCCATTTACTGTTTCACAAGTTAATTTATAGCATTAGCTACCCGGGAGCATTATTCATTGTATTTTGAGAACTATATGTAATTATTGTACATCATCATCATCATCATCATTGTCAACCATTATCAATCCACTGCTGGACGAAGGTCTCCCCAAGTTTCCTCCACAACGGTCTGTCTTGTGCCAGTCTCCTCCATGTCACCCCTGCATACTTTCGAATTTCATCCACCCATCTCCCATGTGGTCTTCCTCTGGGTCTTTTCCTGTCCCTTGGAATCCAATCTAAAATTTCGGCTGTCCATCGATGATCTGTCCTTCTGGCAGTATGTCCAGCCCATTGCCATTTCAGGGATTTAACTCTGATCATGATGTCTTCCACTCTTGTCATTTTTCGGATCCACGAGTTCCTCTTCTTATCTCTCCTGGTTACACCAAGTATGCACCTCTCCATGCTTCTTTGAGTTGTCTGCAGCCTTTGTATGTCTCTTTTAGTTAAGGTCCACGTCTCTGCACCATACGTAAGCACTGGAAGGATGCATTGATCAAACACTTTTCTTTTAAGACATAATGGCATATTGCTCTTGAAAATTATGCTGTTTCTTCCAAAAGCTCTCCAGGCAAGTTTTGTACGCCGATTAATTTCTTCATCAATGTGACCCTCACTTGATATCTGCTGTCCAAGATAAACGTACGTGTCTTATTTACTACAAATTGAACATAGTTTTTTGTTGTTGTTCTTACCTTTCTTCAGCATAGGTCGATATTCCCACTCTCTATTGTTCTGTAAATGGTTGTGGCCATCCAAGTGCGCACGAAGTATTGCATTGAAAAATTTGCTGTCGTTGTCACTTCAAGTAATTAAAACATAATAAAACTATTTGAAATAAGATTATGAACGATGAAAAGAACCATCGTTCATTGTTTTGTTTTTTTGTGTTTAAAAAAAAACAAAAACCGCAAGACTAACTGACGTGGCATAGCAATGAAGAACGGGAGGGATATGCATCTTGGTTTGACAGTTCAACATTGGACGTCGCAATCGACGGAAGTAGTGAATCCCACAGATGATGACTGTAAGAAAACAGTTTAAACTAGTATGGGTACGGCTGCACGGGAGTGATTGTTCATTAGAGGTCTTCTTTTTATGTTTTTTAGCAAGGATATTTTCCTCTTTTAACCCTTTTCATTAATTGATAGACATGTCTAGACCTTTAAATATGGTCGTTGACTCATTGAAAATCTCTAGTATTTCTTTTTACTATATCATCCAAATTCTTTTAATGGTTCTTTTCATCGTTCATAATCTTAATTCAAATAGTTTTATTATATTTTAATTACTTGAAGTGACAACGATAGCAAATTTTTCAATGTGATACTTCATGTGCACTTGGATGGCCACAACCATTAACTGAACAATAGAGAGTGGGAATATCGACCTATGAGGAAGAAAGGTAAGAACAACAACAAAAAACTATGTTCAATTTGTAGTAAATATGTACAATAATTACATATAGTTCTCAAAATACAATGAATAATGCTCCTGGGTAGCTAATGTTGTAAATTAACGTGTAAAACAGTAAATGGCACTACAACAAAACTGTTGTGTAAACTTTAACGATTTACCAATAAAATGTTCTTATACTTAGAGAGAAAGCATTTAATTTCTACTTAATACAAACACTTGTAATTTGGATATATCATTCAACATATCAATTATTTGAACATCTCTTTAACCAAAAGATCTTGAAATAAACTGGTAAAATTGGATGTTTTCATGTCCGTTATTTATTTGTATATCATTAATTTCCTGTTTGATTCTCTTGCAATCAGTGTATCTTAGAAAATAAAAGAAAAAAATGTTTCCCCACTGCACTAAAGTATTATTTAAATGACTGTTTTTGGAGAGAGAGTTGAAAAAAGAAAAACTTTGAAGAAGGTTATGTATGGCATTATGTGAATGCTACTCTCTTAGGATCAGCACATGTGAAAAACAAAAATAATGCAGTTTTCCACTGCAAAAGGTTACACATATTATTTGAAGGTGAATCTCATGAAAATGGCATATTCTTAAAAGAATATGCCATTTCTTGTTACAAAATGTTATGGAATTACATGTGCTCAATTATATTGGTATCAGTATAAAAAAATAAGTAAGTAAATAAACAGAAGAGAAAATCTAAAGTAAAGATGAAATCCTTCAGCAAAAGGGTTACATAATAGTCTTTAAAAAAGGAGGGTATGGTACCCATAGGAAAGAAGGTGTTCCATTCCTGGATGTGATGAAAGCGGCATATCCAAAATGAAATTAGAAGTTTTTGGTGGAAGTTAATGACATTACAGGTCAAACTTGCTTACAGTGAGCATGACAAGACCTGCAATTTTGCTCATTAAATCCAAGGGCTCGTAAAATCAGTTTAAAAAATCAATAGAAAAATGTGAATGTGATAACTTAAAATTAAAAACAGAACAAAATGTAGTAATAAATAGCTGCCAATAAATGTTAAGCCATAAAGTGAAGAAATATGTATTAAGTGTTGATATATCTACTGACACAGGAAAATACGTAGAGCCTGGAAAAATACACATATATTATGTACTACTGATCCATAAAGGTTACACGGGGACCCATATTTGTAGCTATTTTATAAAATACATTAATACTGATGATAATGCGTTCATTTACAGGCCTGTGAAATGCGTTTAAAGTAGTTCAAACTTTTTCTTTGTCTGTTTTGAATGTTCACATCTAATTATGCTCATTGCATGGGAAAGATTGTTGCCACCTCCCCTGGCTTCAAAGTAATTTTGAAGCTGTAAGTTTATGTTGATTCCTTATGAAACTCTTCACCACTAAATGTCATCTGTTGATACATCATTTGTGATGCTTCTGGGATTTTGCCAACAGGTGTGCTGGGTAAATTAATGTCATCACATCATCATTGTCCACAGAAATGTGGTTTTCAAATTCAGTGACATAAATTTGTAATAATCTATAATTATTCAGAATAATATTGAGTTTACTTAGGAATTAAACATTTTTTTCTGTCAAGTTTTCAGGTAGTACCCCTACCCTACGCATGGCTCTGAGAATTGTTGGCGCCGTAGCATGAACTCGAACGCGCTCGACTAGTTATCGAGAGTTCTGGGGTTCGGTGCCGGAATGCAATTTTTCAGTCGCTGTGCGTTGTTTAAGAATAACGTGGAAAGAGCGATTACGTCGTCCATTTACATTATCTCCACGTATTTGATATATATTAACCATTTCTATGTTGAAAATTCTTTGGTGCGAAACGTGAGTGTCGTTGCCTGGCGTCGGAGTTGGGTTTTCTTAATCGTGCGTCGACCGTTCGTGTCGGTAATTAATATTTTGAAGTTTTTTTCTTTCGTTGCAGAAAAGTATGCTTGGATTTCGTTGCAGAGTTCGCCGAAATGCGTAATTACGCGTCTAGTACACGTCGAAATTTTACGACGCGTAAAAATATGCGTCGGGAATTTTTCGCGACTCGTAGAAATACGTGTCGCGAAGTGCGTAAAGCACGCGTCGACACGTGAAAATATGCTTCCAGAAACGCGTAAAATACGCGTCGACGCGCAAAAACACGCATAGAGAAACGCGTAAAACTACGCGTCGAAGAATTTTACCGATGCGTAAAAATACGCGTCGGGACAGCGTTTCGCCTTTCGAAAACGGAAGTGAACGAAATAAAGATTTCTTCCGTGATCGTAATTTCGTTTTCCTGCGATGTTGCCTCTGTCCAGTATTGTTGTTATACGTAATTTTATTCCGCAAATCTTTGTATTTAACTTTGAAAATGGAGGGGAAATTTCCGAAAACGGAAATTCGACGTCGCAAAAATTCCTGTGTAATCTTCGGCTTCGAGGAATTTCTGCTTTTTCGTCGTGATTTGGGTTGTCCTCGAGATCGATGCATAATTGAACAAAAATTTGGGGGCAATTGGTAGTGGTGAAGGATGCTTTCCGCCTGAAACTTTCAAAAATGGAAATTTTGTCTTTCAAAACTTTCGGAAACAGTAAAGATTTCTCCCGTAATCGTAATTTTATTTTTTGCGCGATGTTTCCTCTCCCTAGTATTGTTGTTAAATTTCATTTTATTTCGTAAATATTTGTATTTCACCTTGAATATGGAAGGGAAATGTCCGAAAACGGAAATCGGATGTAGCAAAGGTTTCTACCGTAACTGTAATTTTTCCCCCAACGATGTTCCGAACGTGTATCCTGTGTTCTTTTATATTCCCCCAAAAAAGGTTTGCATTTCAACCTGATAAAGGGGGAGAGTCCAAAAACGAAAGTAACGAAGCTGAAAAATTTGTAAGAATTGATGCATGATATTCAAAAGCATTCATATTCTCCAAGTTACACTACCTTTTATCTAAAATGGTGAAAGCTATCATGCATTCATGGTCCTCAAACTGAAAGTTCTTTCAGCATGATGGATAAAATTGTCATGGCATCCAAGCGGTTTGTGAAGCCTACTGTCGTAGCTGATGGTGATGTTGAGCTTAATTTTTCAAATAACAGTTTTTCAAATAAGAAAAATCAGAAAGGACACAACTGGTAATTGGAGTAAAAATAAGAATGTATTAAAAGCGAAATCATTTTAAACGAAAATGAACTTTCTAAGTTCTATACATCTGTCGAAAAATTTCACATTGTAGAATGTTCTTATATTCAAGAAAAGATACTGATCTATGATGAATTCTTAAAACATGCAGAAGTAGTAGATCCTTAAGGCACTGAGAGCCATAACATCGTTTACTTCCGTATTACACATAGTCAAACGCCTTCCATTTATGATAACTGAAAATGAACTTGATATACTGGAAGCAGAATTCCTTGTTATCAAGCTGACAAATTAAGAGGCTGTAATGGAGCAGTTAAGTATACTATTCTCTCGAAAGTAATGCTTGCAATACTTGTAGTTCCACACTCGAATGCTGTGAGTAAGAGAGAGATTTTAGTTTAGTGCAAAAAAATCAAGCCCGTTTCCAACCTAATTTAGGTTTAGAAACTGTAGAAGCACTTCTTATTGCAAAAATGAATATGTTTTCCTCTGGGCAAGTGTGTTATGAAAAAAGATTTTATGCTGAGGAACTCAAATCTGCAAAACACTGTGCAGCGAAATCACTAAAGAAAGCTGTTTAATCAGTTGTTTGTTGTGTAAAAAAATGTATCGGGCATGATGTATATTATTTTCCATGTGAAAATTTTGGAATATTTTGATACAGATTTTCATGTATATAAATGAATAAGTAAGTAAAAAAATGCTAATTAAATTAAATGAGTTGTTTTCCTCGGTTAAAATTATTCTTTTTGGTATGACTACTGAAAAATGGCCCAAACTACTGAAAATTTGTACAAGTACTACTGAAAATATCTGAAACAGGTTGGCATCTCTGCTGGTACTACCTGAAAATTTGACAATAAAAAAATGTTTAATTCCTAAGTAAACTCCATACTGTTTTGAATAATTATAGATTAACTTTTAAAGAACAGCCATGTGATCATTTATTATCTGTAACTTTTGCTGCAATTAAAGTGGAGATTTCACCCTACGAAATCTTCAACCCAGCCCTACATAAGCAATTTTTGATACTTTTGTGTTACATTTTCTTGTGCATCAGAAATCAAACAAACTGCTTCAAATGTATTCACAGTTGCTAGAAGCACTGGTGGAATCTTGAGAGAAGAGGTGTGTAAAGCTCTAAAATCTCTTCAGAATAGTAAGGCTTCGGGAGTAGATGGCATATCTGCTGAAAATTTGGTGGTGACTCTTGTGATTGACTGCTTAACTGAAATTTGCCAGTTATATTGGGAGCTAGGAATGGTCCTTCAGGATTGGAGGAATGCTGTCATTGTTCCCTTGTATAAGGGAAAAGGTGATCAGACTGAATGCAAAAACTTTTGTGGTATCAGTTTGCTGAGTGTGCCAGGGAAAATGTTTGGGAAGGTCATTATTGATAAGGTACGAGGTCTTACATCAGAGAAAGTATGGGATGTTCAGAGTGGTTTTATGCCTGGTAAGGGTTGCGCACTAATCAAATTTTTTGCTTTATGCATGATGATTGAAAAGTATCTGTATGTTGTTAAAAAAGTGTTTGCAGCCTTCATAGATTTAGAGAAAGCTTATGACAAAGTACATAGGACTCTTCTGTTGGAGGTACTGAATAAATATGGTATTACTGGGAATCTACTTAATAGTGTGAAAGCCATGTACACTGGCAGTAGAGCATGTGTACTAGTTAATGGTGTTTTATGGAAATGGTTTTCTGTTGGTGCAGGAGTCAGACAAGGTTGTGTAATGTCACCCTGGATGTTTAATATATTTATGAATTGGAAGCATGCACGATGCCAAAATAGATAATACTGGTTTGTGTCTTGGTAATGTGCATGTGTGCAGATTGCTCTATGCTGATGACACAGTCCTGTTGGCAGAGAGCAAAAGTGAGTTGCAGAGTATGTTGTCCCAGATGTATGAAGTTTGTATGAAATTAAAACCGAGTGTAAATAAGGGAAAACCAAAGTTATGGTTTTTGAACGAGAAACTGTTTGTACTGAATGCAAGATAACCCTTAATGGCACAAGGATTGGCCAGGTGAATGAGTTTGTATATTTAGGAAGTATGTTTGACAGAGAGAACACATTTGATGACAAAATTAATAGCTGAGTGAATTCTTCCTTGAAAGTCATAGCTGCCTCAGGAGGATATCACAGCAATGATGGGTTCTCAAGATACACGCTGATCATGTGAGAAATGAAGAGGTGTTGCAGATGTGTAATGTGTGGCAAAATGTTGTTAGTAAGGTGGAGACTAATATTTAGGTGGTTTGTCTATGTTGAAAGAATGAGTGATGAGATGCTGACTAAAATAATTTTTTTAGCTCAAGTGGCAGGAAAGAAAGGCCAAGGAAATCATGGGAGTACCAAATTCAGGAATGTCTGCTTAGGAAAAAGATTGAGAGTGAAGTACACAAGATCAGGGCTCGACAAATATGTTCTAGATCTAGGAGCCAGCTCCAAAATTTAGGCGCCAGGTGAAACGAAGTCAGTAACGCATTGGGGGGGGCTTGTTTGGTTATGACACTGGAACGAAAAGTGGTAAGCCATATTTGTTGTTGGCAATTTTTTTTTCTTTTTACCCAAACCACTTATTGCAAAATAAAGTTCCAATTTGCTTCACAATTTTTTTTTTTTCTATTCTTTCAGTAGGTGATCTCAAAAAAAAAAAAAAAAAAAAAAAAATTCAGACATAATTATAAATACACCACACTGTGAATACTCAAGGGACGCAAATAGCGTATTAAATCCGTTAATTTTTGCGGCATAGTAAGTACAAAGATTCGTCAAGCTTTCGCACTCCACTGGGAGGCTTTCTCAAGGCAACGGTAGACATAAAAATGCCTGACAGACATTTTTATGTCTACCGTTGCCTTGAGAAAGCCTCCCAGTGGAGTGCGAAAGCTTGACGAATCTTTGTACTTACTATGCCGCAAAAATTAACGGATTTAATATGCTATTTGCGTCTCTTGAGTATAAAATTTCAGATTTCGATTTTATTAAAATACTACTTGTGGACCTCATATTATGTACATATTAATTCAAAGTACCATATTTTTTTTCCTTCATGAGATCCGCAAGGGCATGTAATCCAAAGGCTGTGAAAAAAAAAAAAAATCCCACATAATCCGTAGCAGCATATGATTCGTAGATCGGGAAATTCTGAGAAAAACAATTTCTTTCTTTGCATAATCCGCTGCATGTCTCTGACCATGACATTAAAAAAAAAAAAAAAATACAGTCTATATGAGGGCATGATTGCAAGATTTAAGTTCGAAACTTCCACCAGTAAAAATCAGTAAGATGTGTTCAGAATTCCACAATGCCTGACAGACAGGAAACCCAAGCAAGTGAATGCGCAGTGCACGAACCTACACGTACCATATGATCATACTGCCTCGAAAATTGCAGTTTAAGACAAGATGAGACCAAAGAAGGGGGGGGGGAGCTGAACATTTTAACTGGTGAAAAATCAAAACAGACAGCAAGAATTCAGATTACTGATAGTCTGTCTTTTGTTGACTCTGCAACTGCACAGCATCGATTGCTTAATTTTTCTTTCTGCTGCTATCATTCTCTCCCTATTTCTTCATTGTTGCTTTTCTTCCTTTTCTTGATTTTTGTACCCTCTGATAACCACCATCAGCCTGAGGACCATGAGCATATGATACCAAAGCTTCAACTGTTTCAGATAAATGGTGTAACTTTGGCAATATTAATACTTTTGAACACCATGCATCAATTTTTACAAATTTTCCAACTTCGTCACTTCCGTTTTCGGGCATTTCCTTCTTCCCTTATCAAGATTAAATGCAAAACTTATGCGGCGGGGATATTTAACAACGCTGGAGAGTGGGAACCTCAGGGGGGGGCAATAGCGATTACGGGAATTCCGCCCGACTTCTGTTTTCGGAAATTTTTATCTTAATTTCAAGGTGAAATGCAAAAAAATATGCAGTAAAATATTACTTAAAAAAACTGGACACAGGCAACATCGCGAGAAAAAAGAGGTTATGATTACGGAAAAAATCTGAACTCCGTCGACTTTCAGTTTTCGAAAGTTTCGTAAAGATGGAATTCCATCCTCTGACGAACATCTCTTACCCCCCCCTACAATTCTGTTTACTTGTGCATCAATCTCCTGGGTGGCCAACATAACAAAAAAAGGCGGAATTTCTCGAATTCGCGGAAGAACCTCAAGCCTAACGATTAGGAGGCAATTTTCGCGGCGTCTAACTTCCGTTTCCACAAATTCTCGCCTACAGTTTCAAGCTGAAATACGAGCATATATGCCATAAAATGATATTTAACAAGAATACTAGACACAAACGCAACATCCGGAGAAAAAAATTACGATTAGGGCAAATTCTTTTGCTCCATTTAACTACTGTTTTCGAAAGCTTTGAACACGAAACACCGTTCCCAGACGGAAAATGACCCAACCCCCAAATTCTCTTCAGTTTTGCCTCAATCATGATTGCGATCTAAATGATGACTAAAAAAAACAAAAACCCGGAGAATTCCATGAATCCGCTTAAGAATCTTATGTATCATAAAATCATAGCACAACATTTTTTTTTAAACAAAATCAAAATTCGTGAGAATCCATAGTTAGACAACTAAATCGGTAGAAAATATGAACATTCCGTGGTAATTGGCATGCATAAACAGTCGTATAATCGGCACCACGTGATCCGCACCTATCATGTTAATCGTGAATCGTAATTTTTGACAGAAAACTGCGATTCACAGGACCGACTCAGAAATTCAAAGATGCAAGGAAAAAAAAACGATCGTCTTATTGAAAAAGTAAATGTCATTTTGAAGTACTTTTGTGTTACTTTTAAGTAAAAAAATAACTAAAATCGTTAGCTGTTGCCGCATTATCGCAGTTCATAAACTAGATTAAAAATCCGTTGAAATTGCGGACAGTCCATAGCATTGTCTTATTTTTGAATACGTTTTAACTGAATATGGAAAAAACCTTAACTATTTTAATACAATCAGCGCACCAAAACTAGGCGATGCATTTCGCAGAATGGCTACACGCTACGGAATAGCTCTGCGCGATTCCCGAGAGTCACGGATTCTCACACCGCGTAGGCTTCCGCACGCGCAAATAGTAACGCCTTCCTTGCGTCATATTTTCTGTCAAAATACTTCTAAGTAAAAGAAAAAATATATATTTTTACAATCACATCTCGCTGTTACGTTATATATATATATTTTTTTTTTTTTTGTTACCGCATTTTCGGTACTTTCCCAATAACACTACTTATCCTGACGATTACCTCGCGGACTTTTTAAAACGACGCACGTTTTTTGGTTTTTTTTACCGGTGTCTGCAGCACCTAAATTTATAACCTTTTAATAGATAATCTATGGATTACACAACAGAAATTACTGCATTTACTGCAATATTTTACGAAATCTCAACTAAGAAGAAAATTAGGTGCCACGGCCCGAAAATTAGGCCCCACGGCCCGAAAATTAGGCGCCACGGCCCGAAAATTAGGCGCCACGGCCCGAATTTAGGCGCCTGGGTGACCTGGCGCCCGGGATTTGTTGAGCCCTGCACAAGATCTTGTGTGCGGTGTGTGATGGATGTTAATGAAGCTCAAGCGGTGTGCAAAGATCATTGTAAATGGAGACATTTAATACACCAACAGTAAGTAAACTCTAGTTCTATCTGTTAAATGTGTACTTGGCATACGGTCTTTTCTTTGAGGAGCTAACCTCTGAATCTCAGAGAACAGCTTAATGATATGTATGTATGTATTCACAATTGCATATGATGTTGTTCCTCTTTCCTTGTTGCTTTAGAGCATCAAGAATTATTGCTTCCAAAAGTTCCTTTTAAGTTCATTGTGTGTTCATGGCTGTATACAGGGTGTCAAATTGGTTAAAATTTCAATATGGACATTCATGAATCTTATGACGATGATATATGCTGAGCATTTGTGCACTACAGAGTTCGGGAAACATTGAAAGTCATAGTAAAATGCTGTTTGACATCTGTGTACAGTTTATTTTCATATTTTCAAGGTCCTTACATTTAATAAACAGTGTTTGGATTGTTTATTTGATTTTTTCAATATAGTGAATTTTCAATATTTTTTGTTTGATTTCATTTGAAAATGAAATGTATATTTTCCTGTTACTAACAGTATCTTCAAAGTCAATTAATTAAGCAAGCGTTTTTGCTTCCTTTTTTTAAGCTAAATTAAATTTCAAAATTGGTACTTAATCTGTCCATGATAAAATCATTGCCATTTCTGTTACCTATGAAATTGTTTTCACAGCAGAGTGAGCAACTGTAGTACTGTTTCTTTTTATTTAATTTTGCATAAATGCAAGGCTTTCCATTTCTTAGTTCTATTTTGCTATTTTAAGGAACAGAGCACCCCCCCCCCCCCCCGTTTCACTTTTTCCAATCCTATGTTGGAGCACATCCAACACTAATTTTACCTGCATGTCGTCACGTGCCCATGTTGGATGAAGTCCGACGCCTCTTGCTATGTACACTATTTCCAACAGATGCCATTCATTGTGTGCTGTATTATCATTTTGGTGGCTTTGGAAAGACATCATTTGCAATGTGGTTAGGGGTACAGTTTGCATACAATGGCAGGAGATGGTAAAGTAAATGATGACGATATACACAGATGGTTGTGTGAAGATGATAGCAGCTGTTCTGACTTCAGCAAAGAAGATTCTGTTTCTGGCATAAATGATTTTAGTTGTAGTAAGGAGGAAGACACCCGTGACAGTGAAGGGAGTATTGAAAGTTGACGATGACCAGACGCCACGTGGGACTACAAGAGGTGCCTGGAGACCGTATGTGGAAACAGATGGTGATCTCGTTCATTTTCCTTGCACAGGGAAATAAGCCTAATGATGAACTAGATTACTTTCAGTTATTCTTCACGGACGATCTTCTAAATGAAATAGCATCTGCTACCAACAAATATGCAACTGGGAAAATTCAGAAAGTGACACCTCTACAGCAATTTTCTGTGTGGCACACATGGGTTGATGCAACTTTGGAGGAACTCGAGGCTTTCTTTGGAGTAATTATAAATAGTGCATCGAATCCAAAATCTCAATGATTTGATTACACTGAACAACAAAAACTAACTTGTTTGTTACAAAGACTGCATATGCCGAATCATACAGTATTTGTCACACTGATTACAAATCTGTTTGCTAAATTGTGCTATCGGGCATAGTTCTCGAGTAACCCGTTGTTTCATTGTACAATAAGCCTTCATTTTGGCATGTATATTTCGCTACAAGCAATTAATTACACTTACCTTAAAAAGTAGTTATTTTAAATTTTCTTCTGTACTTTGATTGTACTACATCCCTTTTTGGAGTAATCAGCCAGCATTTTAGAGCTCCATTTTCCTTTATAGTGGTTTTCTATGGTACATATGTCCTGATGAAAACGTTCTCCGTGCTCATCGCTTACAGCTCCTAAGTTCAGTGGGAAAACCCCCCGATGTGAGTGAAGGAAATGTATTTTAAGGGACATATTGCATCTCATGTCCTTATATTTTCTAGAAGCTCAGTAACAAGTTCTTTATAATTTTCTGCCTTTTGGTTACTTAAAAAGTTCAGTACCACATCTTTAAAGGACTTCCAGACAGAAGCTTCAGCCTCATTCAAAGTGCCTTCAAATGAAAGATCATGCATAAGTTTCCTTATTTGTGGACCGATAAAAATGCCTTTTTAGCACGTCTTTTGTAAAAAAAGATCGTGCTTCTGTTATCGGTTTGTCCGTCCGTCTGTACCCACGAAATCTCTGCAACTATTAGTCCGATTTGAAAAATTATTTTTGCATTCGGAAGCTTGAAATATGCAAACGATGATCTTTTATTTCGTTTTATTTTATGATGTACAATTTCGCCGCTAGGGGGTATAAATGCAGATGATGTCGAATTCAAAAATACGTTTTATTCCACATATTTGCTTCTAAACATCAGATTGAAAAAATTTTTTTATCCTTCGATTCCATTCATGTCGAAGAGTATTTTAGATTTAGTTTTTTTTTCCAAATTACGCATAGATTTTCCGCTAGGGGACGTAAAAGTAAATTACATTTTTCCTGATAACTCTTTTTCTAAAACTCCGATTTGAAAAAAAATTTCTTCAGCGGATACATCTGATGGAAAATCTTTTGTATATAATTTAAAATTTTTGGTAAAGAACAGTTTGGTCACCAGGGGGCATAAGTGTTAATCTTGCTTCTGATCTATTTGCCATAAAATCGGAGCTTCTAAAATATCGATTGAAAAATTCTTTCGTGGACTGATGCCACTCACATCGATAAACCTTTTCGGAATATTTTCTTCTTAAAATATTGTACAGTTTCTCCGCCAGGGGCGCAGATGTATATCTTATTTTCGTCAATATCTCTACTTCTAGGAGTCCGATTTGAAAAATTCCTTCTTTGTTGGATAGTGTTTTCCGTGTGACACGTTTTTCATATAATTTCAAAATTTTCAAGTAATTCATAGACTTTCCGCTAGGGGGCGTAACGGTAAATTGTGTTTCCCCCTATATCTCTGCTTCTAAATCTCCGATTTGAAAAATTCTTTCTGCACCGAATACAGCTCCTGGTGGAAAAACGTTTGCACATAATTTCTAATTTTCATAAAAAATGGTTTGGCTGCCAGGGGGCATAAATCTTAATTTCCGCTTCTGTTGTATTTGCAACAAAATATGATCTTCTAAATTCTCGATTGAAAAAAATGTCGTTTGTTGACCGATACTAGTCATGTCGACAAACCTTTTAGAAACATTTTCTTCCTAAAATAGTGCATGGTTTCTACGGCAGGGGGCGTAGATGTATATCTTATTTTTGTTAATATCTCGACTTGTAGGAGTCCGATTTGAAAAATTCCTTCTTTGTTGGATAGTGTTTCTAGTATGACACGTGGTTCATATAATTTCAAAATTTTCAAGTAATTCATGGACTTTCCGCTAGGGGGCATAAATGTAAATTGCGTTTCCCCCCTATATCTCTGCTTCTAAATCTCTCGATTTGAAAAATTCTTTCTGCACCGCATACAGCTCCTGATGGGAAATTGTTTGCACATAATTTCTAATTTTTGTAAAAAATAGTTTGGCCACCAGGTGGCGTAAGTCTTAATTTTCGCTTCTGTTGTATTTGCAGCAAAATATGAGCTTTTAAAATCTCGATTGAAAAAAAAGTAGTTTGTTGACCGATACTACTCATGTCGACAAACCTTTTAGGAAAATTTTCTTCTTAAAAAAATGCATGGTTTCTACGCCAGGGGCGTAGATGTTTATCTTATTTTTGTCAATATCTCTACTTCTAAGCGTACGATTTGAAAAATTCCATCTTTGTTGGATAGTGTTTCTGATGCGAAATGTTTTTCCTATAAATTCAAAATTTTCAAGTATATCATAGATTTTCCGCTAGGGGGCACAAAGGTAAATTGCGTTTTCTGCTTTATTTCTGCTCCTAAAGCTCTGATTTGAAAAATTCTTCCTGTATCGCATTTAAGACCTGACGGAAAATATTTTTCACATAATTTGTAATGTTTAGTAAAGAATGGTTTGTCCACCAGGGGTCATAAGTGTTAATTTCTGCTTCTGAAGTATTTGTTGCAAAATCTGGGCTCCTGAAAACTCGACTAATTTTTTTTTCTTGGACCGATACCGCTTATATGGATAAACCTTTTGAGAATACTTTCTTCCTAAAATAATGCATGGTTTTCCCACCAGGGGACGTAAAGTCACATCTTATTTTTGTCGATATCTCTGTTCCTAAGAGTTTGTAAGCTCACGATTCCATTTACAGCAATATCTGAGGGATTAAAAACCCGATTGAAAATATTCTTTGTTTGGTCAGATCTATTGTTTTCCATACCGGTTCCATTGACTTTGAATAGCTTTGATAAATTTAATTTGCGTCAGAACAGATTCAAAAGACGTGCTAAACACCCGAAAATTCGGTGTCCTCTTTCTTGTTTAATGTTGGCATCAGATATTTTGGGGAACATGTTCTTTAGAAAATGAAAGGCTTGTCTTTATTCAATGCCTTTACAATTTATTTTTTTTTTATCAAACCCAGTTTAATGTGAAGCAGTAGTAAGTACCGTAATTTCGGGTAGATAAGCCGCTGCGTATAATGAGTTCAAAATTAAATTTTCAGCCCGCGCGGCTTATACACCATGGCAGCATATACGGCTTTTTTTTTTTTTTTTTGCAGAGCGAAATTATGTAACAAAAAACTTTTTGGATTGTTCCATTCTTTTTCCCGTGGAAGATATCTCAATAGAATAGAGAGGGAATAGAATAACGATGTTACAGCCACGTACAATAAATTCCACCCACTCCCTCTTAAAACAAGTCATGACAATAATAGGTTATAGGATTGAGGCTGCACAGGAAAGAGAGAGAGAGAGGCGACTCCGATCAAATTTGAAAAAATCTGTGGCGGGCAGAAACTTCGCAAGGAATCGCCCTTGTTTCATGCTCCGAGCAACTAACTCTCTTTGAACTCATGACGTCATCAGCTTTGCTCCAAGGCTAAAGTCTAATGCAAGGACAGCACGTGCAAGATTTGTCAGTGACGTGCGTTCGTTGCATTCAGTTCGCCAAATCGCCTTTTCTCAAGTTCGCGCAGTTCTACTTTATCACGGAAAGCAAAATGACGCAACGCAGAAGTTATACTTCTAGTTTTAAGCTAATGGTAAATAAATATGTTTTTCCGAATCCTGGAAAAGCATCAGAACTTTGACGATTATTTTGGGTTTCACTGAAGCAAACATTATTTGTAAAAACTGCGGTGAAAAGCCAGAAGACAGCGAAAGTGATGAGGACGACCCGAAGTTTTTTTAGATGATGAACTTTTAAAAATTTTTAATTTGGACAGTGAAGTTTCCGATTTTGATGGATTTGATTGAAAAAATATGTGTACCATAAATTTTCAGAATGTTGAGGTATAAATGTTTTATAATTGGTTTAAGCGCCTTATAAATTCTTCGAGTAAGTTTTTATAAAATAGGTAGTACGGTGAGCATTATACTTACGATTGAATCTTATTTAACTGACATTTTTATCTATTATTTGAAAGATCAGGTACTATATTTTTATCTACATAATATTTTCAAGATTTCGCGGCGGTACTCCCCACCTTGCTGCGAAGGTGCGGCGTACACAGAGGTTAGGCGTTTCTGGTGATTTTTCTTTTTTTATCAGTGCGGCTTATTTACCCGAAATTACGGTACACGTTCTGAAGAATTACTAAAGGCTCAGCAAAAACATTTTTATTACATGGAATTAAGGACTGTCTTTTAGATAAGGTCTGTTTAATGTAATGAGAATTTTTGTCCCTACTGTTCCATTCACAGAGGAAGCAGCAGTATTTTGTGTATCCAAGTTGTAGACCAAGGAGTAAAGCTATCACTTTTAAGATTGCCACAAATATTCCATGGGTGTTTTTTGTATACTATACTTTCAAGCAACAGTTTCATATTTGCATATGTTTCTTTCGTGTATGCAGCATATGCAACAGATGCTGTCTGATACATGTTTCTGTTATGAAGAAAGACAGCTTTTAAGCTTATTTTTGAGGAATCTGTAAAAAGTCTTCATCCTTCAGGTTTATGTTGCTGTCCTAAGGCTTCAAACAATAACTATATCATTGCAGTACCCAAGATTACCACTCTTCGCAAATCAGTGTTCAAACTCTTGCTGTCGTTGACGAAAACTAAATACTTTTACACTAGGCTGTAAAAGATTCCATTCCTTCAATCTTGAAGCCAATATTTCGGCCTGACTTTTTGCTAAATGAAGGTCACGCACCAGATCATTTAGATCTTCTTGACTTATAAGGTGAGGCACAGAATCTTCCGAGATATCAGGGTCTTGTTGTACTTCAATACCTTTTTCGCTGTGAGGATTTATTTCATCAATGTCTCCATCATCTAAACTCCATAACTGTGGAGGAACAGGAAGATCTGGATTATGAGGAACAGGAAGATCTGGATTATGAGGAACAAGTCTTATGGGTGAAGGAATACTGGGATACTGAATCATGTCTTTGGTCTTAGCTGCAATTCCAGATATCTTAGTGATGCAGAAGTAACAGTTTGTTGGGTGGTCTTTCGGTTCCCTCCAAACCATTGGTTCCGCAAATGACATTTGACACAATCCCTTCAACCAGCCAGTCAGCAAAGTTACCCATGAATTACGACAAATGTGAGGTGCCGATGATTTTTCTTCACTGCTCATTTTGCACTGGAAATAAAAGTTCATACAATTTTTTAATCAACGGTGTGAAATATCGCCTTTGAAACCTTAAAAGTAAATTGTCGACAAATGTAGCAGAAATTATTTGGATTGTTCACACAAGTATGCGGCATTATTTAACGTACACTTTGCACAATCCACACTCCTTTGTGAAACCACGAGAAAATGCACGTCTTTCAATACCGGTTAATGCATTCGAATTACAAGAATTTTTTGTTCTCCCTTCCCAGAAGGAATTGCACAACAGGAAGTAATGACGCCAGTATGTCTACTCTCAGAGAGACAGCTATCCAGACTGCAGACAGATGTCTCCATTGGGAAACACTGGGAAATTGCTTTAAGTAACACAACATTCACCCCAATAGAGTTCCATTAGAAGAAATTGGAGCCCAGTGGAGCAATTGTGACTTCATATTTGGTTCTAGCACCTGTAAATACAAACAAAACCATTAAAGTTTTCTTTGTAACAAAACTATTGTTGTTCAGTGTTATTTTTCGGAGGATTAGTTAGGCAGAACACCATTTTTCAAAGATGTGTTTTTGAGACAAAGATTTCTCCAGTTGTTTTGGGCTCTGCATCTTAATCCCACCAGAAATAACTTCAAGAGGTATTCATGCAAGGGGCAGCAAAATGAAGAATGTGAGTGACTACATTGATGTCAAATGCAGGGAATACTATGTGCCTAGTGCAAATGTATCAGTAGACAAAAGCACTGTGGGATTCAAAGTGCAGAGTACAATGGAAGTGCTACAATCCCAAGAAGTCCACAAAGTGGCATTTGAGAATTTACTGCCAATGCGATTCAGCAAATGGATATATTTACACCCATGTGCCATATTATGGTAGCTCAACAACGAAAGGTTTGGTGCATCTTGATTTGCCATTTGCGAGCAGAATTGTTATTCACTTGGTGCAGATGTTGACAACACAAACTGGAGATACAGATTCTACACCAGTCCACAACTAGCAACAGAGTTGTATAAAATGAAAAAGCACACAACTGGGGCAGTAATGGCATCAAGAAAAGGGTTTCCTACTGAGCTAAAAAATAAAAAGCTGGCAAATCATGAAATGTTAGCCTACGAAAATGATAAGAAGGTCATGTGCCTGTTATATCATGACAAACATTTGGTGACCATGCTGAGTACTTTCTACAACCCACAAACTCGGATGGTGTCCATATACCATAAGTGAGAAATGTAGCATTTCAAAAACCATGTGGGATATTAGAATACACAAAATTTATGGATGGAGTTGATCGAGCTGACCAGTTTTGTGGCTGCTACGGTTTTTGGAAAAAATCATACAAATGGTGGAAAAACTTTTTTTTTTTTTTTTTTTCTGGTTATTGGAAGTCTCCATAGTGAATGGTTTATTCTTTCAAATATTGACAAGAAAGAAAGGGGCCAGAAAGTACAGAGCCATTTGTCTTTCCGTAAGAAATTGGTTACACAAGTGATAGGGAATGTAAGTAACAAAAACCGGCGCAAGCAAGGAAGATCATCTTGTACTGAAAATGAGGAAAGACTGAGTGGAAAATGACACTTCGGTACACAGAAAGAAAACAAATCTACAAAGGATTGTACTGTATCCAGCAACAGAAAATTGAAGGGAGGGAGACGGAAAATCTTTTTTTACTGTGAAATGTGCATAAGAAAACCTGGCCTTCATTTGGGAATGTGTTTTGAAAAATACCCTACAATGAAAAATTATAAATAACAAGGTGTCTATTCTATAATAAAAATTGTTCATTCCTTGACAATGGCCGATTTTTTCCCAACATCGTTGGTAAGGTGATTGTCGGTGTTCTATGCATCGGCAGAAAGTAGTGGACTGTCGGGAGAAATAAAATGGATCTGAGGAGTCCACAAGGGACGAAATAATAGGATTTGAAAGGGTTAAAGCAAAATTAAAGTTCAAACACTGGTACTGCTGGCTAATTCACAGAAAAAATTACTTTACCAATAGTAAATTATCGACAATGCTTCACTGATGTTACCTTTTTGTGATCAAAGATATACATTTCTATATATGCTTGTAGAATTCATAAAATTACCCAAACAAAACAGCAAAGGCTAATAATCCTAGATCATTGTGGCAATGTATCTGATCTCTTAGATACAACTACAGTGCTCATAATATACTTATTTGAAATAAGAAGCGGGAAGAAACAACTTTTTTTTAAAGTTAAATTGTTCTATTAGATCACTGAAGTGTCCTGTTCCTCAGAATGTCAGTCTTTTAAGTGCTAAAGAAAAACCACCTTGAACAGTATAGAATTCCAGAAACGTTATCTAATGAAGAAAACTCAATTTTTTTCTCATTTAGAACAAATGCTCCAGTCTGTTGTTGAGTAAAAACAAAAGTATTTCATTGGAAACAAAATGCCTTAGGGGGGAAAATGTCATTTTACAAAATTTAAGTAATATTTTTTTATATCTGTGAAGAATGGGGTAATTGTGTGCTGTAAATTATAAATGAGAAACATAAATTCTATGTTTTGAGGTAATTTGATTTACATTATAAAACTTAAAACTTTTCTTTTTCATAAAGGTGTGTCCTGTAAAGATCTGTGATTTTGACTTAGGAAGTGGTATCATATTTGGGAAAGCAACACCTGTTAGTACTCCAGAGCTTCTTACACCAGTAAGTTCATTTTGGAACATCATGTTGGGTTGACAGTATTTGCTAAACTTTTGTATGTCTCATATCTTGTTGGGTGCACATGTCCAATTTCTGTATGTCTTATGTATTTGTCCCTTTTTTTTTTTTTTTTTTTCTTGCAATTACAACAGAAAACATAATCATGTGCATACTTTTTAAAGCCAAAACTGAAATTAACTATACATATAGGTTTAAAAAGTAATCATGTATGCAGACACCATTTAAATGTAGCGTGAATTAGAATATAATAGAAATTAAAATAACATACTATTATGGGTATGCAAAAGTTTCTGCTGCCCCTGCTAGCGGGCACTGTAGGAGTCTAACCGGACGGCAACTCGTGCTGTCAGTACGTACATGAAGCCAAGCATAGCGGTCGATAAAGTTCATTTGGGGCATTGTTTGTTATTAATGTTTAATTTAGGGAAAAGTGCAAGTAAAGCATAGGGTTCAATATGTCAGGCGTATGGCGAAACGGGTATGGGTGAGCGGATGTGTCAAGACTGGTTTGCCAAGTTTTAAAAAAGTGATCTAAACTTGGAAGACAAGCCGCATGCAGGTAGACTGCAGGAACTCGCATACAAGGAGCTGGAATCACTGTTGCAAGAGGATGCCACACAATCGACCACACAACTGGCGAAACGTTTGAAAGTGGCTCAATTGGCGATGATACAACATCTTTATAGGCCTTGAGGAAGATCCAGAAGATTGGTAAGTGGATTCCACATACTTTAACGGAGCATAATATTGGTCAACGATTGAGCATCTGTACGTCGTTGCTGAAGAGGTTTCAAGGGAAGAATTTCTTGTGGAAGGTTGTCACCGGGGATGAAAAATAGGTCTATTGCGACAACCCAGTATGCAAGCGATCCTGAGTCAGCCCAGGCCAGCCATCAACATCCACTGCAAAACAGGATATCCACGGGAAAAGGGTGCTGTTGTGTGTGTGTGGTGGTATGCATGGAGTGCTGTACTTTGAACTGTTGAAACCGGGCAAAACAATCACTGCACAATGATATAGTGATCAGCGGATGAAACTGAACGCTGCAATCGAGCAAAAACACCCATGGACAGGTAAAGGATGCCACCCAGTCATCCTGTTACATGATAATGCCAGACCACATGTCGGTGCCACCACAAAATCAACCCTTGAACAGTTACACTGTGAGGTTTTACCACACCCAGCTTACTCCTCGGACATTGTACCCTCAGACTTTCATCTGTTTCGCTCTATGCAGCATGCCCTAGCCCAACAGCGGTTCACCACAGTTCCAGAGGTGGAAAATTTCGTCACTGTGTTCTTCAGCTAAAAACCCGAGTCCTTCTATCGCAGGGGCATTAATTTTGTTGCCTGAAAAATGGCAAAAGGTCATTGATGCTAATGGCCAATATTTTCTTGAACAAATGTGTACTGGTTTCCTGATTGTTCCGTCTCCTTTCTCCTTAAAATGGCAGAAACTTTTGCATACCCCTAATACAAATTAATCTTAAGTTCGTGCAAGTGCATGTGGTACATCATTATGAGTGTGCTTTGTAGCAAGAGGTAATTAATATGTTATACTCATACTACTACAGTTAATAGGGTACTGCTATCAACTTCTGCATGCCAAAATATAGATATTTTTTTTAGTATTGCTGATTAACTGTATATTAATGCTTTTGTTATAAGTAGTGGTTTTGAAGTCCTAGTGTAACTGCAGTAGCTGGCCGGCATTGTGACATTCTTACATTTGTTGTGAGGTCTGAACATTTAGAAAATAACAGTAATAAATAAATAATAAAAAAACTGAGAATAATTAATATACTTTGTCACTCATTTGTTATGAGAGATTAGTAATTCTTTGTATGATCAGTAATTATGGTTGTGGATGCAGGAAAATGCCAGATCCAGTAAAGGGCCAAGTAAATGCCCCTTGGCCACATTTCACTGAAAAGGAGATACCACCTAAAGGCTTGTCTCCGAGCTTGTATGCATCCCGTGACCTCCAGATTGCTGACTTTAAAATGAAGAACTTGAGACATCATTTCCATTTGCCATTGCAATTCGCCACACTTCTGATGTATATTTGAACTGGTTGTTGGCCCTCTGCTATGGGTGTGGCTAATAGTACTAATCCACAGTTGAATTCACCTGTGATATTCCAGCCATTGAAAGATGTATTGAAGACCGAATAGCTTTGGTCCTACTGTGTTGTTATCATCTGACGTGAAGAGGAACAACATGAAGTGGATTCATAGAGGGATAATCAGTATATATATACACTATCTACCAACAAGTAATTGGACACCCCTGCAATCGAAGATATCTGCGGTCCTGATACACGTCACGACCTCTGCCGTTAAATATCGTGTGGGAAACAACAACACAACCAGTCGCATGCAAGATGCTACGCAGTTCGGAGCTCTCTGATTTCGAGAAAGGTGTAATCGTCGGGTATCACAGAAATGGCTGATCCATACGTGACATATCCAGCGAGTTGAAGTACCCAAAATCGATAGTGGCCTACGTGATTGGCAAGTGGAAGATGAGAGGTGACTGTCGGAATGTGCCCCGACCCGGCAGACCCATAAAACTGGGAGTTAGAGACCAACGGGTGCTGGCCAGAGTAATTCGTAAGAACCGCACCAAATCGATGGGCCACATCCGCGAGGAGTTTCAACAGGCATCCGGGAGTGTTCTTTCGATGAATATCATCTGTAAGGAAGCCCATCTGCTCGGTTATCATGGACGTGCTGCCACCCACAAGCCTTTGATCACCAAGTCCAATAGCGCTGCTCGGCTAACGTAGTGCAAAGAAACATCGACAGTGGACCGTTGAACAGTGGAAACAGGTTCTCTGGAGCGACGAATCAAGGTTCACCCTCTACCGTTCGGATGGCAGGGTCTGGATTTGGCGTCTGCCTGGAGAACGCCTCCTGCCGGAATGTATTGTGCCAACTGTGAAGTTCGGTGGCAGTGGAATTATGCTATGGGGGTATTTCTCCTGGTATGGCACGGAACCCTTAGTCGCAATTCCTGGTAGACTCAACGCCGTGACCTACTGAACCATTCTGGATGACCATGCGCTTCCTACGTTGTGGCAGTTTTACGGGGTGGACCCATGTTGCTTTCAGGATGACAGTGCCACCTGTCATGTTGCGAGGTCCACCATGGCTTGGTATGGTGACAATGGGGTTAATCGAATGGACTGGCCTGCGCAGAGCCTGGACCTTAACCCTATCCAGCACCTCTGGGACGAGTTGGAGCGTCGACTTGAGGGGTGCCCCCACCGTCTGAAATCGGTGAAGGAACTGACCTGTCTTCTCCAAGCCAAGTGGAAGAAAATACCGCTAGCCGTCGTACAATGCCTGGTTGAGAGTATGCCCTGGAGGGTCGTAGCTGTAATCGGCGCTCGTGGAGGCTCCACCAACAGTTGAAGGTGAATAAACTTTGTTTTCCTTTGCGATCACAGGTGTCCAATTACTTGTTGGTAGATAGTGTATATATGTATACGTTGTATTATATGTTTATGTGGTTTGAAGAATAATGGATTTTATACAGGCTGACCTAAATATAACATGGTATGTTATTATTTTATACTATTTCTAGTACTTTTAGTAAATGCTAATGCCGAAATGCCATAGCAGTCTCGATGCTAGTGAAAATACGTCAACGAAGTCAGGGCTATGAAGGTTGCACTAAAAATAATGTTGACTTGTTGAACAGAAGCATCTAGTGGGTATATTTGAAAAAAATATTTTTGAACAGACACCAAAACATTTAAATGAAGTGGATTGATGGCTTTGTCTCTTTCTAGCTTGGAGTCACTTTGGTTGTCTGTCTGAAATGTTGATGTGGAAAAAGATATCAACATCTTTGTGGTGGATGTACCTAGAATTATTGGATTCTAATACTGAAAGGAGTTAACTTCCTCTCCAACCTTCGAAACAGTGACTTCAAATTAATAGTTTCAAGAAATATAAAATCTTAATTCTGAAATTAAAGCATAGTCTCTTCTGAGACTTTGAAATAGGAATGGTAAATAATTTTCTCTTGATCTGATTCTGTTGATGGACACTATGATTTAACTGCATGTAAAATATTTTAATTACAGTTGCCTCCAGTTAATCAAAATGTAGCTGAGGTGGGCATTAAACAGGTGATCAGTCAGGGCTACTGTTGCAGCATGATTCACTATTTTGTAGTTCATGTAACTGTAAATGACAGTGAATAGCTTTGCCCAGCATTGGTAATGGTCTTAGAGACAGAAGGAAGCTCAGGTGCTAAAGGGTGTATAATTTGTTACTTAGTTTACATTTTGCAAATGTTGTGATTTCTGGTGTGAAGTTTGTCGTTGCATTTTATATAATCTCTAGGAGTAGTTCACAAAAGTTTGTTGAAGTGCTGAAATTGGTAGTAACATTTTATTAATTAAAAATGACAATTCTAAGGAGCAGCAGGTGCAAAGTTTCAGATGTAGCTACAAAATTTTCAGTCTTGGAGGGATCAGTGTGAGCAAGAGTGAACAAAATTGTGAGGCACTACAGTTTAAGCTCTTCTGCTTTATTCATGATTTTGCAAAACAAGAGAGGAAAACAACAAAGAACATCTGATCTTCTCTATATAAATATGGATGACAGTAGCAAATTAAAATCATTCACAACAGACAAATATGCTAATCTTCTAGTTTTAGAAGGCATCTAAAGTTTGAGGATTTGCAGATTTGCCTATTATTATTAATGGCTTTAATTTGCTACCATCATCTATGTGTACATAAGATCAGATGTTCTCTTTCCACCCTTGCATGGGTCTAAGGCAAATCTTCCAGTCCTTAAGCTTTAGAAGGCATCTGCAGCAGCATCCCTTGGAAATATGTAGAAAGTGAAAGATCATGAAGTCAAAACTGTTCAAACATTGATTGACACTTTTTTTTGCAGGGATTGAGTAAAAATTCTAAGAGTTTTCTTCCCTGCACATTCATCTGTGAAATCATATACATCTCTTCTGCTTGCAATAAGTGTAAGGTGGACCAAAATTTGCCATCAATGAGAAAAAAACCCCAAAAAACTTGGGAATGAATGCAGCAGTTAACCAAAGTAATAACTTGTTATATGGATGTACATTTTTTTTTTTTTTTTTTTTTTTTTGAAAATCCAGTTTGGCTTTTGTGATCTGAAACAGATAAAGGTAATGTAGTGTCCTGTCGAAAATTTTCATGTTCGTAAATCTTGGGGAAACTGATCACTTCGCTGAGATTTACGGGGGAAAAATAAATAAAATAAAATACATAGATTGAAAATTCTCGACAGTCCACGTTTCAAAATTTGGTTTGGAGCAGGCGGTGAAGTGAGGGAATCATTAGCCATATTCGTTTACTTCTCAGCCCTGACCAGATAAGCAAAATTTCTTAAAAGAAAGGGGAATACTAGGCATTAAGCTTCTTTTTTTTTTCTCTTTTGGATTAATTTACTTTAGTAAGTTAAAAAAAAAAAAAAAAAGGCAAGCAAGAAGTCATCATCAACCCTTTCAGAAAGCAAAATTATTCGCTATTAATCACGGAATGAGGAAAAAGCATTTTTATAAAATTTGTACAAAAGCAAAAAAATCTTTCTTTTAGAGTCTGCCATTTTAGGCAAAAGTTTAGAAGCCCTAAAAGTGTGACAGAAATGTTCCCTCAAGCAAGCGTCAGGCTATTTTTAGAACAGCAGCATGCTGAAGGCTACAGCGGTCCCTACGTGTGAAGGTCGAAGGTTGCTTCCTCGGCAGAAAGTCAAGGGCCATGTGTTCAGTCAGTCAGAGTTTTGGCGCGAACTCTTAGCCAATGGCCAGCGAAGTCGTTGGTTACTAGGGGAAGTTTTAGCCAATGGGGGGGGGTTCAGCAGTTTCGAGCACCCCAGCTTTTGTTTGAGAAATCGTCACTCTCTCTCGAACTCTCTTGCTGGCGGGCAGAAAAAGTGGACGGCCGAGTTTTTCTCCTCACCTTTTTTGGCGGGGAGGGGACCATCTGAAAGAAATGCACGCATGGGGCTTTTGTCCCTGTGCTAGGCAAAATGCTAATGGCCCTTTTTGCTGCTGGGGTTAGTGTCCGACGCCATGTCTTTTTTTTTTTTTCTTTTGCCGTTGGAAAAAATTGGGTTGCTCGAAATCATCTTAAAGATGGACGATGATGCCCTAGATGCAACACCCGGTTCCAAGCATCCACTTGCAGGATGAGGACCTGCAATTCCAAATTTTCGCCGCCACCTTCATAAGTTAAAGTTGCACCCTTGGATTTCAGTAGATGGAAAAAAAGATGCCATTGAGGAGGAGCCCCCTATCCAGTTGCCAAGCCCTAATCTTTCAATCAGGTCCAAGGGAGAGAGAGGAAGTTCGATCTGTAGGCCTACATTCACCTTGGACTCAGGCAAGTTCCTCCAGGAGCCGGGAGACCACTCTTCTGATTCTCCACGAGTCTCTAGAGACATTTTGTGTGTGTTGAAAACCCCTGTGGCATTGTGCCACACAGCCTCGAAACTGGTGATAGTAGTGCACATGAAGATATTCTTTTTGTTTTTCCTCATCGTGATGCCGGGTAAGCCATATTGAAAAAAAAAAAATTCTCCCGTGACATATGGGAAATGATTTTCGAACACTTCAAAAGTTAATCCGACGTCTTTGGAAGGTGGCAGGAAAGAAACAGTTATTCGAATTACAGTTGAAAAGTATTGATCTACATTAAACACCTAGCTTCAGGTGAAAAATGTTTTTTTTTTTTTTTTTTTGGGTGTTAAAATTCAGGATGCGTGTAGATAATTTGTACAAGTCTTATTTTTTGCTGTTTTAAGTGTTATCTTGGTAAAGAAAACTTCATGTCATCTTCTATAAAAAAAAAAAAAAAATGTAATTTTACATGTGTTAAGGCATTGACATATGACTTCAGAATTTTGATATAAGCTATTTTGAAGAACAACCTCTCAAACCAGTAATTTCATTTAGGAGATTTAACTTTTTTTGTGCATGGTAGTTTTGATATATAAATTGCATTTGTATCTATACACATACAGGGTCATGTAGTTAAAATTTGTGTCTTGGAGGCAGGTTATGGTGATTTTTGAGTTTGGCAAGTAATGAGTGTAAAATTGTACCATTTTGTAGTAGTGTAAACTAGTTTCCAATATCAGTTGATGGATCTGGAAAATTAATTTTAATGAGTGGGAGGCATTACAAAAGGCATGCAAACAGACTAGGTTAATAAAGTATTGTACTGTATATATTAATTACCCTTGTATAGTGTTAGAATTCTTTAGGAGGTGATGATTTCTGGAAATGGATAGTTCTTCGATAGGTGTAATTTTCTGGAAATAAATGGTTCTGCGGTATAGTGTATTTTTCTGGGAAATAATGAGGTTAGTGTATTTTTCTGGAAGGTAGTGTTAATTCTTCTAGAAGCTGTGTGCCTAGGGGAATGTATTTCTGGAAATAATGTGAGTCTTGGTATGGTGTTTTTTCTGGAATCTGTGTGTACCAGAGAAATATAATTTGGGGGCAAGAAAGTTCTTGTGACTGAAAGGGTATAGATGGAAACAATTGGGGGAGTGTTCTTCCACCCCCGGTAAGCCGAAGACCCATAGGAAGTTATCCCGAGCAAGGCAAGTGCAGGCGTGTTATCCCAAAACAGTAAGATAAAACAATACAGGGTGATATGTCACACTTATTCTTCCATTTCGGTGCATAGGCCTGATTGGATTCACAACCCAATCTCACCTTCAGCCTAAATAATTCTTCCTCACAGTAAGAATTTTGTTTTTAGTGAAATTTAGTGATTTGACTGAGATGTTTTGCCTACCCGTTACCTCAGTGGCTTACTACATGAGTTGGTAAAATTACAAAAAGCTTACATGGTACTAGTTTGAATTTTTAGATTAATTTGTTTATAAATTGCTGGTCAGAATTAGTGCTGTAATTTTAAATTGTTATGAACAGTGGGAGTGCAGATAAGTATGAATTTGTGTCCAGGAGTGTTGAGAGTTAGTGTTAGCCATTTATTTACATAGTGGGATATTGTGTACTCAGAGCCAGTTTGTATAGTGAAGTATTTTGAATTTTTCCAGATGATAGGGTGAATTTTAAGTATATTTGTCAGCATTATTGTGTAATGATAAATTTTTGAGGTAATTGAGTAAGGTATTTAGGGCAGTATGTTTAGTAGAATGTTGAGAGTGATTTTGTATCAAGTAATGCTAGAATGTTGAGGATATTTAATTGTAAGGCAAATATTCCTGGGGAGTGTGGAAACATTTAGTAACGTAACTTCTATTAGTGAATTTTGGTCAGTGGTTGTGATATATATAAAATTAATGTGTTAATAAATCTGGTTTGAGGGGGTTGTTCGAAGGTGATTAATCAAAACTATAGTACACATGTTCTTATAGCTTTCCAAACTGAGATGAGAGAGACATTGCAATTCAGCGACAGAACTTGTCAATAATTTATGTTGAATCAGGTGTTATGCATGTTCTAATCAGCGACAGAACTTGTCAATAATTTATGTTGAATCAGGTGTTATGCATGTTCTATTGTTTTTATGTGTTTTGAAACTCAGATGACATGCTTAACCTTGTGCAGTGAAGAATTGGTTGACTCAGTTCAAGTTCATCGCAGGGTCGCATGCCAATCCACCTTAGCTTGCCTAAGGCCAGAAATGATTGGGAATTTTGTTTTTATTTAATTAATGCATTTTGTCCTAACCACTAAATTGATCATCACAGCCTTCAAAAGTTATTACACGTGTACATTGTATACCATCTAATTTTTAGTGTTTACAAATTTGGTACACATGTAAACAATAATTACTTATTTTACAGTTGCAGGTGTCTCAACTCGTCGAATACTCAAACAACGCAAACCTTCAATAATAACTTTTGGGAATTTTCAACATCAGTGTTGCATTTTATTTATATTTTCATTTATCATGGCCTAAAGATACCACCCATCTCCCAAATTTTAATTTTCGCCCTAAATCCAACTTTTACCATAATTTTAATGATTTGCATACATTCAAATATTAATTACCCAGAATAAACCTTAACCTTTTTTCCCGCCATAACAGTAGTTAGAAATCCAAAATGGTAGACTGGCAATTAACATTCTGCATGCGGTTTATTGTTTGGTGAAGTCATTCTAAAACTTCCGTACAGTGGCCTTTTATACAAAAATATCAAAGGAAGCCACATGTACGTTCTTCCATCACCAAATGGCATTCACCCGTCATACCAGCAGAATGTATAGTGCACTGTGAGTCAGGTAAGGGTTGGGCAGCTATTTCTTAAGCTACAGTGGAATGTGTTTGGGAAGTACACCCAAGAAGTCCACATAAATAGACTAGGTGAGTGAGCATGGAACTTGAGATGCCAAAAACAGCTGTGTGGCATATCTTGTGTAAATGACTGAGCTTGAAGCCATACAAACTTCCACTACTTATGCACTGTCAGACTGTGACCAGAAATGCCACCAGCATGAATCCTGTAGCAACATGAGTGAACAGGATTTTGTTGGAAGATTACTTTCTGACTTCAGTTGTCTTTAAAAGCAACAAACCTACATTTCACATCAGTAGCAGGGTAAACAAGCATAATGTGCAGATATGAGAAATGAAAACCCACAATGGGTCGTGTGCAACAACACAAACATGACAATCCCAAAATGTATGTGTTATGTGCTGTGAGTTAAAAACAATATAGAGGCCATTTTTCTTCACAGAAGAAAGTGCCTCTAATGTAGAACTGCTATTAAAAGCAGCGACAATACTGTTCGTCACATATATTTTGTTTAAGTGTGCTGGGTGGAGTAGTTAGGTCCATATAATGATATGAAAATACAAAATGAACATTAATAAAAACAAAATTTCACTTACTCATAATAATTTAGACTTATCTTATGTCTGCATTTTAGTCACTGTGGCAAAGCATCTGCTCGATAGAACAGACATTTGCTTATTTAGATGAGATCCAAGTTCTGCTTAAACGGAAGATTCACGGATTAAAAAACACTATTTCGAGTTAAAATTCTATACCCTTGTATAAGTGTTTGCAAGGAATAATGATTAAAACGTGAAAGTTAAAAACCCAAATGAATAAAAAGGACACAAAAGAATAAAAGATGGACCCAAACATAATTCACCATCGCAACACACTTCCAAACTTATTTTGGCAAGAATTTTGCCTTCCTCAGTGGAAACTTTAAGGTGTACATGGGCACCAAGTCCTCGCCAACGATCCTCGAAAGACTGATGTAATATCTTGTATCGCTCTGCCTTCAGCCTTCGTCGTCGCAGACCATGGACAACTGCGTATCACCGCACAAGCTGTTAGTGGTGACATCTATGGTATTGTGTTCTTGGTCTACTTTTGCCATTCTGCGCCTGCAATCTTTGAACCTGTGTTTATTAGCCTTAATTTATTCAGAAGGCATGATTCCATAGATTGCTCTGTTTATCGAAAACCATGTTTTGTGTCTGCATTAATCCCATCGGATTCCGTACACCCATGGAGATATAAGACAGCTGCATTCCAATATTACATTAACAGAGTTATAACGCATTCCTCTACGGCAGAGTTCGAACTTACAGAAATACAATGGATTGAAAATATAGCTGAACATTTTGGATACAATAAATGTTTGATTAATTCAATATATAACAATCTTAAGAATAATCAAACCAGACGAAACAAAATAACATATATAAACCTTACATCTGTTTTCCATACTTACCACTATTAAGTAACATATTGAAGAAAGACTGTGTTTCGAATGAAATAAATTTTGCAGAAACCATCATTGGTAATGGCTCATTACTAACTTCTGGTAATAAAAAAATCCATCCTAGATCAATCAGGAGTATATGCCATTCCAACCAAGACAGACGATAATCAACAAGATTCCATTTATATCGGAAGTACAAAAAGACGTATGATTACGAGATTGAAAGAGCATATTCAAGATTGGCAAAAGAAAAGAAAAAATCAATCTCAGCCCGGCTGGGAGAATATTAGACATTTTGATTTAACATCACACAGGACTCATAGAAAAATCATAACATTGGAAGCTGTAGTCATTGAGAAATTCGGAAATAAATTCTGCAACACTAATTCACCAGTTGAATTACCTCATGCCTGGGTGATATCTGATTGAACAGGAAAACAATCGATTTCAAAAGGCTAATAAACGCAGGTTCAAAGATCGCAGGCACGGAATGGCAAAAGTAGACCAAGAAGAACACAATACCATAGATGTCGCCACTAACAGCTTGTGCGGTGATACGCAGTTGCCCATGGTCTGTGACGACGAAGGCTGAAGGTAGAGCGATACAAGATATTACATCAGTCTTTCGAAGATCGTCGACGAGGACTTGGTGCCCATGTACACCTTAAAGTTTCCACTGAGGAAGGCAAAATTCTTGCTGAAACATGTTTGGAAGTGTGTTACGGTGGTGAATTGTGTTTGGGTCCATCTTTTATTCATTTGGGTTTTTAATTTTCACGTTTTAATCATCATTCCTTGCAAACACCTATACAAGGGTATAGAATTTTAACTCAAAATAGTGTTTTTTAATCCGTGAATCTTCCGTTCTATTGAGCGAATGCTTTGCCACAGTGACTAAAATGCCGACATAAGATAAGCCTAAATTATTATGAGTAAGTAAAAATTTTGTGCTATTAATGTTCATTTTGTATTTTCATATCATTATATGGACCCTAACTACTCCACCCTGCATACTTAAACAAAATATACGTGACGAACAGTATTGTCGCTGCTTTTAATAGCAGTTCTACATTAAAGTCTTTGGCCACGTAATACTGCGCCATATGCCTTTTTGTGTATGGGAATATAAGGAAAGTGCCTCTGTTATAATTTACCTGGGTATTCTGTAGCAGTTCTTAGCATCTCAGATGAGAAGGATGCCAATTTGTATGCGGCAAGTATTTTTCAGCAAGACAGAGCACCACATCACTTTCTTTTAAAAGTGAGACATTATCTGGACTTGAAGTTCCCCAATGCTTGAGTGGAAAATGATACCTGAACAGGTCAAGGAGTACCAGTTGGGTGGCCTCCAAGGTCCTCAGATTTGATGTCACATGATATTATTTTTCTTTCTTGTGTGTCTACATGAAGGATCAAGTGTATATATACCCCCTCTACTAACTGCCATTAAAGAACTCAAAAGAAAGAATAGTAGCAGCTGCTGTAAATAAAGATATGCTTTCCAGAGTACCAGATGAAGTTCGTTATAAGTGGAAAGTTTGTCACATAACATGGTGGCCACATAGAGCATCTGTAAAATTTTGAAATAAAAAAAAATTGTACTCATGCAGTATCATTTGTTTTATGTTAATAGCTGCCTTCATTTCCAAGTTATATATTTTTTTTCAATTGGTGGCCAATTTTGTTCCACTCTAGTTTTTATTTTTATTATAATAAGGCAGAGTAAAAAAATAATAATTTTTATAAGACGCTCACAAAAACATTTCCCTGTCTATTTTAAAAATATATCTTATACTTTTATTTTAGGTGGGTTCAGCTGAATTTATGGCCCCAGAGGTGGTTGAAGCTTTCATTGGAGAAGCCACTGCTTATGATAAAAGATGTGATATGTGGAGCCTTGGAGTCATTATGTAAGACTGCCTTCTTGTTTTCCATGACATTGATAGTTTGGAGATTTTGAGGGGGGGGGGTATGCGTGCATAGGAATTGAAGTGTTTTGCATACTTTAACCATATAATGTGGCATTAAATGAAAATCAAGAGAGACAGGCTCCTTTCATACATCAGGGTAATAATACACATACATACACACACACACACACACACACACACACACTGTGGCCACTGAATTAGAAACCTTATGCAAATGGGCATTAACGTCACTTACACAGCATATATATGAAATATGTGGTCATGTGATCTAGGCAACTATTTAAGACTGCTGCCGTCAGTAATCGTCAGTAGTGTTGATCTCGATGGGGGAAAATAATGGATCTTTTGGAGTTCAATAAAGGGCTTATTGTGGGTGCCTGTCTGTCTGGAGTGACGATTTTGAAAACTGAGTGATTTCTCAGAAGGTAAGATATCCTGGGTCTTTAATCAGTGGAAAAATAACCCACATTGCTTGTCTAAGAGGTGTAACTGTGGCACGACAACTGTCTGTCAAGAACAATATCGGCATTGACTGAGAAGGCTTGTACAGAGAAACAGAACTCCATGTGTGCAACAAATGACCGAAGTATTCAACTGAATGCTGTTCTCAACCCATATCTCAGCGAACTATGTGCAAGGAATTACAGAGTTCCCATGGGTCAGGGAATTTGATTTTGTCCAAAAAAGTCAAGGAAAATTGCTATTTTTCTTCGAAACCTAGAAAATCCGCACAACTATCCTGGAAAATGAGCGGTCCCTTTTTAGACCTGCCAAGTATTAAGATTTTGTCGTATTTTGTATCAGAGTCCTCCTTCGCTAGCCGGGTTCCATTCGCTGCTGAACGCAGAAGTCCGAGAGAGAAACAAGAAGGTCACGTGTCACTCTTGCTGAGCGAAATAAAGGGAGATAGAGCAGGGGGAGTCAGGAAATTTCATTTCTGAAATTAAGTGGGAACCCTGAATTAAACAGGCAGTATCGGCAGGCACATGTCTATACAGAAACCACTGGTTTCTGCAAAGAACCAAAAATTTGTCTACAGTGGTGCTTGGAACACTGACTGGGGAAAAGTATGGTTTGATATGGTTTGTCATTTCACACCATGACACAACCTCCAGAAAATAATGATTTTTCTTAGAAAATTTAAAGAAAAATTGTATCCAACTGTAAAAGATCACAACTTTTATTGTAGTGATTGTAATTTGCCAGTTGAGTAAAAAAAGAAAAAAACAAAGCCAACCATAATTTGTATCACAACTGGCAAATTTGGCGATTAACAGTACAAAATTTGCATTCATATAGATTTATGTGAATACCTCACACAATTGAATACACATTTGTGCTTGTGTGTGGTTTAAAAATAAATAAATGAAGAATTACTGGATTTCTGGAGAGTCGGTGCCTATGTTACCAGTTATTCTGTAGCGTCATCAATTCAGATCCGTATGGGACCCTTTTAGATTTCACCTCTTCTGTTATTTATATCTTCATTAACGGATAGTTCATTGAATCTCAGAATTATAGATTGAACTGTTATGCCACACTTTCAGGTGAATGTTTCAAGAATGTACTGGATTATCTGGATTTTGTAGCAAGATTTCAGTACAGCACAACACAAATCATTCAAAAATTCTGACTTTGTGGTCCATCCAATGAAGCTGGACCCTCAATAACAAAAAGTTTCCACATTCTTCTGAGCTTTTATTTCTGAAAACATATGTGGGTAGTGTTGGTGACATATATGTTTGTTTTGCTGTGAAACCTGTTTCTTTATCTGGTTTTTCTCTTCTGAAAACTAAGGCACCTACTCCAAATTTATCAGGAAGAAAGAACTGCGTTTCTAATTATAAGCAACCAACAAACTGAAATGATTCACCCAAAACTGTTCTTGCTCAACGTAGGCAACTCAAATCAAATAATTTTGTGTGTGAGTGCTGTAGCACTTAACGGCGAAGGGTAGTGGTCTTACCAAAACCTCTTAGAGTGCACACGTTTTGGATGCTGTATGTTCTGTGCAGTTAAAAATGCCCCTGCAAAAAGTTATGCTTTTCTTTTTATTGTTATTAATAGGCACAGTGCAATTTTTTTTTTTTTTTTTTTTGCAGCTGAAATGTAAAATGAGCAGTTTTTTTTTTTATTTGTGTGTATTTGATTGACATCTGTGAACATTGGGAGCTAAATGGGGTCATCCATCTGCAATTTTGAGATGTTAGTTCTAGTGAGTGGGGAAAGACCAGACAGAATCTTAAGAGTGAATACAGCATCTGTATCATTTGGGATTTAAGCTTCGACCCAATGGAAGCAAAAAACCTGTGCGCCCATTCTGAACTGCTGGACTACAGGACAAAAATGCAGAGTTACAAATCACTCTAGAATACATTAAAAGTCATCCCATTAGTTTAACTCTTGATATAAGATAAATCAGGTCACATGGTGATAAATGATTCTGATGTGCTTATAACATATTTATTTTCATTTACCATATAAATCATACTTACATATATTAAGAGATGGAGCTGGGAATGATTAAACCAAATATCTTAAAAATATAGAAAATAAATTTTGTCATCTTGTCATTATCAGAAACAGGTGTAAAATGTCATCTCTCTGTGAAAATGCAATGCAAAAAAAAAAAAAAAAAAAAAAAACTATTTACTCGAAAATCTTTGCCCTGATAATAACATGAAATTGCTTTGACAGTTGTCTAATCCTGAGGATTTTGCCACACCTCTGCCTAGCAGTAGATTATATTCCTTGGAAGTTTGGTATGATATGCAGGATACTGTTTATTTTGAAATGAGAAGTATACGTGAAATTACTAAAGCAGGAGTTTGTTGCCCAGCAATTTTGTGTAGTAGGGCACAGATACCTTACATTAGTCAGTGAAACCTGTCTTGTTAGGACAGCGCTCAACATGGCTATTATACAGTAAATCACAAATACCTATGAAGTATGTAAAATACTCTTAATAGGTTTTTAATCTAAAAACATATCAAATCACTATTAATTACACAAATAGTCTTGTAACATCAACAAGAAGGTGAGTTATGCTCACATTCTTATGAGACTCTATTTGTGTAATTCATTTATTATGGTGAAATTGAACTTAAGGAAAACTACCCATCAGCCAGTCAGCAAGACTTTCCTCTTGGATTACTGTTATTCTGAAGATTGTAGCATCATTCGTATGGAATAAAGGTGAGGTTGGAGAACACAAAATGAAACTATCTGCCTTTCTCAATTCAAAACAATTTGTAAATGTAGTTTGAAAATCCTATGAAAAGGTGGTAACACAGGTCATGCATATAAAATCAGGGTTGCATTTGACAAAACTTTTAATTCACATTCACAAGGGTAGTGCCTTCTATTTCAGATACAGTTGTGAGAAGTGGGTGTTTCCAATAGGATAACATGGTAATTTATTGTGAGGTTTCAAGTTTGCTTTTGATTTGTGATATTGATTTTTTCAGCTTGATCTTGCAGAAAAGAATTGTTTCTCTGTACTATTATTTTAAGCAACAATTTCTGCTATATATATGAAATTCTATCAAACAGTTTTTAAGTTCATGTTTACCTCATAATTTTCCATTACATTCCTGTTCTAATCATATAATGTTGTGCATTGCATTCCAGGTACATATTACTTTGCGGGTATCCTCCATTTTATGGGAGGTGTGGGAGTGACTGTGGCTGGGAAAAGGGTGACGTTTGTGAAGCATGCCAGGTAATTGTTCTGCATGAGGTTATGTGAAAATATTGTATTTGTAAAATTCTGTTGTGCATGAAGTTAATCTTTTTTATTGTTAATATCACATAGTGCAGCCTGTGAAGATGCACCATTATTGAAGTCAATATTTACTTATGCTTTTCTTGAGTTTGTAATGAAATTGTTTATTTAAATGGGTGATTGTTTTATTTGAAACTGTTCTTAGATTTAGTGTTCCTTTTTTTTATTATTATTGATTAATGTGTACAACTTAACAGCCTGTTAAATATGACAATTATGATGAAAGAGGTAGAAAAATAGCAGTTAGCACTCATAAATAGAGAAACATTGCCAAAGAGAGCACTTCTTCCTTGTGGTCCATTTTCAGGGTGTCTCCTTAACTGTAATAAAATATAATGCCCCTATGAAAAGCTTTGATTAGATATAGTTTCTCTGCTCTGAATTACATGAATTTTGTTAAATGCAGTGATACGATATGCCAGCACCCAAATGGAGTGATTGGAAATTCATATAATTCAGCGGGTGGATGAGTTGTGCCGAGATATGCAAATAAAATTAAAGTATATGACCAATTGAGCAAAAGTTTTGGCTCATACAAAAACAGACATGGTTCGTGGAGTTTAAATTTAAAGCATTGTATGTGATCAGTTAACAGGTTTGTCTTGCAGAGACAGACTTCTGAGTGCCAGAAAATTGAGAATGCTGAGATGTCACAATCAATACTGATGCCAGCTACCTGGCAATTTTGACGAAGCGTGGATTTATAGGCCTTCAAGAGGTGGAACATTCACTTTACTGTGTTGGCAGACATGTGTGGCTATGACAATAGCACAATGCACTGATGTTGACAAGAGGGGTTACAGAAAATAATAATTGTTGCCTTGGTTGTGGAACATAACTGATGACTACAGAATGTGAAGATCATCTTATTCGTCGATGGGTCCACACTTCATCTACAGTCGTACTAGCAACCATCCAACAAGCTCTGATTTCTGCTGGCTATCATCCCATCTGTCATCAGACCATTGCATCCTGACTTGTAGGAGGGGGAGCCCCAATGCATACTGGCCATTGTATCAGTTATGACTAACTGCTGCTTTACCAACAGCATCCCTACCCTACTGGCTGCACACAGAAGCCAGCTAAGGTACAGAGTGGCATCAAGGGGTCTTCAGTAACAAATCTTGCTTCTGCTCTGGGCCTGATGACCAATGCTCACACATGTGGTGATGACATGGTGAACACAATAATGAATGTAAAGCCATTCTGACATACCATCTGTATATCCTTCTCTTGTGGCATGGGGAGTAATCAGTTATGATATTTGTTCATCGATGGAAGTCTTTGTTGTTTGCCAGTTGCAGCCGACTTCTCACAGGTAAGTTGCTGAGGTTCTGGAAACCAGTCACTCTTCCCTTTCATATTGGGGTACCTTGACACCATTTTTAGGGTGATAACATTGCAAGGGTTTCTTCTGGGTGCATTTGTGTGTGGGTCTACTGTCTATGCCCTGACCAGCTAGCATCCTCAGATTTCTCCCCAGTCGAGAACATGTAGGCAATAACTGTGTGCCATCTTTTTGTAGAAATTGAGTAGACAGCCTGAACCATGACTGTTCCAAAGGACCAGGTGCTAGAGGCATAGTGGAAAATACCACAGGGGCTATTTAATAACTGTTTAACTCTGCTTAGCTCACTGCATCTACAACCAAGGTGGTTTTACATCATATTAATCTAACCGTAGTAAGCCTCATTTTGTGTTTCATTTAACACTTAACAAATGCTGTCATGTGTTCCTTACATCATTGGCTATCATTACTCTTAAGTTTCCTGTGTGCATTCCGATTTCTTCAGAATTATGAAATTTCGTTGTCTCAGAGTGTAGCATAGAAAGCCTACTAACAGTTTTCCATTGAAACAGTAAATACTTGTTGGAATGGAACATATTTGTGAGTGATCCTAGTATTATGTTTTTTTCATACAGTAGCAAAAGCTCTGTTGATGCCCTTTAGATTCAGGCATATTATGTGGTAAGAAGGGTGTGTGTGTGTGTGTGTGTGTGTGTGTGTGTGTGTGTGTGTTTGTTTGTATTCAGGTTATAGCAACATTTGTAAGCCCTCATTGAATTGAGAGATGTGATTAATCATACACAGTTTTAGAAAATTAGTGTTATACTAGGTATACGAGAGCTTCTCCAATTGGTCCTAGTTTTTTTTTTTAATTAAAAAGACCAAAATTTGGAATGTCTTTATGAGACATTACATCCAGTTTGATGATGAAAGGACTAACCAGCAATCTAAAAACTCCTTGCTCTGAAAATGTTGTGAGAAATGCCATGTGCAGTGTTGCCAGTGACTGAAAACAGTTTCCCACAAAAAAGTGTTTGCATGTCCACTACGGGTGTCCCTTATTTGGGCAAAAAATGTTTTTTGCACATACCCCCTAATTTTGTTCCTTTTGATCGGACTTACTCGGATATGAAATTTCATCTCAATCGAATGACGTTAACCTGCGCCGGCTCTAGTGTTAAATTTGAAAACTAGGTCTGACTAGGAATGATTACACATTAAGCAACTCTGAATCCCAAAATTACCTGTAAATATAATATCTAATATTTTATTAAAGTCTTGAGACATTTGTACCGTTAAAATGACACATTACAAGTTACAAAGCTGCTATGAATATTTTCTCTTTAATGGTTTTTTTTTTTTTTTTTTTTTTTTTTTTGCAATTAAGGTACAGCTTTTGATTATCTTGCATGCAACGCAAGACAAACTTCTTTTTGTTCCTCATCCACAGTTAATAGTCTGTGAAATTCTTGCATTAATTGAACAGCTCTTTCAGCTGAATCATTTACCGCTTTAAATGTGTCCTTTTGGCGTCTCCCATGTAGAAGGACACTCTTGAAGAAAGTCAGTGTTCAGTTGTAGACGACATAACAAATGTCTACTTTTCATTGAAACGAAGTCGGCCATGTTTTTCTCCAAAATGGAGAACAAAACTGAATTAAAAACAAAACCTAACATTTTATGTATTACAGTAAACTCAAATGAAAATAAACTTACGTAATAATTTATCAGTCATTTCTCCACATGGTGGAACATATATCTCTTTTCCAAGTGCTGATTCTCTTTCTCCAAATTTGCCATCATTTAAATTTTGGTTGGTCCATCAACTTTGTCATCAAACAGTGATAAAACTGCAGATCTTCAGATAAATACCACAACTGTTTGAAATATCACAGGTGCTGACAAAAAATTTTCAAAGCTGCTCTAGAAACTGTGGCATCCACCCTTTTGTACGATATCAATGACTTCAAGAAGCACAAATCTTGATAAGGGGCTTTTACAGCTGCACTACACTGAAGCCATGGTTTAACATAAACTGTTACAATGAACAGACATGTCTTTCAAAGCTTCCTTCTGTTTGTCGCATAGCTTAAGTTGAGACCTTAGCAAAAACATTTTCAAGGAATAAATTGCTCTTGCCATCCACTGGGCTTGATTGCATCACACCAGGAGGCCCAATTTTTAGTTTCTTCTCCATATCTCCTCCCAAAAATATTACACACAGCTCAACGAGTTCATTATAATCACTTCTTAATATTTGTTCTTGTAATTTAGCTTTATAAAATTCTAACATTTCGTTAATTTCAAACTCATTAAAAAACCCTTCCACAGCTTTCGTACCACTTTGCAAATTAGGGTTTGATATTTTTCCAGCTTTCTCTCAACTGTTTGAAAAGAGGTATTTCAGGCCTGCTTGTTACCCGATGTATTTTAGTTTCAAATGCACTACGCAAAACTAGTTCGTAGTTGTGATGACGACAGGGGAAAAACAAGAACTCTCTGTCCAGCTTTTGTTCAGTGAGTACACAAGCACCATTAAAACGGCCGGTGTTTGAATAAGTTGTGTTACTACAAAGAACTTTCACTTTGTCTTCCGGACCCCAATCTTTTAATGCACTCCAAACAGCTTGTACTTGCTCTTTACCAGACGAATTTGGTAATTTTGGGACAGCAATGAGTTGCTTGCTATCTCCAAATGTTACTACTATTGGAAGTCGTTCTTCTTTTGAATCTCTGACATTTAATGCAGGCAGAAGTTTATCGTCCCAATGAACGGTAACAAATGCAGGAATATGATCATTAAATGCAGATTTAATGGCTTCAGCACGTTCCTTTCTTTTGTTCTCCTGGATTCATTGAATAGAAAATCTATTAATAGGAAGTTCATCAACATTGTGACCCAGTGCCTCTGCTGTGGCCTGAACGATGTACACAGCATCTCTTACACTCAACTGGCATCTATCTAAAGCAGCCACTAGTTTTGGTGTAATAAAATGTTGGTACCTCATTTTGTTACATTCTGCCGTGGTGAGTCCTCTGGTAACGTTGACAACCACTCACCATCGTTGGTTTCATCTGCAGTGGAGCCTGCTTCGTCAGTCTCTACAGATGATGAAAAATCATATGAAGCTGAAGATGTTGATGCTGTAATTTGGTGTTTAGTTTGTCTTTTCTTCGATTTTGTTTTTTTTGTTTCGCCCTTTCTTCCTTTTCAGCATGTTTTTTGCCTACACCTTCTTGGTAACCATTTCGTCCTGGCTCCCTCTGTTACTGTAAAAAGATCCTGTCTTCGATTTTGATAGTTTGTAGAGCATTGGCATGCAAAATATCAGATAGGTTGTCCAAATTGTTTTGAAGCACCTCTTCACTGCGCTTAAAAATGTCTTATTTGCATTTTTTTGTGTTTCTACGCATGGAATATAAGTCAATTGTTTTTTTTGGTACAATTGTTCAGGTCTCTTATTGGTATTCTTGCTTTTCCCCATAATATCGTACATTCCCGCACAACAAGATTCGCACTTTCACTCACAGTGAGCCTCACCTCTCGTATGTTAAAAAACAACTTGTTGATTTGATGGCAATTTACATCCGGTTATTTGGAGAGTTACATCTCCCACTAAAAACACTTTTCTTCTGACTTTGTAATTCATGCAACAAAATGTTAGTTTAACAAAGTCGGGAACCAACAATGAACTGACTACACATACAGGGAATTCCCCAAGCTCTACCATCTTCGTGTCACCCATGGTAAAGCGCTGTCGTCTGCCCAGCTACTTGCTTGTGACAATGAGTCACCATGCCTCAAGTTGGCAAGGGTTAAAATGTTTCGATCACCTCGAAATTTTTTTAAATAGTGTTTTAGAGTAATTCAAACAAAATTGGCAGGTATGCGTTCAGATTTTGAAGTCTACAAATAAGGAACACCCTAATGTACATATGGAATCACAAACAGAGTAGCACAACAAAGCCTGTTGTAGATTTCTGAAAATGTTTTCAGTCTGTTTCCAACTATTTCTTAAAAACAATCTTGCAAAAAAAAAAAAAAAAAAAAAAATCAAACAAATTTAGCATTGAGGGCATGTCATTTAGAAACAGGGTAGAAACAATGGGGGGCAATGTGTAAGGTTGCTGCTATATTGTAAAATAACATCAATGTTTAAGTATCGATGTACAACGAGTCATCCAACATCACTCATTTCAAAACACTAGGTGATGTCATAATATTTGCCCTTTTTAGGTATCAATAACCAGCAAAGTGCGTATATTTACGTGCAATTCATTAATGATATACCATAAAAACAACCATTCACTTACCCGAAAGATCTTGGTCATTTTTTTATCTTATAATTGGAATAAAAAAGAAGCTAAGATCGCATTAACCCAATACTGTCTGGAAAATCATCATTATCCAAGGTTTGAAGATATTAAAATTATTAAGAGCTGTAAAAACGAAAGGCAGTTGCGAATTGCAGAATCAATATTAATTAAAAAATACAGATCAAGATTATGCAACATTAATGAGCCTAGCAACTTAAATGAACAATGGAAGGCTTTAATAAAAATAGAACAACAGCTAAGAGAGAAAAAAAAAAGAAAAAAGAGCAACAATGACAATAGATGGCACCAGAGATGCAAAGATTGCGACTGAGACCTAAGCTCAATAAATCAGCTCACTTGAGCTGTGGTAGGCGGGTGAGACACATCTGCCTCCTGATGATGACAGTGCCTGTTGAAAGCGCTAGAGGGTTGTGTATGACGGGCTGAATGAGGTTGGCACATGCAATTGGGTTAACACGGAGTTTGAAACGGATTGAGCACTTTTTTAATCACAGTTGACAAATGGTTTAACTGCCTGGGAATGTAGATAGTGTAAATATGTACATAGTGTTTTTAACGGAATGCATGAATGAGTGGTATGGTGTGTGTGAGAGAGAGAGAGAGAGAGAGAGAGGTTTTTTATTGTGATGACTAGCTATAGTTACGTTTCATATGGCAGAAGGAAATCTGCGTGTGTTGTCCAGTAAATATATCTAAAAAAAAGATTGTACGATGTTTCATCCCCAGAAGAAGGAAAGTCATTGGCAAGGAGTCAGTTCAACCTCAGAAAGCCAACAACAATATAATTGACGTGCTTGAAGTGTTACAAGATAAAAAAAAAAATGACCAAGATCTTTCGGGTAAGTGAATGGTTGTTTTTATGGTATATCACTAGGTGATGTGTTGTCTATGTAGGATCTACAGGGTAATCTAGTACCATTCTTCAGAACCTCCAGTCATGTCATTGTGACATCATGTGATATCAAATGAAATCCCATTGGTGAGCCTGGAACAGTGTGAGACAAGTAATTTGCTGAAAAAGTGAAATACCATGGGCTAAATTAAACACATCGAGCAGATTCCACTCAAGTCCCCTCACTATCTCTTGATACTGATATTTCCCCTATGTAAATCTCAGTTATTCAGTTAGACCACAAGAAAATTAATGCAAAATTGATGTCTTGAGCATGTATGACTTTGGTTTTACAATTAAACCATGAGATGATTATGAGAAAAATTCAAATTGAATTCATAGCTGTAACTACAGTTTTGCAGTGCACTTTATTGCATATGTGATTATTCTGTAAGATAGGAAAACTGATTTGGCCAGAAAAACTGTCTTTAAAATTGCATAAATGCTAATTTATTACATCCACAAACTTAAATGTAAATGTATATTTGTAAACATCATTGTTGCATATGCAATTGGTAAGGTACTTAAAATTTTTTTTGTAGGGTGCTTAAAAGTCCTTAAAAAGTGCTTATTTTTGTACTAGAAAAAGAGTGGAAACCATGATATATGTATTGCACTATAAAACAGCTTCATGTTGATTAGAAATTATTTTTTCTTTATTTTGTAGTTAGGAAGTAAAATTTTCATGTAGTGTTAATTTTACCCTCCAATGCCTGAAACGTGGAACTATTTTTTTTTATTTTTTTTTTTTGTTAAGTTTTTAACATCTGGTTAGATATACTGGCTCCTTTCAATTTAAAAACAAAGGAAGGGAAATTTTCATGCATTTTAAATGCCCATTTCCCCATCTGGGACGTAATGTGATAATCAATAGATCATCATCATCATCATCGTCAACCATTATCCATCCACTGCTGGACGAAGGTCTCCCCAAGTTTCCTCCACAACGGTCTGTCTTGTGCCAGTCTCCTCCATGTCACCCCTGCATACTTTCGAATTTCATCCACCCATCTCTCATGTGGTCTTCTTCTGGGTCTTTTCCTGTCCCTTGGAATCCAATCTAAAATTTCGGCTGTCCATCGATGGTCTGTTCTTCTGGCAGTATGTCCAGCCCATTGCCATTTCAGGGATTTAACTCTGATCATGATGTCTTCCACTCTTGTCATTTTTCGGATCCACGAGTTCCTCTTCTTATCTCTCCTGGTTACACCAAGTATGCACCTCTCCATGCTTCTTTGAGTTGTCTGCAGCCTTTGTATGTCTCTTTTAGTTAAGGTCCACGTCTCTGCACCATACGTAAGCACTGGAAGGATGCATTGATCAAACACTTTTCTTTTAAGACATAATGGCATATTGCTCTTGAAAATTATGCTGTTTCTTCCAAAAGCTCTCCAGGCAAGTTTTGTACGCCGATTAATTTCTTCATCAATGTGACCCTCACTTGATATCTGCTGTCCAAGATAAACGTATGTGTCTGTTATCTCCAGCTTTTCTCCATCAATCGATAAATCTTCATTTCTTGTAAAAGCATTGAACATCACTTTTGTCTTCTGAAAGTTCATTTTTAATCCCACTTCTTTACTCTTGTCAGCAAGTTCCTGGATCATACTCTGCAGCTCTGATGGGCTAGTTGCAAAAATGACTACATCATCAGCAAAACGAAGGTGGGTTAGATAATCTCCATTAATCTTTATCCCCTTGTTTTCCCAGCTCAGCGACTGAAAAACACCCTCCAATGTGGCATTAAAGAGCTTCGGAGATATGGTGTCACCTTGTCTCACTCCCTTTCCAATTTTTATGTGTGTTGTATTTTCAAACAGCCTAATCTTTGCACTTGCATTTTCATAGATGTTATTAATAATATTAATGTATGCATCTTCAATATCGCAGGTTTTCAGAGCCATTGTAACTGCTGATGGTTTCACCGAATCAAAGGCTTTTTCATAATCGATAAAAGCCATGCACAATGGAAGTTCATATTCCCTCGCTCTTTCAATTAGTTCTCTCAGCACGTGGATATGATCTATTGTGCTGTAGCCACTCCTGAATCCAGCTTGTTCTCTCGGTTGAGCCATGTCCAGTGTTACCTTCAAGCGGTGTGAAAGAACTTTAGTGAAGATTTTATAAACTACTGATAGGAGGCTGATAGGTCTGTAGTTTCCGAGATCCTCAATGTCACCTTTCTTATGTAGCAGGATCATTGTAGCGGTGTTCCAATCCTCAGGAATCTTTCCTTCATTAAGGCATCGAGTGAAAATTTGGGCGAGTACTGTTTCGATTTCTCCACTTGCTTCTTGTATGATGTCTACAGTAATTCCATCTTCTCCTGGAGCTTTTCCCCGCTTCATGTTCTTGATTGCATGTGCAACTTCTGCTGGAAGGACTGGAGGAACTCTGGTACTGGTATTTTTCATGATGTCTGGAGTGCATGTATCATCCCTTTCATATAATTTGGAGTAGAAATCTTTCACTCTTGTCAAAATTTCGCCTCTATTTCTTGTTACAGAACCATCTTCTTTTCTCAGTGCCATAATCTGTTTTCTTCCCTTACTGAGATGTCCCTTTGCTATCTTTAGGCTTTGGTTGTTTTCAATTGCTTTCCTCACTAGTTCACAGTTGGATTTCCTTATGTCTTCAGTGATACTTTTTCGTACTGTCTTGCATAGCTCTATATATATTCCACTTTGGAAGTCACATCTTCTTTAGTTGTCCTCATCTCTCTTCTTTTTTGCATCAACATTTTCGTTTTTCCTGATAATTTATTTACATGCAACTTGTTCTTAGACCCAGCTAATTTTGTTGCTGTTTCCATAAGAGCTTTGGTTACTTTTCTGTTAACTTCAGAGATGTCCACTTCTGATGTTAGGCCTTCTAAAGCAGAGAACCTGTTCTTCAGTTCCAACTTGAAGGTATTATGGTGTTTTTTAAGGTTGGTTATGTCAATAGATTTTGTTTGTCTTGTGAGCTTGCCACGTTCAAGTTTAGTGTTGAGGTGCATCTTACATCTCACCAATCTATGGTCACTACCTGTGTTGAACTTGTTTAGCACACTGCACTCTTCTATGACGAATTTTTTGTTACACATAATAAAATCAATTTCACTTTTCGTCCCATTTGGATGTCTCCATGTCCATTTCCTGAGTGGCTTTTTCTTGAAGAAGGAGTTCAAGATGAAAAACCCTTCTGCCTCTGCAAACTCAACGAGAGTATTTCCACGCTGGTTTCTGTTGCCGTGACCGAATTTACCTACTGAAGTTTAATTCTGTTGCTGTTGCCCTGTTTTTGCATTGAAATCTCCCATAATTATTTTCAAGTGCTGCTTACCTTTATTATTTAGATGACAAATTTCCTCATAAAATTCTTCAATTTCTTCTTCAGGATGACTTGTGGTGGGTGCATAAGTTTGAATAATCTGAGCCTGGTATCTTTTCAAGAGTTGGATAACAAGTCTTGCAGCTCTGTCAGAGGAACTTTCAATTTCTACAACTTTATCCTTCAGTTTCTTGTTTATTATAAATCCAACACCACTAGTTCTGCCAGTATCTGTCCCACGATAGTAGAAGAGATGTCCACTTTTCAGTTCGATGAGATCTTCTCCTTTTCTCCTTACCTCACTTAGCCCCACGATGTCCCACTTGATCCTTTGTAGTTCCTCTTCCAATTCAAGAAGCCTTGAATCAGAAGATAGGGAGCGTCCATTGTACGTAGCCAAGGTCAGCATCAGATGGCAGCCTAGTCCGGTCCTCCGGGGATTCTTAGCACCCTCTGCCTTCATGTCGCACTGGCCGCTGCCTTGGCCAGGTACATTCCAGCTGCCGGAGACTGAGGGCCAAGATTTAAGTTGTGGAATCATTTTGGAGGGGTTTGGCCATAACTCACCACGCTGGCCAAGCGGGTTGGTGAGTGTGGGATAGAATTTCCTCTAATCCCGATGGTATAGTTATACCGCTATTGGCGGTCGTCAGAGCCCCTTTAGTGGGAACAGGATGCACCACGAGAAGGCGGGGTTGACATTTGTCAAGGAGAGGCTGTGATGTTACGCATCACCTGACCTTGCATCCCAATAGATCATATAGGGAACTATTTTTTTCAATGACTACTTGACAGTATTTATTACTTCCTTTCAACTTTGAAGCTAGGAAGTAACACTTTTAACAGCTTCCGTGTGTTCACCATGGCCATATCGTGGGGCATTCTGGGAGTAAAAGTTGCAGTTTTTCATCTTTTATCTGAATTTCGGTGAACATCATGGGTGGAAGGTTGCCATCCTGTAGCCAGGTTTTGTAAACCCTTTTTCCAGAGTTTTGTTTCAAGTAGAACTCTGGAAAAAGGTTTTACAAATGGCTGCTTCAGACTAGTAACTAACATAAAGAAATTGGTTAAGCTGAAATTGTGTTAAGCAGTGTTTTTTCGCATTGCCTTAGCATGGAAGGTTATGTGTGGTTAAAGTCCTAGTCATATTTCTCGAACCCTACTCCTTTTACGCTATACCTAGAGTTTTTTAGTGCAGCACATGTGCCTGTGTAGGTATGTGAAGCAACAGTTCATGCGGCCGTTTGTGAAATTTTCACCATCTCGTGTGGGTAGTTCTCCACAAGTTAGAAATTATGTTGTTAATGGTGTCTGTGAGCAATTTTTACTTTATGTAAATTATATTTTCAGTTATATTATCATTTTGAGAATTTCATTTTTTTAATTTTTCTTTATTGTGCTTTAGGATATGCTATTCACATGCATCCAGGAAGGAGAGTATGAGTTTCCTGAACGTGATTGGGCCTACATTTCTGAGGAAGCAAAAGATTTGATTCGTCACCTGCTGGTAAAGGATGTGAACCAAAGATATTCTGCAGAGATGGTCCTCAAACATTCCTGGGTTGCTCATGGTGGTCCAGTTACAGCCTTAGAAACTCCTAGCATTATACGAAGGTAGGTTCTAAATATTATGGAAAAATGGAAACAGTGTGTAGTACAGATTCCTTTGTCCTCCCTTCCTCTATTAAAATTTTGTTTCGTGTTTGATATGCAAATGTAAATCATGTTGGAAAATATTTTGATGATGCATAATAGGTAAAAGTGAAGTGATTCTTGCTTACAAAAATGGCACTAATTTGTACTGACCAGAAGGAGGAGGGGTGCAACATTATCTATGGTTCCTCAGCAGTGGTTCTGGGAAAATAAAGCACAAGGTGTCTGACTTTTGAATAACTTGCTCTTTAACCACCAAAAGGACATTCATTAACTTGAATAATTACGAAACGCATATAGCGTATGAAATCCGTTTATTTTCGTGGTGTAGTCAGCACAAATATTCGCCAAGCTTTCGCACTCCACTGGGAGGCTTTTTCAAGGCAATGATAGACACAAAAATGCAGAGAATCGGAACATGTAAAGAACGAAGATGATTTTTGAAAATAACGCGGGGGACATCGCGAGCATATTACATGAATTTTTGTCACGTAATTATACAGAGCGCCGTGATGTGTTTCCATCTTTTAATAATGTATGCCAAACTATTGGTAGTTCCGTAGAGACTGTATCATTGCATGCCACTTTGTTGGATAGGATTTCCACTGTTTCCCTGATGGCAGTCTCTTTGAAATTCGTGTAAGGGGCAATTCTTCTAATATTATTCCATACAGGAGCGGCCGAGCAATGCATGACTTCTCTGGCGAGGGCTGTATTCTGCATGTCTTGCTTAACACTTCGTACGTGTTCTTTACATCTCGTGTCCAAGGATCGCTTTGTCATTCCGATATGTACCTTTTCCGTGTTGTCAGGATATACCAGCGGTATAGCGTACACACCCGCCTCTTCTTTCTCACACTGTCTCTCCTTGCAGCTTGATACTATATGTGATAACGGGGTCGGGGACTTCATTGCTATTAATATGCTGTATTTGCGTAATAAATTCTTTAACCAATATGTAAAGCCTGGGATATATGTGATGGATCCTGCGTATCTCATTGTCCTACTAGGCGATTTTTCTATTGCTGATATTATACGATTTCTCACAGTCTTATGTACTCTGTCTATATCATCCTTCTTATATCCAGCCTTTTAGACCTTTGCTATAGATATTCTCAACTTCTTTATTATTCAGATAGTCGGGTTTGCATACGTTGTACGCTCTATGGAACCATGCTCTAAATGCGGAAAGTTTGTACTCCTTTGGGCAGTGCGAATGAGGAGGGACAAGATTCGGTACTGCGGTCGGTTTATAATAAACGTTAAAATCGAAGCTGGATGTTCTATTTTTTCTGAGTGCGACGTCAAGATAATTCAATGTCCCGTCTTTTTCAAGCTCCATGGTGAACTTTATTGTATTGTGTAGGTTGTTTATCTTGCGCATGTGTTTACAGCTTTCACAGCTCTTTTTTTTTTTCTTGGTAATAAATAAAAATCATGGTTGCTGCATTCACCATTGATCTATATTTGCATTTCTTGAATATAAACAGCAGACAATCAGAAACATGGTGTTGGGGCGGGTCTTGATGTTCTTCATTTTGCATCTGCTGAATTCAGTTCTGTGGGAATAAGGAATGACTTATACTGTGAATATATACAGAACTACATATTTTTGAGCTGAAAAAATAGGTCTACTGGTACACAGTAGCTAACGTGTAAACTCAGATGAAGAAAATCAGACATACAGATGTCTGATTCCATAAAAAAAAAATCAACATAGTTTTTTTATTATACACTACAGGTAAAAAACAAAACATGTTTTTAAACATTATAAAGGAAAACGGATTTTTGAAACGCATGACTTGATGATCTTAATTTCTGAAAGTTTCTTTTTTCCACATCTTTTTCTTTTCAATTACAATACAGGATACCTGTGTGTTGTATCACTTAGTGATATGGCAGACTTTCGGTTGCCGATATCCGCGATCGTAAGTGGTAGTTGCATTGCGATTGTTGTTGATGATGACAAGATACTGCAGTGATGTAAAATGTTGCATTAAAAAAAAAAAAAAAACATTCTCCCCCACCCGAATTTTTATGCGGTCATCATAGCTCTCGGCACATTTCAATCATTTGAACTGAAGGAATTCAGCCGTGCTTAAGCGCCTAGCGCAACGAAAACATGCTGATTTTGGACAGTTCTATTCCCTTCCCCTCTACCATCCCTAATAATTGAGAGTGCATACTGTAGTTTCAAATATTCTATTTATGAGCTAGTTTTCGCGCTGTTCGTTATGTTTTTTTTTTTTTCGAAATTACTAACCCTTTTGAACTATGGTTGCAGAAACATTTATGCTTTGGTTTTGTCTTGTACGATAATGCGCATGAAAGCGGCTGGATTTCGGCGAAATTTTAGTATGCTGTTGGGTACAACCTGGAAACCTACCCCCGTTGAAAATGGTCGAAATTAAATTCAAAGGCCAAAACATAAGGGCAGTATTCGTTCTCCAAGCTTAGGAATGTTAACTCACATAAAATCTGTTTGATTGCAACAAAGTTTTGGTATGTTATCAGGGAGGAGAAACCTACCCTTGTAGAAAATGGTCCAACTTGAATTCAAAGGTCAGGGCATAAGAACAGAATTTATTCTTTATGATCTTGTGCTTGATAAACTTGATCCATTTGCATAAAGCACATTCATCCATTTGCATCTTTCATCATTTTTATTACTTAAAACTGAAATTACTTTAAAAAAATAATTTGAACATGATACTGTAAAGCGTAATAATCATCCTGGAATTTTTTGTATGTGTCCTGGAAAAGGCCTGGAAAGTCCTTGAATTTTTTTTCCCCAAAAGTGTACGAACCCTGAGAAAAGCATGGTGCAGTCTTTTATGGAAAGGAAAGATCTTTGAAACTACCAATCGAAAACTGACGTAGGAAAAAAGAAAGGAAGAAATGTTAGTGAGTATTCCATACTTGCCAAGTGCTCTAGATTTCACAAAGATTTTCTGCATTTTGCTTTATCTTCCTGTTTTCTTCGCTGCATCACATTTATGTATCTCAGCAAATTAATAAGTAAATAAAAAATTCACAAATATATTTATACAAATTGATGCCCAGGACTTTCCCTTTGAGAATAATGGTAAATTGCTTATGAAAAACTGTAATGTTTCTTCCAAAGATACTCAGCCAAATTTTGTACACCTACTAATTTTTCACACATCTTTATATTTTTCCACTAGGGGCTGTAAAGGTAAATTGCATTTTCCTCGATATCTCTGCTTCTAAAATTCTGATTTGAAAAATTTGTCATGCATCGGAAACAGCTCCTCGTGGGGAATGTTTTGCATATAATTACTAATTTTTGGTAAGGAATCTGATTTGAAAAATTCTTTTTGTTGGAGAGCGTTTCCACTATGAAATGTTTCTCATATAATTTCAAATTTTTCTTAACTCACAGAGCACATTTCCATTTACAGCAATATCTGCAGGACTAAAAACCTGGTATAAAAAAATTTCGTTTTTGGTCAGATACTGCTGAGAATGCGGTGTGCATATTTTCTTCCCAAAACAATGCTCAATTTTGCTGCTGGTGGGCAACAATGTTTATTCTGTTTTTCTTAATATCTGTGCTTCTAAATGTAAGATTTAAAAAAATCTTTCAAAACCAGATGCCATTAACCTTGTTTTTCCTAAAGAAAAAGTTAATGTTAAACTTTAGGTTAGCTTCAGAGTTGTATAAAAATAAAATGTATATGCATACACAACCATTGAAACAAAAAACTTGCTGCAAAGCCACAAAGTGCGAACCACGATAACAATAGAATAAGAAAAATTAATAAAACGATAAATAATTAGAACTTTACAGATTCCAATGAGTACAAAATAAGTATATTAAAATTGAATGTGTAGCAACATGTTTGAAATGGACCTTTATGGCAAAATATTAAAATATTGGACCATGAACCTCATAAAAACAAGGGAATAAAGAAAATGTTGATATCCAGAAAAGTATAATTAAAAACTTAGTTCAAAAATCATAAAATACATAAAGAAAAGATTTATTTTAATAACTGGCAACTAGAAGAGGAACCTGGCAATCAAATTTAAATTCTTTCTGTGTAAACGAAACATTTGATACAGTTCTTATACACTGAGAACAGGCCAGAAACATCTGCAAAAAACAAAAAAAGAACTCAGATGTTAAAAATAAAAGTAGTAAAAATAGAATTAAGAATTTTAATGTGAGTGATGTCTTGAGTGTTTTAATTGCTGTAAACAGCATTTGTATTTTTTTTAATCTACAAGCAAAAACTATCTGCAGAATCTGCCAATAATTGGGAAACTATCTGCGTACAGCGTACGTTGCTACTCTGGTTAGCATTTGGGGAGTTTTATATAGTTCACAGTTCTGTCGCTAGGTGGTGATTATGTACTTCTGTTTGCAGCTGTATCTCCACTTCTAAAAACCCTATTGAGAAATTTCTTTTTTTACTGTATGCCATTCACTACAATAGAGATGCAGCGCATTATCCTCTATAAACAACGCACAGATTTCGCCCTAGGAAGCGTTAAAGATCAATAGCTTTTTCTTGCTGTCTCTGCTTCCTGGAGACTTATTTGAAAAGTTGTTTTTCCTTAGCGTAGTTTTTTCCATGAAGAATATTTTTTGCCTATTTTGAACTTTCCCATTATGTAAAATTCTTCCACTAGAATGCGAAGAGTTAAAAGAGAAAAATATAGAAGAAAACATTATATTAACTGTTCAATTTGAAAATCTGTTTGTCTCTGACACCTTCCTTGTGCTATGAGAGACTTTTTGTCTGCCATTTGTTAATTTTTGTAACATACTTTTTAACCGCTGGTGGAAAGTAAATAGGTGTTTTATTGATTTTAGAAATCCGGTTGTCTTGACTTTGATAAATTTAATTCACGTCAGAAAGGATTTAAGAGATGTGTTCATTACAACCGAAAATTCATTGTCATCTTTTTTTGATGAGGCCCTAGCTTTGATATCTTGTGCCCAAGGTAGCTTCTAACATAAGTCACTCCTAAATTTGCTTCATCAGTTTTATTTTCTGTTAGCTTATTCTTTGTTCCTGCCACTTTTGTCAACAAAATAAAGTTGGGTTAAACCATGTGTGTTAATCTTTTGCCCCTTGTCTTCCCTGTTCAATAATCAAAAGACACTGTGCAATGTGGCATTGAAGATCTTGAGAAGGTGCATCACCTTGTCTCACTCTTTTTCCAATTTTTACATTTGCTGTATCCTCAAACATTCGACCCTTGCACTTGGGTTTTGTATAGATGCTATTAATGTATTGTAGACAAATAAAAAGTATACTGAAAAAGAAATAAATGTAGAGATGTACTCCCAATAAATTAAAAAATTAGAAGGAAAGACTTCCTGTTTTTCCAACAACCCCCCCCCCCAGTAAGTTCTTTCTACCTGAATTTAAAATCTGAACAGTTTTACTGAATGATCTTGGACATATTAAATTCGTTAATTTTTGTGGTGTAGTAAGCACAAAGATTCACCAAGCTTTCGCACCCCACTGAGAGGCTTTTTCAAGGCAATGGTAGACATAAAAAGGCATTTTTATGAAAAAACCTCCCAGTGGAGTGCTAAAGCTTGGCAAATCTTTGTGCTTACTACACCACAAAAATAAACTGATTTAATAAGCTATATGAGAGTACTCACAATCTGGTGTGTTTATAGTAACGTGATCTTGGATACTTCTGCAAATTTATTTTAAATTATACAAATCAGATTTGCGTTTCATGTGTTCACTGTTGTATTGCAGGAACAATAGTGCAAGGGATTTAGCTGCCTTTGCTGAGAGTGCTAATGCTATGAAACGACTGGTTCTTCGCCACATGGCTTTTAGCATGGAATCATCTCGTCCACTATCTGTTCAGGAAGATGAACTTCCTGCGACACCTCCATCCTCTTCGACCAGCCTGTCTCCTCCGCTGTTCAGCTTGTCTCCTCCAAGTGATTCAAAGTTGGCTCAACGACGGCAGCGCAGCCTCGATTCCAAAAAGAATTCGTGAAAAGCGTGTGGAGACTTTTTCTTTAACCTAACCGCCACATAACAATGTATGTAGCATTTACAACTTGTCAGTGCAGCGCACCACATTGACAAGGGATCGAAAAATCTGTCCATTGAAGGTACGTTTTATTTGAGCACCATAAAAAGAAAAACCTGCGTGTGTGATTTTTGTCCTAAGCCAGGTGTGAGGTTATCCAGCTTATTTTTTACATTGAGTTCAAACTTGTATTTTTTTTACAAAACTTGTTGATAAATATGTTCATTTTATGTTAAAAGAATGTGCAACTGAAGTTTGCACACAAAGTGTCCTTACAGTGTTTAAGGTTGCGTTTATTGTAGGAACGAACATTTTTTGTATGTCATGCTTGTGAGCTGTTAGTCTTACATCTCCATTTTTGGCAGATTTGTACCTTTTTTTTTTTTTGCTCCTCCTTTCATTTAGGTAACTATTCAAACACTCAGCAACAAAGGTTATGTCATGCATTGACCATGCATGTTTCATCATTATTAATAATTATCCCTTTATTCATAGATGAATCTAAATGCTTTATAAGCCAAAGTAAAAAAGTTCTTATAAATAAATTAATGGTAGCTGCATAACAGGATGAGCTGTAATTCACACTTTTGACCATGAGGTATACAGTGAAATTATGAAAGAAAAAATTAATGGAAAAATGTTGTTCAATATGTTAGAGGGTTAAATTTTTAGTTATGTAATGTAGTATTAAACTCAGGGATGACTTCTTAATAATATTTTATCAGTATTCCAGTTGAAAATTGGATTGGTCATCTGGCATATGTAGTCTATGAAAATTCTATGTACTGTGTGAAATTTTGTTCTATTTTGGAAATGCCTATATATTTTAATGCAGACAGGTCATAATAAAAAATGCATTAATATAGCCTTAACATAAGTATCTCCAAATTTATTAAGTTCCAACTTTAAAATAAAGCATTTTTCCTTTTGATGGAAGACTGCAGTTTCCCCAAAGTATAATTCTAGTCATTGAAAGGTTATACTGTAAATAAAAGGTACTAAGAAATTGGAGAAACACACAAACATGTTAAATGCTTCTCTCGCACATTTGAATGTTTCAACATTACTATGAAAATGCTCAAATGAAGGTTGCCATGAATGTGTGGCTAGTGTGAAAATAAGCTACCGAGTGATTGAGTGAAGTGTACTTGTTTATTCAGTTTTTACTAATTGAGAATTTTTGTCATTTGATGGAACTTGAATGTTTCATTTATTTTCGTAATGAAAAGTCCAGTTTGCTTTACATGATTGTAAGTGCAGGTGGCATGTGCACATGGATGTAAAGTATGTTTGCAGCTGAAACTGACTTTTTGAGAGTGTGGCTGTGCTGTACCATCGTGTAAAGTGTAACTTGTTTCTGAAGAAGAATTACCTTGAATTGTTGCTGTGAATGCGTTTATGGTGCTTGGTGAAAGTCACACCTGAAATTTCAAAGAAATGTTTTTAGTGTTTCAACTGTTATATATAAATATGTAAATTATATTTTAAGAAGTTCTTTGCAGAATGTATAAATTTAGCACCATACTGTCTTTTTAAATTTGTATGATTAATTCCATTGATACTATTTCCCAGATTTAACCAGTAATGTTCATAGTTTTAAAACGCTACTTATTTTCTTGGAATATAGGAACATCAATATCCTGTATTTTTTGGAATTGTATTAAGCGGAAATAATAAAAAAAAAAGTTCTTCCAGAATAAAATGTATAGATTTATTTCCTTATGTTTCTCCCTGTTAATGAGGAAATTGCCTTAGGTATATTTCCTTCGGTTTCTGAAATTGCTCCTCAGCTACTAATGTAAGATTGTTATTGTGATATTGTTTAAAATTGTATGGAGAAAAGAAGTTTATTAAATAAATATAAAAAACAAATTGTCTAGCATAATTTTGAAATTTTTTACGTATTAATAATGTACCATGGCTACTGAGAAAAAAAAAAAAAAAGCATTTCGTGACAAAATTTGTGAACCTAGAATACCAGGCATATTTAAATTTCTAATGTATATAAATAAGTATTTTTCTGTGAACTGGAAAATGTATGGGAGATATTGTGGTTGCTGTAATAAGGTGCTAATAATTATTTATATATGCTATCTACCAACAAGTAATTGGACACCCCTGCAATCGATGATATCTGCGGTCCTGATACACGTCACCGCCGTTAAATATCGTGTGGGAAATTACAACGCAACCAGTCGCATGCAAGATGCCACACAGTTCGGAGCTCTCCGATTTCGAGAAAGGTGTAATCGTCGAGTATCGCAGAAATGGATGATCCATACGTGACATATCCAGAGAGTTGAAGTACCCAAATTCGACAGTAGCATATGTGATTGGCAACTGTCGGAATGTGCCCCGACCCGGCAGGCCCACAAAAACTGGGAGTTAAGAGACCGATGGGTGCTGGCCAGAGAAATTCGTAAGAACCGCACCAAATCGATGGGCCACATCCGCAAGGAGTTTCAACAGGCATCCGGGAGTGTTCTTTCGATGAATACCATCCGTAAGGAAGCCCATCTGCTCGGTTATCGTGGACGTGCTGCCGCCCACAAGCCTTTGATCACCAAGTCCAATAGCGCTGCTCGGCTAACGTGGTGCAAAGAACGTTGACAGTGAATCGTTGAACAGTGGAAACAGGTTCTCTGGAGTGACGAATCAAGCAAGGTTCACCCTCTACCGTTCGGATGGTTGGGTTTGGTGTCTGCCTAGAGAGTGCCAACTGTGAAGTTCGGCGGCAGTGGAATTATGCTATGGGGGTGTTTCTCCTGGTATGGCACGGGACCCTTGGTCGCAATTTCTGGTAGACTCGACGCCTTGACCTACTGCACCATTTTGGATGACTATGCTCTTCCTACGATGTGGCAGTTTTACAGGGTGGACCCATGTTACTTTCAGGTGGACTGGCCTGCACAGAGCCCGGACTTAAAGGGTGCCCCCCACCGTCCGAAATCGTTGAAAGAACTGACCTGTCTTCTCAGAGTGGAAGAAAATACCGCTAGCCGTCGTACAACGCCTGGTTGAGAGTATGCCCCGGAGGGATGCAGCTGTAATCGCTGCTTGTGGAGGCTCCACCAACTATTGAAGGTGAATAAACTTTGTTTTCCTTTGCTATCACAGTTGTCCAATTACTTGTTGGTAGATAGTGTACTAAAAGAGGTAACTGAAAAAATCAGCAGTAGATTCAAGCTAAAAGAAAGTTATGATACAAGCAATGTTTTAGGGATGGAAATCATTCAGAAGGAAGGATAGATAGCTATTAAACAACAAATGTTTATCAAAAAAAAATTCTGAAAAGGTATAGTATGGAAACTTGCAATCCTATAGCTACACCACTTAACTTAAATCAAGACCTGGAGAAATATGAAGAATCAAAAGTATGTGATGTTAAAAAATACCAAGAACTTTTAGGATCACTTATGTATCTTGCTACAAAAACAAGACCAGATTTAGCTTATCCAATAAGCTAAATCTGGTCTTGTTTTTGAAAAATAAAAAGAGCCCAAGCGAAATACACATGCAAGCACTCAAACATGTTCTAAGATACTTAAAAGAAACAAAACATTACTGTTTGGTGTTTACCCAAGGTGATCCAAAACTGGGATGCTATAGTGATACATCATGGAAATCAAGATGAGCAAAGATCAAATACCTACTGGGACCAAATCTCATCAGCTGGACTTCAAGAACTCAAACCACAGTTTTACTTTTGACATGTGATGCAGAAATTACAGCTGTCGTACGGTGTGTAACAGATATCAGCAAAGCCCGAGTTGTATGTCAAGATTGCTCTAAATGGAGAAGTTTGATATGACTACAGTAAGTAAAAATATCTGGTAGTTTGTATTTCTTTTTGGAGCTAACCTACATATCACTAAGCTGTTCTCTGAATCCCAGAGAACAGCTTAGTTATATGTATGTCAAAGCCATGAAGACTGGGACATTTTTACAAATTTTTGTGGAAGAACTCACTGGAAAAGGATTTCAATCAGCAATTTTTCTAGGAAATGGTGGATATGTGTCACATAAATAAAAAAATATAGTAAGACAGGTAAGTTTCATACTAAGCCTTTAAGTAAATCTAACTTAACAATTACCCAAGACTCTTACATGTTGTATAAGTTTTATGAACTCTTAGAAGTGAACTCAGGCTTTACTCGAAACAACGGTACTTCCTAACAAAGGTCATGTTCCCCCCAGTCCGAGCAGTAACCATTATTTGGAGATTTCACTGGTGATCATTCAGTGTATATTGATAATGCAGCAATACACAACAGAAAAAGAATGCCATCACCACATGAAGAGGAAGCATGGCAGTACAAAAGTGATGTAGCAAGTGGCACAAATTTGGAGGCGTTAATAGGGAGTGTGATTACCTTGAACAGCGATACAACTCACACAATGAGCCCTTGTGCTGTTTACAAGGCTGTGAATTACAGCAACTAGTGCCACTCCTCCACTGAGATGTATTGCAGCTCTGGAAAGGGGCTGCAGGCTAGCAATTGCTGTTCCCAGGGCATCCCAAATGTGCTCTATCGGGTTATTGTCTGGAGATGTTGCAGGCCACCCTATCCTGTGAATATCCTCACCTTATCCTGTGAATATCCTCACTCTCCCCATATTCGTTGGCTAGCTGTGCCATATGGGGACGAATGTTATTGTCCATAAAAAGGAACTGGGGAGCAATGCCCCCCCTCATTGAAAAGCTGCACATAGGGTTCTAGGACGTCATTTCTGTAGTGTACAGCAGTCTGGGTGCCTGCTGGAAACTTGTGAAGCAGCATGCATCCATCTAACATGATGCCAGCCCAAACCAGGAGTCCTCCACCACTATAATTTCCCTAATGCTGGAAGGAAGATTTTGGCTTCGTGCTTCTCTCCAAATGTACAAACATTGAGAATCCATGTTTAGGTCATATGCAACTCATCACTGAAGAGAACACAGGCCCATTGATCAGGAGTGATGTCAGGACCAATTCAGACGGACCCTTCTGCACGATGCGGTGAGTGGTATACAGACCATTGGCCTTCTTGCATACAGACCTCTTTCATGGAGACTTTTGTAAACTGTTTGGCTCGATATCGCAGTTCCTGTAGCAGAAGAGAGCTCATGCGAGAGTTGCCTAGCTGTTGACTCCCTATGCCAGAAAGCTGTTAGAAACAAATTCTAGTCGCCCGACTTGTAGCTCGTGGGCATCCTTGTCCTGACCTGGTTATTGTTCTAGTTTCCTGGAAATGTCTCCAGAGTTGGAGATCACTTGCCTCGACACATTCAGACATCTTGCAATTGCCCATCTACCAATCGCTCCTCCAGTGTAAAGAGTCTTCCAAGCGACGGTACAGAGCCATTCTTCCACTAACAGACCAACCCAAGCTTCAATTGCCACACCCTGCTCAGAACAATGCTTATGAAGGTCATGTGCCTCCTAGATGGATGATGTACAGTCATCATTTGAATATTTCCATAGGAAGTAACACAGTGCTGCTTGGGAACATCAACTTAGCATTTCCTCAAAAAATCTTTATACAATTGTCCGTCTTGTTTTAAATGTATTCTTGAATTTGACATGTAAGTGCACATGGACGGCGACAACGGAAAAGTAGGACAACTTACCTAAGCAAAATAATCTACCTCTGCATTGACACATAGTTGCCATCTGTCCGGCAAGGCCATGATCCCGAAATGAAAAAAGTCTTGTGGCTGGGACCCGAAGAAGTCATCAACAATACGTTGAACCTCGTCTGTCGTGAACTGTTTCCCAGACAGGAAGTGATCCTGGCAAAGAAACAGATGATGGATAGTCTGTCGGAAAGGTAATAGGAAGGATGAGGCAGTGCTTCATAGCCCAAGGCACTTAGTATCAGCATCTTTCGTTGTGCGACATGAGGGCAGGATTTTGTCCTGGAGCAGAACACCATGTCTGTAGACCAAAGCCGGTTGTTTCTGCAGCAATTTCTGGTGCATCTGGTATAATTCAGCACAATAACATTCTGAAGTGATGGTTTGGCCTCTCGCTAAGAAACTCCGATGAATTATCCCGGCTGTGGACCACCAGACAAGGAGCATCATTTTTTTGGTGTGTAGGGGTGGCTTAGGATGCCATCCAGCAGGCTGTGTCTTGCTTAACCATTGTGCAGATTGTTTCTGATTATCATAAGGGACCTACTTCTTTTCGCAGGTGACGATTCAATGCAGTAGAGGTTCCTGTTTATTCCTGGCAAGCAGCAACATGCAGACTTCCAAATGCCTAATCTTGTTGGCAGTTGTCAACTCGTGTGGCAGCCACATTTCCAGCTTTTTTACCTTATTCAGCGCAGCCAGACACCGAACAACTGTCATGTTGTGGACACCTACCTCTGCCGCTATCTCATGGCACATTTTTCGGGGGCCCACTTCAACCACATGTAACAGAACATCGTCAGAAACAGGTAGGTGACAACGTGCTTCGTTTTGCAGGTCGGTATCTCTGCTTCGAAAATTCACAAACCATCGCCAAATGGTTTGTTCGTTGGCTATATTCTCCCCAAAAGGTTTGTTAACGCTTCGAGCGGCAATTCCTGCAGAATGGCCAAGTTTAAATTCATACAGGACGATGACTCTCAAATCCAGCGTTTACGTGTTTCCTTTGCAAGCCACATTACATCCAAACAAACCACACCTGAACCTTGTTCTTCACACACATGATAGCTACTTATAGTAACTCTGTGACATAATACCTGCAACACCTGTGGGTGGTTCCATTCCACTTTGGTGGGAGCCTGTCTCCAATGCCTGTTTGCGCCAGACAACATTTCATTCGCACTAACCCAATACTTTTGGAAGTAGTTACTTCAGAAAAACTGTGCTCCGGGAAAAATAAAAGTGCAAAAACTTTCATTCTCATGTTTCTAGCTATGATGAATAAATGAACACACATACAGAAAGGAAGAGAGAGAGAGAGACAGAGAAACTTTCAAGCATAACCTACTGATTCTGAGGTACGTTTACAGACAGACAAATGTTGATAGTCATGCAATAAATGTGCAAGTTTTCCATACACATCCCCTGAAAGATACATGCTAAAACACAGTACCTTGCAAAAATAAATGAAAAGCAGAAAATTTGCATTGATCAATACTAAAATAGTTTTTTTTTTTTTTTTTTTTTTGCATAAAACGTATGCAGGAAAAAGATTAATTACTAGCAAAACTTATGATCTTTGCCCATAATATTCCATCACACATTTTTGGAAATCATATGCTACCAAACCATTCAAAAATAGGCCTTATACACTAGTCATATAAAACATGTACAGAACAAAAATTCTTTGCTCACCCTCATTGTATTTCACTTCATTGCAGTAGATGGGTTGGTCAAATAGATATAGAAGTCATCATTCTCATGGTTGAGTCCTCATACTGAGTAGTCATAGCATGACTTATCCTTGAAAAACTGATGTTTTGGTAGTGATTTTCTGTAAACATTTTTCCGTGTCTGAAAAACAACTATTAAAAAAATTTAATTTTGTGTAAAATTTGAACAAAATTCAACTTAACTGCATAAGTTGTTTTCAAAATCTTCATGACAAAACACTAACAAAACATCGTTTTTTCAATGGAGGGTCACACTATGACTGTGAGAATGATAACTTCTCAATCTATTTGACCAACCCATCTACTGCAATGGAATGAATACAATGAGTGTGAGAATTTTTCTAAAATCATTTTCTGTTGTACATGCTTTTAAATATACTTTGTACTAATATACTGTATAAAGCCTATTTTTGATTCATTCTTTAGCATATGATTTACAAAAAACCTGATCAACAGAATATTATGGACAAAATCAGAATTTTTGCTAGATATTTTAACTTGCATAGATCATTCTCATGGTTAGTTGTATTAACACAAATTGTTCTAATCTGAGCAGCAGTTGCAGAGAAATCTTTTTCACATGAAGATGGTCAAAAAGATACAAAGTATGGTCAGATCTCTTTCTATTAATGAAAGAAAGGTGCTAATACAATAGAAACTACTGCATAGGTATATGTTTTTTCTTTCTTTATTTTTTATAACTTTTCAAAGGTTTTATGTGCCTCTAACATTCAAATTATCTGCATTCATTGAGCTGCTTTTCTTTGAACAAATATCAAAACTAAATAAATTTGGAATTTGACCATAATTCATTAAAAAAAATCAGACATGTAAAAAATAAGTGAATTTAATAAGACATCTACATTATATATACATTAAAATACAAAACACTGATGTTCAGCAAAGCCAATTTCAGAAACAAATTGTTTTATAGTCTGGTTGAAACCTTTTGATCCACAAATCAAAACCTGAATATACTTTCCAGAATCAAATTCATTTGAAAGGGAATTTTTGTCAATATGGCCATAATGAATTTCATCACCATACTGCTTTCTGCCAAAATCACTCTCCTAAAAACAAAATTTTCACTTCATTACAATTTGTCAGTAGTACCCATTCAATTTAAAATGCATATTAGAACGTTAAAATTGATTTTTTACATTAAAACACTTAAAACTATTTTAAGTTATCCGTAGTATTGTAATGCTTCGGAAATAAAAACGAGTGCTATGTAATTGGAAAATGTTATACATGAAAAAAAACTGAGACTTTTTTAAGACAGCAAACTGAATAGCCATTGCCTTGCTTACTGATCAGAAAATTTGAAAAGCACATCACCCTGGAGCGGGAAACGAACCCACATCTCCCAATTTCCATTTGAGCATGCTATTCAATACACCACTCGGGGCAATGTAGTCCCATGTATCCGAGTGTTAAAAATCAGAACAGTCTCTGATTTTCGCCAGTCGAAGAAAATTCTGCTTCTCAGAATGATACTATGGGGAAGTGATGCCAGTGAAGTTTCAAAATTTTCTTTATGGACATCATTTTTGTGCTTCAGTAAACAGCAGCTGATGCTGTGGAAAGTGCTTCCAATGTAGCACAGAAAGAGTAGGATTACTACCAATGTAGCACTACATTGGAACCACTTTTTGCAGCATCAACAGTCATTTATTGGTGCACAAAAACAATGTCCATAAAGGAAATTCTGAAACTTCACTGGCATCTGTAACTTTGGAGGACACTTTTGCTGAATCTCTTTGGAATGACACCAAACGAATTGCCACGTCCGTTGATCATTTTTTGTTATGCTATCAGGAAATTTTGGAAATTTTTCTAATCTCCAAAAACTGCACGGGCGGTCGTAGTGTGCGATGGGTTTGCCTCCTCGGGGCGCTCCGTGGTAACAATGGCACACACAACAGCAAATAGGGCCTCTGTGAATCTTGGAGAGGTGCCAGCTAGTTCTGTGTGACATTGGCGAAAAGACCTCAACTCACTGGGTTTTGTTCCCGAATCCTTAGGTTGAATGACCAACTGGAACCCTCAGCTGTGGGCTAATCCCCAACACTGATGTACTTACCTGATTAAAAAGACAAAAAGAAATATTAAGAATGACTCAAGTGTGGGATATGGTGGACCTAACACACTTGAGAAGGACGGTCCACCACGGAATTGACCTGGACTTTCTAAACGGCGTATGAGAAAGAGATTTCGGCTGAGTGAATGTAAGATTGGTGTATGGAATACTAGAGGTATAAATGGCAAGATGAATGAGGTGATTGAGGAGATAAATAAGTATAGACTAGATGTGCTGTGTGTAAGTGAAACCAAAAAGAAGGAAATTGGGGTAGAAGAAGTGAATGACACGGTGAGTGTGGGGTCTGGAGTATTGGATAATATGAGAGGACAGGCGGGTGTAGGTGTGATTTTAAGTGAAAAGATGAACAACCTGATTCATTATAGTTGCATAAGTGAGAGAATTCCCTGGATTCGTTTGAAAGTGAAACTTCAGAAAATTGTAATTGTTGTAGTGTATGCTCCTTGTAACTCGGAACCTTCTGATAAGAAAGAAGATTTCTGGAATGAGCTAAAAGCTGTTTTGAGCCAGTTTAGTGCTAAAGAAAAAGTTATAATAGCAGGGGATTTCAATGCTAGAGTAGGTGTGCAGAATGCAATTTCTGACAATGTTCTGGGTAAGTTTAATGATCCTTGTGTGAATGATAATGGTGAAAGATTAATTGAACTCTGCACTGAGAATGGTTTGTGTGTATCTAATACATTTTTCAACCACAAGTATATACACACATATACTTGGGAAAATCGTACTCTTGGTCAAAAGAGTGCGATAGATTTTGTTGTTTACGATCAGCGTTTGAAACACTTAGTTGTTGACACACGTGTGATGAGAGGTGCGGATGTTGGTCTGATCATTACTTGGTAGTGTCATGAGTGAAACTTAATGTTGGTTGGAGGAAAAGGAATAGGAAGAGACCCAGGATAGAAAGAATAAAGGTTGATAGGCTCCTTGAAGATCATCAGCAGTACTCTGACTTACTCAGAGAACGACTGAAGGATCTGAAATCTTGTGAGAGGGATGTAGAAAAGAAGTGGGAATGTTTTAAGAACTGTGTTGTTACTACTGCTAAAGAGGTCTGTGGCACCACAATAGTGGGTAACAATAGAGGTGATGCTTGGTGGAATAGTGGGATTGATGAGGCAGTAAAGAAAAAGAAGGAAGCCTATTTGGGGATGTTGCAAGGTAGAGTCTCTGTGGATGAATATCGCTGTAAGAAGCGTGAAGCTGCTAAGCTGGTTCGCCACAGTAAGGCAAAAGATAGGAAAGAGAAAGTGGAAAGGCATGAACGGGCTTTTTGGAAAGATAGAAAGTCCTTCTGGAAGTACATGAGACTCAGGAAAAATAGGGGAAACAAAGTTGTAAGTTGTGTGAAGAATGAGATTGGGGAAGTGATCTGGGAGCCCAATGAGTTAAGTGAAAGATGGGGTGAATACTTCTGTGAGTTATTAGATCAGGAGAGCAGAAATGATTCTGAGACAGATGCAGATGATGTCACAATGAGGGATGAAAGCACAGGAGGGATCTCAAGAGAAGAAGTGTGTAAAGCTCTAAAATCTCTTCAGAATGGTAAGGCTCCAGGAGTTGATGGCATAACTGCAGAGATGTTGAAGTATGATGGTGACTCTATAATTGACTGGTTAACTGAAATTTGCCAGTTGTGCTGGGAGTTAGGAATGGTCCCTCGGGATTGGAAGGATGCTATCATTGTTCCCTTGTATAAGGGAAAAGGTGATCAGACTGAATGCAAGAACTATCGTGGTATTAGCCTACTGAGTGTGCCAGGGAAAGTGTTTGGTAAGGTTGTTATTGAAAAAGTACGGGGTCTTACATCAGAGAAAGTGTGGGATGTTCAGACTGGTTTTATGCCTGGTAAAGGCTGCACTAACCAGATTTTTGCATTACCCAAGATGATTGAAAAGTATCTGGCTGTTGGGAAGAAAGTTTTTACTGCCTTCATAGATTTAGAGAAAGCTTACGACCGAGTCAATAGGACACTTTTGTGGAAGGTATTGAATGAATATGGTGTTACTGGGAATCTAGTTAACAGTGTAAAAGCCATGTATGCTGGTAGTAGAGCTTGTGTATGAGTGAATGGTGTTTTATCAAAATGGTTTTCCATTGGTGCTGGAGTTAGACAAGGTTGTGTAATGTCACCATGGCTGTTTAATATATTTATGGACGCATGCATGCGTGAGGCCAAAATAGATAATAGTGATTTATGTCTTGGTGGTATCCGTGTGTGCAGATTGCTGTATGCTGATGACACTGTCCTGTTGGCAGAGAGCAAAAGTGAGTTGCAGAGTATGTTGACTCGGATGCACGAAGTTTGCATGAAATTCAAACTAAGTATAAATAACGGAAAACCCAAAGTTATGGTGTTTGAGAGAGGAACGGGTAGCACTGAATGTAATGTAAGTATAAATGGCACTGTGATTGACCAGGTGAGTGAGTTTGTGTATTTAGGAAGCATGTTTGACAGAGAGAACAAGTTGGATGGTGAAATCAGTAGGCGAGTGAATTCTTCTTTGAAAGTCATAGCTGCTCTGGGAGGTTTTCACAGGAATAATGGGTTCTCTAGAGAGTCCCGCATGGCTGTGTATGAAACAGTAATTGTTCCTACTCTGATGTATGGCAGTGAAACCTGGGTACTGCAGAAGAAACATAGGAGTTGTTTGTGTGCTGGAGAAATGCGTTACTTACGTGGGGTTTGTGGCAAGACACTATCTGATTGTGTGAGGAATGAAGATGTATTGCAGTTGTGTGATGTAAAGCAAAATGTTGTTAGCAAGGTGGAGACCAATATGCTTTGGTGGTTTGGCCATGTTGAAAGAATGAGTGATGAAATGCTTACTAAGAAAATCTTTTCAGCCCAAGTGGCAGGAAGGAAAGGCAGAGGAAGGCCAAGGAAGACATGGGTGGATCAGATTCAGGAGTGTCTGCATGAGAAAAAGATTATGAGTATGAAGTATAAAAGATCTTGTGTATGGCGTGTAATGGATATCAGTGAAGCACGAGTTGTATGTCAAGATCGCTGTAAATGGCGAAGTTTGATACGACAACAATACATAAAAATATCTGGAAGTTTGTATTTCTTTTTGGAGCTAACCTCTGAATCTCAGAGAACAGCTTAGTGATATGTATGTCCAAAAACTGCAATTCTGATTCACCTTTCATCATACCATTAATACAGAAGTCAATTTTAAAAACGAAATAATGTATATGACTTTGCGGATCTGGCAATCACTATATCATCCATCTGTCACAAAGCTGAAGTTGCCAGTCGTAAGCTCTTTTAAATTAAACTTCTTATGTAACTTAAGCGTGTTTTAAAGTTTTTATGCTTATTATTAATGGTTATGTGCTTATATCCAATTTTTATCATGAAGCATGTTGTTTAATTGCAAAAGTTCTTAATTTATTAATACAGTAAACCCTTGGCACACTGTCACTCTTTGGGTCTGAACAAATGTGCTCCATATAAAATATCCTTCAATCCCTTGATGTATGGCCAGACCGTTGGCATCTGCCAATTGCCAATGTATATTACTGCACAGACTCATGCGTTTTCCAATGCAATACATACTTTATGTACCGCCACTTGCAAGCTGTGTGGGAATTCCCTTTCTACTGTTTGAGGCAAACTTGCAATATTTCAAACACACTTGTTGAATTCAATGTGCTCTGAAAATAATTGGATTGAAATCTAAAACACAAATGAAGATACACGAGGTTTTTGAAAGAAACTAAGGTGTATAAGATGATTTTGTGTAATGCTATTAACTTTCACTTGATAAAGTTACAATAATGTAACAATTTTTTAATCGTTTCCTTATTATTAAAATTTTAACTTTGTCTTTCTACTAAAAAAGTAAATTTCCACATTTAATGCATAGCAGAAGCTTCCAAGATGGAAACAGACACTTTGAACTTTGATGTGCACTAGAGACCTTCGTCCAGCAGTGGATTGACAATGATGATGATGATGATGACATATATATATAAGACAAACAAAATATATTGACATAACCAACCTTAAAAAACACCATATTACCTTCAAGTTGGAACTGAAGAACAGATTCTCTGCTTTAGAAGGCCTAACATCGGAAGAAGTGGATATTTCTGAAGTTAACAGAAAAGTAACCAAAGCTCTTATGGAAACAGTAACAAAATTAGCTGGGTCTAAGAAAGAGTTGCATGTGAACAAATTATCAGGAAAAACCAAAATGTTGATGCAAAAAAGAAGAGAGATGAGAAAAACTAAAGAAGATGTGACTTCCAAAGTGGAATATATAGAGCTATGCAAGACAGTAGGAAAAAGTATCACTGAAGACGTAAGGAAATTCAACTGTGAACTAGTGAGGAAAGCAATTGAAAACAACCAAAGCCACATCTCAGTAAGGGAAGAAAACAGATTATGGCACTGAGAAAAGAAGATCGTTCTGTAACAAGAAATAGAGGCGAAATTTTGACAACAGTGAAAGATTTCTACTCCAAATTATATGAAAGGGATGATATATGTACTCCAGACATCATGAAAGGTACCAGTACCAGAGTTCTTCCAGTCCTTCTAGCAGAAGTTGCACATGCAATCAAGAACATGAAGCGGGGGAAAGCTCCAGGAGAAGATGGAATTACTGTAGACATCATACAAGAAGCAAGTGGAGAAATCGAAACAGTACTCGCCCAAATTTTCACTTGATGCCTTAATGAAGGGAAGATTCCTGAGGATTGGAACAACGCTACAATGATCCTGCTACATAAAAAAGGTGACATTGAGGATCTCAGGAACTACAGACCTATCAGCCTCCTCTCAATGGTTTATAAAATCTTCGCTAAAGTTCTTTCACACCGCTTGAAGGTAACACTGGACATGGCTCAACCGAGAGAACAAGCTGGATTCAGGAGTGGCTACAGCACAATAGATCATATCCACTTACTGAGAGAACTAATTGAAAGAGCGAGGGAATATGAACTTCCGTTGTGCATGGCTTTTATCGATTATGAAAAAGCCTTTGATTCGGTGAAATCATCAGCAGTTACAATGGCTCTGAAATCCTGCGGTATTGAAGATGCATACGTTAATATTGTTAATAACATCTATGAAAATGCAAGTGCAAAGATTCGGCTGTTTGAAAATACAACACACATAAAAATTGGAAATGGAGTGAGACAAGGTGACACCATATCTCCGAAGCTCTTTAATGCCACATTGGAAAATGTCTTTCAATCACTGAACTGGGAAAACAAAGTGATAAAGATTAATGGAGATTATCTAACCCACCTTCGTTTTGCTGATGACATAGTCATTTTTGCAACTACCCCATCAGAGCTGCAGAGTATGATCCAGGAACTTGCTGACAAGAGTAAAGAAGTGGGATTAAAAATGACTTTCAGAAGACAAAAGTGATGTTCAATGCTTTTACAAGAAATGAAGATTTATCGATTGATGGAGAAAAGCTGGAGATAACAGACACGTACGTTTGTTTATCTTGGACAGCAAATATCAAGTGAGGGTCACATTGATGAAGAAATTAATCGGCGTACAAAACTTGCCTGGAGAGCTTTTGGAAGAAACAGCATAATTTTCAAGAGCAATATGCCATTATGTCTTAAAAGAAAAGTGTTTGATCAATGCATCCTTCTAGTGCTTACGTATGGTGCAGAGACGTGGACCTTAACTAAAAGAGACATACAAAAGCTGCAGACAACTCAAAGCAGCATGGAGAGGTGCATGCTTGGTATAACCAGGAGAGATATGAAGAGGAACTCGTGGATCCGAAAAATGACGAGAGTGGAAAACATCATGATCAGAGTTAAATCTCTGAAATGGCAATGGGCTGGACATACTGCCAGAAGGACAGACCATCGATGGACAGGCGAAATTTTAGATTGGATTCCAAGGGACAGGAAAAGACCCAGAAGAACACCACATGGGAGATGGGTGGATGAAATTCGAAAGTATGCGGGAGTGACATGGAGGAGACTGGCACAAGACAGACCGTTGTGGAGGAAACTTGGGGAGACCTTCGTCCAGCAGTGGATTGATAATGGTTGACAATGATATATATATAATATGATTTTCGAATTAACAAAATTTGGGTAATTTAAAAAATAATTAGAAAATTTGATATACCATCCTTGATGTAATGTCATGTAACAAACGGTGGAGGATTGATTGTACCTCCAATGTTCCAGAACTTCAGTGTGGAATTTTAACTTGTTAGTGACAGAAAAAGAACTAGAATCACAGATAATGCTCAAGAAAGGATTAACTAACAACTTTTATTTTTTTATTGGCAGAATTTCACGATGTGCAATAATACAGTATGTAATCTTTAGTAAGGGAAGATTTACAAAGAAACAGAACCCAAGTTTCATTCAAGAAAAGATACAGGTGTAGAAGTAAAAAGAATGTTCTAAAAGTGTAACATAAATATCAGGAAAAATCAAAGTTTCTATAATATCTTCACATTACATGGACTGTTTATATTGTTCCTCAGCTGCATGGGTGCCCATATAGGGGGCAAAGGGGGGGGGGCACTTGCCCTCCCCAGAAAATCAGACCATACCCTTTCTGTTCTTGGAAGGTACCACAAAGATTTTTGCAATAACACTAATCTTGATTGCTAATTTTTCTGCAGAACTTGTGGGTGTGTACACATGATGAAAAAATAGTTTTCAGTAGAAAGTAATGATATATCCTATTGAATATTAAAGAACAGCATATATACATACAGTATGCAAAGTAGGAAAGGTGAAGAAATGTGAAATACATCATCCTTTGCAGCAGTTATTCACTGCTGGATGAAGGTCTTTCAAACAAATTTGTCTTGAGGGTATTTTTTCATACTTGATTACCAGATGGGTGATCTCTGGGGTTTCAGGGTGCATGCTAGCCAAGTGGCCTAAGGGATCAAAAGAAAAACAAAGAAATTTCCATTTTGTTCTAACATGTTGTCTAATTTTATTTATCCATCTTTTTTTATGCAATTTTTGAGTCTTCTGGCTTTCAATTAAATTTGTGTGTTGAGAATGTGCTCAAAACGATTAAACAACAAAAAGGCACAGTGAAAATTTGCATAAGGTGTTTACACATGTTATTCTTAGTTACAATTTATGTTTGCCCCTTCCTGAAAACTAAGCTATGAGTGCCCGTGTTCGGGTGATATATGAATTAATGTTTACTTTCTGAAGAAACTGCAAATTTTCATAAATAAACTTCTATCATGTTTTGGTACTGAAGTCTTAGGCAGTTTGCATTACCTGTGCTTTATTACACGTTAACGCAAACACTGGTTGAAGTTAGGCCTAAAATTGTATAATGAGGGGTTCAAAAGCAAAGGGTTGTAAATGGCAAAACTGTAAAAATAGATTAAAGTGCAGTGAGGGATACATCAAGCATCATCAAACTGTTTGGAGGCAAAGAGATATCAGTGATTCAAGTGATCTGTGTTGCCATATTGTGACAGAAAGGAAAAGCACTAAACCAAATCATTATTTCATTTGGAGGGAAAGAAGTGTAAGTGCACTTATATCTGTTTGCTTCCAAATGAAACCCTCTTATTAGCTGATAACCTACGCTGGTAATATTGTCTGCTCACAGTGATAAGAGAACTGCAGTTGGCAGAGTGCCAAGAAGAGTCGAACGTTGAAAGAGAACGGTTTCATCATTAGCGGTTATCACAACAGGGAAGCAAATTATTGGGCCAATCAGTGCTTGCTCGTTCACTGTATAATGACCTTGTTTTCCAAATGGATTCATGTGCTTTTGCAATGCACAGAAGTGTTGAGGGGATTCTCTGCTTCCTGTGGTTTTAATGCTCCATGGTAACTAGTCTTTTTTATAATGTGCAGTGTTAAAATACAAGACATGGAGGAGGCTGATTCTCAATCAGAAGGTGAAGTACCGAAGGAAACAAGACAGCGAGTAAGGAAAGAAAGTGAATGGAAGCGGAGCATAGCAAAAAAAAAAGATGAGCAATACAGGGAAGAACTATTTAAGTCAGAAAGGTCTAATGAAGGATGCTAAGGCTGTTCAGCGTCTAGCCCCACGAAAATCACCACTGTAGGTACCCATGTACAAGTTGTTGTTTTTTTTTTTTGGTGTTTTTTATTGGAGGTTTAACAACCACCATGAGCAACTCAATGGGCTATAAGCAGTTGCCTGTCCCTCATTTAGGGTCACTGACTCCAGGGAAGGGAAAGAGCCAGTGCCGTAAGACAAACACAACATCCCTCACTGGGATTTGAACCCGGACCCATCTCGGACGAATGGTCAGGAGCCATCGTTTAGACCACTGCGCCACCGGGCAGCCTGTACAAGTTTCGCAGAGGAAGAATGAAAAGCTCTTTTTGGTAAATATATTGGAAACTAGGATCATGGGATCTGCAAACCTCCTTAATTCTTGCATGGAAACATTCACTCAAAAACGACAGTTCCAAGATGCTGTTTCAAAAAAGGGGGGGGGTCTCAAATTAAAAGGTAAAAGAATTTGCAAGTTTTTTCTGCTTAAAATTCTGGGCATTTCCCAGAAGCGGTACAACAATGTTTTGAAAAAGCACCATGGGACAAGAATCTCTTCTGCAGACAAGAAGGCACACGCACACCTGCCAACAAGGTTTTGGATGAGAAAACCAGACTTATTAAGCAGCACATTCAGTCCTTTCCCAAGCACACAAGTCATTACTTAAGGCATCACAATCCTCAAACTAAGTACTTGTCTCCTGATTTGAATATACATGAAATGTACAATGCTGTACTCTCAATTTTGCACACAGAAAAAGCAAGAACTTTTGAAGGAAGGTTATTGACGTTTTCAACACCAAATTCAATATGACATTTAAAAAGCCTCACACTGATACTTGCACAACTTGTGATATTCTTGAAAATATAAATAAAAGTGAGAATCCACAAATAGTTGCTAAGAGTAAAGTGGAAAAAGAACTTCTGTAACTTGGGCATCAATGTTTGTTAGGAGTGAAGTTAGATACCATTTTAAGGATAGTAAATTGGAATCATCTTTCCATTCATTAGCACTTTTCCCGTTAATTTCGATGTTCTGGTCAAAGTAACTTGAGCTGGCTTTCGCTTCTCAACATCCTATCCGAGCAAAGGAAAGATTTATGGTTTTGTCATTGTACGAAGGGGAACAGGTTAATGGTCTGAGGGGGTCAAGGAGGAAGGCAATTAAAGAGCATGTACATTTTCTAGGAAATAGGGACACTACTTTGGTTTTTCTCAAACATGGACTTTACTCTTCTGCAGGGAGTCGGTTAGAAGTGAGCAGAGGAGGTGATAGATTCTCTCTCGTCAGTGTGAACCGAGATGAGCAAAAAGTAATGGGCACTGATGATTAGGGAGAGCGAATACTGACCCTAACTGGAAGGGATTCAACATGTTACGAAAATAGAGAATGAAAAGAAACATGGACAATGCTATGAGACCTACCCCATATCAACTGAATAAGCACTTTCTTCACTGAAAGAGCAAGTTATAACTTTAGTCAATATCTTATTTATATTTTATTTATCTGCTCCAGTTGGGTAAAATATGGATTAAAATCCTGAAACAAAAACTCTGCAACCGAAGCATCAATGAACTCTCCTCACAGGACACTGAAATATAACTCAGCACAAAGCCCTGTAACACTTCATTTGAAGAAAGCAGAAAAAGCAAAATCACCCAAAAGAAGAAGCTGAGCAGCTAGCAAAAACAATCCTGGAACTGTCAGAGTAATATGCTTTGATTTAGAAAAAAAAAAAAAAAACCTTCCAACTCCTGTGCTTACTTGTAGTACAGTGTATTACAACAGCTAACCTACCACTTTGGAGTGCATGACCTTGGAACTCACCAGGCATCAGTGTTTATGTGGCATGATGGAGTGGGTAACAGAGGATCACAAGAAATAGGGTCATGCTTTTTACTATACATTCAGCAACTACCAGCAAAGCATCAGACACCTGATTGCTTTCAACGACAATGCTTGGGGATCAAAACCAAAACATGATCAAATACTGGGTGTGCATGGTCAGGCCTACAAACATAGAGAGAGTAGACCATAAGTTCCCGATATCTAGTCATTCATATATGGTATGTGACCAAGATTTTGGTTTAATCAAGACAACGAAAAAAAGACCCCATATATGTTTGTCCCCAACAATTGGGCAAATGTCATGACAAATGCAAGCCAAAAGTTTGCAGTCTTGTGAATGGGAAATGAGGACTTCCAATCCATAGAAAACATACATACATACATATCACTAAGCTGTTCTCTGATATATCCCATCCCACATTTTCTCTCCACAAAGAAATACAAAGTACTAGATAATTTTTACTTACTGTTGCCGTATCAAACTTCTTTATTTACAGCGATCTTGACATACAACTCGGGCTTCACTGACATGCATCACATGCCGTACACAAGATCTATACTTCATACTCATAATCTTTTTCTCATGCAGACACTCCTGAATCTGATCTTCCCGTGACTTCCTTGGCCTTCCTGCTACTTGGGCTAAAAAGATTTTCTTAATAAGCATTTCATCACTCATTCTTACATGGCCAAACCACCGAAGCACATTAGTCTCCACCTTACTAACAACATTGTACTTCACAACTGCAACATATCTTCATTCCTCACACAACCACAACATGTCTTGCCACAAACCCCCATAAGTAACGCATTTCTGCAGCGCACAAACTTTCAAAATGTTTTATTCTGAGCGAAAGTTACAGGGAACGAAGGCGGTATGTGCCTTTACAATGCCTGAAATCATAACAACAGGAGTCAGATATATACAAAGTGTGCGCAATTTACAATATGTAAGGAGTATATATCGTGCAAGTGAAATAGATAAGCGGATGACAAGATATAATTACTGTAGTATGTATACAAGAAGTGCGTGCGCTATTTATAGTATGAGAGGTGTATATATAATACAGTGCCAGGATTCCCACGCTACCTGGAGGACCTGGAAATCAGGGGAAAAATATTGGCTCGAAAAGTCAGGAAAAACATGAATTTTCGTAAAAAAATCAGGTAATTTTGAAATTTTATTTCGTAGGTCAGGGAACCCAGTGTTTGTGAATCATCATCGAGAGTGCTAACTTTTAGTGAAAAGGCAGTGCTACAACGTGGGAAAAAATACGCATTTCCACCTAAAACCCCAAGAACAGAAGAGTACATTCCTATCTTAGAAGATATTGTGCAGCGAGTGCATCCAGAACATGCTACCGATCTAAGGTTTAAGCTATTCAGAATCATGCTTAAAGAGTATAACGCTAAGCACAAAAAAAAACTGTAAGATTAATAAATTAAAGTATGACAGAAAACAACTAGTAAATCTTTGCAAAGACCCCACGATCAAATTCTGCGAAGCGGACAAAACAGGGCAAATTGTAATTATGGACACTTTGGAATATAATGATAAAATGCGGACGGCCATCTCAGAGCTACAGTGCGATAGCATCAACAAAGACCCCACCGACAAACAACTTACCTTCTTGGCTAATATAAGGAACCACAGCACGTTACCAACAGAAATAAAAAATGCAAACCCTCCAATGGGAGCAGGGATGCCAAAAATATTTTCGAAAATTAAAACTCATAAAGAAAACACACCTTTAAGACTGATTCTATCGAAAAAACTCACCACTCATCAACCTAGAAAAAAATATACAACTATCTATCCCCAATATTCATGAGGAATCAATATACATTAAAGAATAGCTATGAGTTTATAGAAAAAATCAAATTAATTAATCAAGACCTAGAGCAAATAACTATGGCCTCCATGGATGTTAAGGCGTTATACCCAAACACTCCTGTCGAGCTAGCCATCGAATTGATTATGCAACAACTAAGCATCAACAAAGAACTAAACTTGTCACAACTGAAAGAGCTAAAGAATACCTTATATTTCATCAAGGAAAACAACATCTTCCATTTTGAAGGAAATATATTTAAACAAACGCAAGGTGGCCCTATGGGATCCCCATTATCGGCATTATACGCAGAAGTGATTATGGCATACCTCGAAAAAGAAATTATTCAAAATTTACCTGAAAAACCAATACTTTATGCTCGATATGTAGACGACATTATTATAATGTCTAAACTTAACAAAGCCGAGCTACAAGATCTAGCACAGCAGTTTAGCAAAATCTGTAACACCATAGAGCTAACTATTGAGTTTGAAGAGGATAATTGCCTATCCTTCCTGGACATTCAACTAAAGAAAAACAAAAATAGTTTTGAATACTGTGTTCAGAAAAGCAACTTACATACCTGTACTGATACCATACTCGTCGCACCATCCAGTGTTACATAAAAAAAACAGCACAGTAAACTTGATACGGCGAGCGTACACACACACATCTAACAACAGGCTAAAAAATCAAGAGCTAGAGTTTATCTCGAAAATATCACAAGAGTATGGGTACCCGAGCAAGCTAATTAATAAATGGATACATGAGAGTAAAAAGCATATGACTCAGAGTAAAGAAGGCCAAGAAGTGCACAACCAAAGGAAGATGAGAAATAAAAAATTGAAATACATTGGAGCTTTCCCATACCTGGAAGGAGTGAGTAAAGAAATCAATAGGCACTGTGCTAAATATGACTTACAACTAGGAAGCTCAGTGCACACCATGAAAAGTATGACTGTCAACAAAAAAACAGAGGAAAAAATGCTAGAAGAATCAGGAACCTACGAAATTCCAATAGCACACATACCCCCAATATCGTATATTGGAAGTACGAAAAACAGATTAAAAAAAGACTTAAACAACACATATCTAACTGGCAAAAAAAAGAAGCCAAAACTGCTTTAGTGCAATTCTGCTTGGAAAACCGGACATTCCCAAAGTTCGATGAAATTAAAATGCTAAAAAAGAATAAAAAATCGGAAAGGCAAATGAGGAGGGAAGAAGCAATATTAATCTACAAAAAATAAAGCAAGGGTATGTAACCAGAATGACCCTAGCACATTATCGGGCCTGTGGAAGGAACTAATAAGACAAGAAAAACAACAACAAAAGAAAAACAGGCAAAAAAAGACAAGAAAACCAGGATAGGAGAAGAAAATTAAAAAAAATAAAAAAAATAAAAAAATACGGGGGGACAAAAAAGTGTTCTTAACGAAACATAGATGGCGCCAGCCGGGCTTGATAACGAAATATATCCAGGAAAGTTTTTCCGACGAATGGCAACAAGGAGTATCGGACTCCATTAGCGCAAAGTTAACCACGAACATCGGTGGTAAAGTCGCCACGCTTCTGAAGATGCTCAGAGTATGGGCGAAAATTTCGAGTATAAAGAACGGTAAAAATTGATGTTTGAATCCTAAGGCAAAGATCCAATGAGTATACCCAGCGAAAAGTGTGAGAAGTAAAGCCAGTCATCGCATACAACGGACTTTAGGACAATAACATCAACAAAGACCGGAAAACACGTGCGTGAAATGTTCCCGTCGCTAGAAAGGAATGCCAAGGTAAGCATTATCCGCTAGATTTTTGTACAAGTTACTTTGAAATATTGCACGTAAAAGAGAATAGTACAATAATTAGAGCTATATAATAGTCAGAATTAGAACTACTAAGTGGAATTCAAACTTAGACGTTTGCAGACTAGACACATCAATAAACTTTGTGCACTTATGGCATACAGACCTTATAACTCAGTTAATTCTTCAAAATCTTCAGTGCCTAATAACGTAGCATCAAGTAGTTATGTTAATTACAGCACTATATCTATTAATACCACCCAAGCAACTGCACTAAATCGTGGACCTAAATTCTGCTATCCAGACACTAATTACAACAAAGTTGATATTATAGTCCAAACAGAAGCTATTATACAGAAACTTCTGTTCTACGAACAAGAACCAACACGGAATCGGATTACCCGAGCTCTGCCTGTCAACGCAGTGAAAACTCAAACAATACAAACTAAGAACTTACAGTATGAGAAGAAACAACTCCTCCAGCTTTCTCAAAACCCTGCTATTTCCATCACTACAGCTGATAAGTCACACCAACTGGTTATTTTGGACCACTCTGAATATACTCGAAAAGTGACTGAAGCTATCGATAAAATACTGCATGAGGTAGTCAGAACTGATCCTACTCGTACCACCATCATTGCCCTTAGCAAACTCAAAAATCTGGGTTTCCTTCTCCCCTCCATTGCTAATAATATGCATCCACCCCATGGACCTAGGATTCCCGAATTGTTTGGCAAAGTGAAATTGCATAAAAAGGGCCAACCCATTCGCCCATTGGTTTCGAGTTATGCTAACCCCACCCGGCCCTTAGAAAAAAGCCTTACTTCATTTTTGAAACCTTTGATTTCTCATTCTCCTCTTGATTCTGCCCATTCTATTATTGAAGATATGCTCCCAACTTTAGGTGTAACCCCTACAGAGAATATGGCAATCATTCAAGCTTTAAGACTAATTGCTCGGCGAACATTTTTTCGATTCAATAACACCATGTTTCGTCAGACTGCCAGTACTCCCATGGGTTCACCTCTTTCACCACTTTTGGCTGAGATAGTTTTACAGCACCTTGAGAATAATGTCCTTCAACAGTGCCTTCTAAAACCTTTATTTTATATGAGATATGTTGACGACATTTTGGTAGCATGGCCACATTCTGTTGATGATTTACACGAGTTTGCCGACCTTTTATCTGCCCCCTTTCCAACCATCAATTTTACTGTTGAATTGGAGGATCAGAATTCTTTATCTTTCTTGGATCTGTTCTTGACTCGGTTTTCCTCCGGTTTTCCTCCACTCGGTCATTTTCTTTCCGGGTTTTTCGTAAACCTTCAGCCCCCCCCCCCCCCATTTCTGATACCTTTTTCTTCATTCAGTCCTCCACAACACAAGAATGCAGCTTTTGCATTCTTGTTTAACCGAGCTTATACTCACTCATCTTCTGCCACCCTAAGGACCCGTGAAATTCAAAATATTTTTGATTTGGCTATCCTCGCCATTACGTATTAAAACAACTGCATAAATGCCAACGTTCTAAACTCTCTACATTACAAAGAAATGGTGAAGCTAACACCTATGTAGGTTCCATTGATTACATCCCCGATGTTGTACAGATCCTGAAAAAAGTGTGGTCCACGCAAAATATGGATATTGGAATTCAGACTCAAAAATTGGAATTCTGGTCAAAAGAGATCGTGATAAAGTCAACCTTTTACATAGACACGGAGTGTACTCTATACCTCTAAAGGCTACTCTCTCTAATTTGCACGACTCCAGATATATAGGATCCACCCTTCGAAATATTTCGACTAGGATTTCTGAACATGCCTACAATGTAAGGAAAGGATCGTGCGCTACAGCATTGTCTCGACTGGTTAATCAGGGCTGCCATATACCGGATTGGAACAATGTTAAATACTTAGCAACAGCATCCAACAAAACTAATTTACTATTTACGGAGAGCATTTTTATCAACTTATTCTCCAACGATGACTCACCATGTATATTACCATCGTCATGGAGACATTTCATTTTTAATCATTGTACATTTTATCACAATTCATAATTCATACCATCATATTAACCTGTAGTGATTTTTATTTGTGTATGTGTATATCATGCTGAAGTGCGCTTGCGTCAAATGGAACTACGTCATCCAACCAGTGACTTTAGGTGACTAACCACCTCCTTATAAAAAGGAGTTTGGCCCAATATGTTGCCCGATGATGGACCCAGTGTGGGTCCGAAAGTACTAGCATGTTTCCTGTGATGGTTTTAGATGTAAATAAAGTTCATTTTTTAATTGCAACTGAGACCTGCTTTTTAAATCGTGTAACGACAGCATTGTGAAGGTGGTTATTATAATTTATTGACACGAATCTCCACAAATTTTGGATTCTAGCATTACTTGATACAAAATCACTCTAAACACTCTACTAAACATACTGTACTAAATACCTTACTCAATTATCTCAGAAGTTATCATTACACCATAATGCTGACAAATAAACTTAAAATTCACCCTATCATCTGGAAAATTCAAAATACTTCACTATACAAACTTGCTCTGAGTACTTAATATCCCACCATGTAAATAAAAGGCAAACCCTAACACTCAACACTCATTACATATATATATACATATCCCTAAGCTGTTCCCTGAGATTCAGAGGTTAGCTCCAAAAAGAAATACAAACTTCCAGATATTTTTACTTATTGTTGTCGTATCAAACTTCTCCATTTACAGCGATCTTGGCATACAACTCGTGCTTCACTAATATCCATTACACGCCATACACAAGATCTTTTATACTTCATACTCATAATCTTTTTCTCATGCAGACACTCCTGAATCTGATCCACCCATGTCTTCCTTGGCCTTCCTCTGCCTTTCCTCCCTGCCACTTGGGCTGAAAATATTTTCTTAGTAAGCATTTCATCACTCATTCTTTTAACATGGCCAAACCACCGAAGCATATTGGTCTCCACCTTGCTAACAACATTTTGCTTTACATCACACAACTGCAATACATCTTCATTCCTCACACAATCAGATCGTGTCTTGCCACAAACCCCACGTAAGTAACGCATTTCTCCAGCACACAAACGACTCCTATACTTCTTCTGCAGTACCCAGGTTTCACCGCCATACATCAGAGTAGGAACAATTACTGTTTCATACACAGCCATGCGGGACTCTCTAGAGAACCCATCATTCCTGTGAAAACCTCCCAGAGCAGCTATGACTTTCAAAGAAGAATTCACTCGCCTATTGATTTCCCCATCCAACTTGTTCTCTCTGTCAAACATGCTTCCTAAATACACAAACTCACTCACCTGGTCAATCACAGTGCCATTTATACTTACATTACATTCAGTGCTACCCGTTCCTCTCTCAAACACCATAACTTTGGTTTTTCCGTTATTTATACTCAGTTTGAATTTCATGCAAACTTCGTGCATCCGAGTCAACATACTCTGCAACTCACTTTTGCTCTCTGCCAACAGGACAGTGTCATCAGCATACAGCAATCTGCACACACGGATATCACCAAGACATAAACCACTATTATCTATTTTGACTTCACGCATGCATGCATTCATAAATATATTAAACAGCCATGGTGACATTACACAACCTTGTCTGACTCTAGTACCAATAGAAAACCATTTTGATAAAACACCATTCACTGGTACAGAAGCTCTACTGCCAGCATACATGGCTTTTACACTGTTAACTAGATTCCCAGTAACACCATATTCATTCAATACCTTCCACAAAAGTGACCTATTGACTCGGTTGTAAGCTTTCTCTAAGGTCTATGAAGGCAGTAAAAACTTTCTTCCCAATAGCCAGATACTTTTCAATCATTGTGCGTAATGCAAAAATCTGGTTAATGCAGCCTTTACCAGGCATAAAACCACTCTGAACATCCCACACTTTCAATGATGTAAGACCCCGAACTTTTTCAATAACAACCTTACCAAACACTTTCCCTGGCACACTCAGTAGGCTAATACCACGATAGTTCTTGCATTCAGTTTTAACACCTTTTCCCTTATACAAGGGAACAACGATAGCATCCTTCCAATCCCGAGGGACCATTAAGATATTTAATAAAATATTATACACCCATATTTAACAATCAATAAATTCTGTAGTTACGTGAAACTAATAATTTATTTATCTACTAGCCAAGCTTTCGCATCTCGATAGAAGGCTTTTTCAAGGCTTCATACAACTGTTACGAATAAGTTACATGATTTGAAATATAAACGAAGGATAAATATAACAAACATTAAGACAATGGTCACTAATCTACTTCCACGTGCATCAAACGCTATTGCATATTAGCATTCTTTTTGCGATGTCACATATTTGATTTTAAACTGATTAATACAATCGATAAAACATTAATAAAGAATAACATTCTACGTATTAAAAAAAATTTACATAAATTTGGAATTTCAAAAGATATACTCATTAACATATATTCATCATAGACATAAATTCAATTGATTCTCTTATTGCCGGTTCATATCTCATAGTGTATGTTGCAACACACTTTGTTTTGTCCCAATCAGGTCTCCCCCTTCAAATAGTACATCTGTTGTTAGGGCTGAAATAGGTTGTTCATACTTCAAATTCCTTTTGTGTTTTTGTATATGAACCTTAATTGACCATTTTGTTAGTCCAATGTATAATTTTGTGTTTCTGTCTGTTTATTTTAGGTACTGAGTAAATTCCTGCTTTTTCCCACATTTCTTTTCTTTCTTGAGAGCTTTTATAGTTTTGCAATGAGTCATTTATTCATCCCGCTGTGTGGATCCCAGCATTACATTGGAATTTCTTCAATAAATTTTTGAAGAAAAGGATGACTCTTGGTACATAGGGTATTGCTCCTATGAAATTTAATTTCTTATCATTCGGCGCTATGGCCGTTCTCTCTCTCTCTCTATTTACTTGTTTTAATGTCATATCTGTAGTTTTCTGACTGTATTCCGCTTGGAACCTTTCATTCATCTCATTTTTAATTTATGTTGTACAAAGGGATTCATTCAAACATACCAAGAACGCTCTATGAAATCGTGTCCGGAAGGCTGCCATCTTGTATGACCATGGGACATATGAACTTGGGCTCATGAAATTACTCACGGCCATTGGCTTGTCATATACATCTGTGCTAACTTATCATTACATCCAGGAACACGATATTACCTTCTTTCTCAAATTCCATCTCAAACTTTATGTTGGTATTAAGGAGTTCAGCCTAGTCAAAAATTTATCTAGTTCAGTACTCCCATGAGGCCAAATGAACAATACATCATTTACATATCTCACCCATGTAGATGGCTTGTTGTCAAAAGTACTAAATTTTTTGTCCTCTAATGGTCTTAGAATTGTTTCTGCTAATATCGCTGACAGGGGTGAACCCATGGGTGCTCCTATTATTTGTTTATAAACCTCATTCTTATGTGTCAAGTAGTTGTAGTCGGTAACTACATTCATTGCACCCTCGATGCTTGTAAGAGCATTGTCTGTGTAGTGTCCCGAATTTCTAACCTAGTCCTTCAAATTTTTCTTAGACTCTGCTACTGGTCTAGAAAGAAGTATGGCAATTTTTTTAAAACAGTGTTACTGAATTCTGATAAGGTCATTGACTCCACAAAGGAATTGATTATAACAGCAAAAGTTGGAGTATACATAAGGAAGATATATTGGGTAGCCTTGATGTATGTTCGCTTTTTCCTTCAATACCAGTAGCAGAGGCTAAGAAAAACCTGAAGGACTGGGTTAGAAATTCGGGACACTACACAGACAATGCTCTTACAAGCATCGAGGGTGCAATGAATGTAGTTGCCGACTACAACTACTTGACACATAAGAATGATGTTTATAAACAAATAATAGGAGCACCCATGGGTTCACCCCTGTCAGGGATATTGGCAGAAGCAATTCTAAGGCCATTAGAAGGCAAAAATATTTAGTACTTTTGACAAGAAGTCGTCCACATAGGTAATATATGTAGATGATGTATTGTTCATTTGGCCTCATCGGAGTACTGAACTAGATAAATTTTTGACTAGGCTGAACTCCTTAAGTAGCAACATAAAGTTTGAGATGGAAGTTGAGAAAGAAGGTAAGATCGTGTTCCTGTAAGTAATAAGTAGAAGAAATGATAAGAAAGTTAACACAGAGGTATATTACAAGCCGATGGCCATGAGTAATTTCATGAGCCCAAGTTCATACGTCCCATGGTCATACAAGATGGCAGCCTTCCGGACACGATTTCATAGAGCGTTCTTGGTATGTTTGAATGAATCCCTTCGTACAAAAGAAATTAAAAATGTGATGAATGAAAGGTTACAAGCAGGATACAGTCAGAAAACTATAGATATGACATTAAAACAAGTAAATAGAGTGAGAAAGAGAATGAACATAAGGCCGAATGATAAGAAATTGAATTTCGTAGGAGCAATACCAATACCCTATGTACCAAGAGTCATCCTTTTCTTCAAAAATTTATTGAAGAAATTCCAATATAATGCTGGGATCCACACAGCAGAATCAATAAATGACTCATTGTGAAACTATAAAAAGCTCCCAAGATAGAGGAGAAATATGGGAAAAAGCAGGAATTTACTCAGTACCCCTAAAATACACAAACAGAAACACGAAATTATATATTGGACTAACAAAACGGTCAATTAAGGTTCGTATACAAGAACACAAAAGGAATTTGAAGAATGAACAGCCTATTTCAGCCCTAATAACAGATGTACTATTTGAAGGGGGAGACCTGATTGGGACAAAACAAAGTGTGTCGCAACATACACTATGAGATATGAACCGGCAATAAGAGAATCAATTGAAATTATGTCTACGACGAATATATGTAATGAGAGTGTATCTTTCGAAATTCCAAATTTATGCAAAATCTTTTTAAATGTGTAGAATGTTATTTATTAATATTTTATTGATTGTATTAATCAGTTTAAAATCAAACATGTGACATCGCAAAAAGAATGCTTAATATGCAATAGCGTTTGATGCATGTGGAAGTAGATTCATGACCATTATCTAAATGTTTGCTTTGTTTATCCTTTGTTTATAACTCATTCTTAACTGTTGTATGAAGCCTTGAAAAAGCCCTCCGTTGAGGCATGAAAGCTCGGCTAGTAGATAAATAAATGTTTAGTTACACATAACAATGGAATTTATTTATTGTTACATTTTAAGATATCTCTAACATGCATTTTAAAATGTATAATATACAATTAATGCTCAACAGTACTATCAGATGACTATGCAATGAATTATTTTGATTAAAACACATAGTGTGGGTGGGTTTGGTTGAAAAAGAGTTAGGGTGTGTTCAACTTCCTTCTCCTATAAGACACTTCAACATATGACATGATAAAACATATGCATGTACCTAATTCACAAAAGTATGCATATATTTGAACCTCAGTAGACTGAGTTTCACTTGCTTCCTATCGCTGATGCTTTTACACAGATATATACCTACCTAACTAGCAAACATCTTCCCATTTCACATGAACTATTAATTAAAATAGTACTTTACTATATAGAAAAGCTGTAGCGAAATCACCACCTACCTGACTAAGGAAGTACTTCACAGTGAAATTCCAATTACTTTTCCACTGATCCAAACTACTTTTAAGGAGTATTTCATCATAGGCTTTACAACAAAACAGCAGTCGGATAAATGTCTCATCAGCTTCATTTTCAACTATGGAATATATTAATTGAATCATAGGCGCAATTCCAGTTCCTCCAGCTATCATCACAACTTTAAAAAACTGAAATTAAGAAGGCGGAAAATGGACTATGAAATTCATGATTCCTTTTAAATGGGCCAGTCATGTAGAGAAAAGGACACCAAGACATAATTTCTGTAAATGAAAACTAAAAATAGGTAACTAGAAAAAATATCCTCCATTTCTGCAACATCTTTGTTTATTTAATTGTGCAAGTTGTGAAATACACATATACTCCCCCTACATTCATTGTAAAACTAACACTATTTTTAAAGTTTTTTTCTTTTTTTTTTTACCAATTCACGATGTGAACCATGTGTAACTTGCCTATATAAGCTGTATCACGAATTGGCAAAAAAAAAAAAGTGCTATAAAAATAGTGTTAATCCTGCAATGAATGTAGGGTGAGTATATGTGTATTTCACACAAATTTACTTGCTAAGTTAAATTCCTGTAAGTACGTTAAATTAGCCTAAAAAAGTGTTTTTAGGTGTCTTTGACTTCATGTCATTGAGTCAAAGACAACAGTATCAAATTTTTGTTTACTCATCCTCTCATAACCATCTTAAAATGTCTTGATATAACACTTCACTCATCGTTGGGCTTAGCATCACAAATTCCAATAATGATCCTTTCTATACTGGGGGGAAGTCATGCTTTCTTTGGCTACAGCTCTTTCACTATGATGATTTTTGTTTTGTTTCAGAATCATCAGCCACAGAATCAAGATTCATGACCTATGGTGGCGGCATTCTATAATAATTCCTTGCCAATTTTTTTTTTTTTTTTTTTTTTACTTTTGATATAAAGTCCAAGTCAGCTTTGAATAGTCATTCCTAGCAGGCATTAATTTGGCGCTACTTTTAATTGGTACTCGAAATACATGGAAAAACTTGGCAACAGTGCACCACATGTTCAAATCCTCTGTCAGAATCTTTTGACCCCTGACATAGGAGAGGAACATATGGTCTACAAAATCGAAGAGTCTGAGTCCCTGATGAAGCTAATATGTTCACATATTTTTGTATTTCAAAAATAATCTGAACTTTCTGTTTAAATGCATTCCAATTGGCCATTAAATTTTATAATACCTCTTATAAACTTCTTTTGTGTATTGCATCATTGCCATAAGTTTAAACCCCAGCAACTGTCAAGACATGGGCACATTTTTGCCATGTTTAACACAAAATTCATTCAAACTCCTTGCTCACGAAGGCTCATTACAGGTGGACTTACAAGCAAACTCACATATGAAGTCAGCTGAAACATTAATACTGATCACAAGGTAATAGCATATCAAACTCATCACTATTCCAGAAAAATATTTTAATATTAAGTTCAACAAGTGATGCTGTAGTGGTCAATTCCAGAAACTTTTGAATCATATTTTATAAGCTAAATTACCTTTTCTCCTGTAACATGGGAAAAAGAAATCCCAGCTAAATATACAATTATCTGCAGGTGCCAATAAAGCTGTGGACTACAATTCTTATTTTCTGTATTTAAAAGCATATGTAACCAAGTATTTTTTTAAGAACTGAAATCAATATAAGCAAATATGTTAAGTTAAAGAAGTTCTGTCACAAACAATAAAAGAAAATAACCTCCATTTTACTAATTGATAAAATATTGAAAGCAAAAAACAAAGAAAAAAGTCATTGTAAAACTTGTCCCTAAGTTTGAGTAATAAAATGGTTTCTTTAAGACTTAAAATAAATTATTTTACACTAAAGCTGTGGAAGAAAGGAGTAAGTTATATTAAAATGATAAGGAAGGCTTTCAGTGATGGCAAAGGCAACTGAATAACTGTGCTAATGCACGTTAATCAGTAATTAGGAATGTTGATAAGATAGAACTAAATGTGGTGAGTAAAGAGGAAAGGATGGGGACACACCAAGTGAGGGAGCAACACTAAACAATTACTGTATCAGGAACATGCTTTATTTATGCTAGAAAATAAATAAACTGTCCTGCAACTCTTTTGAACCATAACAGTTGCAGATAAGAGAACATATGTGATGAACATGGGTTAAAAAATATCACTGCAAGTTTTAAGAGTTTTTGTTGAATGGTATTTATGTTTTCATTATGCTGTTTACAAAACTTTACCATTAATATACTTAAGGATTTAATTTTATATAGCCAGAATGTTCCATTACAAAAATTGCAGTAAAAATCAAGAGTTAATTACAATATTTCATTGTATGACATGCACTATGATGTAATATTTTTTATTGTGACAGCTCTTCAAAAGTGAATGGAAATAATCCAGACAGTAGCAATAAAAGCATGCTGACTGTGTTTAGTATTTTTAGAAGGCTAACATACATTGTACTTACTATGGGAATATGATACTTGACATCTTATTCCCATAGTAAGCAGAATGTAAGTAAATAGTAACTCCACAGTTGTGGCAGCTCCTTTACATCAGAAGCTAACCATTTTTTTTAAGGCATTTTGTATTCAAAACAATTATTCTCTGGATGCAAGTGTTTGGAAATCTACAGACACACAAAGATGTGTTACATGATGGCACAAAAAACATGATCATCTAGGAACAAACTTAACAAGAAAGTTGACACCGAATTTTCAGGTGTAATAAGCAACTCTTTTGAATCCGTTCTGATGCAAATTAAATTTATCAAAGCTATTCAAAGTCAATGGAACCGGTATGGAAAACAATAGATCTGACCAAAGAAAGAAGATTTTCAATCGGGTTTTTAATCCCTCAGATATTGCTGTAAACGGATTCGTGAGCTTACGAACTCTTAGAAACAGAGATATCGACAAAACTAAGATGTGACTTTACGTCCTCTGGTGGGAAAACCATGCATTATTTTAGGAAGAAAGTATTCTCAAAAGGTTTATCCGTATAAGCGGTATCGGTCGATGAAAAAAAAAAAATTAGTCAAGTTTTCAGGAGCCCAGATTTTGCAGCAAATACTTAAGAAGAAGAAATTAACACATATGACCCCTGGTGGCTAAACCATTCTTTACCAAACATTAGAAATTATGTGAAAAATATTTTCCATCAGGTCTTGTATGCAATACAGGAAGAATTTTTCAAATCAGAGCTTTAGGAGCAAAAATAACACAGAAAACACAATTTACCTTTGTGCCCCCTATCGGAAAGTGTATGATTTACTTGAAAATTTTGAATTTATAGGAAAAACATTTCGCATCAGAAACATTATCCAACAAAGAAGGAATTTTTCAAATCGTTCTCTTAGAAGTAGAGATATTGACAAAAATAAGATATACATCTACGCCCCCTGGCGTAGAAACCGTGCATTTTTTCAAGAAGAAAATTCTCCTTAAAGGTTTGTCAACATGAGTAGTATCGGTCAACAAACGATGTTTTTTCAATCGAGATTTTAGAAGCTAATATTTTGCTGCAAATACAACAGAAGTGGAAATTAAGATTTACACCACCTGGTGGCCAAACTATTTTTTTACAAAAATTAGAAATTTTATGCAAACGATTTCGCATCAGGAGCTGTATCCGGTGCAGAAAGAATTTTTCAAATCGGAGATTTAAAAGCAGAAATATAGGGGAAACGCAATTTATCGCTGCGCCCCCTAGCAAAAAGTCTATGAATTACTTGAAAATTTTGAAATTATATGAAAAACATGTCACACGGACAACACTATCCAACAAAGAAGGAATTTTTCAAATCGGACTCCTAGAAGTAGAGATATTGACAAAAATAAGATATACGTCTACGCCCCCTGGCGTAGAAACCATACACTATTTTAAAAAGAAAATGTTTCTAAAAGGTTTGTCGACATGAGTAGTATCGGTCAACAAACGACGTTTTTTTCAATCGAGAATTTAGAAGCTCATATTTTGCTGCAAATACAACAGAAGCGGAAATTAAGATTTACGCTCCCTGGTGGCCAAACTATTTTTTTACAAAAATTAGAAATTACATGCAAACGATTTCCCATCAGGAGCTGTATCCAGTGCAGAAAGAATTTTTCAAATCAGAGATTTAGAAGCAGAGATATAGGGGGAAATGCAGTTTACCGCTACGCCCCCTTGGCGAAAGTCTATGAATTTACTTGAAAATTTTGAAATTATATGAAAAACATGTCACACGAAAAACACTATCCAACAAAGAAGGAATTTTTCAAATCAGACTCCTAGAAGTAGAGATATTGACAAAAATAAGATGTACATCTACGCCCCATGGCGGAGAAACTGTGTAATATTTTAAGAAGAAAATATTCCGAAAAGGTTTATCGATGTGAGTGGCATCAGTCCACGAAAGAATTTTTTTAATCGATATTTTAGAAGCTACGATTTTACGGCAAATATAACAGAAGCAAAAATTAACACTTACGCCCCCTGGTGGCCAAAGTATTATTTACCAAAAATTTGAAATTATATGCAAAAGATTTTTCATATCAGGAGATGTATCCGCTGAAGAAAAAAATTTTCAAATCGGAGTTTTAGAAGAAGAGTTATCGAGGAAAATGTAATTTACTTTTACGCCCCCTTGCGGAAAATCTATGAGTAATTTGAAAAAGTAACTATATCTAAAATACTCTTCGACATAAATGGAATCGAAACATATAAACTTTTTCAATCGGATGTTTAGAACCAAATATGTGGAATAAAACATTTTTGAATTCGACATCATCTGCATTTACGCCCTCTACCGGCAAAATTGTACATCATAAAAAACCCAAAATAAAGGATCATCATTTACATATTTCAAGCTTCCCAATGCAAAAAGAATTTTTCAAATCGGACTAATAGTTGCTGAGATATTGTGGGTACGGATGGACGGACGGACTGACTGACGGACAAATCTATAACAGAAGCACGATCTTTTTTTACAAAAGACACGCTAAAAATTAGGCGAGTTTTCAGGAGCTCAGATTTTGCAACAAATGAAGGTAACTTGATCACACTAGTTACGTTAACTAAAAACTTTTGCAAAAAGTTCGTAAGTTGGAAGTTTTCGACCTTATCTTAGGTCTTCATCACGCCAATGGAGGACTAAGATTGTTGCCAGATTCTACATTTGAATTTTTCCTATTTTTGTTGCCAAAACTTAGAATTGATCTCCAGATCAACGGAATGTAGAGAGGAGATTCGGAGTTGCAAGTAATTGAGTTGAAAATAATTTCTATGCTTTCACGGTAACGGAGGGCAAAACGATTGTCAAAAGAAGCAATTCGTTTTGCTTCGTTCCAGTGGGGAACTGCAGATGTGTCTTCCATTGTCAAAATAGACAAGGCAGTGTTGGGATTGGCTTTCGAAACATCTTTTCTATGTTCTAAAATCCTATGGCTAATGCTCCTGTATGTGCTTCCAATGTATAAGTTATCCCCAGTAGAAGAAGAGATAGGAATGCAGTAAACTCCTGGGAGGTTCAGGCTTTCAACTTTGTCCCTATCCCTTTGTAGAAGTTTCAAGATGTTTGGGGTAGATTTAATCGCAAGATGGTAACCAAAACTTCTAAAAAGAATCTGTAACTTATAAGCATAGGAAGGATGGTAAGGAACAGAACCACAGAATTTCAGGTCTTCTTTCTTGTGAGGAAGGAGGCATTCGATTTTCGAATGGTTTTCATATTTCTTTATGAGGGAGTTGAATGTAACAGCAGGGAAACCATGAGAGAGGGCTATTGTAGAAATTTTGGAGAGTTCTTCTTGAAGAGAGAGTTGGTTGTTGCAAATGATATGAGCCCTGTGGATGTAGGACTTCAATGCTGCAAGCTTGTAGAGATGCAGGGTGCAAGATTTGTAGGGAATGATGTTAGTGGCTGCAGAAGGTTTTCGATAGACGGAACGAGTAATGGAGAGATCAGCGTTTCTGCAGATAGATACATCCAGGAAATAAATTTTGTGATTTACTTCCTTAGATATAGTGAGCTTAATGGAAGGAAATTTTTCTGTAATGGAGTTTATCAGTATCTGTAGTTCAGACTCGGAATGTGGCCAGCTAACGAAAATGTCGTCTACATATCTTAACCATAGGGAAGGTTGAAAAGGGTGTAGAGGAATGATGGAAACTTCAATATGTTGCATGTAGATTTCAGCAAGCAGAGGGGAAAGAGGTGAGCCCATGGGGAGACCAGATTGTTGCCTATACACAATTTTGTTGAAAACAAAACAACTGTGTTGATGAATAGTGTGGAAACAATCATAAAGATCTTTGATAAGAGGACCGGGGGTTCAAAATGAAGAATCAATTTCTTCATGAGGAGCATGTAGGAATCAAAATATGGTACAGAGGGAAACAAATATTCTACATCAAGAGTATACAGATTATCACAAGGAGAAAAGGAATTAGGAAGGTTGTGGATGAAGTTTGAAGTAGAGACAACTGTATGAGGATGGTTGGCTGCCAGGGATTTGCATTTGAGGACCAATCTCTTTTCAAGGTTTACTGCTGGAGAAAAAGAATATTCCAATTCTAAGTTTTGGCAACAAAAATAGGAAAAATTCAAATGTAGAATCTGGCAACAATCTTAGTCCTCCATTGGCATGATGAAGACCTAAGATAAGGTCGAAAGCTTCCAACTTACGAACTTTTTGTAAAAGTTTTTAGTTAACGTAACTAGCGTGATCAAGTTACCTTTCTTTGTTAATATTGTTACGTGTTTTGCCCATAATCGTCATGTTTCAAAGCTACGCAACTTCCGGGCATTTTATTTTGGACTGCACGAAAGATTGGATTTCCTTCTGGAAACTTCGGACTCAAGTCACTAATTCTCTTTGCAGCCTTCGTTTTCTTGTTTCCTGCAAGACTTCTGGCATTCTTCCCCAAGCTTTTCAGATCTGCAAACCCATCTTCAAAGGACGGTGCCGTGCGTTACTACAGCAAACCAGCCATAACCTCCTATCTGCCGCTATCCGTGACCTGCGTTCCTCCATTGCTAAAACTGAACTTTCCTGCTACATTAGCTACCAATCACTGGCTGCTACCACTCATCCTGCTTTGCTTGATATTTTCATGGTTCGCATCAACCAAACCCTCACAACAATTGAAGTAAATGAATATGCTCGCCATACAAAGAAATTCAATTTTCTACTCTCCAAGCAAAAAAGTCAAGCAACATCTCCGTCATCAGCCTCTACTGACAAGCCAAAGTATGTAAATCTTTCTTCTGTCACTATTCCTCCTAGCTTGGATAAATTCTTATCATTAGGCCCAAAATTTTCACCTGCTCTTCCTATCAATCTTCCACAAACTGTTTCTGTTATAGAATCAGCCATCCACAGAACTGAGACTGTTCAGCAGCCTATCCTTCGTGCCAACGCTGCTGTTATCTTATCCAAGCAAAATTCTGTGCCAATCAAGTACTCTTCTTCTTGTTTAAAAGAATTCAGGTCATTTATTCAGGAAAATGACCTAGCCGTATGCAAAGCAGATAAAGTTGGTTGCCCAGTCATCATTGGTAAAGAAACTCTAAACCAAAAAGTGCTTTCTTTTCTTACATCTGCTAACTGCATCCCTTTACAGTCAGACACCACCAACTCACTCAAAAACTCAGTTGACAGATTAGCTAAGAAAGAAACTCTTCAATCCTTCCTTGGTGATATATCACCCCTCCTTACTTTAGTACTCCCAGGCTCTTCCTGCAAGTGAAACTGCATAAAGCTGGTAACCCCATCAGACCTTTAGTGGAATATTCTTTTTCTCCAGCAGTAAACCTTGAAAAGAGATTGGTCCTCAAATGCAAATCCCTGGCAGCCAACCATCCTCATACAGTTGTCTCTACTTCAAACTTCATCCACAACCTTCCTAATTCCTTTTCTCCTTGTGATAATCTGTATACTCTTGATGTAGAATCTTTGTTTCCTACATGCTCCTCATGAAGAAATTGATTCTTCATTTTGAACCCCCAGTCCTCTTATCAAAGATCTTTATGATTGTTTCCACACTATTCATCAACACAGTTGTTTTGTTTTCAACAAAATTGTGTATAGGCAACAATCTGGTCTCCCCATGGGCTCACCTCTTTCCCCTCTGCTTGCTGAAATCTACATGCAACATATTGAAGCTTCCATCATTCCTCTACACCCTTTTCAACCTTCCCTATGGTTAAGATATGTAGACGACATTTTCATCAGCTGGCCACATTCCGAGTCTGAACTACAGATACTGATCAACTCCATTACAGAAAAATTCCCTTCCATTAAGCTCACTATATCTAAGGAAGTAAATCACAAAATTTATTTCCTGGATGTATCTATCTGCAGAAACGCTGATCTCTCCATTACTCGTTCCGTCTATCGAAAACCTTCTGCAGCCACTAACATCATTCCCTACAAATCTTGCACCCTGCATCTCTACAAGCTTGCAGCATTGAAGTCCTACATCCACAGGGCTCATATCATTTGCAACAACCAACTCTCTCTTCAAGAAGAACTCTCCAAAATTTCTACAATAGCCCTCTCTCATGGTTTCCCTGCTGTTACAGTCAACTCCCTCATAAAGAAATATGAAAACCATTCGAAAATCGAATGCCTCCTTCCTCACAAGAAAGAAGACCTGAAATTCTGTGGTTCTGTTCCTTACCATCCTTCCTATGCTTATAAGTTACAGATTCTTTTTAGAAGTTTTGGTTACCATCTTGCCATTAAATCTACCCCAAACATCTTGAAACTTCTACAAAGGGATAGGGACAAAGTTGAAAGCCTGAACCTCCCAGGAGTTTACTGCATTCCTATCTCTTCTTCTACTGGGGATAACTTATACATTGGAAGCACATACAGGAGCATTAGCCATAGAATTTTAGAACATAGAAAAGATGTTTCGAAAGCCAATCCCAACACTGCCTTGTCTATTTTGACAATGGAAGACACATCTGCAGTTCCCCACTGGAACGAAGCAAAACGAATTGCTTCTTTTGACAATCGTTTTGCCCTCCGTTATCGTGAAAGCATAGAAATTATTTTCATCTCAATGACTTGCAACTCCGAATCTCCTCTCTACATTCCGTTGATCTGGAGATCAATTCTAAGTTTTGGCAACAAAAATAGGAAAAATTCAAATGTAGAATCTGGCAACAATCTTAGTCCTCCATTGGCGTGATGAAGACCTAAGATAAGGTCGAAAACTTCCAACTTACGAACTTTTTGTAAAAGTTTTTAGTTAACGTAACTAGCATGATCAAGTTACCTTTCTTTTGTTTTGGTGAGGAAAAAAAATCATCATTTATTTTATTTATTGATTGATTGAAGTTATTTATCAAAAGGCTATATTTATGCTGGTATTAAAATTTATATGGAAATTATAGAAAATTTAAATTTGGGGAAATGGGTGTATGCATTTCGAAACAAAACTGAAATTTTGAATAAGGCCATGAAACAAAATAGAAAAATAAAATAAAATGCACCACTGAATTTGGTAACTCCCAAAAGTTACTATTGTATTGTTTGCGTTTGAAGAGTAGATACACCTGAAAGTGTAAGAAAAGGTAACTATTGTTTGCATGTGTACCAAATTTGTAAACAATAAATTTAATGGTATACAATGTACACGTGTAAGTAACCTTTTGGAAGTGGCAATGATCAAATTAGCTAGTTAGGACAAAAACATTGATTTTACGGCTATAACCTCAGATTACATTCCCACCTCAGTCATTGCTGAGGGGGATGCACTTGAACCATGTGATGAAAATTTAAACTGAAAATATCTAAAACTTCACTGCACTAAGGTTTAGGTTTTTGAAAGGCCACTTGGCCTATATTTATTTTAAAAACTTAACAAGTTAAATTTTTAGGTCACAGATTTTATGCCTGGCCACAGGGCCCAATAAAAATAAACGGATGACAGGTTAGTTTCTTTCCAAGAAAAACTAGCACCAGGGACACTACTGATAAAAATAATAAACACAAGAATTTCATTGTACTTCAACAGCACCAACACTTGATTTAACATGGTGTACAACTTAAGTATTTGAAGTGAAAATATCTCACACTCTCTCTCAAAAAAATATTATATGCATATGTGTACACTATATTGTTCTAATTAAATCGCTCGAACCAACCTTCTCAGACCAGACTTCCGAATCCACTTTTAATTTTAAACTACTATAACAACTGCCAAAATTCTACGTATAATGAAAGTTAATTTAATAAAAGATTCTACCCTTCCAGGAAAATTTGTCTTAAAATCAGCATAACCCTGTCTTAAATCAACATTTGTCTTACAATCAACATTTCTAGCATTACCGGATACTCAACCCATTCTATACACCATACCAAAACCTAATGCACTAGATACCTTATTCAAATTACACAAAGTTATCATTAAATTGCTACACCGACAAGAGAATCTTACTTACACCATCATCATGCAAATCCAACATTTCAAAATTCCATACTATAAGTTTTCCAGTCAACTGGCACCCATGTAATAATCAACTCGGGCATAAAGCCAAACAATCATCTCAACCAATGAGTCCCACATCTCAAGAAAAACACTATTTTTCAGGGAGAACAACAAAGTTTGAGTCTGAAGGCGGGAATGGGTCGTGAATCCATTCCCAGCTTATACAGTGTAGTGGAGCAAAGTGCGACCTAACCCTTTTCTGTTCCTTCACTCTGATTTGGGGACAACCTATATCACTCCCCTCATAGGTACCACCTCCTATGGACCGAACAAGCTTACTTGGGCAGAAAACAAATCCCCCAATTTGTTTCGTGCACCCTTTCAGACCCCGCGGCATTGTCTACATAGGGTAAAGTATCCCACAAGAGTTCTCGTCTCCAAAATATCTCTTCGTCCATTTTCCAGAAAATTCAATACATCACCCTTTTTCCCAGAAAATTACTTCTTATCCTATTTTCCCCAGGAACACACTTCATATCCTTATTTTCCCAGGAACACACTCATTTCCCAGAAAATCACTTATCTTTATTTCCCAGGAACACACTGTACATATTCATTTCCCAGAAAACTCCATAACACCATACCTGACACACTATACCAAACCTTACTTTATTTCTTGAAAAATCTATACATCACCATACTTCCTAGATCACTCTTTTCCTAAAAAAATCATCACTTCTTGAAGAAACACAACAGCTATTCGGGTTATTTTTTTTTTCACACTATACATATGCTCATATCTGCCTGTATGCCCAATTCTTATATTCTTTTCCCCATAAAAACCTGTTTTTCTAATGTACGGGCTGAAACTAGAAATTAGCCCTCACTAATACAAAAATTAAATTTTAAAGAGTAATTTAGCACTTAAATTTACCAAAACACTAAACCAAAATAATTACCAGCCTACAAGAAAAATTCCCAACTACATGGCACCTACGCTAAGTTCATAAATACAAATTCTACTTCACAAATACAAAAATCACCGAGCACAAAAAGAGTTAAATTTCACCTAAGAGAAATACTGGTCTGGAGAGGTGTTCGTTCCGAAATAACTTATATTCTTATTATATCATCTATCCCTACATGACCCAGAAAATTATTCACTTCCATTCTTTGTTTTGTTTTGTTTTTCAATTACCTATCCACAGAAGATAACATGAAATTTATTTAAACAGCCTAAGATTAAATCAGGTGGTTTCATTCTTTAAGCACACCGAACACTAAAAAAGAAAAAAAAAGAAAAAACCTGAATGAAAACATTTACAACTCCCCTTCTTTTTTTCTTTGCAATATATTTTTCCGACAGCCCCCAATTTTAAAATCAACTCGTTTTATAATTTTAAAGAAACCACAACACAATACAAAAAAGAAAATGCCGAGAGAAATTTACCTTTAGGACTGGGGCAGCAACACTTCCTGACAAGCACACTAACCGTCGATAATAATAAAAAAAAAAGGTTTCACAGCCTAATAATAGATAAAATAAATAAATAAAAAAAACTCTCCCTGAGAGAACACCACTGTCCCGGTTGATTTTCACTTCACTTCCAAGGTGCTTTTTTTTCTTTCCTTTTCCTGCCACAGCGAGCCTGGCCAACGAAACAGGAACCGGGCATTTTTGAAACATGCTGGTGGACCTTTGTGGTAATCAGTAGGGCCCAACTCGACGATTCAGCAGTTAAAGGCGGTATCTTCCACAAAGCCGTGCATGCCCCTTTTTCCGGAACTTCCAGTGTCTGGTTGAACTGGCTTGAAGAGTCCCTTCCATATTGAACCGAGCGGTAACAGCATTCGGGTTGCGCTGGCAGAAAATTCTCCTGCGGAGACCAATTCACGATAGTTACTACTCTTCTTTTTATTGCAGCTCAATGCTGCCGTCGTCCACTAGGAGAGGAGGAGAGGGTTGAATCTGCGAGCATTTCCTCTCCAGTAATGAGATCCTTTTAGCTGTTGTCCGTTTAGATTTCAATACGAAATTTTCCTTCTTGCTGCCCCCTCCTCCACCAAAAGGCGAAGAGAGAAAATTTTTCCTTCCGCTGTCTACCAGCTAACGCAGCGACCAGAACAAAAGTGTCTTCTCAACGGATAAAACTCTGGGGTGCTTGAAACCGCTGACCCCTCCCATTGGTCGAAACTTCAGCCTAGCAACTAACGACTCCCCAACGGAATTTCACTCCCTCGCAAGCCAGGGGTGACACACTGACCTTCACACGAAGGGACCCCGCTTTTGACCCTGAGGTCTAAAAATAGATTTCTGTTGCTGAATTCCTTACCCAAAAGACGAAAAGATGTTACTTTTGGGCGACTTTTCCACGACGTTTGGAAACAGGAACGCAAAAATGACGAATTCTTGCTTTGCAGAAAATCACTAATTTTAATTTTCTTTTTTTCTCGTTCCGTGATGTTTGTTAAACTAAAATTAATTTTGATTCTCTGAGCTGCACACCTACTCGCCTTTTCCTATCGCGATAAAAGAACAGATAAAATAATTATTTTCAAAAGCCCAAAGTCAGTTAAATCAAATATTATTCTTTTTCTCTTTTTTTTTTTTTTTTTCTTCTCCAACATGAAATTTTGTTTTCCTGGTTGTGATTAAGACAAGCGAATTTTGCGCACGAATTCCCCTGCCTTTCAACCCGGAATTTTCTTCTAACGTATGTCATGGGAGAAAATTTTTGCATTAATTAATCTCTGATAAACCAACAGAAAGATTGATCAGGTCTTTCCGAAATTCACCAGAGGTTAAAATTTTCGCCATGACACTTTGTTAATATTGTTACGTGTTTTGCCCATAATCGTCATGTTTGCAACAAATACTTCAGAAGCAGAAATCAACACATATGACCCCTGGTGGCTAAACCATTCTTTACCAAACATTAGAAATTATGTGAAAAATATTCTCCATAAGGTCTTGTATGCGATACAGGAAGAATTTTTCAAATCAGAGCTTTAGGAGCAGAAATAATGCAGAAAACACAATTTACCTTTGTGCCGCCTAGCGTAAAATGTATGATTTACTTGAAAATTTTGAATTTATAAGAAAAACATTTCGCATCGGAAACACTATCCAACAAAGAAGGAATTTTTCAAATCGTACTCTTAGAAGTAGAGATATTGACAAAAATAAGATATACATCTACGCCCCCTGGCATAGAAACCATGCATTTTTTCAAGAAGAAAATTTTCCTAAGAGGTTTGTCGACATGAGGAGTAGTATCGGTCAACAAACTACTTTTTTTTCAATCGAGATTTTAGAAGCTCATATTTTGCTGCAAACACAACAGAAGCGTAAATTAAGACTTACGCCACCTGGTGGCCAAATTTCTTACAAAAATTAGAAAATATGTGCAAACGATTTCCCATCAGGAGCTGTATGCGGTGCAGAAAGAATTTTTCAAATCGGAGATTTAGAAGCAGAGATATATTGGGAAACGCAACTTACATTTACGCCCCCCCTAGCGGAAAGTCTATGAATTACTTGAAAATTTTGAAATTATATGAACCACATGTCACACTAGAAACATTATCCAACAAAGAAGGAATTTTTCAAATCGGACTCCTAGAAGTCGAGATATTGACAAAAATAAGATATACGTCTACGCACCCTGGCGTAGAAACCATGCACTATTTTAAGAAGAAAATCTTTCTAAATGGTTTGTCGACATGAGTAGTATCAGTCAACAAACGACGTTTTTTCCAATCGAGAATTTAGAAGCTCATATTTTGCTGCAAATACAACAGAGGCAGAAATTAAGATTTACGCTCCCTGGTGGCCAAACTATTTTTTTACAAAAATTAGAAATGATATGCAAACGATTTCCCATCAGGAGCTGTATCCGGTGCAGAAAGAATTTTTCAAATCGGAGATTTAGAAGCAGAGATATAGGGGGAAATGCAGTTTATCGCCACGCCCCCTAGCGGGAAGTCTATGAATTACTTGACAATTTTGAAATTATATGAAAAAAATGTCACACGAAAAACACTATCCAACAAAGAAAGAATTTTTCAAATCGGACTCCTAGAAGTAGAGAGATTGACAAAAATAAGATGTACATCTACGCCCCATGGCGGAGAAACTGTGTAATATTTTAAGAAGAAAATATTCCGAAAAGGTTTATCGATGTGAGTGGCATCAGTCCACGAAAGAATTTTTTTAATCGATATTTTAGAAGCTCCGATTTTATGGCAAATACATCAGAAGCAAAAATATACACTTACGCCCCCTGGCGGCCAAAGTATTTTTTACCAAAAATTTGAAATTATATGAAAAATATTTTCTATCAGGAGATGTACCCGCCGAAGAAAAAAATGTTCAAATCGGAGTTTTAGAAGAAGAGTTATCGAGAAAATGTAATTTACTTTTACGCCCCCTAGCGGAAAATCTATGCATAATTTGAAAAAGTAACTGTATCTAAAATACTGTTCGATATAAATGGAATCAAAAGATAAAAAAAATTTCAGGCGGATGTTTAGAAGCAAATTTGTGGAATAAAACGTATTTTTGAATTCAACATCATCTGCATTTACACCCTCTATCAGCGAAATTGTGCATCGTAAAAAACAAAACAAAATAAAGGATCATCATTTGCATATTTCAAGCTTCCCAATGCAAAAAGAATTTTTCAAATCAGACTAATAGTTGCAGAGATATCGTGGAGACGGACAAACCGATAACAGAAGCACGATCTTTTTTTACAAAAGACGTGCTAAAAAATATGCATGAGGCAACAGACCACAACACTGCTGAGGTGGACATTGCAATGTAACCAAATCTTTATTATATGCTGGTATTGTAGATTCTGTGGTGGTAATGAAATGAACTTTCATAGTACGTTGGACTGTTTAACATTTTCCCCTGAGGATGCAAATGCACCATCAAAATGCACATGGTGCTGAAAAAACCAGTGGACTCACATTTATTAGCAGTTGAAGTATTCAGGATTTTGTCGTCCAGGGAACCTAATAATGTTCCCACTTGATGAAACCATGATTTATTGCTAATGACCAACTGGGCAAAGAAACCTCTCAGGGTCATATTTAAAGTGAGAAATTTTAATTGGCAACGAAACACGTAACACACAAAACATTAGAATGATTCTTGATACTAAGAGGGGGCGGGCGGTCGTAGTGAGCGATGGGTTTGCCTCCTCGGGGCACTCCGTGGTAACAATGGCACACACAACAGCAACTAGGGCCTCTGTGAATCTTGGAGAGGTGCAAGCTAGTTCTGTGTGACATTGGCAAAAAGACCCCAACTCACTGGGTTTTGTTCCAGAATCCTTAGGTTGAATGACCAACTGGAACCCTCAGCTGTGGGCTAATCCCCCACACTGATGTACTTACCTGATTAAAAAGACAAAAAGAAATATTAAGAATGACTCAAGTGTGGGATATGGTGGACCTACCACACTTGAGAAGGACAGTCCACCACGGAATCGACCTGGACTTTCTAAACGGCGTATGAGAAAGCGATCTCGGCTGAGTGAATGTAAGACTGGTGTATGGAATACTAGAGGTATAAATGGCAAGATGAGTGAGGTGATTGAGGAGATGAATAAGTATAGACTGGATGTGTTGTGTGTAAGTGAAACCAAAAAGAAGGAAATTGGGGTAGAAGAAGTGAATGGCATGGTGAGTGTGTGGTCTGGAGTATTGGATAATATGAGAGGACAGGCTGGTGTAGGTGTGATTTTAAGTGAAAAGATGAACAACTTGAGTCACTATAGTTGCATAAGTGAGAGAATTCTCTGAATTCGTTTGAAAGTGAAACTTCAGAGAATTGTAATTGTTGTAGTGTATGTTCCTTGTGACTCGGAACCTTCTGATAAGAAAGAAAATTTCTGGAATGAGCTAAAAGCTGTTTTGAGCCAGTTTGGTGCTAAAGAAAAAGTTATAATAGCAGGGGATTTCAATGCTAGAGTAGGTGTGCAGAATCCCATTTCTGAAAATGTTCTGGGTAAGTTTAATGATCCTTGTGTGAATGATAATGGTGAAAGATTAATTGAACTCTGCATTGAGAATGGTTTGTGTGTATCTAATACATTTTTCAACCACAAGTATATCCACACATATACTTGGGAAAATCGTACTCTTGGTCAAAAGAGTGCGATAGATTTTGTTGTTTACGATCAGCGTTTGAAACACTTAGTTGTTGACACACGTGTGATGAGAGGTGCGGATGTTGGTCTGATCATTACTTGGTAGTGTCACGAGTGAAACTTAATGTTGGTTGGAGGAAAAGGAATAGGCAGAGACCCAGGATAGAAAGAATAAAGGTTGATAGGCTCCTTGAAGATCATCAGCGGTATTCTGACTTACTCAGAGAACGACTGCAGGATCTGAAATCTTGTGAGAGGGATGTAGAAAAGAAGTGGGAATGTTTTAAGAACTGTGATGTCACTGCTGCTAAAGAAGTCTGTGGCACCACAATAGTGGGTAACAATAGAGGTGATGCTTGGTGGAATAGTGAGATTGAAGAGGCAGTAAAGAGAAAGAAGGAAGCCTATTTGGGGATGTTGCAAGGTAGAGTCTCTGTGGATGAATATCGCTGTAACAAGCGTGAAGCTGCTAAGCTGGTTCGCCACAGTAAGGCAAAAGATAGGAAGGAGAAAGTGGAAAGGCATGAACCTGCTTTTTGGAAAGATAGAAAGTCCTTCTGGAAGTACATGAGACTCAGGAAAAATAGGGGAAACAAAGTTGTAAGTTGTGTGAAGAATGAGATTGGGGAAATGATATGGGAGCCCAATGAGTTAAGTGACAGATGGGGCAAATACTTCTGTGAGCTATTAGATCAGGAGAGCAAAAATGATTCTGAGACAGATGCAGATGATGTCACAATGAGGGATGAAAGCACAGGAGGGATCTCAAAAGAAGAAGTGTGTAAAGCTCTAAAATCTCTTCAGAATGGTAAGGCTCCAGGAGTTGATGGCATAACTGCAGAGATGTTGAAGTATGGTGGTGACTCTATAATTGACTGGTTAACTGAAATTTGCCAGTTGTGCTGGGAGTTAGGAATGGTCCCTCAGGATTGAAAGGATGCTATCATTGTTCCCTTGTATAAGGGAAAAGGTGATCAGACTGAATGCAAGAACTATTGTGGTGTTAGCCTACTGAGTGTGCCAAGGAAAGTGTTTAGTAAGGTTGTTATTGAAAAAGTACAGGGTCTTACATCATTGAAAGTCTGGAATGTTCAGAGTGGTTTTATGCCTGGTAAAGGCAGCACTAACCAGATTTTTGCATTATGCACGACGATTGAAAAGTATCTGGCTGTTGGGAAGAAAGTTTTTACTGCCTTCATAGATGTGATTTAGAGAAAGCTTACGACCGAGTCAATAGGACACTTTTGTGGAAGGTATTGAATGAATATGGTGTTACTGGGAATATACTTAATAGTGTAAAAGCCATGTATGCTGGTAGTAGAGCTTGTGTACGAGTGAATGGTGTTTTATCAAAATGGTTTTCCATTGGTGCAGTAGTTAGACAAGGTTGTGTAATGTCACCATGGCTGTTTAATATATTTATAGACGCATGTATGGGCGAGGCCAAAATAGATAATAGTGGTTTATGTCTTGGTGATATCCGTGTTTGCAGATTGCTGTATGCTGATGACACTGTCCTGTTGACAGAGAGCAAAAGTGAGTTGCAGAGTATGTTGACTAGGATGCACGAAGTTTGCATGAAATTCAAACTGAGTATAAATAAGGGAAAAACCAAAGTTATGGTGTTTGAGAGAGGAATGGGTAGCACTGAATGTAATGTAAGTATAAATGGCACTGTGATTGACCAGGTGAGTGAGTTTGTGTATTTAGGAAGCATGTTTGACAGAGAGAACAAGTTGGATGGGGAAATCAGTAGGTGAGTGAATTCTTCTTTGAAAGGCATAGCTGCTCTGGGAGATTTTCACAGGAATGATGGGTTCTCTAGAGAGTCCCGCATGGCTGTGTATGAAACAGTAATTGTTCCTACTCTGATGTATGGCAGTGAAACCTGGGTACTGTAGAAGAAACATAGGAGTTGTTTGTGTGCTGGAGAAATGCGTTACTTACGTGGGGTTTGTGGCAAGACATGATCTGATGATGTGAGGAATGAAGATGTATTGCAGTTGTGTGATGTAAAGCAAAATGTTGTTAGCAAGGTGGAGACCAATATGCTTTGGTGGTTTGGCCATGTTGAAAGAATGAGTGATGAAATGCTTACTAAGAAAATATTTTCAGCCCAAGTGGCAGGGAGGAAAGGCAGAGGAAGGCCAAGGAAGACATGGGTGGATCAGATTCAGGAGTGTCTGCATGAGAAAAAGATTATGAGTATGAAGTATAAAAGATCTTGTGTACGGCATGTAATGAATATCAGTGAAGCACGAGTTGTATGTCAAGATCGCTGTAAATGGCGAAGTTTGATACGACAGCAATAAGTAAAAATATCTGGAAGTTTGTATTTCTTTTTGGAGCTAACCTCTGAATCTCAGAGAATAGCTTAGTGATATGTATGATTGATACTAGGAAATATTTTAGTGGGATAATGCTTACCTAGGCATTCCGTTTCTAGCGATGATTCACATTTCTCCCACGTTTTCCAGTCTTCGTTGAAGTTATTGTCCGTTGTATGTGAAACAACCATTCACATCAAACACACTGTTTACTTTGGGTAGAGTCAGTAGATCTTTACTTTAGGAATCAAAAACATCAACTCTTTACTGTTATTAATGCTCTAAATTTTTCGCCCAGTCTTTGGGCATCCTCAGGAGCGTGGCGACTTTTCCACCGATGTTCGTGGTTTACTTCTTGCCAATGGAGTCCGATACCCCACGTCGCCATATGTTGGATACGCTGTATTAGGTAGAGGGCTATTGTAGAAATTTTGGAGAGTTCTTCTTGAAGAGAGAGTTGGTTGTTGCAAATGATATGAGCCCTGTGGATGTAGGACTTCAATGCTGCAAGCTTGTAGAGATGCAGGGTGCAAGATTTGTAGGGAATGATGTTAGTGGTCGCAGAAGGTTTTCGATAGACGGAACGAGTAATGGAGAGATCAGCGTTTCTGCAGATAGATACATCCAGGAAATCAATTTTGTGATTTACTTCCTTAGATATAGTGAGCTTAATGGAAGGAAATTTTTCCGTAATGGAGTTGATCAGTATCTGTAGTTCAGACTCGGAATGTGGCCAACTAATGAAAATGTCGTCTACATATCTTAACCATAGGGAAGGTTGAAAAGGGTGTAGCGGAATGATGGAAACTTCAATACGTTGCATGTAGATTTCAGCAAGCAGAGGGGAAAGAGGTGAGCCCATGGGGAGACCAGATTGTTGCCTATACACAATTTTGTTGAAAACAAAACAACTGTGTTGATGAATAGTGTGGAAACAATCATAAAGATCTTTGATAAGAGGACTGGGGGGTTCAAAATGAAGAATCAATTTCTTCATGAGGAGCATGTAGGAATCAAAATATGGTACAGAGGGAAACAAAGATTCTACATCAAGAGTATACAGATTATCACAAGGAGAAAAGGAATTAGGAAGGTTGTGGATGAAGTTTGAAGTAGAGACAACTGTATGAGGATGGTTGGCTGCCAGGGATTTGCATTTGAGGACCAATCTCTTTTCAAGGTTTACTGCTGGAGAAAAAGAATATTCCACTAAAGGTCTGATGGGGTTACCAGCTTTATGCAGTTTCACTTGCAGGAAGAGCCTGGGAGTACTAAAGTAAGGAGGGGGTGATATATCACCAAGGTAGGATTGAAGAGTTTCTTTCTTAGCTAATCTGTCAACTGAGTTTTTGAGTGAGTTGGTGGTGTCTGACTGTAAAGGGATGCAGTTAGCAGATGTAAGAAAAGAAAGCACTTTTTGGTTTAGAGTTTCTTTACCAATGATGACTGGGCAACCAACTTTATCTGCTTTGCATACGGCTAGGTCATTTTCCTGAATAAATGACCTGAATTCTTTTAAACAAGAAGAAGAGTACTTGATTGGCACAGAATTTTGCTTGGATAAGATAACAGCAGCGTTGGCACGAAGGATAGGCTGCTGAACAGTCTCAGTTCTGTGGATGGCTGATTCTATAACAGAAACAGTTTGTGGAAGATTGATAGGAAGAGCAGGTGAAAATTTTGGGCCTAATGATAAGAATTTATCCAAGCTAGGAGGAATAGTGACAGAAGAAAGATTTACATACTTTGGCTTGTCAGTAGAGGCTGATGACGGAGATGTTGCTTGACTTTTTTGCTTGGAGAGTAGAAAATTGAATTTCTTTGTATGGCGAGCATATTCATTTACTTCAATTGTTGTGAGGGTTTGGTTGATGCGAACCATGAAAATATCAAGCAAAGCAGGATGAGTGGTAGCAGCCAGAAAAATTCAAATGTAGAATCTGGCAACAATCTTAGTCCTCCTTTGGCGTGATGAAGACCTAAGATAAGGTCGAGAGCTTCCAACTTACGAACTTTTTGTAAAAGTTTTCAGTTAACGTAACTAGCGTGATCAAGTTACCTTTATTAGTTAATATTGTTACGTGTTTTGCCCATAATCGTCATGTTTCAAAGCTACGCAACTTCCGGGCATTTTATTTTGGACTGGACGAAAGATTGTATTTCCTTCCGGAAACTTCGGACTCAAGTCACTAATTCTCTTTGCAGTCTTTGTTTTCTTGTTTCCTGCAAGACTTCTGGCATTCTTCCCCAAGCTTTTCAGATCTGCAAACCCATCTTCAAAGGACGGTGCCGTGCGTTACTACAGCAGACCAGCCATAACCTCCTATCTGCCGCTATCCGTGACCTGCGTTCCTCCATTGCTAAAACTGAACTTTCCTGCTACATTAGCTACCAATCACTGGCTGCTACCACTCATCCTGCTTTGCTTGATATTTTCATGGTTCGCATCAACCAAACCCTCACAACAATTGAAGTAAAACAAAAAGGAGGAATCGGCAGTGAGTTGGGGTCTTTTCGATAGACGGAGAGATCAGCGTTTCAGTGAGGAGCATGTAGGAATCAAAATATGGTACAGAGGGAAACAAAGATTCTACATCAAGAGTATACAGATTATCACAAGGAGAAAAGGAATTAGGAAGGTTGTGGATGAAGTTTGAAGTAGAGACAACTGTATGAGGATGGTTGGCTGCCAGGGATTTGCATTTGAGGACCAATCTCTTTTCAAGGTTTACTGCTGGAGAAAAAGAATATTCCAATTCTAAGTTTTGGCAACAAAAATAGGAAAAATTCAAATGTAGAATCTGGCAACAATCTTAGTCCTCCATTGGCGTGATGAAGACCTAAGATAAGGTCGAAAGCTTCCAACTTACGAACTTTTTGTAAAAGTTTTCAGTTAACGTAACTAGCGTGATCAAGTTACCTTTATTTGTTAATATTGTTACGTGTTTTGCCCATAATCGTCATGTTTCTCTTGTGTTATTAGCTCTTTCCAAAGGCTAGATAATGTATTAGGGTCATTCTGGTTACACACCCTTGTTTTATTTTTATAAATTAAGATCGATTCCTCCATTCTCATTTGCCTCTGATTTTTTATTCCATTTTAGCATTTTGATTTCTTTGAATTTTTTTTATTTCTTTTTAGCATTTTTATTTCTTTGAACATATGTCTAAGAGAAATGAAGGCCAAGAAGGTTGCAATCAAAGAAAGGTGAGAAAAAGTAAATTTAAATATATTGGTGCATTCCCATACTTAGAAGGTGTTCGTACAGAAATTAATAGGCATTGTGTTAAATTTGACTTACAACTAGGAAGTTCTGTGAACACCTTAAAAAATCTGACTATTAACAAAAAAACTGAGAACAAAATATTAGAGGAATCTGGGTCTTACAAAATTCTATTGCACACATACCCCCAATATCGTACATTGGAAGTACTAAAAACGTTTAAAAAAAAAAGGCTAAAACAACACATATCTAACTGGCAAAAAAAGAAGCAAAAACTGCATTAGTGCAATTCTGTATTGACAACCAAACTTTCCCAAAATTCGAAGAAATTAAAATGCTAAAAAGGAATAAAAAATCAGAGAGGCAAATGAGAATGGAGGAATCGATCTTAATTTATAAAAATAAAACAAGGGTGTGTAACCAGAATGACCCTAATACATTATCTAGCCTTTGGAAAGAGCTAATGAGACAAGAAAAAGAACAACAAAACAAAAACCGACAAAAAAGACAAGGGAACAGGGATTGGAAAAGAACAGAAGAAGAAAACAGAAAGATGACATCAACGACCATTTGAAGGGGGGGGGATATATATATATATATATATATAGAATTAGTGAAACATAGATGGCGCCAGCTAGGTTTGGTCAAGAAACATATCTAATACATCGTATCTGACGATTGGCAACGTGGGGTATCGGACTCCATTGGTGAGAAGTAAACCACGAGCATCGGTGGAAAAGTCGCCACGCTCCTGAGGATGCCCTAAGACTGGGCGAAAAATTTAGAGCATTAATAATGGTAAAGAGTTGATGTTTTTGAATCCTAAAGTGAAGATCTACTGACCCCACCCAAATTAAATAGTGTGTTTGATGTGAATGGCTGTTTCACATACAATGGACAATATGACAATAACTTCAATGAAGACCGGAAAACATGCGAGAAATGTGAATCATCGCTAGAAACAGAATGCCTAGGTAAGCATTATCCAACTAGAATATTTCCTAATATTTTTAAAATAATGCACGTAAAATTGAATAGTAGCCTTTTCCGGTCTATTTCTAAGTCGGAATATGAACTGCTAATGTGAGTTGATGATTCTTGATGTCGACAAATCACACATAAGTTACGTAAAAATTGCAAGTGGTGGGACGTTTTGGTAGTGACTTCATCAGCCAGAAGTCACTACCAAAACATCCCTCCACTTGTAATTTTTACGTAACTTATGCATGATTTGTCGACATCAAGAATCATTCTAATGTCATATTTAAGGATTGTGACATCCTAGGGAATTAAATATTTGCCAGTTCAAATGCCTGACATTTTTAAAATGGTTATTTATTGAACATAATAAACAGAAAAAGAATATTATGATATTTGGTTTCAGAAAGAGGGCAGAGAAAAAGCTGAAGTTTATTCCTATGGATTTATCAGAAATGAAATTAGAAAAACTTAGAGTGAGCATCATGAAATAAATATAATTTCACTTTCAGAAAGTATTTGATATTTAAATTACAGAATATTTTAAAAACAGGACTTATGCATTCAGAATAAGGAATGAAAAAACTAGACCAATGAACATGCATAATTATTTTCATAAGTAATCTTACTGCTTATACCCTAGTGCTATTTGTCACGAACCTTGAGTTTTTAACTATATTGTATATTTACTATAAGGGCACAGAGCCATATTACCTATGAGAATGAGGGAGCATCCTGCCAATTAATTATCTTTTTACGGGAGGCAAAGAATATTTTTAGGGTATCGCCACTCTAAGCACGTAGGTTGTCCAGAAAAAAGTTACCATGTGCTATGAAGTAAATGCAGGATGTTGTACGAGTGGCATAGATGACATGTACATTTGAGAAATGGCACTAGTGCTTCAGGCACCTCTGTGAACTCCTGTGTCCAGAGTGAGATGTGCAGTGACATTTCGAAATGGCGACATGGTTGGAGAAATGTGTTACTTGTGGGGGTTGTGGCAAGACATGCTCTGATCATGTGAGAGATGAAAATGTGTTGCAGTTGTGTAATGTGAGGCAAAATGTTGTTAGTAAGGTGGAGACTAATATTCTTAGGTGGTCTGGACATGTTGAAAGAATGAGTAATGAGATGCTTACTAAGAGAATTCCTTCAGCCCAAATGGCAGAAAAGAAAGGTAGATGAAGGCCAAGGAAATCGTGAGAGGACCAGATTCAGGAGTGTTTGCATGAAAGAGAAAAAGATAATGAATATGAAGTAGGCCGGCAAAAGGTCTTTTGTGCATCATGTGATGGATGTCAGTGAAGTTTGAGCTGTGTGCCAAGATTGCTGTAAATGGAGATATTTGATAAGGCAAGAGTAAATTCTTTCTTTGAGGACTAACCTCTGAATATCAGAGAACAGCTTAGCAATATGTATGTACTTACTGTATTTGGCATATAGCCAAAACCACCAAAAGGTCCCCTCCATTCCACTTCAATACCAGTGTACCATGTTGACACATATTTTGACATCAATCCTGTGTCATATACCTGCAAAAGTCAAACAAAGTTATAAATTATAATAGGCTAACATGAATAGCAGCTAGTCTGGTCACACAAAACAGCAAGAAAAAATTGAGAAATTTGATTTATTATGGCCTTGAATGTTGTCATTTACTACCTTCCCTTTGCTGATGGCATTATTTTAACGAAAATTTAAAAAAAATCAACTGTCGGTAAGGAATAATAAAATATCAGTTTGAATGTTTTAAAGATTGATAAAACAATATAATATCCTTCCAAGTCAAAAGTAAAGAACAATTTGAAAGTAACACTATAATGTTTGTTGATTAATTTTGATGATAGTTTAGTACACAGCTGTATAAAAATCTGTGCCCACAGCTGATTAGGTGAATAACTGTCATCATTTGTTGTTTTGAAATGCTAGCTACTCATACTACAGATCTCAGAAAAGGAAGCATTATTTTTTGGCTATGAGCCTCTGCTAATATTTTTTTGGAAATTAAAATTAATTTTCAGAGTTGCGTTTTTCAGATTCGCTTTAATTTTTCAAGGTTTAACCTTTTATGATTGTTTTAATATTGCTTTGATCATATCTTAAACTAATTATTTGAATTAGAGGGGAAAAGGAAAATAACAACCATATTTTTTATGTGTTCGCTCATTTTTTTTTTTTTTTTTCAACATCTAGAAATGCACTTGTGGATCACAAAGTTTTTCATCATCATCTGGAAATTATCTCTGAATTAAAATGTGATAATGCTTCATATATACTTCATTTTATATGCACAAGTTAATGTCCTCTCTGTCTGCAAATGGTACCTCTATGCATACATACATATCACTAAGCTGTTCTCTGAGATTCAGAGGTTAGCTCCAAAAAGAAATACAAACTTCCAGATATTTTTCCTTATTGTTGTCGTATCAAACTTCGCCATTTACAGCGATCTTGACATACAACTCGTGCTTCACTGATATCCATTACACGCCTTACACAAGATCTTTTATACTTCATACTCATAATCTTTTTCTCATGCAGACACTCCTGAATCTGATCCACCCATGTCTTCCTTGGCCTTCCTCTGCCTTTCCTTCCTGCCACTTGGGTTGAAAATATTTTCTTAGTAAGCATTTCATCACTCATTCTTTCAACATGGCCAAACCACCGAAGCATATTGGTCTCCACCTTGCTAACAACATTTTGCTTTACATCACACAACTGCAATACATCTTCATTCCTCACATCATCAGATCGTGTCTTGCCACAAACCCCACGTAAGTAACGCATTTCTCCAGCACACAAACGACTCCTATACTACTTCTGCAGTACCCAGGTTTCACCAGAGTAGGAACAATTACTGTTTCATACACAGCCATGCAGGACACTCTAGAGAACCCATCATCCCTGTGAAAACCTCCCAGAGCAGCTATGACTTTCAAAGAAGAATTCACTCGCCTACTGATTTCCCCATCCAACTTGTTCTCTCTGTCAAACATGCTTCCTAAATACACAAACTCACTCACCTGGTCAATCACAGTGCCATTTATACTTACATTACATTCAGTGCTACCCATTCCTCTCTCAAACACCATAACTTTGGTTTTTCGCTTATTTATACTCAGTTTGAATTTCATGCAAACTTCGTGCATCCGAGTCAACATACTCTGCAACTCACTTTTGCTCTCTGCCAACAGGACAGTGTCATCAGCATACAGCAATCTGCACACAGGGATGTCACCAAGACATAAACCACTATTATCTATTTCGGCCTCACGCATGCATGCGTTCATAAATATATTAAACAGCCATGGTGACATTACACAACCTTGTCTAACTCCTGCACCAATGGAAAACCATTTTGATAAAACACCATTCACTCGTACACAAGCTGTACTACCAGCAATACATGGCTTTTACACTATTAAGTAGATTCCCAGTAACACCATATTCATTCAATACCTTCCACAAAAGTGTCCTATTGACTCGGTCGTAAGCTTTCTCTAAATCTATGAAGGCAGTAAAAACTTTCTTCCCAACAGCCAGATACTTTTCAATCATCGTGCGTAATGCAAAAATCTGGTTAGTGCAGCCTTTACCAGGCATAAAAACACTCTGAACATCCCACACTTTCAATGATGTAAGACCCCGAACTTTTTCAATAACAACCTTACCAAACACTTTCCCTGGCACACTCAGTAGGCTAATACCACGATAGTTCTTGCATTCAGTCTGATCACCTTTTCCCTTATACAAAGGAACAATAATAGCATCCTTCCAATCCCAAGGGACCATTCCTAACTCCCAGCACAACTGGCAAATTTCAGTTAACCAGTCAATTATAGAGTCGCCACCATACTTCAACATTTCTGCAGTTATGCCATCAACTCCTGGAGCCTTACCATTCTGAAGAGATTTTAGAGCTTTACACACTTCTTCTCTTGAGATCCCTCCTGTGCTTTCATCCCTCATTGTGACATCATCTGCATCTGTCTCAGAATCATTTCTGCTCTCCTGATCTAATAACTCACAGAAGTATTCACCCCATCTTTCACTTAACTCATTGGGCTCCCAGATCACTTCCCCAATCTCATTCTTCACACAACTTACAACTTTGTTTCCCCTATTTTTCCTGAGTCTCATGTACTTCCAGAAGGACTTTCTATCTTTCTAAAAAGCAGGTTCATGCCTTTCCACTTTCTCCTTCCTATCTTTTGCCTTACTGTGGCGAACCAGCTTAGCAGCTTCACGCTTGTTACAGCGATATTCATCCACAGAGACTCTACCTTGCAACATCCCCAAATAGGCTTCCTTCTTTCTCTTTACTGCCTCTTCAATCTCACTATTCCACCAAGCATCACCTCTATTGTTACCCACTATTGTGGTGCCACAGACCTCTTTAGCAGCAGTGACAACACAGTTCTTAAAACATTCCCACTTCTTTTCTACATCCCTCTCACAAAATTTCAGATCCTTCAGTCATTCTCTGAGTAAGTCAGAGTACCGCTGATGATCTTCAAGGAGCCTATCAACCTTTATTCTTTCTATCCTGGGTCTCTTCCTTTTCCTTTTCCTCCAACCAACATTAAGTTTCACTCGTGACACTACCAAATAATGATCAGAACCAACATCCGCACCTCTCATCACACGGGTGTTAACAACTAAGTGTTTCAAACGCTGATCGTAAACAACAAAATCTATCACACTCTTTTGACCAAGAGTACGATTTTCCCAAGTATATGTGTGTATATACTTGTGGTTGAAAAATGTATTAGATACACACAAATCATTCTCAATGCAGAGTTCAATTAATCTTTCACCATTATCATTCACACAAGGATCATTAAACTTACCCAGAACATTGTCAGAAATGGGATTCTGCACACCTACTCTAGCATTGATATCCCCTGCTATTATAACTTTTTCTTTAGCACCAAACTGGCTCAAAACAGCTTTTAGCTCATTCCAGAAAGTTTCCTTCTTATCAGAAGGTTCCGAGTCACAAGGAGCATACACTACAACAATTACAATTCTCTGAAGTTTCACTTTCAAACGAATCCAGAGAATTCTCTCACTTATGCAACTATAATGAATCAAGTTGTTCTTCATCTTTTTACTTAAAATCACACCTACACCCGCCTGTCCTCTCATATTATCCAATACTCCAGACCACACACTCACCGTTTCATTCATTTCTTCTACCCCAATTTCCTTCTTTTTGGTTTCACTTACACACAGCACATCCAGTCTATACTTATTCATCTCCTCAATCACCTCACTCATCTTGCCATTTATACCTCTAGTATTCCATACACCAATCTTACATTCACTCAGCAGAGATCTCTTTCTCATACGCCGTTTAGAAAGTCCAGGTCGATTCCGTGGTGGATCGTCCTTCTCAAGTGTGGTAGGTCCACCATATCCCACACTTGAGTCATTCTTAATATTTCTTTTTGTCTTTTTAATCAGGTAAGTACATCAGTGTGGGGGATTAGCCCACAGCTGAGGGTTCCAGTTGGTCATTCAACCTAAGGATTCTGGAACAAAACCCAGTGAGTTGAGGTCTTTTCGCCAATGTCACACAGAACTAGCTTGCACCTCTCCTAGATTCACAGAGGCCTAGTTGCTGTTGTGTGTGCCATTGTTACCACGGAGCGCCCCGAGGAAGCAAACCCATCGCTCACTACGACCGCCCGTATGGTACCTTTATGTAACTCCAATTTTTAAGTTTTTATGTGTCCCTTCAATTAGAATAAATGTAATTCCACATTGTTTTACAGCAAATCCATTGTTAGCATTGGCATTATTCTGTTCCATTTACAGGGTTCATACTCTTTTTTGAAAATGGAAATTAAAGAGTTCTTAAGGACCTTCAGGCTATTTTTAAGAACCTTTAAATATTTTTTAAGGACTTCATAATTGCTACATGCAAATATACACAATATACAAAATGTGAGTTAACTATTACAACATAAGTCATTTTAACACAATAAATCAATTTTGTTGAAACTAATGAATATTCCATTGCACAAATATATGAATTAAAATTAGTTCAACTAAAATAAACCTAAATACTCCAACAGAAAAACCAACTAACTTAAAAGTTCCTTACATACATTATTTACTGGTAATACTGAATCCATTATTTGTCCTGAAGCATATCTTTGCATCTACAGAACTAACACTCTGCTTCTTCGTATTGTGGTGTGAAGCATAAAATTTATTTACTTTGGAATTTCAATTTTCAACAAATTTTCACCCATTAATTACGGTTATAGGCCCATCTTTGTGGTTTCGGAAACTTTTTAAATTTGCATTTGTTTTTCCTTCAAAGTTTATCCGAATTTATATATTTTTTATTAATTTACAAATTCATTTTAACAAAAACAGTATTACAAATACAGCTTAGAACTTCATATGGCTGTGATTGTCAGTCTTTAAAATTTTTGGTATCTTTACCTTTCCATTCAATAACTTAATTCCTTCCATTAGAATTACTTTTACAAATATGTACGGACACAGGCTAAGAAACTAAATGCATTAATTCTGTGGGTGGCATCACTACAAGTGCTGCAGCTGGAAAAATAACACTTTTATAAAAATGCAGCACAGCTCGTTAGACCTGTTTTAGGTTAATGAAGCAAGTAAACACACTATCTAAATCAAATCGAAACACACAAGTTCATCGTAACTTAAATCATATAATCGGAATTGAAAGCCTTAAGTTCAATAAAAATGTTTGCATAAATTTCAAAACTACATTGGCAGAATTCAAAGAATCAAAACTGAACAGTAAAGCACTTTCTTTTAAGTATGGATTTATTTATTTTTTTATTTACTACACAGCTTCCGAATTCCCAAATCTGGAGAAAAATTTGGTTTTCGTAGATTTGGATGAATAACACTTTTTTGCGTGTGTAACTGTTGCACTTTTATTTTTATTTTATTTTTTAAATTCTGCAGCTGTAGCACTTGTAGTAACTTCTTCCATACACTTAATGCAGGTTGATTTTCAACATTTGGCAACAGCAGGGGTGTTAGTGCCCCTACCATGTTTTGGAGCAATTCTTGGAGCAGGGAAATATACAATTTGGAGCAGAAAAGTTGGGTTTTGGAACGAGAACGTTTTCATTTTGGAGCAGAACTCAGGTTTTGGAGCAGCTAATGATAGTATTTTTAATTGTTTTAAGTCCATGCTGTGCTTTAAGTTATGTTTATATACTGAATTACCATTATTTTATGAACTATGAAAAAATGTTATATTTCAGGTTTGTTGACATTTTAGTGCTTCTCTTACGACTGTTAATTAGCATTTCTGTCATTCCTACAGTGAGATAAATGGGAAAACAATTATACTACCCACGATTTATTGAAAACTACATGACCTGCAATATTTTAAGCGTAACACATTAATATCAGGGATTTTCTTCTGAATGCATTTGTTTTGCTGTAACACAAATAGGATGCTGCCGTGTCCAAGAACTGTTGCTATTGATACTGAACGCTTGCGAAGAATAAATAATATCTAATTACTGTTTGTTGTTTGGTTGGTTTCTAGCAGCATATTTTTCGAGATTCATGGCATTCAGATTAAAATACATTATTTCTGAAACCAACCAACTGGCAAGCCACGCATACGTGGTTTGTGTGTTCATCACAAACTCCTAAGGTTTTCTGAAGGAAAGCATACCTTCGATATAAAAGGAAAACTAATGTAACATTTAATAATCAAATTGGAACCAAAACTATAAGATAACAGTGAAAACTATATGCATCATCTTTAAGCAGTTGCACCAGGATACTCTTCATACAATGCTTTTTATCAAGTAATTATCAATGTCAAACTTTTGTTGTTGCTGTGAATAATTACAACTGGAGCCAAAACTATAAGATGATAGTGAGATTTAGTAAAGTTGGTTAGATAAAAGCTGCTTCTATCGCTTAACGCTTGCACAGTGAAGTTTTGGCACGAGACCTCCCCCCACCCCCTCTTCTTCAGTAGTGGAATCGGTGTATGACTTTTTTGCTATTGCTGTCTGAAAGAGCCACTGTTCTTGCATACATGGGATCCTGCATGTATGGACATGGACATTAAGCAGACGATTGCGAGTTAGTAAGTGGTTCAACGCACCTTCCATCTGGAAAAAGAAAAGTGTGAGGGTGAAGATGTTCCCCAAGGTAGATCAAAATGAGAAAAAGAAAACCTCCTAAAAATTCTGATCCCTAAAACGTACGGGGCAAAATTCAGACTTTAAGTAAGAACCAAAAGATCAGTATTCCTGATAATTGATTACAAGTTATGCGATATAAACAATCCTTTCATTTATCCATAGCGCTCGTGAGCGATTTTAATTAACATACATGAGACTGACGAAGAAAAAAACAAAGCTGTACTTTTTAATTTGGTGTAAAATCAGACTGCATGGTGAGAAAGTGTGAATATTACAAAGCATGAACAAAACTGAATCGTTTACTGTAATTTATTTATGAAAATATTTAACTAGATCACACCACTGTATTCACTATTATAAAATTATTGAATTGCAAAACAAATAGGGTGGTTTTGAAAGAGAGCTTCAAACAGTTTTTTCCTGGTTTTGTTCTCGTACTTGCTAAAACATTAGCTCTGGTTTTCTCTTGCGAGCAAACCCTACTTTTTCTCAGCAAGTTCCACGGCCATATTTGTCTTTTTTGTTTACTCTGCCACTGCACAGCATCCACTGTTTATTTATTTTTTCTGCTCATAGTTTTCCCTTTACCATTTTTCTTTGTTACTTTTCTTTCTCTTTTTTGTTTTTTTTTATTCCCTCAGATGACAATTTTATCCATCAAGCTTAAAGAACTTTCAGCCTGAGAACCATGAATTCGGATATCAGAGCTTTAACTATTTTAGATAAATGGTGTAATTTTCAGAGAATGAATACTTTTTTTTTTAACACCATGCATCAATTCTTACAAATTTCTAAACTTCGTCACTTCTGTTTCGGAAAATTTCCTCTCACCCTTATCAAGCTAAAATGCACACACATTTATGAGGGTGATGATTTTTAACAACTACATAGGAGTGGAAACATCGTGGGGAAGGGGGGGGGATACAATTACGGAAGAAATATTCGCTCCGTCTGACTTCAGTTTTCGGAAATTTATCCAGCATTTTCAAGCTGAAATACAAATACTTATGGTATAAAACAATATCTAACAATACTGGGTAGAGGAAACATCGCGAGAAAAAAAAATTACGATTACCAGAGAAATCTTACCTCCGTCTACTTTCCGTTGAATCGATTTCGTACATAGTCCAAATGATAACAAAAAAAGACGGAATTCCTCGAATCAGCGTAAGAATCTCGTCACCGAAGATTACGGGGAACCTTTCTGGCGGCCTAACTTCCGTTTTCGGAAATCGTTGCCTACAATTTCAAGCTGAAATTATGCAATGAAATTATATTTAACAATACTGAACAGAAGCAACATCGCGAGAGAGAAAAATACGATTACGGTAAAAATTTGCACTTCGTTTAACTTTCGTTTCCGAACGTTTAAAAAGACAAAACAACGTCCCTAGACGGAATACGACCCCCCCCCCGCCCTTCCCAAACTAATATCCCAAAAATTTCTTCACTTTTGAATCGATCTTGAAAATGACAAAAAAAAAAAAAAAAAAACGGAGGGGACTCCGCGAATCCTCGGAAGTATCTCGCGTACGAATTAACCGCTGAATCGATTTCGAATGTCGTAAGATAACACTAAAATATCGATGACCAGTAAATTTTAACTTTTGGCGCAAAATTGGTGCAGATTTCGTCGAAATGGCGATTTTTTAGCAGAATGGCGCAAGAACAACGTTTTGGCGCAGGCTGGCATAATTGGCGCAGGTCTGGCAGCCCTACAATAGTGTATAGGTGTAAAAGCTAAAACAAACTGCAGTAACAACAAGACACCTATGAAATTTCCTTCAAAATTTTTACTTCTATTATACATCTTTTTTTGCTCTTAAACTTAAAAAAACAGTAATGCAATTTAACAATGACTGCAAGGAAATTATGTTATGTACATATTCACTTTTTTGAGGTCAAACAAAGGACATGGGCCTACAATGAAATCAATTTTTCAGCTCCTTTTTTGCAGCTACTGACATGGTAATTTCTGCCGATTCTTCATTTTTTTCCTTTATTAATTTTCGAAAACTATTTGATTGAAGGAAGCAGTTCATATCTCTCATCAATTCCCCTTGGGCGGCAAGGTCATCTGCACGTTTTTTCTACTTTCAGTTTTTTCATACTAAGCATTTGCAATTCCTCCTCAATCAATTTACGTTTCCTCCCAGATGTTGCTTGGCACATTTTTTTTTTTTCGGCATCTAAATATTGAACATATTTCTGTCTAGCTGAAAAGACAGAAGCTCTAAGCTCTTTACTTAGTACCACATTCTCTAATAAATAACAGAAGATAACGATCTGAACTGCACTGACCACGCGCAAAGAAAACAAGAAGCCAGCAATAAATCTAATCTAAACCAAAGGGGATTTGAAGGTAGCTGGTTGGCAAACTGCCAAAAGCAATACAGAACATGAGTAAACTTTTGCTACATGCAATCTAGTGACGTAAAACCATCATCCATCATCGGTAGGCTAATGAAACCAGCTGGCCTGCGTAACGCGCCTATTTCTTTGGTTAAAAAAAATTACGACCTTTTTAACGACCGAATGTAATATAATTACGATGTTTTCAAGGACTTTTTAAGAGCCCTTAAAAACAGAACAGAAATTAAGGAGTTTTTAAGGGCCCTTAAAAAAGGTAAATGGAAATTAAGGAGTTCTTAAGGACAGTATGAGCCCTGATTTAGTCTCTTTTCTGAAGTGAGTGAGTGTGCGTGCGTGCGTGCGTGTGTGTGTGTGTTTTGTCTCCGAACCTTACATTCACAGAGCTATCATAATTTAATGTAATCACATTGCTATGAAGAATATGTAAATATTTTGGAAACAGCTTCTTTACTTAGTTTACTTAGATTTCTTCTTGCGAAAAACAGTATCCTAATCATAAATTTTGAAAATAAAATAAACATTACAACCTCCAGACTTGACAAATATCTAATTTTCTGCCTTTATCCTTACCATTCTTAAAAAAGATTATCTCACACACACACAGGTTGGCAAGACGTGGAAAACGAGGACTATGTGTTTATGCCATCAAACCGAGGACCCGAAAAACTCGTTGAAATAATCACTTTTCTTTGAAACTATGAATGAATTAGGCATCTTATTGTGTTCCATAATCTAGTGGGACAATTTATATTTGCGCAATATTAATATTTTAAGTATGTATTTTCTCAATGTAACCGAGGACCTGTGTAACCCACCCCTTAGTACACACACTTTCAAAGCGAGGACTTCGTTACACACCGTCGAAACGAGGACCTAGATTGCACTCCGTCAAAACGAGGACTTGAATTCAAACATTTAATCAAAGGGAATCGGTATTAAGAAATAACAGACTTCTGATTTCTATGCTGAAACTGAACCGATACATTTCATACATCAAAATCCTTTCCCTAAAAAATGACTTAAAATATTTTAATTTATGAATCAAAGATTCTGTGACAGCCACTATTACTACGTCACATTCCCGCCATAAGATACACACGAATCGTACATACATCGTACGAGAGGAAAATACACTATGGATGGGCTGGACAGCGCTGTTTTTAGTAATAAAGTCTCATCAGTAGCCCTAGCCACAGTATTTAATCCTGTCATACGCATTTTATACATCTGACATTCACCTTTCAAACCTTAGTGGTGACTAATTTTCAATTAAGGCAGAAAAAAAGATAAATTTGTTATAAAATGAATAAAACAGAAAACGGGAAATGCGACAGGATGTCAAAAAACAGATGCGTGTTAAATATCTCAAGTTTCGCAACTTATTTTCAGATTAGTATTTTTTACAATATTTATTAGAAATGGATAATTTTAACATAAAAAAATGGATGATTAAATCACTTTCCGTATTTCCCCGTAAGTACTACAATCTAGAGAAAAAGCATAGCGAAGGTAGGTAACAGTGGAAATTTGGGTGTATTTTCCATCCAATTTCCTACTCTCTCTATATATCATTTAAAATATATAGAGTAGCAACAAATTTTTTAGTCTATACTCTACATATTTTTAGTTTGTAATATAATCTAATTCTCTACATATTTAAACATATATCATAAACCATTAAAACGACGACCTTTACCCTGTACCATCAAAACGAGGACACATTCACACTCCATCAAATCGAGGACCTATATCATATACCATCAAAACGAGGACATATTCACACTACATCAAATCGAGGACCTATATCACATACCATCAAAACGAGGACATATTCACACTACATCAAATCGAGGACCTATATCACATACCATCAAAACGAGGACATATTCACATTCCATCAAAACGAGGACATATTCACATTCCATCAAAGCGAGGACCTGCATCACACACCATCAAAACGAGGACATATTCACACTCCATCAAATCGAGGACATATTCACACTCCATCAAATCGAGGACATATTCACACTCCATCAAATCGAGGACCAATAGCACATACCATCAAAACGAGGACATATTCACACTCCATCAAAGCGAGGACCTATGCCACACACTATCAAAACAAGGAACTATATCACACCATATCAAAACGAGGACCTTTATCACGCACCATAAAAACGAGGCCATAATGTATTCACACTACATACCAACGACGATCTGTGTCACGCATTATCAAAATGAGAGTTTCATAACAAATGTTTCTTATTGTAATTGCGGTTCCCGGAATTTGAAGATTAGTTCAATACTGCTTATCCCCTAACCTAAGTGAAAAGTAGAAGAACAAATAGAAGAATGATTAAAAAAATAGAGGAACTCTGGCATGTCTCCAATTTCGAAATGTTAATTTTGCCATTCGTTTGTACTTTCGTTTGCTCTGGATTGTACATGCCTCCATGCCTACCTCTCAATTTAAAAATTTTGACTATCCTATTAATTTGTATTACAAAAATATTATTTTGTTTCTACAGGTACCAGTAAGGAGCTATTCGACTTGTAAAATAGGGCCTGACGAAATGACAGACCCTCATTTTTAAATTTCAAAACTGTTCACGAATCAAACCTTTTTTAGGAATTAACACACATTATGAATTATTGCTTTATTAGTTCTGTAAAATACATTTTGTTTGTTTGTTTTTAACAGGATTGTTGCAACATTTTAAACTGGATTATTGCCCATTTTTTTCATCCAAAAATATATTTTTTTTATTACAAGCAAGAATTTTCAATCTATGTTGCAAGATTTTTCTTTTCATGTGTCATTCATTTCTTTCAGTTAGGGTTAAGCATCCCAAAATACCGTATTTTAACATTTTTGCTGAGTTTGCTTTAATAAAAAAGGCAAAGTGCTTTTTCTTTTCCAGGAATTTTTATCCTTTTGTATGTGCTTGTAAACAGGGTCATACCGAAGTGGGGGGTTAGGGGATGACCCCCCCCTCTAAATGACATAAAAGTTTACACTGTTTAACTAGGGGAAATATGCAGCCAAGAAGGGGGGAATTGAAGATCACAGAAACAAAACAAACAAAACAAGTTTGTAAAATCATGCAATGCATTGATTATAATACGCTTTCCAACATACCAGAAATCATTACTCAAGTTATCACTCGAGTTATGAGAATAATGGCTGTGTAATAAATCTCGGTCCTGTGCCCTTACCTTGGATCCCATTTCGATGATATTCAACAGAACCGGTTTGGTATACCTAACATGATAAAATTTTGTCTCAATCGAAGCATTTTTATGTAACTTATGATGCATAAGGGCTATGGAATAGATCCCGCTCCTGTGTCCTAACCTTTGTCCCCATTTCGCCTATTTTCAATACAATTCGTCCCCAGGCAAGCCCCTACAACATACTAACATTTTATCCAAATCGAAGCATTCATTTTTACGTAAGTTATGACGCATAATGGTGATGGAAGTGATTCCGCTTCTATGTCCTGACCTTTGACCCCATTTCACCCATTTTCAATTGGTTTTGTCGCCAGGAGGTCCTCTACGGCATACTAAAATTTCATCGAAATTTAACCTTTTTTACGGTAGTTATGACGCATAAAAGCAGTGGAGTGGATCCCGCTCCTACACTGGCGGAAAGTAAAAGAAAAAGAACACCAAGAAGGAGATGTCTGATACCAACGAAATTTATACAGCATAATAACCGAATACAGAGGATAACGTGATCAAAACATTACGGCTAAATACAGCTGCATTTTCTGGTAAACTGAAAAATAACATTTCCATGTAACATGGTTAGTACGAGGTTGAACCGCCATGAACTGCGTCACACTGTGCAATTCTGGCACGGAGTCTGTCGTACAGATGTTGGATGTAAGTTTGGGGTATTGAGTTCCAAGCATCCTCAACCTGGACGCGCAAATCGGGGATGGTCGTGGCTGGCCGTCGAGACCGGATAAGTCGTTGTCCCGTAAAATCCCACACGTGATCAATGGGGGACAAATCCGGTGAACGTGCAGGCCATGGAAGTTGTCTCACACCCTGAAGTGCACGTTGCGTTGCACGTGCCGTGTGTGGGCGTGCGTTATCTTGCTGGAAAACACCACGATGGACCGACCTTACAAATGGCACAACAACGGACTGAATGATGTTGTTGATGTAGGAGGTGCTGTTTAACGTACCTGGTACAAACACTAGTTGTGTACGGGTGTGATAGCTGATTGCTCCCCACACCAGACCAGGTGTAGGCCCTGTGTGTCGCTGGCGGATGCAAGAAGGGTGGAGATGCTCCCCTGTGCGAACACGCATATGGCCACCGGTGGCTCCCAAGCAGAATCTGCTTTCATCGCTGAACACGACAGATGGCCATTGCGTTCTCCAGTGCAGACGTTGGCGACACCACTGCAGCCGTTCCTGACGGTGGGCTGGAGTCAGAGGTACACATGCCAGAGGCACACGTGCTCGTAGTCCTGCATCCAATAGACGGTTGCGGATTGTTCGCACAGTCACCTCAGGTGCAACCGCAGCTCGGATCTGCGTCACAGTGGATGTTCTGCTTGACACCGCCGCTCTTCTTATGCGTCAATCGGTCCGCTCATTAGTCCGTCTGTGACTGCGGGTTCCACGTCTTCTCGTGTGGGAATGTTCCTTGGACCATCTACGCCACCATTGTAGCGCCACCGATACTTCCGGTCCAATTCCGCTCCGCAATACGACGATACGACCACCCGGCCTCGCGGAGTGCGACTAGACGACTTCGCTCAAAGTCCGATAACTGCTGAAATCGTACACGTCTTCCATGTCCAGGCATTGCAGCTTCTTCAGGGTCTTCGCACGTGTCCGTACACCGACGCCTGATTACATTCACTTCGGCGTACTCCTTAAAATACCACCGAGAATAATTTGCATATTATGCCGTGCTGTGGCGTAAGCGCTCACCGGTTGGTCCCGAAATTAACATCACACTTACGTAATCTCGAAACAATTAACATATGTAAATTTCATTATCGTCCGCCAATTCCTTCTTGCTGTTCTTTTTTCACTTTCTGGCAGTGTATGTACTGACCTTTGACCCCATTTCGTTTACTTTAAATAGGGTTCCTTCTCAGGTGATCCCTTACCAGACACTAAAATTTCATTGAAATCGAACAATTGTTACGCGAGTTAGCGTGCGGACGGACTTACGCACACACGCGTGACGTATTGAGGCAGATGGGAATCGCGAACATCTGCTCGCAAGAGTGTGACGTCATAAAACGTTAATAGGATCCACACACAACACGTGACGTAATGAGACAGATGCTGTGACCGCGCGCCAACATTCTCAAACGCGAGATTGTGACGTCATAAGATTTCTAAGCATTGGTAACAATAATGGAACAACGCCATGACACTGAAAACGTTATAATTCATGGTGGCTATTTAACCCACTAAACGAATTCTACTAAAGTCGAGATCAAGCTAAATCAATTTCTAGTACCGGAAAACGATAGGTTAGCGACTTTCATCAAAATTCTTAGAGCCGTTTTCAAAATAAAATGTATATACATACATACAAGAATTGCTACTTTAAGGTGGACGTCAAAGAATTTTGCTTCCTATACTTCCAATAGAAAAACTTCTGCACACATTTTCTTCACAATTAATGCGTTCCCAAAGATGAAAATTTGAACATCGTATAAAATAGCTTCATTTCATAACTTGAATACTTAATATTTTCTAAACCATAACCGTAATTATGTAATCCAACATTTATTTGTCCACTGACGTCATCAAAGTACAGGTCGCGCCACGTTTTCTCTGGTTTCAACACCACCAAAGGAAAAGTTATTGATTTTTAATATAATTATGGTTATGTCTTAGAAAATATTAAGTTTTCCAAGTTATAATATGAAGTTATTTTAATCGATGTTCGAATTTTCATCCTTGGGAACACATTAATTGTGAAGGAAATGTGTACAAAAGTTTTTCCATTGGAAGTATAGGAAGCAAAATTACTTGACGTCCACCTTAATAATATGGGATAATGGGGATGGAATGGATCGCAATCCTATGTCCAGACCTTTGACCACATTTCGCCCATTTTCAATAGGGTTCGTCCCCATGTGGTCACCTACTACATACTGAAATTTCATTGAAATCGAACCATTTTTACGCACGTTGTGACGCATAAGGGCAATGGAATGCATCCCGATATTATGTCCTGACCTTTGACCCCACTTCACCCATTTTGAATAGGGTTCGTCCCCAAGCGGTCTCCTACCACATGGTAAAATTTCATTGAAATCGAACCATATTTACGCAATTTATGACGCATAAGGGCAATGGAATGATTCCGCTCCTACGTCGTGACCTTTGAACCCATTTGTCCCATTTTCAATAGGGTTCATCCCCAGGTGGTCCCCTACCCCATACTAAAATTTCATCGAAATCGAACCATTTTTACGCTAGTTACCGTGCGGACGGACGTACAAAGCTGGAGCATATACGTTTCTTCGACCTACGGTTGGAAAGCGTAAAAAGAAAGGGGATTTGTGCTTATGTGGCGATGTGCACACACAGAAGTGAATGATGGAATTTTTAGATCCTTGTTAAGGTTTCGAGTGGATTCGGGAGATATTTTTCTCCAGAACCATTTTCAAACAGCTGAGGAAAATTCTACGTACACCAGCCCAAATATACAGAATGAAATCATCGAAATATGCAGAATCATACAGGGACAGGGATACATTGAAGACAAAATTCAGGCAGAAAAGCATTTTGCCGTTCTTACGGACGAAATGACGGACATTTCTTGTACGGAACAAATGTCATTATGCGTTCGTTAGGTAGACAGCGCGAGCAAATCTGTGAGAGCCGATTTCTTAGGATTTGTTCTAAAGATTTCTTAGATTTGTTGGAATAGCGGTTTCAATTCTGTCAATCATAAAAAAATTTGGCCTTGACCCTGAAAATATGATTTGCCAAGGCTACGATAGCCCTGCAACAATGAGTGGCCGGTTGAATGGTGTGCGCACATATCCACGCGCATTGTACGTTTACTGCAGTGCACACTCCACTTTTAAGATTTTTCTATGTTGCTGATAAATTATTATACTTATCAACACAAAAATTCATATTTAGAAGTTTCTGATGAAATTTTAGTAGAAATCAGGGAACTATAATTTTTCAAGACATCGCCTTCATTATTCTCATTAATTTTGTGATTAGATTTAAAATATAACGTTTGCAATTTTGCGTTAATTCAAATAACTAACTTCTGAAATTTTTTTCTATTTTCCCATTTGCCCGAGCTACGTAAGTTTATTTTAAAAATTTTATATTTAGCTTTTATAAATCATAAAATAAAAATGTTTATATGAGTATTAGTACGATAAGTACATTTACAAAAACAAGTGTTCCCACACTACGCCTCCTGTCCCAAAATTCAGAACCAGTGATCTATATATTTGTATAATAGCCCTCTTATTGACAAACACTTTCGTGGGGGGGGGGCGACGTAACGTATTAGATTATCTTTGTTGCCCGAGACAGAAATCTGCTGTTTTGTCCCGAGAAATTTTATTATAAATTTTAGCTGCTTTTTACTTTCTCATTGAAATTGTAAGCACTAGAAAAGAGGAGTGTAAAAGTGTGACAATTAAAATACATATCGACTTCGAGTTTTCATGATATCCACGGGCTTTAAAAATTTGTAAAGTTTGGCATTTTCGTTAAACAAAAGGTCTACTGTTTTTTTCTTTCTTTCTTTCTTCTTTTTTTTTTTTTTTCATAGTCACCGAAAAAAAATGAACAACGATTGATGAAAAATAATGATGAGGTCCCATTCGACTGCATCGCTGTTCACTTGGAATCCTTCCGTTTTGCGAAATTGTTGATTACAAAAGCAGGTATATCCAAAGACAGGTGTGCGGATTAGAAATTACTTTTCGGAGAAGTTGACTCCAAAAGGGAAGGATGGCTTAGTCCTTTAGCCTTTGTTTTCTAAATAGTCCTTTAGCCTTTGTTTTCTAAATAGTCCTTCGTCACCCCTCTGCTACAACCAGCCATGGCTACAACACTTTACCAGCTTATTATCTGATTCAGCACAAGTGGATTTCCCTTTGTGGGACTACGGCTACCTCACCCATGGCAGTTTTGCAGGATTGCCTTGTTCGGGGTCGAAAAGCTATGAAAAAATTTGGGCTCCAGCGTGCTTGAGCTGACATACTTTGGGTTCCTCGGGATAGGGCTTTTAACCCTTACTCTACCACAACGCACAATACGCCCGGACATTCAGACCACCACAAGCGCCCAGATCTCCCGACGCTTCTTCCCATACTCCTTTTTTCCAATCTGCTTTATTCCCATACGGTTTTATACTGCGCCAATAAAAGGGGGGGGCTTTGCCTGCTAGAACAGAAGTTACTCACCTTTTAAGGGGAATTCACCTGTTTCATAGCTGTTAGCGGCGTGCAAATCTGTGGAAGAATTGATCAAGTTCATGCGCATTGCGTATTAATCAGATTTCAGCCATTTTCAACACATTCCTTCGATATGCACCATTTTTTCTCCATGGAGTTTTTAAGTAAAATTTCGCATCGTAGGTGTCCCTTCAAACAAACTAAAATTTCGACGGAATTGAAGGCTCCTGTACGTAAGTTTCGAAGAACATAACTGAAACCAGATGAAAATTTCCGGAAAAAGCGCGTAACCAAAAAACATATTTTTACGTGTGACGGATCATGTTGTACGTGTTAATTTCGTCCAACGTTCTCTTAGTCTAATATTCACTTCGTCCCGTGTTCATTTCTTCCACCGTTCACTATGTCCACATTCATTTCGTCCTCAGAATGAATGGAATAAGGTCGAAATTTTGTGTTTTCATGGAATTTTTGTTCTAGGCAGAAGAAAAGGTCTGAGGACATTCCTTGCATGCGATTTTTTTCCTGTCTGAGTTGCTCGATTAAAATATAACGATTTTAAATGTTATTTGAAGTAAAATAAGGAACTTAACTTTGAAGAACTTTTTAACTCTTTTGTGTGGTACGGTGTCAATCACTACAGCATGACTCACGCTATGTTCGGAAAAGGACTATGAGGTGGGATTTTTTAATAACGCTGGACTTTTACTTAGGTACTAAATAAATATTTACATAAGATGCCAAGTTATTAATATTTCTCTTTTACTTACTGAGGCACTGAATACTAATTACTATGCCTCATGTGTAGGCCCTTTTGACAGTTTTTGCTCTGCCGATGTCATATTCAAAACGTTTACGTATTCATTCAAGATAATAATATTGTGCTTTTACTGAGGCACGAAATATTAATTCATAATCCCTAGGCTTAGGCCGTTTAATCAGTTTTTATTCTACAGATGTCATATTAATAACGTTTACCTATCAACTCAAGGTAATAATATTGCGTTTTTACTTAGGCACTAAATATTATTTCATATGCCCTTGGCCTAGGCGTGTTTCACAGTTTCTATTCTAATCACGTCATATTCATAACATTTACACATCAAATCAAGGTAATAAAACTGCGCATTTGCTCAGTCGCTAAATATTATTTCATAGGTCCTATGCCTAGGCCTTTTTTACAGTACTTAATAGAATAAGTACTACTTATTCTACGGAGGTCACATTCATAATGTTTACGTATAAACTCAAGGTAGGCACTAAATATTATTTCATGAACCCTAAGCCAAGGCCATTTTCACAGTTTTTATTTTAACCATGTCATATTCGTAACGATTACATATCAAATCAAGTTAATAATATTGCGCTTTTTGCTCAGACACTAAATAATATTTCATAGGCCCTAGTCCTAGGCCTTTTTTACAGTATTTATTCTACGGATGTCATATTCATATTGCTTACGTGTCAAGTCAGGCTAATAATATTGCGCTCCGTTCAGGCAGTAAATATAAATTAATAGGCCCTAGGCCTAGAATTTTTTCACAGTTTTTATTCTAACCATATAATATTCGTAACGTTTACGTATCAATTCAAGTTAATTATACTGCGCTTTTACTTTGACACCAAATATTGTTTAATAAGCCCCAGTGCTAGGACTTTTTTACAGTATTTTTCTACGGCTGTCGTATTCATAACGTTTACATATGAAATTAGGGTAATAATATTGCGCTTTTGCTCATTTATTAAATACTATTTCATAGGCCTGAGCGCTAAGCCTTTTTTACATTGTTTATTCTGCGGATGTCATATTCATAATGTTTACGTATCAAGTCATGGTAATAATATTGCGCTTAGGCATTAAATGTTATTTCACAGGCCCTATGCCTAGGCCTTGTTTACAGTTTTTTTTCCACAGATGTCATATTTATAATCTTTACCTATCAACTCAATGTTGCGCTTTTACTTAGGCACTAAATATTTCATATGCCTTAGGCCCATTTTCACAATTTATTCCAACCACGTCACATTCATAACGTTTGCGTATCAAGTCGAGGTAATAATATAACGCTTTTGCTCAGGCACTAATTATTATTTCATATGCCCTAGGCCTCTTTCACAGTTTTTATTCTAACCATGTGTGATATTCGTATAACGTTTACATATCAACTCTAGTTAACAATACTACGTTTTTACTTAGGCATTAAATATTATTTTGTAGGCCCTAGGCCTTTGCCTTTTTTGCAGTTATTATTCTGCGGATCTAATATTCATAACGTTTAGATATCAAGTCTGGGTATCAATGTTGCGCTTTTGCTTAGGTACTAAATAATAATTATTAAGCGACTATGTCTTTTCCCATATCTTTGGGGGGAAAAGTACGTAAATGAAAAACATCTCGGTTGGTTTTGTTTTTTTTAGTCGTCTTTGAGCACGTCTTTTGTAAAAACAGATCGTGCTTATGCTATCACTTTGTTGCATTTACCTTGTGGAACACTATGGGTTTGTATTTGAGAAATTTTGTGGTTCACAGCTCTGTCACTAGGTGGTGCTAATGTAGTTCTGTTTAGAGTTGTATCTTCGCTTCAAAAGTCCTACTGAGAATTTTGTATTTTTTACTGTATGCCATTCGCTACAATAGAGATGTGGAGCATCACCCTCTCTAAAGAAATTCACAGGGTACGGAGAACTGGACACCGGAGAACTGACCTCATTGAAATTTCAGTGCAATAAAATTGTAATGAATAAACAAATATCGTGTGGCAATATTTCCCACTACTTGAGCAAATATTGTTCACAAAACATTCTTTTTAATATTTCATTCTCAATATGAAATTTAGACATTTACATGATTTTCGGCCCAAAGACAAAGCGGAGAGCTGACCCCCGGAGAAGTGACCACAAAAATTTTAAGGAGCCGTACAAAAATTTCGTTTTCGACTGCTTCATGGCCACGTCCCCACAGGTTGGTTATCTGAATCACATACAGTTTCCACAATTTCGTATTTTCTTAACTGCGATATTTAATGTAATTTTTTATTAAAAAGAATGTTTATAATCTACAACCCAACAAAAGAACTTCAGGGTATAAAAACAACCCTCAACTAATTCTTGGAGAGCATGTGCTAACTCGGGAAACCTGGCAGGGTGTGAAGGCTTAATGCCAAAAATGTAAAATATAAAGAATTTTTGATCTGATTCAGAGATTTTCAGCATTTACAAACAATACAACTCAACACATTATTTACGGGCATATGCTAACGCAGGAAATCTGTAGGGGGGAATATAAAGAATTTGTAGACCGATCGGGAGCTTTTCAGCGTTTACAAAGTACAGCTAAATAAATTCGCTACGAGCATCTACTAACGCAGGAAAACTGTCGGAGGGGGAGGGGGTAATGACGAAAATATGAAATATAAAGAATTTCTGGTTCGATCTGGAGATTTTTAGCGTTGTTATAACCAAATGAAACAATTGCACCAGAGTTATAAACAATTCACCAAAGTTATATTCAAATGTTAATCGGTACCAAAGTTATATTCAATATGAAATACGTGTTAATGTTATGAACAATGGAACACGTGTTAATGTCACCAATGTTAAATACAATGGGTTAATTGCAGCTATGTTATATTTATTATTATGAACAAATTATATGTGCATCGATTACAGATTATTTACCGATTAAATTGAATTTTGTTCTACACTGATCGTATATGGACAAAAACGTGCCCCTTATATGTACTGGCATATAATAAAGCACGGCGTTGTGATTCACCTTTATCCCGTCATTGGAATGATGGGGAAATAAAGGTGCCGCTCGTGAAAGAAATTAGAAACAAACACATATCTTAGTTTTCGCATACCTTAATTTATGTCTTGTGTGGTTATAAGGAAAACAAACAGGAATCTTATGTGGAAGTAATCAAATTGGTTTACTACTTGAGAGTTGGGAACACTAAGTTACCAAGTGCGTGGGTGCAGCCGTTAAGAATACCTTACACATAATATTTATTATTATTACGATTTTGCTCTACAATGTCTCCGATCATTTCTGCATACATATATATATATATATATATATATATAGGGATGTAAGGTCAGGTGATGCGTAACATCACAGCCTCTCCTTGACAAATGTCAACCCCGCCTTCTCGTGGTGCATCCTGTTCCCACTAAAGGGGCTCTGACGACCGCCCATAGCGGTATAACTATACCATCGGGATCAGAGGAAATGCTATCCCACACTCACCAACCCGCTTGGCCAGCGTGGTGAGTTATGGCCAAACCCCTCCAAAATGATTCCACAACTTAAATCTTGGCCCTCAGTCTCCGGCAGCTGGAATGTACCTGGCCAAGGCAGCGGCCAGTGCGACATGAAGGCAGAGGGTGCTAAGAATCCCCGGAGGACCGGACTAGGCTGCCATCTGATGCTGACCTTGGCTACTTACAATGGACGCTCCCTATCTTCTGATTCAAGGCTTCTTGAATTGGAAGAGGAACTACAAAGGATCAAGTGGGACATCGTGGGGCTAAGTGAGGTAAGGAGAAAAGGAGAAGATCTCATCGAACTGAAAAGTGGACATCTCTTCTACTATCGTGGGACAGATACTGGCAGAACTAGTGGTGTTGGATTTATAATAAACAAGAAACTGAAGGATAAAGTTGTAGAAGTTGAAAGTTCCTCTGACAGAGCTGCACGACTTGTTATCCAACTCTCGAAAAGATACCAGGCTCAGATTATTCAAACTTATGCACCCACCACAAGTCATCCTGAAGAAGAAATTGAAGAATTTTATGAGGAAATTTGTCATCTAAATAATAAAGGTAAGCAGCACTTGAAAATAATTATGGGAGATTTCAATGCAAAAATAGGGCAACGGCAACAGAATGAAACTTCGGTAGGTAAATTCGGTCATGGCAACAGAAACCAGCGTGGAAATACTCTCGTTGAGTTTGCAGAGGCAGAAGGGTTTTTCATCTTGAACTCCTTCTTCAAGAAAAAGCCACACAGGAAATGGACATGGAGACATCCAAATGGGACGACAAGTGAAATGGATTTTATTATGTGTAACAAAAAATTCGTCATAGAAGACTGCAGTGTGCTAAACAAGTTCAACACAGGTAGTGACCATAGATTGGTGAGATGTAAGATGCACCTCAACACTAAACTTGAACGTGGCAAGCTCATAGGACAAACAAAATCTATTGACATAACCAACCTTAAAAAACACCATAATACCTTCAAGTTAGAACTGAAGAACAGGTTCTCTGCTTTAGAAGGCCTAACATCGGAAGAAGTGGACATCTCTGAAGTTAACAGAAAAGTAACCAAAGCTCTTATGGAAACAGCAACAAAATTAGCTGGGTCTAAGAACAAGTTGCATGTGAACAAATTATCAGGAAAAACCAAAATGTTGATGCAAAAAGAAGAGAGATGAGGACAACTAAAGAAGATGTGACTTCCAAAGTGGAATATATAGAGCTATGCAAGACAGTAAGAAAAAGTATCACTGAAGACGTAAGGAAATTCAACTGTGAACTAGTGAGGAAAGCAATTGAAAACAACCAAAGCCTAAAGATAGCAAAGGGACATCTCAGTAAGGGAAGAAAACAGATTATGGCACTGAGAAAAGAAGATGGTTCTGTAACAAGAAATAGAGGCGAAATTTTGACAAGAGTGAAAGATTTCTACTCCAAATTATATGAAAGGGATGATATATGCACTCCAGACATCATGAAAGATACCAGTACCAGAGTTCCTCCAGTCCTTCCAGCAGAAGTTGCACATGCAATCAAGAACATGAAGCGAGGAAAAGCTCCAGGAGAAGATGGAATTACTGTAGACATCATACAAGAAGCAAGTGGAGAAATCGAAACAGTACTCGCCCAAATTTTCACTCGATGCCTTAATGAAGGGAAGATTCCTGAGGATTGGAACACCGCTACAATGATCCTGCTACATAAGAAAGGTGACATTGAGGATCTCGGAAACTACAGACCTATCAGCGTCCTATCAGTAGTTTATAAAATCTTCACTAAAGTTCTTTCACACCGCTTGAAGGTAACACTGGACATGGCTCAACCGAGAGAACAAGCTGGATTCAGGAGTGGCTACAGCACAATAGATCATATCCACGTGCTGAGAGAACTAATTGAAAGAGCGAGGGAATATGAACTTCCATTGTGCATGGCTTTTATCGATTATGAAAAAGCCTTTGATTCGGTGAAACCATCAGCAGTTACAATGGCTCTGAAAACCTGCGGTATTGAAGATGCATACATTAATATTATTAATAACATCTATGAAAATGCAAGTGCAAAGATTAGGCTGTTTGAAAATACAACACACGTAAAAATTGGAAAGGGAGTGAGACAAGGTGACACCATATCTCCGAAGCTCTTTAATGCCACATTGGAGGGTGTTTTTCAGTCACTGAGCTGGGAAAACAAGGGGATAAAGATTAATGGAGATTATCTAACCCACCTTCGTTTTGCTGATGACGTAGTCATTTTTGCAACTACCCCATCAGAGCTGCAGAGTATGATCCAGGAACTTGCTGACAAGAGTAAAGAAGTGGGATTAAAAATGAACTTTCAGAAGACAAAAGTGATGTTCAATGCTTTTACAAGAAATGAAGATTTATCGATTGATGGAGAAAAGCTGGAGATAACAGACACGTACGTTTATCTTGGACAGCAGATATCAAGTGAGGGTCACATTGATGAAGAAATTAATCGGCGTACAAAACTTGCCTGGAGAGCTTTTGGAAGAAACAGCATAATTTTCAAGAGCAATATGCCATTATGTCTTAAAAGAAAAGTGTTTGATCAATGCATCCTTCCAGTGCTTACGTATGGTGCGGAGACGTGGACCTTAACTAAAAGAGACATACAAAGGCTGCAGACAACTCAAAGAGGCATGGAGAGGTGCATGCTTGGTGTAACCAGGAGAGATAAGAAGAGGAACTCGTGGATCCGAAAAATGACAAGAGTGGAAGACATCATGATCAGAGTTAAATCCCTGAAATGGCAATGGGCTGGACATACTGCCAGAAGGACAGATCATCGATGAAATTTTAGATTGGATTCCAAGGGACAGGAAAAGACCCAGAAGAAGACCACATGGGAGATGGGTGGATGAAATTCGAAAGTATGCAGGGGTGACATGGAGGAGACTGGCACAAGACAGACCGTTGTGGAGGAAACTTGGGGAGACCTTCGTCCAGCAGTGGATTGATAATGGTTGACAATGATGATGATGATATATATATATATATATATATATATATATATATATATATATATATATATATATATCATCATCATCATCATCATCATTGTCAACCATTATCAATCCACTGCTGGACGAAGGTCTCCCCAAGTTTCCTCCACAACGGTCTGTCTTGTGCCAGTCTCCTCCATGTCACTCCCGCATACTTTCGAATTTCATCCACCCATCTTCCATGTGGTCTTCTTCTGGGTCTTTTCCTGTCCCTTGGAATCCAATCTAAAATTTCGGCTGTCCATCGATGATCTGTCCTTCTGGCAGTATGTCCAGCCCATTGCCATTTCAGGGATTTAACTCTGATCATGATGTCTTCCACTCTTGTCATTTTTCGGATCCACGAGTTCCTCTTCTTATCTCTCCTGGTTACCCCAAGCATGCACCTCTCCATGCTGCTTTGAGTTGTCTGCAGCCTTTGTATGTCTCTTTTAGTTAGGGTCCACGTCTCTGCACCATACGTAAGCACTGGAAGGATGCATTGATCAAACACTTTTCTTTTAAGACATAATGGCATATTGCTCTTGAAAATTATGCTGTTTCTTCCAAAAGCTCTCCAGGCAAGTTTTGTACGCCGATTAATTTCTTCACCAATGTGACCCTCACTTGATATCTGCTGTCCAAGATAAACGTACGTGTCTGTTATCTCCAGCTTTTCTCCATCAATCGATAAATCTTCATTTCTTGTAAAAGCATTGCACATCACTTTTGTCTTCTGAAAGTTCATTTTTAATCCCACTTCTTTACTCTTGTCAGCAAGTTCCTGGATCATAGTAGCTCTGATGGGGTAGTTGCAAAAATGACTATGTCATCAGCAAAACGAAGGTGGGTTAGATAATCTCCATTAATCTTTATCCCTTTGTTTTCCCAGTTCAGTGATTGAAAGACATTTTCCAATGTGGCATTAAAGAGCTTCGGAGATATGGTGTCACCTTGTCTCACTCCTTTTCCAATTTTTATGTGTGTTGTATTTTCAAACAGCCGAATCTTTGCACTTGCATTTTCATAGATGTTATTAATAATATTAATGTATGCATCTTCAATACCGCAGGATTTCAGAGCCATTGCAACTGCTGATGGTTTCACCGAATCAAAGGCTTTTTCATAATCGATAAAAGCCATGCACAATGGAAGCTCATATTCCCTCGCTCTTTCAATTAGTTCTCTCAGTACATGGATATGATCTATTGTGCTGTAGCCACTCCTGAATCCAGCTTGTTCTCTCGGTTGAGCCATGTCCAGTGTCACCTTCAAGCGGTGTAAAAGAACTTTAGTGAAGATTTTATAAACCACTGATAGGAGGCTGATAGGTCTGTAGTTCCTGAGATCCTCAATGTCACCTTTATGTAGCAAGATCATTGTAGCGTTGTTCTAATCCTCAGGAATTTTCCCTTCATTAAGGCATCGAGTGAAAATTTGGGCGAGTACTGTTTCGATTTCTTCACTTGCTTCTTGTATGATGTCTATAGTAATTCCATCTTCTCCTGGAGCTTTTCCCTGCTTCATGTTCTTGATTGCATGTGCAACTTCTGCTGGAAGGACTGGAAGAACTCTGGTACTGGTACCTTTCATGATGTCTGGAGTACATGTATCATCCCTTTCATATAATTTGGAGTAGAAATCTTTCACTCTTGTCAAAATTTCGCCTCTATTTCTTGTTACAGAACCATCTTCTTTTCTCAGTGCCATAATCTGTGTTCTTCCCTTACTGAGATGTCCCTTTGCTATCTTTAGGCTTTGGTTGTTTTCAATTGCTTTCCTTACTAGTTCACAGTTGAATTTCCTTACGTCTTCAGTGATACTTTTTCGTACTGTCTTGCATATAGCTCTATATATTCCACTTTGGAAGTCACATCTTCTTTAGTTGTCCTCATCACTCTTCTTTTTTGCATCAACATTTTGGTTTTTCCTGATAATTTCTTCACATGCAATTTGTTCTTAGACCAAGCTAATTTTGTTGCTATTTCCATAAGAGCTTTGGTTACTTTTCTGTTAACTTCAGAAATATCCACTTCTTCCGATGTTAGGCCTTCTAAAGCAGAGAATCTGTTCTTCAGTTCCAATTTGAAGGTATTATGGTGTTTTTTAAGGTTGGTTATGTCAATACATTTTGTTTGTCTTATGAGCTTGCTACGTTCGAGTTTAGTGTTGAGGTGCATCTTACATCTCACCAATCTATGGTCACTGCCTGTGTTGAACTTGTTTAGCACACTGCAGTCTTCTATGACGAATTTTTTGTTACACATAATAAAATCAATTTCACTTGTTGTCCCATTTGGGTGTCTCCATGTCCATTTCCTGTGTGGCTTTTTCTTGAAAAAGGAGTTCAAGAAGAAAAACCCTTCTGCCTCTGCAAACTCCACGAGAGTATTTCCACGCTGGTTTCTGTTGCCGTGACCGAATTTACCTACTGAAGTTTCATTCTGTTGCCGTTGCCCTATTTTTGCATTGAAATCTCCCATAATTATCTTCAAGTGCTGCTTACCTTTATTATTTAGATCACGAATTTCCTCATAAAATTCTTCAATTTCTTCTTCAGGATGACTTGTGGTGGGTGCATAAGTTTGAATAATCTGAGCCTGGTATCTTTTCGAGAGTTGGATAACAAGTCGTGCAACTCTGTCAGAGGAACTTTCAACTTCTACAACTTTATCCTTCAGTTTCTTGTTTATTATAAATCCAACACCACTAGTTCTGCCAGTATCTGTCCCACGATAGTAGAAGAGATGTCCACTTTTCAGTTCAATGAGATCTTCTCCTTTTCTCCTTACCTCACTTAGCCCGACGATGTCCCACTTGATCCTTTGTAGTTCCTCTTCCAATTCAAGAAGCCTTGAATCAGAAGATAGGGAGCGTCCGTTGTACGTAGCCAAGGTCAGCATCAGATGGCAGCCTAGTCCGGTCCTCCGGGGATTCTTAGCACCCTCTGCCTTCATGTCGCACTGACCGCTGCCTTGGCCAGGTACATTCCAGCTGCCGGAGACTGAGGGCCAAGATTTAAGTTGTGGAGTCATTTTGGAGGGGTTTGGCCATAACTCACCACACTGGCCAAGCGGGTTGGTGAGTGTGGGATAGCATTTCCTCTAATCCCGATGGTATAGTTATACCGCTATTGGCGGTCGTCAGAGCCCCTTTAGTGGGAACAGGATGTACCACGAGAAGGCGGGGTTGACATTTGTCAAGGAGAGGATGTGATGTTACGCATCACCTGACCTTACATCCTTATATATATATCATCATCATCATCATTGTCAACCATTATCAATCCACTGCTGGACGAAGGTCTCCCCAAGTTTCCTCCACAACGGTCTGTCTTGTGCCAGTCTCCTCCATGTTACCCCTGCATACTTTCGAATTTCATCCACCCATCTCCCATGTGGTCTTCTTCTGGGTCTTTTCCTGTCCCTTGGAATCCAATCTAAAATTTCGGCTGTCCATCGATGATCTGTCCTTCTGGCAGTATGTCCAGCCCATTGCCATTTCAGGGATTTAACTCTGATCATGATGTCTTCCACTCTTGTCATTTTTCGGATCCACGAGTTCCTCTTCTTATCTCTCCTGGTTACACCAAGTATGCACCTCTCCATGCTTCTTTGAGTCGTCTGCAGCCTTTGTATGTCTCTTTTAGTTAAGGTCCACGTCTCTGCACCATACGTAAGCACTGGAAGGATGCATTGATCAAACACTTTTCTTTTAAGACATAATGGCATATTGCTCTTGAAAATTATGCTGTTTCTTCCAAAAGCTCTCCAGGCAAGTTTTGTACGCCGATTAATTTCTTCATCAATGTGACCCTTACTTGATATCTGCTGTCCAAGATAAACGTACATGTCTGTTATCTCCAGCTTTTCTCCATCAATCGATAAATCTTCATTTCTTGTAAAAGCATTGAACATCACTTTTGTCTTCTGAAAGTTCATTTTTAATCCCACTTCTTTACTCTTGTCAGCAAGTTCCTGGATCATACTCTGCAGCTCTGATGGGGTAGTTGCAAAAATGACTACATCATCAGCAAAACGAAGGTGGGTTAGATAATCTCCATTAATCTTTATCCCCTTGTTTTCCCAGCTCAGTGACTGAAAAACACCCTCCAATGTGGCATTAAAGAGCTTCGGAGATATGGTGTCACCTTCTCTCACTCCCTTTCCAATTTTTACGTGTGTTGTATTTTCAAACAGCCTAATCTTTGCACTTGCATTTTCATAGATGTTATTAATAATATTAATGTATGCATCTTCAATACCACAGGTTTTCAGAGCCATTGTAACTGCTGATGGTTTCACCGAATCAAAGGCTTTTTCATAATCGATAAAAGCCATGCACAATGGAAGTTCATATTCCCTCGCTCTTTCAATTAGTTCTCTCAGCACGTGGATATGATCTATTGTGCTGTAGCCACTCCTGAATCCAGCTTGTTCTCTTGGTTGAGCCATGTCCAGTGTTACCTTCAAGCGGTGTGTAAGAACTTTAGTGAAGATTTTATAAACTACTGATAGGAGGCTGATAGGTCTGTACTTTCCGAGATCCTCAATGTCACCTTTCTTATGTAGCAGGATCATTGTAGTGGTGTTCCAATCCTCAGGAATCTTTCCTTCATTAAGGCATCGAGTGAAAATTTGGGCGAGTACTGTTTCGATTTCTCCACTTGCTTCTTGTATGATGTCTACAGTAATTCCATCTTCTCCTGGAGCTTTTCCCCGCTTCATGTTCTTGATTGCATGTGCAACTTCTGCTGGAAGGACTGGAGGAACTCTGGTACTGGTATCTTTCATGATGTCTGGAGTGCATGTATCATCCCTTTCATATAATTTGGAGTAGAAATCTTTCACTCTTGTCAAAATTTCTGCCTCTATTTCTTGTTACAGAACCATCTTCTTTTCTCAGTGCCATAATCTGTTTTCTTCCCTTACTGAGATGTCCCTTTGCTATCTTTAGGCTTTGGTTGTTTTCAATTGCTTTCCTCACTAGTTCACAGTTGAATTTTCTTACGTCTTCAGTGATACTTTTTCTTACTGTCTTGCATAGCTCTATATATTCCACTTTGGAAGTCACATCTTCTTTAGTTGTCCTCATCTCTCTTCTTTTTTGCATCAACATTTTCGTTTTTCCTGATAATTTATTTACATGCAACTTGTTCTTAGACCCAGCTAATTTTGTTGCTGTTTCCATAAGAGCTTTGGTTACTTTTCTGTTAACTTCAGAGATGTCCACTTCTTCTGATGTTAGGCCTTCTAAAGCAGAGAACCTGTTCTTCAGTTCCAACTTGAAGGTATTATGGTGTTTTTTAAGGTTGGTTATGTCAATAGATTTTGTTTGTCTTATGAGCTTGCCACGTTCAAGTTTAGTGTTGAGGTGCATCTTACATCTCACCAATCTATGGTCACTACCTGTGTTGAACTTGTTTAGCACACTGCAGTCTTCTATGACGAATTTTTTGTTACACATAATAAAATCAATTTCACTTGACGTCCCATTTGGATGTCTCCATGTCCATTTCCTGTGTGGCTTTTTCTTGAAGAAGGAGTTCAAGATGAAAAACCCTTCTGCCTCTGCAAACTCAACGAGAGTATTTCCACGCTGGTTTCTGTTGCCGTGACCGAATTTACCTACTGAAGTTTCATTCTGTTGCCGTTGCCCTATTTTTGCATTGAAATCTCCCATAATTATTTTCAAGTGCTGCTTACCTTTATTATTTAGATGACAAATTTCCTCATAAAATTCTTCAATTTCTTCTTCAGGATGACTTGTGGTGGGTGCATAAGTTTGAATAATCTGAGCCTGGTATCTTTTCGAGAGTTGGATAACAAGTCGTGCAGCTCTGTCAGAGGAACTTTCAACTTCTACAACTTTATCCTTCAGTTTCTTGTTTATTATAAATCCAACACCACTAGTTCTGCCAGTATCTGTCCCACGATAGTAGAAGAGATGTCCACTTTTCAGTTCGATGAGATCTTCTCCTTTTCTCCTTACCTCACTTAGCCCCACGATGTCCCACTTGATCCTTTGTAGTTCCTCTTCCAATTCAAGAAGCCTTGAATCAGAAGATAGGGAGCGTCCATTGTACGTAGCCAAGGTCAGCATCAGATGGCAGCTCTAGTCCGGTCCTCCGGGGATTCTTAGCACCCTCTGCCTTCATGTCGCACTGGCCGCTGCCTTGGCCAGGTACATTCCAGCTGCCGGAGACTGAGGGCCAAGATTTAAGTTGTGGAATCATTTTGGAGGGGTTTGGCCATAACTCACCACGCTGGCCAAGCGGGTTGGTGAGTGTGGGATAGAATTTCCTCTAATCCCGATGGTATAGTTATACCGCTATTGGCGGTCGTCAGAGCCCCTTTAGTGGGAACAGGATGCACCACGAGAAGGCGGGGTTGACATTTGTCAAGGAGAGGCTGTGATGTTACGCATCACCTGACCTTACATCCCTTATATATATATATATATATATATATATATAAGTGCAATGCTTAGTGATTTATTTTTACTTTTAGTTCCTTTTCTCCTATGCTTTACTTAAATGTTTTACCTAGCTAACTGGGTTTTCATTGTTTGTTCATGACCATTACACGCCATGTGCTCTAAGTAGGGTTACGAGTAATGTTAAGTAGGTACATGCAATAACAGGGTAAAGGAAAAAAATAGTTTATCTGGAATTTACAATCGCTGGCAATTCTTCTGCTTGTCCAACTTGTAGTTTTTGTGAACGCTGGGCAGTATACCTCACCTCTCCAATCTGGCTTATTTCTCCGCTCACACCTCGGCACTCACTGCCAAAATGTCTGTCTCCCGCTCACTAGAACTCAACTCCGTCTGTCTCCCGCTGTCATTAGACCTCAACTGCCCGAGCTGTCGTCTTGACCAGTCTAACAACTCCCTGACCTTTTGGGTTTCACCTAGTCTGCGGATGCCAAGGTCACGTGACCTTCTGGGGAGTTGACCTAATCCGCGGAGGGCAAGGTCACGTCGCTCCCTTCTAGACAGCTGACCGCATCGACTCTTGCTGCCCTCCCGATTTCCCCTGGGGCCTAAGTATCGCCACAATGCTTAGGATTGCCTCCCGATACCTCCTGGGGGTATCCCCTTTTTCACGTGCATGTTGGACTAAATTTATTTTAAATAATTTTGTTTCCAACATTCCTCCCTTACTAGATGTAATCTTTATGGGGGCAAAATTTAATGCTGGGGGAAAAGACTTCACGCAAGGATTGACTACTCCATCTTTACCTAGTAATCCTCTATCTGTTTCGTCATGTGTGCTTATATATACATATATCAATGAAATTATATAAAATCTTCATAAGCACACATATGTACAATACACTTTTCAAACACAAAAATTAATTAACTGTTACGGTCCTGCACCCGCAATATATATCTTGAAAAAATATCAATTCAGTGATACTGCTAGCATCTGAATCATACATGCACGTGTCGTTTAGCACACTTTGAGCTGTTCCTGACGAAGTATCAGTAACACATTTAACTGCCAAACGCTTCTCTGTTCGTTTGTTTGTTTCTATATTCATTTTTTTGTTATTTTTATAGTCCACGTCCATCGATTCTTGAGTTTTATTGTTTGACTTATTTTTTTCTCTTTTGTGGAAAGTAAAACAAGGTGAAATTGTTCGATTTACGTTCAGTTGTACGATTCTCCCACAGTTCACACACAAAAAGTTATCAGACATCAAACAAATATCACTGGCAGTTCGCAATATTTGGAGAACATTGTCACCTGATTTGTGCTTTTTATATGCTGGTAATGAAATTAGCTGTAGAGCACTTAGCTTTGTACGTATATGTTTATCTAGGTATTATTCGTCCGCAGTCACCTATAATATGGGTTATTCACCAAGGTCTCTTTGACCATGGAGCCCAGTAGCAGACTAGCAGCAAAATCATTTCACCTGTGTTTTATTCATCTCGGCATGCGACCTCATGGACACTATCCTTTGTGCTTTTAAACACCACACCGCTCATCGACCATACCGTTTTCACTACCCGTTGACCACGCAGCACAACAGAGTCTTTGCTGTCAATGTAGTACGTTAATTCCCGTAGGAAGCATAGTTATTTTGTTCGCCAACACGTGGTTCTTTTTGTTCACCAACACGTGGTTCTTTTTGTTCACCAACACGTGGTTCTTTTTGTTCACCAACACGTGGTTCTTTTTGTTCACCAACACGTGGTTCTTTTTGTTCACCAACACGTGGTTCTTTTTGTCCACCAACACGTGGTTCTTTTTGTCCACCAACACATGAAGCACACTGACTTTACTCACACTTTTTTTTTTTATAACCTTCTCTCTTTCCCTGATTACGCACTGTACCGCTCTGTCATTACCCAGACTAGATGCGGCAGTGTGATCCATCAATCGAAACAAAGTCAATTACCCAAAGTCAATAAATTAGTCGGCCCTTTTGACAGCACTTCTTTTTGAAGATTTCTCTCTAACCCTGTCAAAAATTACGATAATTTTGCTTTGTCAGCAAACGCATTAACTTGCTGATTATCTGTGTCGCCAATGCCTAAATATGAATGAACTAATCCTCTTAGCTGCCATTCGTATTGTGCGACCGACTCATGTGGCCTTTGTTGGCATGAATTAAATTTCTGCATTTGTAATGTAATGGGTTGAACCTTTGAATTACTGCTTTTTAAAATTTTTTATAACTGGCAGTATTCCTTACATGCGGTGCTTCATTTAAAAATTCTAACGCCGTCTGTTTCATGCGGGCTTTTGTTGCCAAAATGTTTATGTTATCTGGTCAGTTATTAATGGCGGCCAGAGTGTCAATTGACTCGAAAAACTGCTTGGCCGAAACAAGTTTATAATTCTCTGAAAATTGGTAAATGAGTGGCAGCACTGATGCCATGGATTGTAATATATGGGGGGGGGGGATTTGCAATTGTGGGAATTGTGGACGGGGCCGAAGCGCCGTGTGAGGAAGAATCTGACACAAAATTTTGTGATGGGGAAACTGGCTGTGCCCTCTCGTAGTCTGACATATTTAATAAAAGTTTAATACCTAAGTTATACACTAATACCAATTAAAATAATACCTTTATCCTTACAACATGCAATTGCACTTTTACCTAACACTTAATAATGAAGCTGTCAAAATAACACCTTAAGAAAACTATCGCATGATGCATACAACAGAATAAAATAATAAACTGCTACACATGAAGAAAAGAAAACCCAATCAATCCGTACTGCGACGGGGAAAAATGTGTGACAGCACGAACGGCTCAAAAGTCACGGCACCAATGTTATAACCAAATGAAACAATTGCACCAATGTTATAAACAATTCACCATAGTTATATTCAAATGTTAATCGGTACCAAAGTTACATTCAATATGAAACACGTGTTAATGTTATGTACAATGAACAACACGTGTTAATGTCACCATTGTTAAATACAATGGGTTAATTGCAGCTATATTATATTTATTATTATGAACAAATTATATGTGCATCAATTACAGATTATTTACCGATTAAATTTAATTTAATGTGCCAATGCTATAACTATGGGAATTTTGTTCTACAGTGATCGTATATGGACAAAAATGTGCCCCTTATATGTACTGGCATATAATAAAGCACGGCGTTGTGATTCACCTTTATTAATTCACTGGAATGGTGGGAGACTAAAGGTGCCGCTCGTGAAAGAAATTAGAAACATAAACACATATCTTAGTTTTCACATGCCTTAATTTATGTCTTGTGTGTTTATAAGGTAAACAAATAGGAATCTTATGTGGAAGAAATCAAATTGGTTTACTACTTGAGAGTTAGGAACACTACGCTACCAAGTGCGTGGGTGCAGCCGTTAACAATACCGTACACATAAAATTTATTATTATTACGATTTTGCTCTACAACGTCTCCGATCATTTCTGCATACATATACACTGACGGAAAGTGAAAAAAGAACACCAAGAAGGAGACGTCTGATACCAACGAAATTTATACAACATGATAACGGAATACAGAGGATAACGTGATCAAAACATTATGGCAAAATACAGCTGTATTTGCTGGTAAACTGAAAAATAACATTTCCATGTAACATGGTTAGTACGAGGTTGAACCGCCATGAACTGCGTCACACTGTGCAATTCTGGCATGGAGTCTGTCATACAGATGTTGGATGTAAGTTTGGGGTATTGAGTTCCAATCGTCCTCAACCTGGACGCGTAAATCGGGGATGGTCGTGGCTGGCCGTGGAGACCGGATAAGTCGTTGTCCCATAAAATCCCACACGTACTCAATGAGGGACAAATCCAGTGAACGTGCAGGCCATGGACGTTGTCTCACACACTAAAGTGCATGTTAGGTTGCACGTGCCGTGTGTGGCCGTGCGTTATCTTGCTGTAAAATGTCACGATGGACCGACCTTACAAATGGCACAACAACTGGCTGAATGATGTTGTTGATGTAGGAGGTGCTGTTTAACGTACCCGGTAACAAACACTAGTTGTGTACGGGAGTGATAGCTGATCGCTCCCCACACCAGGAGACCAAGTGTAGGCCCTGTGTTTCGCTGGCGGGTGCAAAAAGGGTGGAGACGCTCCCCTGTGCGTCTGCGAACACGCATACGACCATCGGAGGTTCCCAAGCAGAATCTGCTTTTATCGCTGAACACGACAGATCGCCATTGCGTTCTCCAGTGCAGACGTTGGCGACACCACTTCAGCCGTTCCTGACGGTGAGCTGGAGTCAGAGGTACACATGCCAGAGGCACACGTGCACGTAGTCCTGCATTCAGTAGATGGTTGCGGATTGTTCGCACAGTCACCTCAGGTGCAACGGCAGCTCGGATTTGAGTCTCAGCGGATGTTCTGCTTGACAACGCCGCTCTTCTTATGCGTCAATCGGTCCGCTCATCAGTTCGTCTGTGACTCCCGGTTCCACGTCTTCTCGTGTGGGAATGTTCCTCGGACCATCTACGCCACCATTGTACCACCACCGATACTTCCCGTCCAATTCGCTCCGCAATACGACGATACGACCACCCGGCCTCGCGGTTTCCGACTAGGCGACCTCGCTCAAAGTCCGATAACTGCTGAAATCGTACACGTCTTCCATGTCCAGGCATTGCAGCTTCTTCAGGGTCTTCGCACGTGTCCGTACGCCGACGACTGATTACATTCACTTCGCCGTACTCTTTAAATACCACCGACAATAATTTGCATATTATGCCGTGCTGTGGCGTAAGCGCTCACCGGTCGGTCCCGAAATTAACATCACACCTACGTAAACTCGACCCCATTAACATATGTAAATTTCATGATAGTCCACTAATTCCTTCTTGGTGTTCTTTTTTAAATTTCCGCCAGTGTATTTTACACTTTTGGCATTACCCTCCCCGTCCCCGTTGACAGTTCTGCTGAGTCAGCACATGCTCTCAGAAAATTTGCAGACTTGTAGTTTGTAAACCCTGAAATCTTTTGTTGAGTTGTAGATCACAAACATTTTTCTATAAAGAATTACATTAAAAATCGTAATTAAGAAAAGACTAAATTATGGAAACTTTATATGACTCAGATAACCAACCTCTGGGGGTCGTGGACACGAAGCGGTCAAGAATGCAATTGTTATACGGCCCCTTAAAATTTCTATGGCCACTTCTTCTACACCCAGCTAAGTCGAGTACGACAGTATCACCAAAGAATATCCCAGGAGCATGTGGAACGACTACCAGAGTGCTTCGATGAAATGGCGTAAATGTGCATGCACATCCACGCCGTTGCCAAATCAAAAATCTGAAATATCGCCGGAATGTAACATCAAGGCAACAAGTATGTACAATGGAATCTATAAAGCAGTTGTATCGGTGAATGCTATTTTTAACGTAACCGTAATGTACAAAGATTTATGTTCCGAAGTAGATGTTACTGAAATGTAATTGTGAAATATGTCTAAAAGTGTAACGAAAATGAGAGATTGTAACATTACTGATACATATCTGAAACGTTTTGTGCTGTATGGGTGGGTGGGTACGTGGCCACGAAGCAGTCGAAAACGCAGTTATTATACGGCCCCTTAAAATTTTGTGGCCAGTTCTCCGGGTGGTCACTTCTCGGTGGCCAGTTGTCCTACACCCGAAATTCACAGATTTCCCGCTGTAAAGGGGGTAACAAGGCATTCGGACCACCCTGTACAACTGCCACTTCACAGATTTCGTTTATAACAAAGCTGTTACCCCGAATGTATCATCCAATAAAAATGGCATGTCTGCAACGACTGTAGGGTAGGCACAAGCTGCAAAGCTCAGTAACCTGACCTCTAGACTGCATTCGCTACAATCCAAGTTAACTGAAGAGTGTACTGTTGTGAAAGGTACGGAGCAACTACTTCCGCTGTGATAAGTAGTCCATAACGTTTACAACAAGAAAACCAACGTAATTAACGGTATCTGTACAGCTGTATCGTCGTTACAGCACCCATTGCCCAGATTGTATATATGGAGGCTTTCCGCCATTAGAACTTCGGTCCGAGTGTTGTGAGAGCATAGTATCTTTCGTACCATGCGATTACACTCTCACAACACTACTTAGACTCACTAGAACACCCATGGAAATCATTGTAGTAATCATACCATCTAATGAAGGAACTCCATGAGCTCTGAAAGGTTTCGTAGGGCTTTTAATGTAACTGTTATTTTTAACTCTTTTTAAAGCTCAGTAAAATTTTATTTGTCTTGTGCTAAGACGGTGTACGGTGTTATTGGACATAAGTTGGGCACAATCATTATTCATTGTTGAATTACATTTGAATAAATATATGCAGTATACACTGAAGAGCAATTGAATTAGAGATACCTGTCTAGTAACGTGTAGCACCACCTTTCGTCCTGATGACAGCGGCAATTCGTCTCGGGATGGACTCGACAAGACACCGGAAGCGTTGGGAAGCCAAACGGATCCACGACCACTGAACAAGCTCCCACAGTTCACGAAGATTTGATGGAGGGAGGTCAGAGCCTCGAACATATCTCTCGATGACATCCCAGATGCGCTCGATGGGATTAAGGTCAGGTGACTTAGGTGGCCAGGGAAGCGAGGTCACGTCGGTGGAAAGTTCATCCAACCATTCGGATACAATTCAAGAGTGATGGCACTGTGCATTGTCTTGTTGCAGGATGAGGTCCCCAGTGGGATGTTGAAGACGCACAAACGGGAGCAAATGGTCGTCCAGGATAGCCCGGTAATTTTGACCTGTGAGGGATGATGTCATACGTACCAGGGCTCCCATTTCAGTCCACGTAAACAGTCCCCAGACGAGAATGCCACCCCCACCAGCTTGAAGAGTACCCTGCTGGAAAGAAGGATCCATCGCTTCATGTGGTTTGCGCTGTACTCGTATTCTGCCATCCGCATGTATCAACATGAATCTCTACTTATCAGTCCAGGCAACATTTTTACATTGTCTAGGGTCCAGTGGCAATGTTCCCGCGCCTATGCTAATCTTTGCACCCTATGATGTACGGTCAGCAGCGGTGACCTCGTGGGACAATGGCTTCTGTACCCCATAGTGAAGAGATGGTTCTGGATGGTGTGGCTGCTTACACGTTTTTGTGCACCAGCGTTAATTTGCCGAGTGATTTCTTGCACTGTGGCTCGTCTATCCGCTGTTACAAGGCGAGCTAGCCGACGATGACCCCGCTCATCGACACGCTGTTGTCCACGGCAGGTGGCCCGTGCAGGGATGGTTTTACCATATTCGATGTACTCATGGTGCACCAGTGACACAGTGGCTCGTGAAAATCCTAGTGCCTGCACGACTTCCGAGATGGAGTGAACCATTCGTCGGGCCCCGACAATTTGCTCACGATCAAATGCGCTCAGATCCTTTGTCTTACCCATACTGCGATCGACTCTTACTGATTCCCGTCGCATCACTCCTTATATTGTCCGATCGCTGCATACGTCACGTCGTTTCCGTTTACTGGGACGCCCACAACGCCACATTTTCGTAACGCCGGCTGTCTCAAATTCAATTAGTCTTCAGTGTATGTTATTAATAATGCTAGCATTATTAATAACATCTATGAAAATGCAAGTGCAAAGGTTCGGCTATTTGGGTACACAGCACCAATAAAAATTGGAGAGGGAGTGAGGCCAGGTGACACCATATCTCCCAAACTCTTCAATGCCACATTGCAAAGTGTCTTCATTGGCGCAGTATAAAGCCGTATGGGAGTAAAGGAGATTGGGAATAGCTGCTGAGTTAAACTTATGACCGCTAATGACCCCAACATAAACAAAAGGGAAAATAAAGCAGATTGGGAAAAAGAGTATGGGTATAAACCTACGCCCGATACCTTCAGTGGGATTTCCAACACCCCCAAGCCCCACCCCCGGTGTTCTTTCAACTTGCACCACGACAGAGACCGGGGATTATCAGAAGTAACCCTCAGTCGTCTTTGTTGTCGCTAAACAAAAAAGTAAAAAACACGGAGTTGGTGAATCTAGTTTGGCCCTGGGCAATATCATTCAGCCTTATGACATCACTCAGTAGAGAACTCTTGCTTTGTTGACACGTTTTTCATTTGTCTCCGATATTTTGCATTAATGTTTACTCAGTATGTCTAAAGCGAGAAGAGGACTAAGAGCCAAGCGTTTTCATCAGAGGAAACAAAAATGTATTTTCTCATTTCATGCTGTAATTGGAATCATGCAAAGAGATTAAAGCAATAAAAAAAAATTGAAATTGTAAGCAAGGAAACTCAGATCTGTGACGAAAACACTGTAAAGCCAGCAGAAAAAGCATTGGAAGAGTATGCACAGACAAAATTATGTGGAATATTTTTCTGAACACTAAAGTGTTCGTGGAACAAATAAATTTACAAATAGCGTTTTCCTGGACATATTTAAGGGTTCGTGGAACAAATAAATTTACAAATAGCAATTTTTCTGGACACCCACGTTTATGGACACGGAAATACGCTCCTGGTAGCAGAGCCCTTCAATTTAATAGGCCCAACACTGAGCCATCGTCTTTTAGAAATAGAAGCCGTTGGCTCAGTGTTGGGCCCACGTTAAATTGCCCGTAGAGCCTGATTCTAACCGATTACAGACATAATATGTGCACATACGTTTTGTAAATATTGCAGCAAAAAAATTGGACGTAATAAAATATTTTTTGTACAACTAGAAATAAAGTTCATTTAGTAGAAAAATAGTGATTTTCAGCCTCAAAGACAGCACAAAATGCTAATATTTAATTTCAAATAAACTGCGGTATCTTCCCTTGTCCTAAAAGGGAAGTTTATTGGAGAAAATTTGTCATAAAGGCTTTCATGTTTGCTCAATCAAAATAAACAGGTTGAGAGCATATATTTTAGAAGAAAGAACAAGAAAAGGGGAAATTAAAGAAGATTATCCAGGTGTTACCACTCCCATCTGTCTTATGCTCTCAATAGATCAGGGCTGATCGTGGTCCCGATCAGAGAAGGAAACGGGTCAACGCATCGGCAATTTTTTGTGGGTCCAACGGATCAGATCAAGGTGTTCCTGACCCAGTTTTATTCCCGTTTTATTTTTGAAATGAGAAAAATATAGTCCAAAGAAAAATGCACGTTGTGGAATTCTGCAGTCGACACTGGTGCCCACTGAGTGAATAATGATTTGCCATGCAAAAATATTGTAGTCTCTTCCTTAAAGCAAAGGAGATTTCTACTGACCGACGTAAGACAGACACCATTATCGTAAAAATATACTTCCTTTGCCTCCTTTTACAGTGCGATTGTCCAGGGCAAGGTACAGAGAAACGCCATCCGCCTGCTTCTCAGCTGATTCACTCTCTCCGTGCGAAGTTCACTGTATGACTAAGAGTTACTTTTCAGATTGCATCTTTTACATTGAGCATCCAGAGGTTTCGGATTGATGTGCTAACATCCCGTTCCCATGACATGTCATGTAGAAATTAACTCCTTATTTGTTAATATGGATTTGATTTAATATTAAGGAGGTTGAGAAAGGCGTCGAGGCCAACAAATACGTGCTTGTTCAAAACCACAATGAAGGAAAAGAGTGAATGCTGGAAATTGTTTCGTCTCATTAAGGAACCGGTGGATAATTCTGCGTTGTTTGGTCTTGCTTGTTGTTCAAAATGTGGATAGTATATAATTACAAAGAAAGATGTCGAAGGTGTAATAAGAGATAATGGAACCAAAAATCTAACTGACCATATGAAAGTATGCGAACCTTCATCAAAGCGTGAACAATCTAAATACATTTGTGTAATCGTAAATAATGATTACCATTTGTAATATACTCACGATCACGGCCATAGTTAGCCATCACTTCTGGATTACACAAAATAGTGGCACTAAAATTTAGCAAGTAACGAAATTTGACTATTAAAAAAGGATTTCAGTTTTTAAATATCAAGCAGTTATTGCGATGAATATATATATTACGTTTATACGTATATATATATATATATATATCTCATCATCATCATTGTCAACCATTATCAATCCACTGCTGGACGAAGGTCTCCCCAAGTTTCCTCCACAACGGTCTGTCTTGTGCCAGTCTCCTCCATGTCACCCGTGCATACTTTCGAATTTCATCCACCCATCTCCCATGTGGTCTTCTTCTGGGTCTTTTCCTGTCCCTTGGAATCCAATCTAAAATTTCGGCTGTCCATCGATGATCTGTCCTTCTGGCAGTATGTCCAGCCCATTGCCATTTCAGGGATTTAACTCTGATCATGATGTCTTCCACTCTTGTCATTTTTCGGATCCACGAGTTCCTCTTCTTATCTCTCCTGGTTACACCAAGTATGCACCTCTCCATGCTTCTTTGAGTTGTCTGCAGCCTTTGTATGTCTCTTTTAGTTAAGGTCCACGTCTCTGCACCATACGTAAGCACTGGAAGGATGCATTGATCAAACACTTTTCTTTTAAGACATAATGGCATATTGCTCTTGAAAATTATGCTGTTTCTTCCAAAAGCTCTAGAGGCAAGTTTTGTACGCCGATTAATTTCTTCATCAATGTGACCCTCACTTGATATCTGCTGTCCAAGATAAACGTATGTGTCGGTTATCTCCAGCTTTTCTCCATCAATCGATAAATCTTCATTTCTTGTAAAAGCATTGAACATCACTTTTGTCTTCTGAAAGTTCATTTTTAATCCCACTTCTTTACTCTTGTCAGCAAGTTCCTGGATCATACTCTGCAGCTCTGATGGGCTAGTTGCAAAAATGACTACGTCATCAGCAAAACGAAGGTGGGTTAGATAATCTCCATTAATCTTTATCCCCTTGTTTTTCCAGCTCAGTGACTAAAAAACACCCTCCAATGTGACATTAAAGAGCTTCGGAGATATGGTGTCACCTTGTCTCATTCCCTTTCCAATTTTTATGTGTGTTGTATTTTCAAACAGCCTAATCTTTGCACTTGCATTTTCATAGATGTTATTAATAATATTAATGTATGCATCTTCAATACCGCAGGTTTTCAGAGCCATTGTAACTGCTGATGGTTTCACCGAATCAAAGGCTTTTTCATAATCGATAAAAGCCATGCACAATGGAAGTTCATATTCCCTCGCTCTTTCAATTAGTTCTCTCAGCACATGGATATGATCTATTGTGCTGTAGCCACTCCTGAATCCAGCTTGTTCTCTCGGTTGAGCCATGTCCAGTGTTACCTTCAAGCGGTGTGAAAGAACTTTAGTGAAGATTTTATAAACTACTGATAGGAGGCTGATAGGTCTGTAGTTTCCGAGATCCTCAATGTCACCTTTCTTATGTAGCAGGATCATTGTAGTGGTGTTCCAATCCTCAGGAATCTTTCCTTCATTAAGGCATCGAGTGAAAATTTGGGCGAGTACTGTTTCGATTTCTCCACTTGCTTCTTGTATGATGTCTACAGTAATTCCATCTTCTCCTGGAGCTTTTCCCCGCTTCATGTTCTTGATTGCATGTGCAACTTCTGCTGGAAGGACTGGAGGAACTCTGGTACTGGTATCTTTCATGATGTCTGGAGTGCATGTATCATCCCTTTCATATAATTTGGAGTAGAAATCTTTCACTCTTGTCAAAATTTCGCCTCTATTTCTTGTTACAGAACCATCTTCTTTTCTCAGTGCCATAATCTGTTTTCTTCCCTTACTGAGATGTCCCTTTGCTATCTTTAGGCTTTGGTTGTTTTCAATTGCTTTCCTCACTAGTTCACAGTTGAATTTTCTTACGTCTTCAGTGATACTTTTTCTTACTGTCTTGCATAGCTCTATATATTCCACTTTGGAAGTCACATCTTCTTTAGTTGTCCTCATCTCTCTTCTTTTTTGCATCAACATTTTCGTTTTTCCTGATAATTTATTTACATGCAACTTGTTCTTAGACCCAGCTAATTTTGTTGCTGTTTCCATAAGAGCTTTGGTTACTTTTCTGTTAACTTCAGAGATGTCCACTTCTTCTGATGTTAGGCCTTCTAAAGCAGAGAACCTGTTCTTCAGTTCCAACTTGAAGGTATTATGGTGTTTTTTAAGGTTGGTTATGTCAATAGATTTTGTTTGTCTTATGAGCTTGCCACGTTCAAGTTTAGTGTTGAGGTGCATCTTACATCTCACCAATCTATGGTCACTACCTGTGTTGAACTTGTTTAGCACACTGCAGTCTTCTATGACGAATTTTTTGTTACACATAATAAAATCAATTTCACTTGACGTCCCATTTGGATGTCTCCATGTCCATTTCCTGTGTGGCTTTTTCTTGAAGAAGGAGTTCAAGATGAAAAACCCTTCTGCCTCTGCAAACTCAACGAGAGTATTTCCACGCTGGTTTCTGTTGCCGTGACCGAATTTACCTACTGAAGTTTCATTCTGTTGCCGTTGCCCTATTTTTGCATTGAAATCTCCCATAATTATTTTCAAGTGCTGCTTACCTTTATTATTTAGATGACAAATTTCCTCATAAAATTCTTCAATTTCTTCTTCAGGATGACTTGTGGTGGGTGCATAAGTTTGAATAATCTGAGCCTGGTATCTTTTCGAGAGTTGGATAACAAGTCGTGCAGCTCTGTCAGAGGAACTTTCAACTTCTACAACTTTATCCTTCAGTTTCTTGTTTATTATAAATCCAACACCACTAGTTCTGCCAGTATCTGTCCCACGATAGTAGAAGAGATGTCCACTTTTCAGTTCGATGAGATCTTCTCCTTTTCTCCTTACCTCACTTAGCCCCACGATGTCCCACTTGATCCTTTGTAGTTCCTCTTCCAATTCAAGAAGCCTTGAATCAGAAGATAGGGAGCGTCCATTGTACGTAGCCAAGGTCAGCATCAGATGGCAGCCTAGTCCGGTCCTCCGGGGATTCTTAGCACCCTCTGCCTTCATGTCGCACTGGCCGCTGCCTTGGCCAGGTACATTCCAGCTGCCGGAGACTGAGGGCCAAGATTTAAGTTGTGGAATCATTTTGGAGGGGTTTGGCCATAACTCACCACGCTGGCCAAGCGGGTTGGTGAGTGTGGGATAGAATTTCCTCTAATCCCGATGGTATAGTTATACCGCTATTGGCGGTCGTCAGAGCCCCTTTAGTGGGAACAGGATGCACCACGAGAAGGCGGGGTTGACATTTGTCAAGGAGAGGCTGTGATGTTACGCATCACCTGACCTTACATCCCTTATATATATATATATATATATATATATATATAAGTGCAATGCTTAGTGATTTATTTTTACTTTTAGTTCCTTTTCTCCTATGCTTTACTTAAATGTTTTACCTAGCTAACTGGGTTTTCATTGCTTGTTCATGACCATTACACGCCATGTGCTCTAAGTAGGGTTACGAGTAATGTTAAGTAGGTACATGCAATAACAGGGTAAAGGAAAAAAAATAGTTTATCTGGAATTTACAATCGCTGGCAATTCTTCTGCTTGTCCAACTTGTAGTTTTTGTAAACGCTGGGCAGTATACCTCACCTCTCCAATCTGGCTTATTTCTCCGCTCACACCTCGGCACTCACTGCCAAAATGTCTGTCTCCCGCTCACTAGAACTCAACTCCGTCTGTCTCCCGCTGTCATTAGACCTCAACTGCCCGAGCTGTCGTCTTGACCAGTCTAACAACTCCCTGACCTTTTTGGGTTTCACCTAGTCTGCGGATGCCAAGGTCACGTGACCTTCTGGGGAGTTGACCTAATCCGCGGAGGGCAAGGTCACGTCGCTCCCTTCTAGACAGCTGACCGCATCGACTCTTGCTGCCCTCCCGATTTCCCCTGGGGCCTAAGTATCGCCACAATGCTTAGGATTGCCTCCCGATACCTCCTGGGGGTATCCCCTTTTTCACGTGCATGTTGGACTAAATTTATTTTAAATAATTTTGTTTCCAACATTCCTCCCTTACTAGATGTAATCTTTATGGGGGGCAAAATTTAATGCTGGGGGAAAAGACTTCACGCAAGGATTGACTACTCCATCTTTACCTAGTAATCCTCTATCTGTTTCGTCATGTGTGCTTATATATACATATATCAATGAAATTATATAAAATCTTCATAAGCACACATATGTACAATACACTTTTCAAACACAAAAATTAATTAACTGTTACGGTCCTGCACCCGCAATATATATCTTGAAAAAATATCAATTCAGTGATACTGCTAGCATCTGAATCATACATGCACGTGTCGTTTAGCACACTTTGAGCTGTTCCTGACGAAGTATCAGTAACACATTTAACTGCCAAACGCTTCTCTGTTCGTTTGTTTGTTTCTATATTCATTTTTTTGTTATTTTTATAGTCCACGTCCATCGATTCTTGAGTTTTATTGTTTGACTTATTTTTTTTCTCTTTTGTGGAAAGTAAAACAAGGTGAAATTGTTCGATTTACGTTCAGTTGTACGATTCTCCCACAGTTCACACACAAAAAGTTATCAGACATCAAACAAATATCACTGGCAGTTCGCAATATTTGGAGAACATTGTCACCTGATTTGTGCTTTTTATATGCTGGTAATGAAATTAGCTGTAGAGCACTTAGCTTTGTACGTATATGTTTATCTAGGTATTATTCGTCCGCAGTCACCTATAATATGGGTTATTCACCAAGGTCTCTTTGACCATGGAGCCCAGTAGCAGACTAGCAGCAAAATCATTTCACCTGTGTTTTATTCATCTCGGCATGCGACCTCATGGACACTATCCTTTGTGCTTTTAAACACCACACCGCTCATCGACCATACCGTTTTCACTACCCGTTGACCACGCAGCACAACAGAGTCTTTGCTGTCAATGTAGTACGTTAATTCCCGTAGGAAGCATAGTTATTTTGTTCACCAACACGTGGTTCTTTTTGTTCACCAACACGTGGTTCTTTTTGTTCACCAACACGTGGTTCTTTTTGTCCACCAACACGTGGTTCTTTTTGTCCACCAACACATGAAGCACACTGACTTTACTCACACTTTTTTTTTTTTATAACCTTCTCTCTTTCCCTGATTACGCACTGTACCGCTCTGTCATTACCCAGACTAGATGCGGCAGTGTGATCCATCAATCGAAACAAAGTCAATTACCCAAAGTCAATAAATTAGTCGGCCCTTTTGACAGCACTTCTTTTTGAAGATTTCTCTCTAACCCTGTCAAAAATTACGATAATTTTGCTTTGTCAGCAAACGCATTAACTTGCTGATTATCTGTGTCGCCAATGCCTAAATATGAATGAACTAATCCTCTTAGCTGCCATTCGTATTGTGCGACCGACTCATGTGGCCTTTGTTGGCATGAATTAAATTTCTGCATTTGTAATGTAATGGGTTGAACCTTTGAATTACTGCTTTTTAAAATTTTTTATAACTGGCAGTATTCCTTACATGCGGTGCTTCATTTAAAAATTCTAACGCCGTCTGTTTCATGCGGGCTTTTGTTGCCAAAATGTTTATGTTATCTGGTCAGTTATTAATGGCGGCCAGAGTGTCAATTGACTCGAAAAACTGCTTGGCCGAAACAAGTTTATAATTCTCTGAAAATTGGTAAATGAGTGGCAGCACTGATGCCATGGATTGTAATATATGGGGGGGGGGGGGATTTGCAATTGTGGGAATTGTGGACGGGGCCGAAGCGCCGTGTGAGGAAGAATCTGACACAAAATTTTGTGATGGGGAAACTGGCTGTGCCCTCTCGTAGTCTGACATATTTAATAAAAGTTTAATACCTAAGTTATACACTAATACCAATTAAAATAATACCTTTATCCTTACAACATGCAATTGCACTTTTACCTAACACTTAATAATGAAGCTGTCAAAATAACACCTTAAGAAAACTATCGCATGATGCATACAACAGAATAAAATAATAAACTGCTACACATGAAGAAAAAGAAAACCCAATCAATCCGTACTGCGACGGGGAAAAATGTGTGACAGCACGAACGGCTCAAAAGTCACGGCACCAATGTTATAACCAAATGAAACAATTGCACCAATGTTATAAACAATTCACCATAGTTATATTCAAATGTTAATCGGTACCAAAGTTACATTCAATATGAAACACGTGTTAATGTTATGTACAATGAACAACACGTGTTAATGTCACCATTGTTAAATACAATGGGTTAATTGCAGCTATATTATATTTATTATTATGAACAAATTATATGTGCATCAATTACAGATTATTTACCGATTAAATTTAATTTAATGTGCCAATGCTATAACTATGGGAATTTTGTTCTACAGTGATCGTATATGGACAAAAATGTGCCCCTTATATGTACTGGCATATAATAAAGCACGGCGTTGTGATTCACCTTTATTAATTCACTGGAATGGTGGGAGACTAAAGGTGCCGCTCGTGAAAGAAATTAGAAACATAAACACATATCTTAGTTTTCACATGCCTTAATTTATGTCTTGTGTGTTTATAAGGTAAACAAATAGGAATCTTATGTGGAAGAAATCAAATTGGTTTACTACTTGAGAGTTAGGAACACTACGCTACCAAGTGCGTGGGTGCAGCCGTTAACAATACCGTACACATAAAATTTATTATTATTACGATTTTGCTCTACAACGTCTCCGATCATTTCTGCATACATATACACTGACGGAAAGTGAAAAAAGAACACCAAGAAGGAGACGTCTGATACCAACGAAATTTATACAACATGATAACGGAATACAGAGGATAACGTGATCAAAACATTATGGCAAAATACAGCTGTATTTGCTGGTAAACTGAAAAATAACATTTCCATGTAACATGGTTAGTACGAGGTTGAACCGCCATGAACTGCGTCACACTGTGCAATTCTGGCATGGAGTCTGTCATACAGATGTTGGATGTAAGTTTGGGGTATTGAGTTCCAATCGTCCTCAACCTGGACGCGTAAATCGGGGATGGTCGTGGCTGGCCGTGGAGACCGGATAAGTCGTTGTCCCATAAAATCCCACACGTACTCAATGAGGGACAAATCCAGTGAACGTGCAGGCCATGGACGTTGTCTCACACACTAAAGTGCATGTTAGGTTGCACGTGCCGTGTGTGGCCGTGCGTTATCTTGCTGTAAAATGTCACGATGGACCGACCTTACAAATGGCACAACAACTGGCTGAATGATGTTGTTGATGTAGGAGGTGCTGTTTAACGTACCCGGTAACAAACACTAGTTGTGTACGGGAGTGATAGCTGATCGCTCCCCACACCAGGAGACCAAGTGTAGGCCCTGTGTTTCGCTGGCGGGTGCAAAAAGGGTGGAGACGCTCCCCTGTGCGTCTGCGAACACGCATACGACCATCGGAGGTTCCCAAGCAGAATCTGCTTTTATCGCTGAACACGACAGATCGCCATTGCGTTCTCCAGTGCAGACGTTGGCGACACCCACTTCAGCCGTTCCTGACGGTGAGCTGGAGTCAGAGGTACACATGCCAGAGGCACACGTGCACGTAGTCCTGCATTCAGTAGATGGTTGCGGATTGTTCGCACAGTCACCTCAGGTGCAACGGCAGCTCGGATTTGAGTCTCAGCGGATGTTCTGCTTGACAACGCCGCTCTTCTTATGCGTCAATCGGTCCGCTCATCAGTTCGTCTGTGACTCCCGGTTCCACGTCTTCTCGTGTGGGAATGTTCCTCGGACCATCTACGCCACCATTGTACCACCACCGATACTTCCCGTCCAATTCGCTCCGCAATACGACGATACGACCACCCGGCCTCGCGGTTTCCGACTAGGCGACCTCGCTCAAAGTCCGATAACTGCTGAAATCGTACACGTCTTCCATGTCCAGGCATTGCAGCTTCTTCAGGGTCTTCGCACGTGTCCGTACGCCGACGACTGATTACATTCACTTCGCCGTACTCTTTAAATACCACCGACAATAATTTGCATATTATGCCGTGCTGTGGCGTAAGCGCTCACCGGTCGGTCCCGAAATTAACATCACACCTACGTAAACTCGACCCCATTAACATATGTAAATTTCATGATAGTCCACTAATTCCTTCTTGGTGTTCTTTTTTAAATTTCCGCCAGTGTATTTTACACTTTTGGCATTACCCTCCCCGTCCCCGTTGACAGTTCTGCTGAGTCAGCACATGCTCTCAGAAAATTTGCAGACTTGTAGTTTGTAAACCCTGAAATCTTTTGTTGAGTTGTAGATCACAAACATTTTTCTATAAAGAATTACATTAAAAATCGTAATTAAGAAAAGACTAAATTATGGAAACTTTATATGACTCAGATAACCAACCTCTGGGGGTCGTGGACACGAAGCGGTCAAGAATGCAATTGTTATACGGCCCCTTAAAATTTCTATGGCCACTTCTTCTACACCCAGCTAAGTCGAGTACGACAGTATCACCAAAGAATATCCCAGGAGCATGTGGAACGACTACCAGAGTGCTTCGATGAAATGGCGTAAATGTGCATGCACATCCACGCCGTTGCCAAATCAAAAATCTGAAATATCGCCGGAATGTAACATCAAGGCAACAAGTATGTACAATGGAATCTATAAAGCAGTTGTATCGGTGAATGCTATTTTTAACGTAACCGTAATGTACAAAGATTTATGTTCCGAAGTAGATGTTACTGAAATGTAATTGTGAAATATGTCTAAAAGTGTAACGAAAATGAGAGATTGTAACATTACTGATACATATCTGAAACGTTTTGTGCTGTATGGGTGGGTGGGTACGTGGCCACGAAGCAGTCGAAAACGCAGTTATTATACGGCCCCTTAAAATTTTGTGGCCAGTTCTCCGGGTGGTCACTTCTCGGTGGCCAGTTGTCCTACACCCGAAATTCACAGATTTCCCGCTGTAAAGGGGGGTAACAAGGCATTCGGACCACCCTGTACAACTGCCACTTCACAGATTTCGTTTATAACAAAGCTGTTACCCCGAATGTATCATCCAATAAAAATGGCATGTCTGCAACGACTGTAGGGTAGGCACAAGCTGCAAAGCTCAGTAACCTGACCTCTAGACTGCATTCGCTACAATCCAAGTTAACTGAAGAGTGTACTGTTGTGAAAGGTACGGAGCAACTACTTCCGCTGTGATAAGTAGTCCATAACGTTTACAACAAAAAAACCAACGTAATTAACGGTATCTGTACAGCTGTATCGTCGTTACAGCACCCATTGCCCAGATTGTATATATGGAGGCTTTCCGCCATTAGAACTTCGGTCCGAGTGTTGTGAGAGTCTAATAGCATAGTATCTTCCGTACCATGCGATTACACTCTCGGTTGGTTGGTTGGTTGGTGTATTTTAATGGCGCAAGGGCCAGGTCTGGCCAAAGAGCGCCAAACACGAAGCAATTAAAGAAAACAAGTTAAAAGCTAGGAAGAGTAATAAGAAGCACGGCGGAGTAGGACAACTGAAAAACAAGAACGATAAAAAGCTTGGTAATTTAGATTAGTTTAAGAAAGTCAATTTGCCTGAAAAATGAAAAAACTGCGAACGTATCACAACAGTCACCTAAGATTCTTTGAAGGGAAGCTGAATTGTCTTCCAAAGAATAAGCTCGGAAATATTGAAAACGGTTGTCACGAAAGCGGACACAAGTACACAAGACATGAAGGACACTGAGACGACTGTTACACGTCTCGCACATTGGGGCAGTGTCGCCACACAGCAAGAAGCGGTGGGTGAAATGACAATGCCCAATGCGCAGACGCGCAAGAACCACTTCCTCGCGACGATTCTTCCGCAACCCAGATTGCCATAGTCCGATCTGCGGTTTGATGGAAAGAAGTTTGTTGCTGCTCTGTTGGGTCCACAGGGACTGCCACTCCTCCATGATAAATTTGCGGATGCACGGGTGAAAATCTCGAAAAAATAGTGGCAGTCGGGTGATTGCCAAGGATGGAACAGATCTGGCTGCGGTGTCGACTAGCTCGTTACCCCGAATCCCAACATGGCCGGGGATCCAACAGAATCGGACCAGGTACCCAGAACCCGTCAAAGTTCCCAAGAGCCGATGGACATCTCTGGTGATTGGTGAGTCACTATTCTCCGGGGAGAATAAGGCTTTAATAACGGATTGAGAATCAATACAAATCATAGTGCGACGAAGTTGTTTGGAATGAATGTGGCGCAACGCGAGGTGCACCGCATGCATCTCTGCTGTAAAGACTGTCGCAACCAGCGGAATCCTCTCAGCATAAGTCTCATCCGCACAAACAAAGGCGGAACCCACAAAATCACCGGATTTCGAACCATCGGTGAAGACAGGCACGAAATCGGGATAGAGGGAAAGGTGTTCAGCAAAAGTTTCTGGTACACCAGTGCAGGTGTTGAGGACTTAGGCCATCCAGAAAGAGAGAGGTCAGTCACTGCCTGAACTGGCTGCCAAGGTGGATCGTTAAAGGCACGGGTCACACCGATTAACGACAAGTCTATGCCGGCATCTCGCACTATGTCTGACATCCGAATTCCGAAGGTGGGAACACAAGAAGGGCGGTTGGAAAATAGGCGAGCACATTGTGGCGTGAAGATGGAATCATGAAGTGGGTGATCAGGGAGAGATTTCAGCTTGATGTAGAACTGGAGAGACAGTTGCTTACGGCGGAGGCATAACGGTGGCTCATGAGATTCGACATACAGGCTGTGGACAGGAGACGTACGGAAAGCACCGATGCACAGGCGTAAAGCTTGGTGGTGGACAGGATCGAGGAGCTTTAATACCGAAGGCCGTGCAGATCCGTAGGTTATACAGCCATACTCTAACTTTGACCGGACAAGGGAGTGATGAATGCGAAGCATTGAGCACCTGTCGGCCCCCAAGATGTTCCGGAGAGGACTTTCAGGATACTCAATGACTTTGTGCACTTCACCTTTAAGGAATGAATGTGAGGCCGGAAGGTGAGTGCGCGGTCAAAAGTCAATCCCAAGAATTTGACCTCAGTCACAACTGGAATGGTGGTGTTCCCCAGACGGAGGTGGGGGTCTGGATGAAGACCGCGTTTGCGGCAGAAATGTACGCAAACAGTCTTCTGTGACGAGAAGCCAAAGCCGTTGCGTGAGACCCAGGAAGAGATCTTGTTAATAGACGATTGCAACTGTCTCTCAATGGTGCGCATGTTGACGGAAGCACACGAAATCTGAAGATCGTCCACATACATAGTGCCGCGAACCATCGGAGGAAGTAACTTGAAGATATGATTCACCCGAAGGATGAAGAGAGTGACCGATAAGATGGAGCCCTGAGGGACACCCTGCTCCTGCGGGTACATCGCGGAGAATGTCGACCCGACGCGCACATGGAACATCCGGTTCTTGAGAAAACCGGCAATGAAAGTTGGTAAATTTCCCCGTAATCCACAGTCGTGCAGATCACGGAGAATGCCGTATCTCCAAGTCCGATCATACGCTTTTTCCATATCAAAGAACACGGAGACCATGTGCTGTCGTCGAACAAACGCCTCTCTGATCGATGTCTCAAGGCGAAGGTGGTGGTCAGTTGTGGAGCGAAAACGACGGTGTCCACTTTGATGGGGTGACAAAAGGTGATGGGTTTCCAAGTGGAAGATCAAGCGGAAATTGATGATGCGTTCAAGCACCTTGCAGAGGCAGCTTGTCATGGCAATTGGTCGGTAGTTGAACGGGTTTTTCGGATCTTTACCAGGTTTGAGAACAGGTATCACAATAGCTGTGCGCCAAGAATCGGGGAAAACGTGTTCTTGCCAAATCCTGTTAAACAGGATTAGCAGACAGTCGAGAGATGATGGAGAAAGGTGCTTCAGCATTTCGTAAAGGATGTTATCAGGTCCTGCAGATGTTCGGCCAGAGCGATTTAGGGCAATCCTTAGTTCCACCGCTGTCAACGGGCTGTTATAGTCCTCCGAGGAAAACGGTCGAAAGGACATTCGTTTTCTCTCCAGCCGTGACTGAAGCTCTTGGAAAGAAGGAGGATAATTGCAGTTGCTGGAAACTGAAGCAAACGCTGTGCCAAGACAGTCAGCGATACCCCGAGCGTCGGCAACCATTCCTCCACCACTCTCGAGGATGGAGATCTCGCCAGATGGGTACTTTCCCCGAATCTTGCGAATCCTGTCCCAAACCATTTTGGAGTTTGCAGATGTGTTGATGCCCGATACATATTGGATCCAGGATTCCCGTTTATGGCGACGACGAACCAGTCTTGCATAAGCCTTGGCCTTCTTGAAAGCAAGAAGGTTAGCGTCGGTGGGATAGCGACGAAATTTGCCCCAAGCCCTATGCTGGGCCTGACGTGCTGCCTTGCATTTCGAATTCCACCATGGCTTTGGGCAACTTGGAAGTTTAGTTGACGTTTTAGGAATGGTGAGTTCTGCCGCTTGCACAATACAATCTGTGACCGCTGCAACCGCATCGTTGATCGTACCTGTGGCCACCATAGTAGAAGTAATTATCGCTGTAGCACTGAATGCGTCCCACTTGGCTCGATCAATATCCCATCTAGGGGGACGGGTAGGATGGCGGTAGCCGTCACCAGCGAGTCGAAGAAAAATTGGAAAGTGATCGCTGCCAAGGGGATCACCAGACACGCTCCAAGACCAGTCAGGAAATAAGGATGGTGAACACAGCGACAGATCAATGGCCGAGTACGAGCGGCTGGGTTCGTGGAAGTAGGTATTTGCTCCCGTGTTATGGAGGCAGAGTGATGTGTTGTACAGCAGGGACTCGATAACGCGGCCCCTGGGATCACGACTGCGGTCTCCCCACAACGGATTGTGTGCATTGAAATCTCCGAGAAGGAAAAACGGAGGCGGTAGCTGGTCAACCAAATCTTCCAAGTCTGAAGGGCTAACAGCTTCATCTGGTGGTAAGTAAATGCAACATACTGTGATCAGAGTGTTAGCGGATAGTCTTGCTGCAACTGCTTGCAGATTCGTGCGCAGAACAATCGCTGTGACTGGGACACCATGAGGAACGAGAATGGCCACTCCTCCACATGCGATAGCTCCGCGCGTATGGTCTTTGCGAAATGTACTGTATCTTCGCACCGAAAAAGTATCGGTAAAGCGGAGCTTTGTCTCTTGGAGGCACACGCAGAGTGGGGTGTGTGAAGAGAGCAAGCCCTTCAAATCGTCAAATCGTGAACGGAGGCCACGGCAATTCCACTGTATGATGAGATTCATGATGAGAGAATGTGAAGTTTGGAGAAGGAAATGGGACACTTAAAAGGTGTCGGAGTCCATCATTTCCTCAGGTGGCTCTGCAGCACTTTTAGCCGGCGGGTTGTCTGGGGGGAGTACTGGTGTACGTTTCCGAGAGGAGGGCTGGGATGGATTTGTTCCGGTTTGAGTCTGAGTGGCTGCTTGAGTCTGGTTCTTTCCTTTGTTCTTACTAGTCAAAGAATCGGGCTGTGCAGCACGATTCGCCTGTGCAGGAGCCACCCGCCTAAGCGAGGCTGCAGAAGGTTTTCCAACGGTGGGCTGCTGTTGGGAAGGCAAAGGTTCGGTGGTGGAAGCATTAAGGGCTTTTAGACCAGCAGCATATATTTCTTGCAGTGAAAAGGGACAGTTCTTTGGAATGCTTATATCCGTCTGGGTGGAAACAGACGTTTTGGAAGACAAGACTGAAGAGTAGGTGCGTCCTCCCGGAGTAGCAGGAACAACCTTCCTCCTTGCTTCCGGGTAGGAGAGGTGTTCAAGGGTCTTCACTTCCTGGATTTTTCTTTCCTCAACCCACTTCGGGCAGTCTTTAGCATTGGCTGCGTGGTCTCCGTTACAGTTAATACAGTGGGGGGCTGCGGCAGAGCAATCGTTCTGAAGATGGTCGTGAGAGCCACAGCGGCTGCAAGTTGCAGCTCCACGGCATGACTGCAGAGAGTGACCATACCTTTGGCATCTAAAGCAACGAAGTGGGTTGGGAATGTAGGGACGCACGTCACATCTTAAATACCCTGCATAGATGGAGGATGGAATAGCCGGGCGATTAAATGTAAGAATAATAGTTCTGGAATTTACCAGATCCCCATTCCTCCGAAACTTGATTCGTCGGACTGCTGTGACATCTTGATCGGCAAGCTCTTTAAGTAGTTCATCCTCTGAGACATCCACGAGTTCTCGATCAGAGATGACACCTCGGGATGAATTCAGAGAATGGTGAGGTTTTATGTCCACTTGCACATCACCTAAGTTGGAAATATTCAAAAGTAGTGCACCGTGCCGGGGAGTTGACATCTCCACCAACAGATCTCCAGATGGCAATTTCTTGACATTCTTTGGCGACTCAACAGCACCCTGGATGGCTTTTTGAATCCAGAAAGGGGACTTCAAACTGAGTTTGTGGGTATCCTCTCTGGCATGAATGATAAAAAATCGTGCATTGTGTCCCGATAATGTTCTCATTCTTTTATTTGTGGAGTTAGGCTCCGAGTCCAAAGCATTTTTATTTTTCAAAGGGGAAGAGTTTATTGAATCCATGAAGAGCAAAAGATAATTCATCCGCTGAATTCCCCGCCCACAACCGAGCCCAACAGGGGAGAGCCGGAGGTCCGCAAGCCCATTTGGACGCAGGACACGGCTCTGGGGCTAAGCAGCGGATATAGCAGGTTGAAAGTGCAAGCATGCGCTCAGCGAGTACCGCGATCTTCCCAGGTCTTGGTAACACCCTTTTGGCATACCTACACTATCCCCAAACTCACCCCGCCGTACGTAGCGACAAGCCGATTGACTAGGAGTGGGTTAGTTCCTAGCCGCCCGTTTAGGGTGAAGCAGGGGGCAAAGAGGAGTGTTGGCGACTGGTGACAACTACAACCTGGTCCCCAGTAACCTCAGCCTCCAGCATCCCCTTTTCCACCTTACGGGTCACCGCACACGGCAAACGTGCAGGTAGGTCTAGCAAACCAGCCCGGAAAAACAAGAGAGGAACAGAAAATGGAGAAGCAAGTCGAGTAGAAAATGGAGTAGAAAAGAAGAACAGGTAGTGGAGAAGAAAGTAAAAACAGGAAAGGGAGAGGAAAGCCAGAGGAAAGGAAAGGGCTGGCGCATAATCACAACCTCAGCAACCAACAACTGAGGCGGGTGCTGTCAAGGTGGTGGCAACACAAAGTTGTAATGCGAAGAATCAAACATAACATGTCGGCTGGGGCCGTGGGGTCGCTACTCCCCATCAGCTGGATGAACAGCTGTCCCTGCGGAAACGTGAAAGCACAAAAACAAGAAAGCAAAAAACCGTCACAAGGTCAGCTCGGGCCGTGGGGGCGCCGCTCCCCAAATAACTGAAAAACCAGTTATCCCCGTGCGGGGGATTACACTCTCACAACACTACTTAGACTCACTAGAACACCCATGGAAATCATTGTAGTAATCATACCATCTAATGAAGGAACTCCATGAGCTCTGAAAGGTTTCGTAGGGCTTTTAATGTAACTGTTATTTTTAACTCTTTTTAAAGCTCAGTAAAATTTTATTTGTCTTGTGCTAAGACGGTGTACGGTGTTATTGGACATAAGTTGGGCACAATCATTATTCATTGTTGAATTACATTTGAATAAATATATGCAGTATACACTGAAGAGCAATTGAATTAGAGATACCTGTCTAGTAACGTGTAGCACCACCTTTCGTCCTGATGACAGCGGCAATTCGTCTCGGGATGGACTCGACAAGACACCGGAAGCGTTGGGAAGCCATACGGATCCACGACCACTGAACAAGCTCCCACAGTTCACGAAGATTTGATGGAGGGAGGTCAGAGCCTCGAACATATCTCTCGATGACATCCCAGATGCGCTCGATGGGATTAAGGTCAGGTGACTTAGGTGGCCAGGGAAGCGAGGTCACGTCGGTGGAAAGTTCATCCAACCATTCGGATACAATTCAAGAGTGATGGCACTGTGCATTGTCTTGTTGCAGGATGAGGTCCCCAGTGGGATGTTGAAGACGCACAAACGGGAGCAAATGGTCGTCCAGGATAGCCCGGTAATTTTGACCTGTGAGGGATGATGTCATACGTACCAGGGCTCCCATTTCAGTCCACGTAAACAGTCCCCAGACGAGAATGCCACCCCCACCAGCTTGAAGAGTACCCTGCTGGAAAGAAGGATCCATCGCTTCATGTGGTTTGCGCTGTACTCGTATTCTGCCATCCGCATGTATCAACATGAATCTCTACTTATCAGTCCAGGCAACATTTTTACATTGTCTAGGGTCCAGTGGCAATGTTCCCGCGCCTATGCTAATCTTTGCACCCTATGATGTACGGTCAGCAGCGGTGACCTCGTGGGACAATGGCTTCTGTACCCCATAGTGAAGAGATGGTTCTGGATGGTGTGGCTGCTTACACGTTTTTGTGCACCAGCGTTAATTTGCCGAGTGATTTCTTGCACTGTGGCTCGTCTATCCGCTGTTACAAGGCGAGCTAGCCGACGATGACCCCGCTCATCGACACGCTGTTGTCCACGGCAGGTGGCCCGTGCAGGGATGGTTTTACCATATTCGATGTACTAATGGTGCACCAGTGACACAGTGGCTCGTGAAAATCCTAGTGCCTGCACGACTTCCGAGATGGAGTGACCCATTCGTCGGGCCCCGACAATTTGCTCACGATCAAATGCGCTCAGATCCTTTGTCTTACCCATACTGCGATCGACTCTTACTGATTCCCGTCGCATCACTCCTTATATTGTCCGATCGCTGCATACGTCACGTCGTTTCCGTTTACTGGGACGCCCACAACGCCACATTTTCGTAACGCCGGCTGTCTCAAATTCAATTAGTCTTCAGTGTATGTTATTAATAATGCTAGCATTATTAATAACATCTATGAAAATGCAAGTGCAAAGGTTCGGCTATTTGGGTACACAGCACCAATAAAAATTGGAGAGGGAGTGAGGCCAGGTGACACCATATCTCCCAAACTCTTCAATGCCACATTTCAAAGTGTCTTCATTGGCGCAGTATAAAGCCGTATGGGAGTAAAGGAGATTGGGAATAGCTGCTGAGTTAAACTTATGACCGCTAATGACCCCAACATAAACAAAAGGGAAAATAAAGCAGATTGGGAAAAAAGAGTATGGGTATAAACCTACGCCCGATACCTTCAGTGGGATTTCCAACACCCCCAAGCCCCACCCCCGGTGTTCTTTCAACTTGCACCACGACAGAGACCGGGATTATCAGAAGTAACCCTCAGTCGTCTTTGTTGTCGCTAAACAAAAAGTAAAAAACACGGAGTTGGTGAATCTAGTTTGGCCCTGGGCAATATCATTCAGCCTTATGACATCACTCAGTAGAGAACTCTTGCTTTGTTGACACGTTTTTCATTTGTCTCCGATATTTTGCATTAATGTTTACTCAGTATGTCTAAAGCGAGAAGAGGACTAAGAGCCAAGCGTTTTCATCAGAGGAAACAAAAATGTATTTTCTCATTTCATGCTGTAATTGGAATCATGCAAAGAGATTAAAGCAATAAAAAAAATTGAAATTGTAAGCAAGGAAACTCAGATCTGTGACGAAAACACTGTAAAGCCAGCAGAAAAAGCATTGGAAGAGTATGCACAGACAAAATTATGTGGAATATTTTTCTGAACACTAAAGTGTTCGTGGAACAAATAAATTTACAAATAGCGTTTTCCTGGACATATTTAAGGGTTCGTGGAACAAATAAATTTACAAATAGCAATTTTTCTGGACACCCACGTTTATGGACACGGAAATACGCTCCTGGTAGCAGAGCCCTTCAATTTAATAGGCCCAACACTGAGCCATCGTCTTTTAGAAATAGAAGCCGTTGGCTCAGTGTTGGGCCCACGTTAAATTGCCCGTAGAGCCTGATTCTAACCGATTACAGACATAATATGTGCACATACGTTTTGTAAATATTGCAACAAAAAAAATTGGACGTAATAAAATATTTTTGTACAACTAGAAATAAAGTTCATTTAGTAGAAAAATAGTGATTTTCAGCCTCAAAGACAGCACAAAATGCTAATATTTAATTTCAAATAAACTGCGGTATCTTCCCTTGTCCTAAAAGGGAAGTTTATTGGAGAAAATTTGTCATAAAGGCTTTCATGTTTGCTCAATCAAAATAAACAGGTTGAGAGCATATATTTTAGAAGAAAGAACAAGAAAAGGGGAAATTAAAGAAGATTATCCAGGTGTTACCACTCCCATCTGTCTTATGCTCTCAATAGATCAGGGCTGATCGTGGTCCCGATCAGAGAAGGAAACGGGTCAACGCATCGGCAATTTTTTGTGGGTCCAACGGATCAGATCAAGGTGTTCCTGACCCAGTTTTATTCCCGTTTTATTTTTGAAATGAGAAAAATATAGTCCAAAGAAAAATGCACGTTGTGGAATTCTGCAGTCGACACTGGTGCCCACTGAGTGAATAATGATTTGCCATGCAAAAATATTGTAGTCTCTTCCTTAAAGCAAAGGAGATTTCTACTGACCGACGTAAGACAGACACCATTATCGTAAAAATATACTTCCTTTGCCTCCTTTTACAGTGCGATTGTCCAGGGCAAGGTACAGAGAAACGCCATCCGCCTGCTTCTCAGCTGATTCACTCTCTCCGTGCGAAGTTCACTGTATGACTAAGAGTTACTTTTCAGATTGCATCTTTTACATTGAGCATCCAGAGGTTTCGGATTGATGTGCTAACATCCCGTTCCCATGACATGTCATGTAGAAATTAACTCCTTATTTGTTAATATGGATTTGATTTAATATTAAGGAGGTTGAGAAAGGCGTCGAGGCCAACAAATACGTGCTTGTTCAAAACCACAATGAAGGAAAAGAGTGAATGCTGGAAATTGTTTCGTCTCATTAAGGAACCGGTGGATAATTCTGCGTTGTTTGGTCTTGCTTGTTGTTCAAAATGTGGATAGTATATAATTACAAAGAAAGATGTCGAAGGTGTAATAAGAGATAATGGAACCAAAAATCTAACTGACCATATGAAAGTATGCGAACCTTCATCAAAGCGTGAACAATCTAAATACATTTGTGTAATCGTAAATAATGATTACCATTTGTAATATACTCACGATCACGGCCATAGTTAGCCATCACTTCTGGATTACACAAAATAGTGGCACTAAAATTTAGCAAGTAACGAAATTTGACTATTAAAAAAGGATTTCAGTTTTTAAATATCAAGCAGTTATTGCGATGAATATATATATTACGTTTATACGTATATATATATATATATATATCTCATCATCATCATTGTCAACCATTATCAATCCACTGCTGGACGAAGGTCTCCCCAAGTTTCCTCCACAACGGTCTGTCTTGTGCCAGTCTCCTCCATGTCACCCGTGCATACTTTCGAATTTCATCCACCCATCTCCCATGTGGTCTTCTTCTGGGTCTTTTCCTGTCCCTTGGAATCCAATCTAAAATTTCGGCTGTCCATCGATGATCTGTCCTTCTGGCAGTATGTCCAGCCCATTGCCATTTCAGGGATTTAACTCTGATCATGATGTCTTCCACTCTTGTCATTTTTCGGATCCACGAGTTCCTCTTCTTATCTCTCCTGGTTACACCAAGTATGCACCTCTCCATGCTTCTTTGAGTTGTCTGCAGCCTTTGTATGTCTCTTTTAGTTAAGGTCCACGTCTCTGCACCATACGTAAGCACTGGAAGGATGCATTGATCAAACACTTTTCTTTTAAGACATAATGGCATATTGCTCTTGAAAATTATGCTGTTTCTTCCAAAAGCTCTAGAGGCAAGTTTTGTACGCCGATTAATTTCTTCATCAATGTGACCCTCACTTGATATCTGCTGTCCAAGATAAACGTATGTGTCGGTTATCTCCAGCTTTTCTCCATCAATCGATAAATCTTCATTTCTTGTAAAAGCATTGAACATCACTTTTGTCTTCTGAAAGTTCATTTTTAATCCCACTTCTTTACTCTTGTCAGCAAGTTCCTGGATCATACTCTGCAGCTCTGATGGGCTAGTTGCAAAAATGACTACGTCATCAGCAAAACGAAGGTGGGTTAGATAATCTCCATTAATCTTTATCCCCTTGTTTTTCCAGCTCAGTGACTGAAAAACACCCTCCAATGTGACATTAAAGAGCTTCGGAGATATGGTGTCACCTTGTCTCATTCCCTTTCCAATTTTTATGTGTGTTGTATTTTCAAACAGCCTAATCTTTGCACTTGCATTTTCATAGATGTTATTAATAATATTAATGTATGCATCTTCAATACCGCAGGTTTTCAGAGCCATTGTAACTGCTGATGGTTTCACCGAATCAAAGGCTTTTTCATAATCGATAAAAGCCATGCACAATGGAAGTTCATATTCCCTCGCTCTTTCAATTAGTTCTCTCAGCACATGGATATGATCTATTGTGCTGTAGCCACTCCTGAATCCAGCTTGTTCTCTCGGTTGAGCCATGTCCAGTGTTACCTTCAAGCGGTGTGAAAGAACTTTAGTGAAGATTTTATAAACTACTGATAGGAGGCTGATAGGTCTGTAGTTTCCGAGATCCTCAATGTCACCTTTCTTATGTAGCAGGATCATTGTAGCGGTGTTCCAATCCTCAGGAATCTTTCCTTCATTAAGGCATCGAGTGAAAATTTGGGCGAGTACTGTTTCGATTTCTCCACTTGCTTCTTGTATGATGTCTACAGTAATTCCATCTTCTCCTGGAGCTTTTCCCCGCTTCATGTTCTTGATTGCATGTGCAACTTCTGCTGGAAGGACTGGAGGAACTCTGGTACTGGTATCTTTCATGATGTCTGGAGTGCATGTATCATCCCTTTCATATAATTTGGAGTAGAAATCTTTCACTCTTGTCAAAATTTCGCCTCTATTTCTTGTTACAGAACCATCTTCTTTTCTCAGTGCCATAATCTGTTTTCTTCCCTTACTGAGATGCCCCTTTGCTATCTTTAGGCTTTGGTTGTTTTCAATTGCTTTCCTCACTAGTTCACAGTTGAATTTTCTTACGTCTTCAGTGATACTTTTTCGTACTGTCTTGCATAGCTCTATATATTCCACTTTGGAAGTCACATCTTCTTTAGTTGTCCTCATCTCTCTTCTTTTTTGCATCAACATTTTCGTTTTTCCTGATAATTTATTTACATGCAACTTGTTCTTAGACCCAGCTAATTTTGTTGCTGTTTCCATAAGAGCTTTGGTTACTTTTCTGTTAACTTCAGAGATGTCCACTTCTTCCGATGTTAGGCCTTCTAAAGCAGAGAACCTGTTCTTCAGTTCCAATTTGAAGGTATTATGGTGTTTTTAAGGTTGGTTATGTCAATAGATTTTGTTTGTCTTATGAGCTTGCCACGTTCAAGTTTAGTGTTGAGGTGCATCTTACATCTCACCAATCTATGGTCACTACCTGTGTTGAACTTGTTTAGCACACTGCAGTCTTCTATGACGAATTTTTTGTTACACATAATAAAATCAATTTCACTTGTCGTCCCATTTGGATGTCTCCATGTCCATTTCCTGTGTGGCTTTTTCTTGAAGAAGGAGTTCAAGATGAAAAACCCTTCTGCCTCTGCAAACTCAACGAGAGTATTTCCACGCTGGTTTCTGTTGCCGTGACCGAATTTACCTACTGAAGTTTCATTCTGTTGCCGTTGCCCTATTTTTGCATTGAAATCTCCCATAATTATTTTCAAGTGCTGCTTACCTTTATTATTTAGATGACAAATTTCCTCATAAAATTCTTCAATTTCTTCTTCAGGATGACTTGTGGTGGGTGCATAAGTTTGAATAATCTGAGCCTGGTATCTTTTCGAGAGTTGGATAACAAGTCGTGCAGCTCTGTCAGAGGAACTTTCAACTTCTACAACTTTATCCTTCAGTTTCTTGTTTATTATAAATCCAACACCACTAGTTCTGCCAGTATCTGTCCCACGATAGTAGAAGAGATGTCCACTTTTCAGTTCGATGAGATCTTCTCCTTTTCTCCTTACCTCACTTAGCCCCACGATGTCCCACTTGATCCTTTGTAGTTCCTCTTCCAATTCAAGAAGCCTTGAATCAGAAGATAGGGAGCGTCCATTGTACGTTGCCAAGGTCAGCATCAGATGGCAGCCTAGTCCGGTCCTCCGGAGATTCTTAGCACCCTCTGCCTTCATGTCGCACTGGCCGCTGCCTTGGCCAGGTACATTCCAGCTGCCGGAGACTGAGGGCCAAGATTTAAGTTGTGGAGTCATTTTGGAGTGGTTTGGCCATAACTCACCACGCTGGCCAAGCGGGTTGGTGAGTGTGGGATAGCATTTCCTCTAATCCCGATGGTATAGTTATACCGCTATTGGCGGTCGTCAGAGCCCCTTTAGTAGGAACAGGATGCACCATATATATATATATCAATGAATTGAGTTTCGAATTTATAGTTCAAAGCAGATTTGTCCGGGTTAGTTACGGGCCTGGATTGGGTCCAGGTCGGGACCAGTTATGGGACGTCCGGGCTCAGGTTGGGTCCGGGTCCGAAATTTTTCACCGGTTTCCAACTCTGGTCCCGATTTTATCCGGATTTCTGGATTTTTTTCTGATTGAACCCGGAAATTCTAGAGAACATGAGAAGTCCGTATATTTTGTATCTGTTAAAATTATTCTCAAACTTTTAATCTAAATAAAGGAATTAATAGTTTTTGCACGATAAACCAGTTTGTAAAAGTAAAAAAAAAAAAATCCTAAATTTTAATCTCGTAATCTAGAAATATTGCGCTTATCGACAAATATTCGTCGATCACGCACGTGGGGGACAATAATACAGAGCGAGTACAACTGGTTCAAAATATGGTAAATAGTTGTGAAAATCACATGAGGATATGCAGAGTAGTATTAAAAAAAACTAATAGCACTGTTGAAAACTGTGGGATTACAACCCCCCCCCCCCCAAAAAAAAACCCCAAAGAACATTGTAACATTAAAAAGTAGAAATGAAAGATGTAAAAGAAAGTCTGATTGTGCTAATGTTGAAGGGGAAAAAGAGACAACATTGATGTATTTTCTCAAAAAAGGATGGACATTTTTAAAATTCATCAATCTACATTTACAAAAGAGGTTAGTTGTTTTCAGATTTTATTCTGGGTAAAAGGAAAATGCAAAGAAAAATTGTTTTTAAGCTATTCAATTTTAAATTCGTGATTGTTTTACTTATTTCAGAGCAATTTATTTCTCCACAGAATATGTAAGTTAGAATATTTATGGAAAATTGTTTATAATACATGTAGTCCAAAAAATAATCAGTTTGTTCCATAAGTGAACCCAGCATACACGTTTTCTTCGTCTCGCAGTTTTCAGGAATTTTTATTTGACCTCACAATCGCCCATGGTAGAAAAATGCACTGATTGCCCCAGGCCTAGTAATCTAAAGTTTCCAGTGGGGACCCAACCCTAATCCTTCTTTTGTTAACATGACAAAGGGAGGGAAAGAAATTCGGAAACGAGCAAAGGTCATTTTCTGTGGCTGTAGTAATCTAAGTGACAAAACATTTTAGTATCGTGGTCGCGAAAATGTTAAAATCAAGCTGCGTACTAATGAACGTATTGCATGGTGAATATTTCATTTTGTACAGTTTTTGGAGGAACTCAGAACAAGTACAGTTGAAATTTGGCTACACCAGTGCTCTTAATGCCGGCCACTAGCCCAGTGGCGCACCCACGGGGGGGGGGGGGGGGGGGTAGGTGCTTGAGCTGACAGAGCGGAAAATTATTGCGTCGAAGTTAAAAAAAAAATCACTGAGACTGTCAATAAACGCGGAAAAAAGTCCAGGAAAAACGGTCCAAGGAAATAAAGTCCAGGAAAAAAAAGTCCGAGGTGTGCGTTTTAATTACATGATGGGCATGCAAATAAGTCGATTGGGTGTACGAGAACTGGCCATAAAAATTTTAAGGGGCCGTATAAAAATTACGTTTTTGACCGCTCCGTGCCCACGACCCCAGAGGTTGGTAATCTGAGTCATATAAAGTTTCTGTAATTTCGTCTTTTCTTAATTGCGATAATTAATGTAATTCTTTATAACAAATGTTTATGATCTACATCTCAACAAAAGATTTCAGGGTTTCCCAACTACAAGTCTGCAAATTATCTGAGCACATGTGCTGACTCAGGAAACCTGTCGGGGTGTATAACCAAAAGTGTAATATATGAAAAATGTCTGGTCCAACAGCAAACCTTTCGGGGGGGGGGGGTTAATACCAAAACAGTGTACAATGTGAAAATTTTTTTCGTCCGATCGAGAGATTTTTAGCATTTATAAGATACAACTCGGCAAATTTTCTGAGGGCATGTGGCTACTCGGCAGCAAAGCCGTCGCGGGGGTGAGGGGAGGGGGGCTTGGTTAATACCAAAAATAAAAAAAAAAAGGAATTTCTGGTCCGATCGGAAGGTTTTCGGCGTTTGCGAATACAACTGAACAAATTCTCTACTAGAATGTGCTAAAGTAAGAAACATGTTGAGGAGGCGGGGGATTAATACCAAAAATTAAAATATGAAAACTTCTGGTCCGATCGACAGATTTTCGGCATTTACAAACTGAAAAAACTCAAAATTTTCGGGAGGGGGGTCACAAAAAATATGAAACGAGGAATTTCTGGTCTAATCGGGAGATTTCAGCGTTTACAAATACAACTTGACAAAATTATCTCATATCTCAGCGCATTAGCCAGCGCAGGAAGCCTGTAAAGGAGGGGGGGGGGTGATGCCGAAAATATAAAATGTAGAAAATTTCTGGTCCGATTGGAAGATTACCGCGTTTACAAATTACAGCTGTACACATTCTTTATATTCTATATTTTTGGCGTTAAGCCCTTATCCATTTCCCCCTCCCAGTGACAGACTTCCTAAGCTAGCATATGCCGGCAGAAGTTTTGCTCAGTTGCAGTTCGTAAACACTAAAAATTTCACGAGTGGACCAGAAATTTTTTTTTTTTCCGCAGTAATCCCCCTCCTGAAGAGCTTTCTTACGTTAGCACGCCCGCAGAGAATTTGTTGAGTGTGTTTGTAAACGCTGAAAATCTCACGAACGGTCCAGAAACTCTTTATATTTTTGGTAATAAGCCCCCCCCCCTCTCCCAACAGGTTCCCTGCGTTAGCACACGGCTGTAGAGAATATTTTGAGTTGTATGTAATATATATCAAATACGTGGATATAATGTAAATGGACAATGTCATCGCTCTGTCCACGTTATTTCATAAACAACGCATATGCGTTGTTTATAAAATAACGTGGACAGAGCGATGACATTGTCCATTTGAGTTGTATTTGTAAACGCTGAAAATATCCCGATCGCACCAGAAATACTTTATATTTTACATTTTTGGTGATAAGGACCCCCCTCCCAAACCCGACAGGCTTCTTGCGTTAGCACATGTCCGTAGAGAATCTGTGGATCTGTAGTTTATAAACTTTGAAATTTTTTTGTTGAGTTGTAGATTATAAAAAATTTTCTTTTTAAAGAATTACGTTAAATATCGCAACTAAGAAGATATGAAATTACGGAAACTTTATGTGACGGTGCCAATTTGCCGTTCCCTGACTCGGATAACCGACCTGTGGGCACGGGGCCACACGTAGCGGTCAAAAACGTAATTTTTATACGGCCCCTCAAAATTTTTGTGCCAGGTTCTCCCGGTGATAAATTTTCGGGTGTCAGTTTTCCGCTTTGTCATTGGCCAGAAAATCATGGAAATGTTGAAATTTCTTATTGAAAATAAAATATAAAAAAAAAATGTTTTGTGAACGGTAGTTGCTCAAGTAGTAGGAAATATAACCACACGATATTTGTTTATTCAGAATAAATTTATGGCAGTGAAATTGCGATGTGGCCAATTCTCCGGTGGCCAGTTCTCCGTACCCGAACGAAAATAGCACTTGACCAAATCTGATATAACGAAGATCAAGCCAGTTCTCCGGTGATCACTTCTTTGGTGGCCACTTTTGCGTACCCGATCTAGGTGCCTGAGTAAATAAAGCAAAAGTATGACTCTTATACGACCCCTTAAGTTTTTCTTGTCTGTTTTCTGAATCCGAGTGAAGAACAGAAACAGCTTGTTTGCAAAGTGCGAGTTCTTTTGTCTTGAAATTGGATACTCAAACTTTGTGCAGAAACCGCACCCCTTCACGTCACCCCAGATTTACAACCTTTTCCTCCGTGAACAGAATGCTGGAGGTACATTTTGCCTGCGGCGCATAATTTAGTGGTGGGGAGAAAAACGAATGCGTTCCTTCAAACAATGGCGTCCTCTGTGAATAATTGCATTGATGTAAACAGCTGTTTTTCTATTAGGTCAACTGACATTTTACGGGTATCACACACATATCTCCCGCTTTTGACCCATCTGTTTTGCTTTCTCAGATCTGGTAGTAATTTCTTTACGTAGACAAAACCACTTCTCTAAAACATTTTAAGAAATGTTCTAAATAATGCTAGGCCACAGCAGCAAATATAATTATTAGAATTGCAGTTCGCTCATCACCTGCATGCATATCGGAGATTTAAATCTCTCTTATAGTAAATTGAATCCCATTACTTTCGGTGGACAGAAAAGTCCCCCATCTTTTTCAGTCAGGGACCGTGCACAAATTGCAGTTTACACAAAAATATTGGATGTAGGGGAGATGTCCGTTGTCACCATTTCCATTCAACGCTGTTTCCAACAAGATGCAGCCGCAGAAAGAGCACAAATATGTGGGGGAAATTTCCGGGGTCGGTCGGCATTTTTTGTTCCATCATGTTAATGTTCATAACGTTTACGTAACATGTGAAATTATTAATATTGTGATATTACTCAGGCAGAAAATATTAATTATTAAGTAACGTCTAGTCGTTTCTAAGAGTTTTCATTCCGTCATTCCCATATTCATAAAATTTACATAATAAGTAATTGTGGAATAACTTTTTTACGGGTCTTTTTAGAGGTTATTTTTAATGAAAGTTGGTTGTCAAATTTTCGAACTAAAGCCTAGTTCGTCATCAGGACTATGTCACTGGAGTAGTTGCTGCCACTCAATTGGAAGAGACCATCCGCAATTATCGTTAATTGTGGTACTTCTTCTTCTTGCTATTTCGATCCCTTCTTCTAGTTTTCTCTTTACTAAGTTTGACTGGTGGGCGATTATTTTCACTGAGTCCCAATTTATGGAGTGTCCACTTGCTTGTACATGTCTGTCTAGCCCTGTTTTGTTCCCAATGTTCCTAATAGCTGCTTGGTGTTCTTTCATTCGGACCTTAATACTTCTCCCTGTTTCTCCTATATAGCTGAGTCCGCAGTTACAGTCGATGCAGTAAATTACTCCTTCCTGCAATTGGATGTCCAATTCTTTCTGCTTTAAAGCTGGCAGGAATTTCTTTATTTTGTTATTAAGATCTGGAGCTAGCCTGATATTATATTTTGCTCCGATCCTTTTCAGTTTCTCGAAAAGTCCCTTGTGGTACGTAATTTTGCTGGTGAATTTGAAGTTGGTTTTTTCCTGCTTCTTTTTTGGCACTTGTTTAAATATTTTCTCAACATATGGGGAGGGGTAATTGTTTTCTGCCAACATTTCCTTTAATTCTTCTTTGTGAAGATCTTTTTGAGAAGCTGAAGAGACCAGGATTTCAATTTTTTCCAAAAATTGTCTCGCTGTATTCGATTTAATATAATCAGGGTGGAATGAGCAGAAGTCTAACATCTTCCCTGTGTTGGTGGGTTTTCTAAAAAGCTGAGTGAATATTTTCCCTTCTCTTGAGGTCAAGGTTAAATCCAGGTAATTGATGCTATGGTCTTTTTCCTGTTCCAGGGTGTACTTCAAGGTATTCTCTAGTAAGTTAAATTCTTCCAGAATCTGAGAGGGTAGAGATTGGTCCACAGTATCTACTATAATTAGGACATCATCCATGTACCTTACATAGAGAGCAAACAAGGAGGGTTGTATAAGGATTTTTGCCTCTAGTTTACTTATATAATAATTTGCTAGCAGAGGTGCTAGTGGAGAACCCATTGCAAGTCCTGAAGTTTGCCTGTAATATTTCTTTCCAAACTGGAAGAAATTATTCTTGAAGGAAAATAGGAGCAGTTCATATATGCCAAGTAGTATTTCTCTATTGTGATTATGGAATACTATTTTTTCCGCAAGGTCATCTGCAATGAATTCCAGTAGGAGGTCCAGGTTAATGTTGGTATACATAGAGACTATATCCAGGCTTGCCATTACTGGATGAATTAATTCTGGCAAGTTGTCCAGTTTTCTTTTTAGCTGCATGGAATTTTTTAGTAGGTAGGGAGGAGAAGGGAAAATATCTCTGAGGTGACCAAGCAAATAATAATTAATGTTGGAGAGTGGCGAATTTCTAGTGTCTATTATAGGTCTTATTGGATGGCCTTCTTTGTGAACTTTTATCGTACCATAGATCTGTGGAATTCTTGACTGGATTTTGGAGAAGTTTTTGAAGAGCTCATTAAGCTGTTTTTTATTTCTTAAAGAGCTGATTAATTTCTTAAGATTTTTTACAGTTTGATCTATAGGATTACCATTGAGTTCTTCATAATAAGGCTTGCTCAATTCAGCTTCCATTTTATTGTAATACTTCTCTTTTTCTACCAATACCAAAACTTTGCTCTTATCTGCTCTCAGTGCTACTACTTTATCATTGGCTTTGAATTTTTTAAGGTCAGTAATGGCACTTCTATTAAAATTGTAATCAACTTTTACTGGCTTTTTTACAAATTTTGAGACGCAGTCTGAGAATTCTTTCCTTAAAGTAACTGCTGTATTTTCATCTTCTCTTTCTACCTTACTACAGATGCTTTCTAAATCAATCAGTATACGTTTTTTATCAAGTGTTGCGGAGGAAAGGTTGTAATTATATCCCTTATTGAGGAGATTAATCAGGTTTCCATCTACTCCTTCTTCCGTCAGATCAATTTTTGGAAAAAATTGAAATCCTGGTCTCTTCAGCTTCTCAAAAAGATCTTCACAAAGAAGAATTAAAGGAAATGTTGGCAGAAAACAATGACCCCTCCCCATATGTTGAGAAAATATTTAAACAAGTGCCAAAAAAGAAGCAGGAAAAAACCAACTTCAAATTCACCAGCAAAATTACGTACCACAAGGGACTTTTCGAGAAACTGAAAAGGATCGGAGCAAAATATAATATCAGGCTAGCTCCAGATCTTAATAACAAAATAAAGAAATTCTTGCCAGCTTTAAAGCAGAAAGAATTGGACATCCAATTGCAGGAAGGAGTAATTTACTGCATCGACTGTAACTGCGGACTCAGCTATATAGGAGAAACAGGGAGAAGTATTAAGGTCCGAATGAAAGAACACCAAGCAGCTATTAGGAACATTGGGAACAAAACAGGGCTAGACAGACATGTACAAGCAAGTGGACACTCCATAAATTGGGACTCAGTGAAAATAATCGCCCACCAGTCAAACTTAGTAAAGAGAAAACTAGAAGAAGGGATCGAAATAGCAAGAAGAAGAAGTACCACAATTAACGATAATTGCGGATGGTCTCTTCCAATTGAGTGGCAGCAACTACTCCAGTGACATAGTCCTGATGACGAACTAGGCTTTAGTTCGAAAATTTGACAACCAACTTTCATTAAAAATAACCTCTAAAAGACCCGTAAAAAAGTTATTCCACAATCACTATGAATAGAGGTGCCATAAATGCATTTACAAATAATAAGTAATGTCAATTATAATATTGTGCTTTTCACCATCCATTAATTAAAAGCCCGTAGGCCTAAGCCTTTTTAACACTTTCTTCTTCGCCACTGCTGGAAGGGCTCCCAAAGCTTCTTTCACAAGTGTCTGTCTGAGCTAATCTCCTCCCTGTCATTCCAGCATGCTTTCGAATTTCATCCACCCATCTCCCACGTGGTCTTTTTGCTAGGTCTTTTTATGTTCTTTGGTACCCTGTCTAATACATCAGTAGTCCATCGGAGGTCCATTTTTCTAGCAGTATGTCCTGCTTATTGCCATTTCAGGGATTTTACTATGATCATGATATCTTCAACTTTGGTTATTTTCCTGATCCAAGAGTTCCTCTTTTTATCCTTCTTAGTTAGGCCAGTATTATTAACTTGATTTGATATGTAAACATTGCGAATATGACGTCGATAGAATAAAACTGTTAAAAAGGCCTAGACCAAAGGCCTCTGAATTCATATTTCGTGCTTAAGTAAAACGCAATCCTATTAACTGTATTTGATGTGCAAACGTTGTGAATATGACATTGGTACAGTAAAAACTGTAAAAAAGGCCTAGGCCAAGGGCCTATGAATTAATATTTCGCGCCTAAGTAAATGCCCAATATTATTAACTTGAGTTTCTGTGTAAACATTGCGAATATGATGACATCGATAAAATAAAACTTATTGAAAATGCCTGGGCCAAAGGCCTCTGAATTAATATTTCGTGCTTAAGTAAAAGCCCAACCTATTAACTTTATTTGATGTGTAAACGTTGTAAATATGACATTGGCCGTCCATTGCCCGCGTTCTGTTGGGTAATGCCTTTCTTGGTCCATTAGCGCCAACATCGTCCAATTGCTGCGTCGCTCCGACCCAAATGCCTGACGATAATGCCACTTGCCCAACCGGCCTCTCTCAAACTCGCTCAGCTGCTCGTATTGAGCCAAAACCCCTGGAGAGAGTTTTGATTGAGCCCGGATTCGACGTAGAGGCATCCGCACCGTCCATGGAGGTTAATACAACTGCAATCAGCTGTCAAAATTGTCTCTGCGTACGAGCTTTGCTCTTGATATAACCTCCTCGATGCACGGTTCCCATATGCTGTGACGGGCCACTATTTTGTTATTGGTCGTTAAGTTTTAATCATTTGCGTATTCTGCCTTGAATCCTTACATGCAAATTTTATCAGGATCAAACGATTTCTTCGGTGAGCATGTTATTATTATTATTATTTTTTTTAATTCTGTATTTTATTTTTTTATTTTATTGATTTTTGCTCTTTGGCATGGAAAAATTATTCGTTAGTCAAGTAAATTAACAAAAGGAGCGAAAAAACAAAGAAAAATTTGCGTCTGTATTCCTGGAAAAGGTTAGTTTGTATTCTAACACCAAGCCCCTCCCCTCCTCCCCGCCTGATAAACCTTCAGCATCCCCTGGGTCTGGGTCCTAGCTACGGTCCTGGTGGGAGCAGAGGTCCCACAGGGCTCAGTTCTAGGGCCAATTCTGTATAATTATTTCATAAATGATTTTCCAAAATCCAAGGACGTTAAAGCTTACTTTTATGCCGACTACGCGGCACTAATAGCAACTAGGTGATTCTATAAGGAAAGTACAAAGAACACTAAAATTATATGAGGAATGGTTTAAAAAGTGGAACTTAAAACTTAATGCAGACAAATGTAAAGCAATGTACATTATTTCGAGACAAAAATACTCAACACTAGATCTGGAAATAAACAATATGAAGATAGAATGGGTCAAAAAATACAAATACTTAGGGATTATAATTGATAACAAAATGAATTGGAATGCGCAACGTGAAGCGCCCTAAATAAGGCGAAACAGTGTAGGCACAGTCTACTTGGCCTAATTGGGTGGCAAAGCAAACTCAGTAGGAAAAATAAATTAATAATCTATAAAATGAAAATTAGATCAATATTAACATACGGGATAATCATGGGTAATCACGTGTCGAACTAGCTGGAAACACCATCAAACAACACAAAATGTAGTTTTGAGGGCAATCTATGACAAATCAAGAAGGCACGCTACTATCAAAGAAATGCATGAGGAACTTGACATACCCACTTAAGGATAATACACAATACAATTACCTAAGATTGCATTTGTGAAAATTGAAAATAATAAAAATAAGTTAGTTAGGTGAGTTATCGATCATCCATTGGAAAGAACAGGTTTTTATAAATATAAAAGACCCAGGCATTTACTACCCACATAGCACAGAATATTTCGTATATGTTAAAAGTACGTAGCACTGAAACATTGAGACTTTTCAGATACGTTGCGCAATGTAGCAGTAATGTTTCAGAAACCTTATGGTTACGTCAAAACGCCGGCAAACGCTACATAACTTTAAAACATAGCCGATACGTTACAGTGAAAGGTCTTTGTAACTTCAACATACCAACTTCATGTTACTGTTACATATTTGAAAGATATTTGTGACATCATCATGCTACTGTTACGTGATAATAGGGGACTGTAAAAGGAAGCTGTCCACGTGCTGCCTCAAGGACGCATGTGGTCGATTCCTGATCAATCATGACGTCAGTGGCCGCCATTGTTTTTCCACGGGATGTTCCCAACCATCTTTTGTCCGCCATTTTCTCTTTGTGTTCAACCATAACATTTTGTGTGCCACGTGGTCCTACAGCACATGTTTTGTTCACCAATTGTTTTTTACCTCCCCCATGGTCTCACCGATATCTTCTGTACGTCATTTCGTTTTTCCCCATCAGGAAATTTTACAGTGTGACGTCACGACGCTAGGGAAATTTTCTTTCCAAGGAAATACAAATCCTCGAAGATCACGCCAGGTTCTAATCCCTGTCCAACGGGTTTCTAGGCAGATGCATTTATCTGCCAAGAAGCCGGGTCCCACGTAAAAATTTCTATTTCGAGAAATATATATATATTTTTTTGCCCTGATTGTTATTCTCTCTCTTAACTACATGGTGATAAACCTATCCCTTCAAAAAACCTTACCTAAGGGAAAAGTGCCCTTCAAAAATGAAAAACTATTCCCTGAGGAAATAGAATACGTTCAGAGTGTGAGGTTATTTGGGCCGGCTACAACAGGCCCCAATAACATCACTACGCAAGCGAAGAGGAGACTATTTCCTCCCTGTCTCATTCAGTATGATGATCTACATACAACACTGCCTTAACGCGTGTGCTAAAAAAGCTGTGGGGCCAGATCTATCTGGCCCCGCGCTAATTGATTGGCCGTGAGAGTATCCATTTCCTTTACGCCGTGGGTTGACAGAGAAGCTTACCCCGACCAAACTCAAGGGTAGCGGGAGGGTTTCTAATGTCGTAGGAAAGGTCAGTTAGTTGTTTTTTCTGTGTGTCTCTCTCGGTGATGTGTTGTTCCTTCGTGTCGTAACTTTTTTACTTTTGCTTGTCGAGTACAATGAATGGAGTGGATATTTTGTTAAAATCTCCGTTGTTTGCTTTAAATCTGGAAGAAAAGCTTCACTTAAAAAAACTCAGTGCTTATCAACCTAAGAATTTTTAGTTTAAGTTTCACTTAAAAAAACCAGTGCTCATCAGCCCAAGAATTTGAGTCGAAAAGCTTCACTTAAAAAACTAGGTGCTTATCAGCCCAAGAATTTGAGTTTCCAAGAGTATGAAGTTTACAAAGCGCTTTGCTGAACTAATTTCAGTTTTAACTAAGATGATTTTCTATGTTAAAAATAAATAAATAAATAAATGAGAAAACCTGTAAGTATAATTTGCACATGAGTACATATATGCTTTTAGGTTCCACAAGTTCTTTAAAAAAAAGGTTAAACCTTTCAAATAATGCAAATAGTAGTATGGTACTCATTCTATATGGGACGAAATTCATGAAACGTTCCCTCTCTGCATATATTTGGAGTTATTATTTTTTCACTACATTTTTATCCTGTAAATCCGGTGATTATTCCTCAGTTGAGAAATCTGAAGAAACACAAAGCACAACTAACATAAAATAAATGTTTTAAGGTAAAAATTTTATTTAAGGAGTTCTAACATTTTTCTGTTAATAGCATTTTATTCTGAGGAAATTTGTTTCGTGTGCAGTACAATAGTTGACACATTCCTACCTGATTTGGGAATTATTGTGAGTCAAGGGGGTAAACAGAGGCAGAGTAATGGAATCTTGGGGGGGGGGGCTGAATAGTTGGCCTAATAATAACAGATTTTTTTATTTCATTGTTTGACTTCGGCTACTGGCCCTACCTGCTTCAGTTGCCACGAGCCGCCACTGGATGACTTAAAGTTCTTCATGATTAATCAATAAAATGTACATTTTAATGCATATCTTAGTATACTTTTTCTAAATGCTTTGCGATTACGATATTTAATAGAAATTATTTTTTTTTCCATAGATCATTTTATTTTTCTGTAGGATGACTTAAATTTCTTCGTGATTAATCAACGAAACGTACCTTTTAATGCATATCTTAATCTATTCTTCTAAATGCTTTGCGAATACGTTATTTAATAGAAATACCATGAAAAAAATACGTGTTTACACCATATAATACAAATTTTGAAGACGACAATCCGATTTTTGGTGTGAATGTGACAAGGATAGTAAGTCAGAAAATATCGAAATGTACCTTTTAATGCATATCTTGCTCAATTTTTTTAAACCTTGCGTAGTGTTAAACTTCTGAATATATCAACATTATTTCTTTTTTTACCTTTACAAACTAACAACCACTTTTATTGAGACTTTTTTTTTCTGATTCAAAACCAACAACCGTATGAAGATATTATACACTAGCGTGCGAAACTTAAAGGCGGACACTAGTGTACACTAACTAGCTAACTCGGGTACGGAGAAGTGGCCACCGGAGAACTGGCCACACGGAGAACTGGATACATTGGAATTTCAGTGCCATAAAATTGTTCTGCATAAACACATTTCGTGTGACTATATTCCCCACTACTTGATCAAACTACTGTTCATAACATATATTTTCTTAATATTTCATTTTCGGTAAGAAATGTAGACATTTCCATGATTTTCGAGCCAAAGACAAAGCGGAGAACTGGCCACAAAATATTTAAGGGGTCGTATAAAAATTGCGTTCTGGACTGCTCCATGGCTACGTCTCCGAAGATTTGTTATCTGACACACATAAAATTTTCGTAATTTCGTTATTTTCTTATTTAAGATGTTTTTCAAGGTTTATAAACTACAGCTAAATAAATTCTCTGCGGGTATGTGCAGATCGAGGAAACTTATCGGGAGGGCGGGGGCTTGAAACATAAAATATGAATTATAAAGAATTTTTCGTCCGATCGGGAGATCTTCAGCGTTTACGAGAAACATCAAAAAATTATCTGAAGGCATGTGCCTACTCAGGAAACCTGTCAAGGGGAAGGGGGCGGGGTTAATACCAAAAGTGTAGAATATAAAAATTTCTATTCCGATCGGGAGATTTTCAGCATTTACAACCAGAATACTTTGTTTTATATTTTAGGTATTGCACCCCCCTCCCCCACCGAGGGTTTCCTGAGTCAGCACATGCCCTCAGAGAGTTTTTGAAATGTATGTTGTAAATGCTGAAAATCTCCGATCGGAACAGAAAGTCTTTATATTTTATACTTTTTGTGCACCCCCCCGACAGGTTTGCTGAGTAGGCACATGCCCTTAGATAATGTGTCGAGTTGTAGCTTGAAAATGCTGAAAATTTCCCGATCGGACCAGACATTCTTTATATCTTATACTGTTTTTGTGTCCCTCCCCCCTACCTGACAGGTTTTCTATAGCTGCCACAAGCCCTCAGATAATTTGTTGACTTGTAGGTTGTAAATGATTAAAATCTCCCGATCGGACCAGAAATTCTTTATATTTTACCCCCGACAGGTTTGCTGAGTAGGCACATACCCTCAGATAATGTGTTGACTTGCAGCTTGTAAATGCTGAAAATTTCCTGATCGGACCAGAAACTTTATATTTTAAACTTTTGGTATTATCCCCCACCCCCTCCTGACAGAAAAAACGGAAATAAAAAAATAAAAAAGAAAGAAACGGAAATAAAAAAATAAAAAAGAAAGAAACGGAAATAAAAAAATAAAAAAGAAAGAAACGGAAATACGTCACTGTACTACTAGTGAGTACGCGTGCTTTGTCATTAATACAGTAATTCGTGACTTGTGAAGATTTAATTTATGAGAATAAAAAGGCACTGATGCCTACTCTTGCTAGGGTTAGTATTTGAAATATAGAGTTTACAATATATCCCAAAAAATTAGATGACCTATGACATCATATATTAAAAGCAGCCTGTCCTATGGCACCGAAAATTATGCAGCATGCGATTGACGGTTGTTACAACCGTTTCTCACAATGTGTAGTTCCAAAGAGCCATCCATCAGTTAGAAAACTTGGTTTAAAAGTCTCTTTTGGAATTAGAGAGTGTGCAGTAAACTTTTGCTTCATGGACTGGACGCTAAAGTTACGGGGATATCTTCCCACTAGCAACGAAGCTCCATTTTTAGCGAAAGATGTGACGATGACTTCAACCCCTAACAAAGGCGCACGCTGTAGCAGAAATCTAGGTTCTTCAATTAGGGAATTTAAGCAAACAGTGTTTTTTTTTTTTCCGTCTGTAAAGCTGGTGGGCAGTTCAACACACAAGAGGTGCACTATTTATAATGCAAACTTCCAATCTGATTTTACCTATTCGTAAAATTTTTATACGGTATATTAAAGTGATGAAGAAATTATTTTTGTCCAATATACGCACATTTTTGTTCCTTACACTTGCTTTTTCAGATCTGAATTTGGATCTGTTTTCGGACAAATAACACAGTAACGTATCCAGGGGTCTACAGATTCTCAATCTTGGAGCATGGGCGCCCATAGGGGGAGGGGCAAGACGATGCAGTTGCCCCCTTGGAATTATGAAAACCACCAAAAATGAGAATTTATATAACAATATGTAGGGGTAAAAAAGGATTGATTACACTCTGAGAGGTTCAAATTGCAGCACCCAGACGATGAGACTTTCTAGTTTTCCTGTGCAGCTGAAGTAGAAATAACGTATTTCCCTTATTTCGCTATCCGATCGGAAGTGCATGCAAATCGGTAGAAGGAGAAGTATGTGCTAACCAGTAGTTAGCTGTGCTGGTAACTGTGGTCTGCGCCTGGTCACTGCGATCTGCCCCTGGTAGCCATGATCTCTGCCCATCAGAGCTAACTTTCTCACCCACTGCCTCTCTCTTTCTCACCCACTCCCTCTCTCTCTTTCCCACTCACTCTCTTTATCCACACAAATCTCTCTCACTCTTCCTTTTTTTCTTTGCATATGTCTCTGTCACCTTCTATTTATCTTCTCTCTCACTTTCACTCTTTTTATCTCTTTTCTTCCTTTTTTTCACCGCACATAAATGTCTGTTTCCTTCTTCCTTATAGCTTCCGCTCACCTTTCTTTCCTTCTTAGCATAGAAATGAATTGTCTGTCTCCCTCTTTCAAATTCGCCAAAATCTCTCATTCTGTCTCGTCTACTTTTTCTATAAAAAACTAGGATTTTTATAAATAAAAATCCTAGTTTTTTATAGGATGAAATCATAGGATGATTTTATAGAATGAAATTGTAGCACCTATATAGACACGAGATAACGGAGTGAATTTTATATGACGGATTATTTACGATACAGGACATGAACAATCAGATGCACAGTGCTATAGGTGCAGAGGTAGACAAAATATTATTCTGTATTCAATTTACACGCGAAGAGTGGCAATAACAGCGTGTACGAAGCGTAACGTTGATCTGAAGAGTTATTGAATGTCTGTTTATGGAATTTCCTGCCATGCTGCCTGTATTCGGACCAAAAATGTCATCCTTGGCAGGTGGTAAAGTAACCGGACGGGCCAGTCACCGAGCACTCATATCTTAGAGAGACATGTTCAAATGGCGAGAAATCCGGCGATCGTAAAGGCCAAAGAAGACATGGCACGATGACTCATAATGAACTAAAAAAAAAAAGAATAATTCAGTGGAGATTGAAAGTGCATCAGAGGAGTTGCGAGGTTAGTAATTCAACTTACGCAGAGGTATCAGTTGCAGATAATTCAAGTGTATGCTCCAACGGCAATTCACGTTGATGAGGAGATGGAAGACTTCTTTGAGGCTGTGAAGAAAATAAATGGCAAAAGAAAAAGAAAAATTCAAGATAATTATGGGTGACTTTAATGCAAGTATAGGACATCAGCAACAAGATGAAACATCAGTCGGCAAGTATGGACATGGAGAAATGAACGAGGAAATTAACTGGCTGGATTTGCAGAAACTGAGAATCTCCGTAACGTGAACTAATTTTTTATGAAGAAAAAACAGAGAAAGTGGACATGGAAACATCCTGTGAAGGAAGTAGTAAACTGGATTATATACTACGAAATAAAAGATACGTTATTACGGACTGCAGTGCACTTAATAGATTTAATACGGGAAGTGATCATGGAATGGTAAGGTGCAAACTTCATCTCAATGTAAAGCTAAAACGGCAAAAGCTCGTCAAGCCAACTAGAAAATGTCTTGACATAACAAAGGTAAGCGAACAATCTAATGTGTTTAAGATAGAATTCAAAAATCGCTTTGCTGAACTACATAGGAACTAGCAGAAGAAGATGCAGATGCCACAGAAGTTAACACGAAGAATGACAAAACTCTCATCGAAACAGCAACAAAAATTGGTAGGGATCTAACTAAGAGATTTGACAAAAAGATATCAGGAAAGACAAAAGAACTGATGCAAAAAAGGGAGATTAAAGTAACAAAACAAAACAACTTCTAAAATACAAGAGAACTGATGCAAAAGAAGGAATGGAATATGGAATATGTAGGACTATGCAAGACAGTGCGTAAATGTATAACTGAAGACGTAAGTAACTTCAATTGCGAAATAGTGAAAGAAGCCATAAAGCCATAGAAAACAATAAAAGCTTGAAAATGGTGAAAAGCAGTTTATTCAATTAGAAGAAGCATGTAATTGCTATCAGAAAGGAAGTTGGTACTGTAACAAGAAATCGTGAAGAAATAGCAAAGAGAGTCGAATAATACTACTGAAAACTGTACGAAGCACGGGAATCTCCAAATGAGGAAGTTACTTGACAATCTGGAAATAAAGTACCCCAGTGCTCACAGAAGAGGTTGCTTTTGCAATCAATAATATAAGTGAAGAAAAGCACCAGGAGAGGATGGTATTGCCTTAGACATCTTAAAAGAAGCAGGAGAAGAAATAGAAGCAGTCCTTTCCCAATTACTTACACACAAAAATGGTGACAAAGAGCATTTAAAGAAATATAGACCTATCAGCCTTCTTCTGCTCATTATTTATAAGGAATTCACTAAAGTACTGACGCATCCCTTACAGGAAAAACTGGATGTGGCTCAACCGAGAGAGCAAGCTGGTTTTCGTAGTGGATATATCCCAATAGACCACATTCAAGTTGTGAGAGAACTCATTGAAAGAACTAATGAATATGATCTTCCGCTATGTATTGCGTTTATAGACTACGTAAAAGCGTTCGAATCTGTGCTTACATCAGCACTGATCAGTTGCTTGAAATCAAGCAACATTGGAGAAACGTACATTAATGGTACGAAAAATATCTACAGAAAAGCCAGTTCAAAGGTTAGGCTACACAAGGGTACAAATAACATAAGAAGCGGGAAGGCTGTGAGACAAAGTGACACCATCTATCCCAAACTTTTCACTGCAGCATTTCAAACTGTATTTAAATCTTCAAATTGGAATAACATAAGAAAAAAGATAAACAGAGACTATTTAACACACTTGCATTTTCCCGATGGCATTGATATATTTGCAACCAACCCATCAGATCTTTAAGACATGATACAAGAACTCTAAGCTAAAAGCAGTTAAGTGTGACTTAAGATGAGCTTTCATAAGCCCAGAATTATGTTCAACAGTTTTAGAAAGAAAGAAAAGCTGCAGGTTAGTGGAATCGAATTAGAAGCAACAAATTCTTACCTTTATCGTGATTAACTTATAACGATGGACAACAGCATTATGGAAGAAATAAATAGGCGTATTAAACTTTGCTGGAGTGCATTTTGTAGAAATAGAACAATCTTAAAGGGAAAAAACTTCCTTAGTGCCTGAAGAGGAAAGTTTTTAATCAATGCATTCTGCCTGTTCTCACATATAGCGCTGAGATGCAGGGATATCGCTAGACTTCGAAATCAGGATGGGCGACGGGTGGGCGAGTATTATTATTATTATTTTATTTTTTTTTTTGATTGGAAGTTTAACGACCACCGTGAGCAACTCAATGGGCTATAAGCAGTCGCCCGTCCCTAATTTAGGGTCACTGGTTCCAGGGAAGGGAGAGAGCCAGTGACGTAAGACAAACACAACATCCATGCCTCACCGGGATTCAAACCCAGACCCCTTTCGGACGAATGATCAGAGGCCATCGCTTAGGCCACTGCGCCACCGGGGCGGCTGTATTATTTTTGATGGGGTAAGCTTGATAGCAAATTGTTTTTTGGTTTTTTTTAATACGAAACACTGAAAGAACGAATTTTTAATGTTTTTTTTGCTAATTGAAATTTTAACGATCACCGTGAGCAACTCAATGGGCTATAAGCAGTCGCTTGTCCCCGATTTAAAATCATTGGTTCCAGAGAAGGGAGACAGCCCGTGCAGTATGACAAACAGAACATTCATTCCTCACTGTGATCCCAACCCGGACCCTTCTCGGATGAATGGTTATTAGCCAGCGATTAGACCACTGCGCCACTGGGCTCGCTCTAATGCTTTTTACTACCGGCTACAAAGGAATTTGTGCAATCCCCACCCCTTCCACTGACATACACAAGCTGTACATACACATATCTGATTAGTTACGCCACTGGTGTAAGATAGAAGTGTTGGTAGAATGTCAGCTTCAACTTTTTGCTTTCTTTGAACGCATTGTCTTAAACTGCTTTTCAAAATTTTTCATTTTTGCTTACGAAAAGAGTCCTGTACTTGAACAATATATTTAAAAGAAAATGTCGTTTTTTTATTGAAATCAAATTTTAACGTCGTGCCAGGTGGACACAATCCCCCCCTTCTCTTAACTTCCTTGCTTCCAGCCAGCAACTTTGCCTTGCACTCCTCCCCTACAAAGCAGTCGTCAATCAGCCACTTTCTGCACTTTCACTGTCTCGGGGCAGTCTTAAGAGCGCTAGTGTAGCTCTAGACACCACTTTTCGTCCTGGAATCCCATATTCAGTAACTAAAACAAACAGCAGAGCAATTAGTAGTGACTCCCTCAGTGAGTTCCTATCCACTATCATCATTCGTCCCCTGGCAATACAAACATGAAAAAGAGGCTGAAACTAAGGAATTGCAAGAGTGGAGAACAATTGAATTTTCTTGGCCCTTCGGATGCTATTTTGATAACCTTTATACGAAGACGTAAACAACGCACTTCCTACGGGAAAATACGTAGGGCTACATGAAATAAAACACAAGACTTATTACTTTACAAAGTGCAGATTGTTTTTTAAAGTTAAATAAGTTGAAAATGGCATATTTTGAACTGGGTGGGCGGCAGGGTGAGCATGACAAATATCAGGGTTAGACCACGGGCAGAAGTGGCGGACGTCGTCTTCGCCGTAGTAAAGGCTTTCAAGTGGCAGTGGGCTGGACACATTGCGCGGAGAAATGATCACCATTGGACAACAGAAATTATAAACTGGATATCAAGATAGCACAAAAGACCAAGAAAACGACCCCATGTGAGATAGATGGGTGAAATAAAGAAAGAAACTGGAGCAACGTGAAAAGAACAGCTCAGGATAGGAATATGTGGAGGAGGCTTGGAGTAACCTTCATCGTGCAGTCAATTGAAAATGATTTTGAATATATATACAGTATAAACATATATACGGATCACCGATGGACGACCGTAATTTTAGCCTGGATTCCGAGGGACAGGAAAAGACCCGAAAGAAGACCCCATGGGAGATGGATGGATGAAATTCGAAAGTATGCTGGAGTGACATGGAGGAAATAGGCTTCAAGACAGACAATTGTGGAAGAAACTTGGGGAGACTTTCATCCAGCAGTGGATTGCTAATGGTTGTTGATGATAATGCTGATGATGATGATGCCCCCCCCCACACACACACACAGAATCACTTTTCACTGAAACATTTACTAGCAGCTAAACTAAATGGAAAAGTATTTGTGTACCATAAAATGAGGACTGTAGATACACACAGTAAAGCGAGGACCCCCGTTACACACCGTAAAACCAGGACCCCGGTTACACACCGTAAAACGAGGACCCTGGTTACACACCGTAAAACGAGTACCCTGGTTACACACCGTAAAACGAGGACACTGGTTACACTCCGTAAAACGAGAACTCCAGATACATACCGTAATGCGAGGACCCGGTTACACACCCCGCAAAGCCAGGACTACAGAAACACACCCTACAAACAAAATGCATCATTCTATTATACATCATGAAACAAGGGTACCATTCAAATTATTTTTTCTATTAAAATTGGAGTCACATTGGAATCAAGAAATAGATAACATCACCATTTTCTGCATTAAATAGATATATTTTTTTAAAATATTAATCTGATATATTTTTTTAATTACGTGATTAGATATTTAGAAATAAATAAAGAGATAATTAAAGAAATAATTTCATTTATCTAATTCTGTACTAGAAAATGCATTATATTCAATGTGAGTGTTGGTTTTAAATTGGACAAAGTAATTAATAGTTTTCATTTTAAATAATCAAATAACTTAATCACACTTACAATGAACAACAACGTAATTCACATAAGTTCTTGTTACTGTGCGAAAACCAATATTTATTATTTCTTGAGTTTATACCTTAAGTCATGTTAATAAAAGAAAAGGTTTATTGAAAATGAGAAAATTGTTTATTTTAGTCAGATACAATACTTAAACCCTGCACGGATGACAAAATTATCAACCGCATTCTTATAGACATTCGCCCATTTACCCAGATACTCGCATCCGCGAATATACACAACACCAATTAATTTATAATAAACGATTTAAGTGTAAATGTAATGCTAAAATTAATAATCGTATAATATGATTCGATTATCGAGCGTGTGAGAAGCAGTTAAAAAATAATATTGTTAGATGACCATAAGTAGTTTATTTACTGTATTTTACAAAACAGTCACTCTGTTTGATCTGGTTTGATGTCCAATATTTATATCCTGTACAGAAAGAAATACACTTTCGAGCAGATGAATGGCTCGCTTTGCATAAATAAAATTAAAAACAAAATGCTCAAATTTCCGAACTTGTGGCATAATCATATGCAAGAAAAATCTTAAACAGAATAGAAAAGTTGTTAGAGAAAAAAACATCGTGGTTTATTTAAATCGGTTGCGCATTTCTTAAAATGACAGGGAAAGGTTACACAACGAGTAACCGAGGACTTCCGGTTACACAGCGAGTAACCGAGGACATCCGGTTACACAACGAGTAACCGAGGACTTGCGGTCGACCTGTTTTAATGCCATGAAACCGAGGACTCGTCAATTTGACTATACACACAATCGACTGCAGCGCCATACAGCGGCATACACACAAAATGTAAAAACACCGTCAAACGAGGACATTTGTCAAATTCAATAAAAAGGACATCTATAACATAAATTTAGGTCATAGAATTAGTTTTTTGTAGTTTTGCAAACCGAGGACGTCCTCGGTTTGTGGGTGTGTAAACGTGCATAAGTCCTCGGTTTCCATGTCTTGCGCGCGCACACACGCACACACACACACATCTAAACTCTTTTTTATCACATTAATAATGAATGATACAGATAAAAATAAACTTCCTCTGTGTTTTGGAAGTTTAACCTCTTATGCCAATCTCCATTACCTCTGGTTATACAAATACATTGAAAGCACTTATCCAGATGTCAAGAGCAGATTGTCTGAACACAAAGTTGTTTGCAAGAATGTAAATCCACTCATTGCTTGGCTACTTAACTATGGGTGACACCTCAGTTGAAGATAATTGTAATAACCCTGAATTAAATACTACATCCATCAACTAATTCACACTCTTTTAACCTGAAAGTTTGGAGATTTTCTTCCCATGTAAAAACTGAAATCTATGTTGTTTTAAGATGCAGTTGTTCTGGAAGTCAAATCACATATATAAAAAGATACAATGCTAACAAATCTGATATCTATTAGTAATTTCTAGTCACATATGGGTTGAACAAACAAACAAACTGAGGAAATAGTAGATTTCACATAGCACACTTTTACTGAGTATATCTGGTATATCAGCTGTATGAACAAGGGAGAGCAACATAATATCATTTGATACTGGTAAATAAGCAGATAAAAAAACCTTGCTTCAATTTGAGGAGCAGAACTACTCTAATTTCAAACTGAGGAGCAAAAAGTGATTGTGTGGAGCAGATTTAAGCTTCCCGTACTTCATGTTACCATAGTGAGTTACATGCACAGATTGTAAATGCGATTCTCGTGCAGGTGGAGCACCTATTCAGTGATGAAACAAAACCACACTGAACACCTGTGATTGAAACTTGCAGTTTATGTTGTATCATTGGAAACTCACTTTTTGTATTTATCATTTTCTGTTCATAGTTCTTAAAATGTATTTTTTGTTCAATGAACTCCTGTACAGGCATCATCTACAAGCAAAACAGTATAGATTAATAGTATCACACACAATTATTTTTTCACATACACTATGTTTGCCAAAAATAAAAAGCATGCATAAATCATGTTACCTTTATCATAACATCAAAACATCCTTTGGCAGTAGGATGATTCACAGGAGTGTACTGTCTAGTAACAAGCTCTCCATTTACAACAGCTCTGTGTAATGAAAATAAAAAATACATTTTGGATCAACATTACAGATTAAAATTGAATTATAAGCTTTATTATTTTGCATAGCTTTTATTTTACAAGCAGCATTTTTCATATGAAAGAATATTAGAACTGTCTACTAGTATTCAATTCCTAAGTTCATACGAAACCCAGAAAATTCATTTTTCTCTATGCTAATACTCTTTCAAGATAAAAGTTCTTTTATTTTCATCTTGTCCACTCTCAACAACTGTTTTTTTTTCTTTTTTTTTTTTTTTTTTTGACTACACTACCTAAAGTTTCTGTTCTTTAAAATTGTTTTTTCCATAATACATATATGTATGGCACAAAAATTCACAATATGTGTTGAAAGTCTTTCAGCAGTAATATAAACTTATCACAAACACTTTAATTTTATTGAATTATTCCTCTGCAAACTGCCAACTTAAATAATTTAAAGACCAGTCTGATCTTTAAAAAGTCAAACACTTGAATAAATAAAATGCTATGAGCTACAGGTATTTCTTTATATATCTTATTTTTCCATGAATTTATTGCCAGCTGAAAGTCTGTTTGAATTAAGTCAAAAACATGAAATGTGCAGAAACAGCATTACAAAATAACAATGTGCTTTTCACAGGGTTTACAAAGAAAGATTTTAATTTTTGCTTACTTTTCTAATTTTCAGATTGAATACCATACCAATCCTTCTTCAGGACAATGTCAGAAGATAGATGTTGCCATTCCACTGATAATATCAAACTACTTTTATGATTTATTGTTCCTCCTCTTCTCTCAAATTTCAATCCTTCATCTATGTTTTTTAGCAAAAAAAAAGTGATGCTCATGTGCCAAAATTTCTAAAGAATCCAATTTTATTTCATGGCCTGCATTTTGGGCATATCTATCCGGTCTAGTCTAGTTTTAGCATTTTTTTTTACAGCCACTTTATGTTGCCAGCTTTGCATTAAGAAGGACTGGAAATTGAGAGAAGAGAAAGTACAAGAAGTCACAAGAGAAGTTGGATATTATTACCAATGCAATGGCAACACTTACGCTGTTGATGTTTTGCAGGAAGGCTTGGTGTCCAATCGAAAAACTAAGCAAGTCATTGAAACTTAACATCTTTCCTTGCCTGTAAAACACCACTAAATTTTAGTATAAAGTCTTGGAATTATCATAATATATTTTATTATCTGTGTATTGACAATACTGTCTTACAGAAGTAAAATCATTTTTTAATCTTCACTAAGAATCAACATATATCATAATATAGAAGAACAACCCAGAAGTAAATTTTTATAAGGAACATGTAAAATAAAAACTAAAACTAAAAAGTAATAATAAGCACCACAATATAGCTAGTAGCTACGACGAAAAAGTAGTACAGAGTGCAAATTTGAATCATGAAGATGAAGAAATGAAGAGCTGAATGAATATTAAAGCAGAGAATAATGAGGAAAACAGTGTAGAGAACAAATATAAACCAAGAAAAAAAAAAGAAACTGAGTGGAATATAGTGTTTTTTTTTGGGGGGGGGGGCTTAGGCATAACATTTGGCCAAAGCATTGTTCAGCTGAAGTAATTCATGCACAGAATCATCTGCAAGAAAATAAAACATTCAGTGGAGAAGCAGAATTAAATTAATTCTTTATCTGAAAAATACTTCAAAATATATAAATTTTTTGCCTGTTTCATTTCCTTAATGATTGTTTGAATAAAGCTCATGTTGAGAAATGGCTTCCTAGTTTCTTAATTCAATTACTAATCTAAAGCAACTATTAGGGGAATTTTACTATTATGGGAATTTTAAAATGAAAAAAAGAAAAAAAAATTCCTAGTAAAATTCCCATAATAGTTGCTTTAGATTAGTAATTAATGATTGTTCTTTTTAGAATCACTTCCTTTGACTTTTTATGTGAACAAATCCTAGATTATAAACATTAGATACTGACTTGTTTGTATTCACATAATTGAATTGCTCTTTTAGTGCAACACAGAAAATCATGAATCACCTTCCCTGGTAGAATTCATGAAACCCATAGTTAATAGTATAATAAAAAAACTATTTGTATATGTTAATTTCGAATTATTCCATTTGTTATTAGCACCATTTCCACACAGTCTCGTGTATATCTTTAGTTGCTAAAATCTTAAATTTGCCAACATGTCATTCTATTTGGGTTAAAAGCATAAATACAAAGGTTGTGGTACTCAAGAAGAACGTTGCAAAGTCCATTTATCACAAATTTATATGCATGAAGATGTAAACACAAGACACTCCTACATTAACTAAAAAATTGGAATACTACAGGGTGTCTACTGGTCATGAAAGTCATGAAAATGTCATGAAATTGAGCAGGTGGTCATGAAGTAATGAAAAAGTAATGAAATTGAGTGGGTGGTCATGAATTTTTTTTTTTTTTTCACGAACCGGCACCCTTACAAACCGCCGTGTAGTTGATGCCCCATGGCATATATATAAAAAAAACATACGTCTTCATCAAAAGCTGATGTTGTGAAGCGGGAATATTTATAATTGTGTGAATCTTCTAAAAAACAACTCAAACAGTTCAATCTTAAGGAGGACAAACTTGATCACTTCCTGATGAATTTACTACAAAGTGCAAACCATGACTTTATCAAGTTCTTACAGAAGCTGCTATGCATGTTTCATGGCAATGCTGCAGTTGAAAGAGGCTTTTCTGTTAACAAAGAACTTTTAATTGAAAACTTAGAAGAAGATGCAGTTGTTGCAGAAAGAAGTGTTTACAGCGCAATACAATCATTAGGTGGTTTAGCTAATAGCGAGAAAGAACTGAATGTGGACATCACAAAATCAATGATATTAGCTGTCAAAAATGCTTCATCAAAAAGAGTAGAAGCCTTAAAGAAGAAATCTGACAAAGATGAAGTGGCCAATCGTAAAAGAAGAGCAGTCTGAGAACTAAAATAACTTGAAGATAAGAAAAGAAAGCTTATAGAAAAGGCAAAAGAAGAAGCTGAAGTTCTAGATTCTGAGATAACAAGTTTAGCTAAGATACTTAAACACTGAGTCTTTCACTGTGAAATTTCAGTCTCTATAAATTTTGTACATTCATAGTTTTTATATTGCCTAAATAAAAACTTGTAAGTTTTTACAGCATTACCATGTTAAAAGAATTTGTGTATTAATAGATGTAATGATAAATATTTCTGAAAATAGCCATACCCCATTCTAGATGAGAGTTGAATGTTTTTATTTCTTTAAACACATAAAATTTGGTGAATGGCATAGTGCAAGCCATACATAATTACATTATTCATGTTAAGCAATTTTAGTGACATAATAATTACATTCAGCTTTCATCTCAACTGGCTTTCAGGTAGGGGTTCATTAAAAAGCACCCCACCCCCTTCCCATAGCCATTTTAGTAGCAATATTACAGACACATCAGTTTTGCCTAAACTAATGATGCATGGAATTAGTTTCAGTGTTTCCAAATATAAAAAATAACCTGGGATCTCAAGCCAAGGGTACTAGATTATGAGTCTAGAATGGTTGTCATTGTGCCACGCATTGTCGAGAAGTCATGAATTTAACTGAAGATGACATGAAAAGGTCATGAAAAAGTCATGAATTTGGTTCATTGGAAATCAGTAGACACCCTGTACTAAGAATCACGTCAACACACTTCACCAGGTCTGTTCTTTTAACCATTCTTTTTCATTCCATTCCTCTTCTGCAATGCATGGACACCTTTCATTATTTTTGTTTTGATTGAAACATTATGTGTATAACATACAATAATCACTAACTAGCATGTTGTGATTGCAGCTAAGCTCAAGTTCCAACATATCATACATAGAAGAAGTTCATTGAAGTTACCAAAATAGGATGAAATCTGAAGCTTTATATTTCTGCATATAAATAATCATGTTTTGCAATTGTGAAATGATCAATATCAAAAGCACAAGTTAATGCTGAAAAGTCAAATACAGTGAAACCTACTTAAACCAAACCCTATATAAAATAGAAAGCTATTCAAGATTGAAATATTTTCAGTCCCAGCAAAATATATAGGAAATTCCATGCTACGTACTCTTTATACCTGCCTAATGCAGAATGAACTTAGTATTTATGAATGGAGAGCAGTCGTAAGGTAAATTCCTTGGATTCTTTTTATTTTAAGCTTATCAGCATATTCCCAGAAACATTCTTCACACTCATCAGACATAGCATGAAGAAGGTGATTCTATCATTTGCAATGTCCACCACACAGAGAGCTTTGCTACACTTCACAGCATATCCAGATGAAATAGAAGCTGTACTAATAACAAGCATCACCCAAACAGAGGCAGCAGGATGTTTTTTTAATTTTTGGCTTACCATATCATATTATATAGTGTGTCAGCATAATATGTGGACAATTGTTAACTATATACTATGGCAATCAATACCATATGTTATTCTCAGATAACATGGTTAGTCATAACTATCTATTTGGTTTACATGGCTATAATATACATTAATAGTTGTATGACTATTATTCTTACTGTTTCACAGGTTATGAAAGTTTTCGAGTAGAGTGCTCTTTTGCCACGTAATTTCTGCTGTAATATAATATTTTAGTGATGTGAAGTAAAAGTCCATTAAAATCATGTTCAAAAAGAAGAAGCACTACTTACCCACTATGGCATAATAGGGAAGAATTATGGTTGGTTCCTTTATTCAGTGATATCCTTTTGGTCATTTTAAGAGTTGACTGTAGAGCTGCTGTTGTTTGTAGAATTAAAATTTCTTCGGCTTAAATGGACATTTGGAACCTGAGTCGAGTTTCGAATAAAAATTAAAATTGGAGTTTAAAAGAGTCCCTGAATTTAAAAGACTATACAAGAAGCCACGATAGCTATGTGTACGCGACAATCCATCAGAACAGTGAAAAACTTCAAGAAATTTTGATTGAAACTAGTAAAGAAGTTGAACATCTTGATTTCCTAACTACTTGTAAGGACAACAACATTACCCCCAAATTTTTACAAGTTAGTAATAAACCTATTAACTAATGTGACAAGAAGATCATTAAAACATGTGAAGTTAAAAGACTAAGAGCAGTTATACAAGAAAAACGTAAATCGGTAGAATATATGAGTAAAATATGTTACGAAAAATATTGTAAATGTTCTGAATGCCTCGAACATGAAGATGTAAGGATTGTAATGATTAAAATATTTGCTACCATTGAAAGACAACAAAAGACAAGTAGAATGAAACATTTTAATAAACTGTGGAATTAACTTTTTTACAGGTCTTATAGAGGTTATTATTCAAAAAAGTTGGTGGTCAAATTTTCGAACTAAAGCCTAGTTTTTCATCAGGACTACATCACTGGAGTAGTTGCTGACACTCAGTTGGAAGAGTCCAACCGCAATTATCGTTAATTGTGGTACTTCTTCTTCTTGCTATTTCAAACCCTTCTTCTAGTTTCCTCTTTATTAAGTTTGACTGGTGGGCAATTATTCCTACTGAGCCCCAATTTATGGAGTGTCCACTTGCTTATACACTGCCGGACAATTGCTAAGGACGGATGACAATAGCAACGATAGCAACCATAAAATGGAAGGCAGGAAAATGTGGAAATTAGCATAAGTGCGGGATACAGTAACACGTGTTGTGCGTATGCAAATTTTGGATTGCCGAACTTGTTCGTGACGTCATAGCGCTGATAAGAGATATAAAGGATTTGACGCGTATAAAACGTTGTTGTTCAAACGCAAAATTTAAAGGGAAAGAATCAATTGACGAACTTGCAATTTTCAGTATGTCTTCCCGACATCACCTAGATGATTTTACGTGTGGCCGTATTATTGGCAAGATTAAAGAAGGGCGAAAAATAACAGATGTTGCCAGGGAGTTCGACGTCAGCCACAGTGTTGTTTCAAGGCTTTAGAAATCATTTCAAACAAATGGAGAGTGTAGCAAACGTCACGGGGGAGGTCGTGTTCGCAGTACGACACCTGCAGAAGATCGGTACATAGTGCTATTAACAAAAAGACACCGGCGCAGCACAGCTAGTGAGGTAGCAAATCAGTTTATGGCTGCTACTAGCAAGCGGATCTCCCGAAAAACTGTCGCCAGACGTTTGCATGAAGGAGGACTATACGCCCGCTGTACTGTTGTGTGCATCCCATTGTCCAGACGTCACCGTACCGCCCGTTTGCAATGGTGCCATCAACATGGCAATTGCACTGATAACGACTGGTCTGCTGTCCTCTTCTCAGATGAGAGTAGATACAGTCTATTGTCTGATTGTCGACGACAACTGATCTGGCGTGATAGTGGTACTGCATATTGTCCAGCAAACATACAGGAAAGGGACCGATATCCAACATGTAGTGTCATGGTATGGGCTGGCATCCTGATCAATGGCCGTACGTCCCTCTATGTGCTTCCAACTGGGACTATGACTGGCCAACGATACATTAATGATGTTCTGCTACCTCATGTTCGCATGTTCCGTGGTGCTGTCGGTGATAGATTCATTTTCATGGACGACAACGCAACATGTCATCGAACAGTCGCTGTCCAGGAGTGTCTTGAGATCGAGGATATTCAATGCCTCGTATGGCCAGCACGTTCTCCAGATCTGAATCCCATTGAAAATGTGTGGGATGCTTTGGAGAGGAGTCTTGCTGGTCGCCAATGCCCTCCAATAAACAAGGACACCTTCATCCGTGCACTGACAGAGGAATGGGATAAATTATCCCAACAGCTGCTTGATAATGTTGTGCAAAGCATGACACGACGTGTGGAATCTTGCATCGCCCTCCATGGTGGCCATATCCCATATTGACATCTTACGCCGGAACGCCTGCGGATGGTAATTGCATTTTCACGTTTAAGTATTCTGCACAAAATGGCCTGTTTGTCCCTTGAACATGTTCCAAAGCCTTCTGGATTTCAGAGCACAATAAATTGTCCTTCTTGTAATGTCCTGGCATTCTGACATTTTATTTCACTTGGCATCCAACCACACTTACTTTTTATGCGCTATATAGCTGTTTGTGATCCGTCCTTAGCAATTGTCCAGCAGTGTATATGTCTGTTTAGCCCTGTTTTGTTACTAATGTTCCTAATAGCTGCTTGGTGTTTTTTCATTTGGACTTTAATACTTCTCTCTGTTTCTCCTATATAGCTGAGTCCGCAATTACGGTCGATGCAATATATTACTCCTTCTTGCAATTGGATGTCCACTTCTTTCTGCTTTAAAGCTGGCAGGAATTTCTTTAACTTGTTATTTAGATCTGGAGCAAGCCTGATATTATATTTTGCTCCGATCCTGTTCAGTTTTTCAAAAAGTCCCTTGTGGTACGTAATTTTGCTGGTGAATTTGAAGTTGTTTATTTCCTGCTTCTTTTTAGGCACTTGTCTAAATGATTTCTCAATATATGGGGAGGGGTAATTGTTTTCTGCCAATATTTCTTTTAATTCTTCTCTGTGAAGATCTTTTTGAGTATTTGAAGAGACCAGGACATCAATTTTTTCCAAAAATTGTCTCGCCGTATTCGAATGATATAATGAGGGTGGAATGAGCAGGTCTAACATCTTCCCTGTGTAGCAATTTGACACTCCATAAATTGGGACTCAGTAAGAATAATCACCCAACAGTCAAACTTAGTAAAGAGGAAACTAGAAGAAAAGATCGAAATAGCAAGAAGAAGTACCACAATTAACGATAATTGCGGTTGGACTCTTCCAACTGAGTGGCAGCAACTACTCCAGTGACATAGTCCTGATGACGAACTAGGCTTTAGTTCGAAAATTTAACCACCAACTGTTTTGAATAATAACAATATAAGACCCGTAAAAAAGTTAATCCCACAGTACACTATGAATAGAGGTGCCATAAATTCATTTACAACTAGTATTTTAATAAAGTCTAACAGTTAATTGACTACAAAAATCGAGACAACAAAGACAATGTTAATAACGAACTAGGTCAACTCATCGTCAATAACTCTAGTATACAGCTTTCCCCTTGGCAAGAAATAGCCCTAAATAAGGGTATAAAATATGCATATGCTGCTAAATTGCCTAAATTGGAGAACATTATACCACAAGTCGAAGACATCATTGATAAAATACCTAAAACGAAGCAGGATGCCACAAGATTTAAAATCGTAAGATGCATCAATCATATGAATAATAATATACCTGATGCAAGGCTTAAGTACTAACAACAGACATTGTAACTAGAACTGAGGAACAATCCAAATATCAAATGTATTTTAGCCGATAAATCCAAGCAAATGATTATCATTGACCAAGAAGAATATAATCTGAAAATGAAGAAGGCTATTGAAGAATTGAAAGCCATCCCGACTAATAAGGACCCCACTAATAATATTATCAGAAAACTAGCCCACCTGAAGAACCATATGGTACTACCCAACAAACTTAGAAAAAATGCATATCCACCTATTGCTGCATCCATACCATATATTTTTTGGCAAAATAAAAACCCACAAAGATGACAACCCAATCAGACCTATCATTAACAAGAACAATGCTCGAACTATTAAACTAGAGAAAAGCCTATACAATTAGTTATTACTTAAAAGTATATTACTGCAACCATGAATACACTGTGAATAACTCCGCCGAAGTGGTAAACAGAATTAAATCTATCGATAACACAGGATTTACTATGTACAGTTTAGATGTGGTGTCTTATACCCAAACACCCCCACCACTGAAGCAATCCACCTCATCGAGGATAAACTGAGAAGACAGAAAATCGAACCTAATACTATTGAAGTTATCATTTACACTTTTACTTTGATCACAGATAATAATTTCTTCTTCTACAATAAAACAATTTACAAACAAGTTTTTGGAGCACCTATGGGATCGCCCATTTCCGGATTATTGGCAGAAGTTATAATGCAAGATATTGAAGAAAATATATTTAACAACACTACAAATAACTTACCATCACTATACTTACGATATGTTGATGATATCTTGATTTTCTGGCCTTTCTCCAAAACCGAAATGGAGCAACTCATAAATAACTTCAATAGTTTTTATACAACAATTTAGGTCACATGTGAAAAGGAAATAAACAACACACTCATTTATTCAAAGGTCAGAACAAGATCGAATTCAACGTTTACTGAAAACTGACATATGTTCCTACCATAATACCTAAAGAATCATGTCACCCTTAGAGATACAAGACAGCGGCTTTTCAATCTTTCGTAGTACGAGCCATTACACACTCATCAACTAAGAAAGTGCTAAAAGATGAAATACAATGGATCAAAGATACAGTAACCTGTTTTGGATATTCAATTAGTTTGATTGATTCAATATATCGGAACATCATGAAACAAAGAAATTCTAAAAAAGATAACAAATATGGCAAAAATAAATTACAGTTCTGTGGCAGCATCCCATACTTACCACCCATTAAGTAGTATTCTGAAAAAAGAATGCCAGAATAAAAACTTTGATATTGCTGAAAAAGTAATCAACAATTCACGCTTATTAACAACTGATGATTATGGAAAAAATCCATTACATAGGGCTGGTACATACAGCATCCCAACTATCGATCCTAAAGATGGTAAATACGATAAATATTATATAGGTAGCACAAAAAGAAGATTTGCTGCTAGACTGAACGAGCATTTTAATAATTGGACAAGAAAAGAAGTTAAAACTTCCCTTATACAGCACTGCAAAGATAATGAACTTGTACCGGATTGGAAAAATATCGAAATTCTGACAACACATCAAAAACATAATCAAATTCTATGGTCTGAGGCCATCGCAATTGAAAAAGACCCAAAGTGAGAACTGTAATACTTCTACACCTAAAGAAATCCCATACCCTTGGAAATACCTTGCTGAACAAAATAAGAAGAAAAAAGTAAAAAATCAACCAAGAAGAAATTCGAACATAAGTAATTAAGGTAACAACAATAATGTACAACCAACTCGATAGATGGCACTCCACTACATAGCCACGTGAACACAAACGTGACTTGTCGATGTGGAACATCCAAGTCATAAATGAGGCGTGGAAGTCAGCCTGATGTACCAATATAGTTCAACATCGAACAACGAATGTAGACTGCTGAAGATGACCTTGAAGAATACAGATCGAAACTAGTCTGGTTGTTATTTGTGTTATGGGTGCTCTTTGCTAATAATTATCTGCTCTTGGTCCAAAATCTATGCTAACCGTATGGTCTTATACTACAACTGTTGCTTGATTGCAGATCGATTTTATAAGTTGACAACTGTGAGTAACGATGATGATTTTAATTATTCTGTATATAGTCTTTTAAATTCACGGACTCTTTTAAACTCCAATTTTCATTTTTATTCAAAACTCGACTCAGGTTTCAAACGTCCATTTAAACCGACGAAATTTTTATTCACAGAACAACAGCAGCTCTACTGTCAACTCTAAAACGCCCGAAAGGATATATTAAATAAAGGAACCAACAATAATTCTTCCCTAATATGCCATAGTGGGTAAGTGCTGCTGCTTCTTTTTGATTTTAATGGACTTTTACTTCACATCACTAAAATACACTGGCGGAAAGTGAAAAAAGAACACCAAGAAGGAGACGTCTGATACCAACGAAATTTATACTGCATAATAACGGAATACAGAGGATAACGTGATCAAAACATTATGGCAAAATACAGCTGTATTTGTTGGTAAACTGAAAAATAACATTTCCATGTAACATGGTTAGTACGAGGTTGAACCACCATGAACTGCGCCACACTGTGCAATTCTGGCATGGAGTCTAGATGTTGGATGTAAGTTTGGGGTATTAAGTTCCAAGCATCCTCAACCTGGACGCGTAAATCGAGGATGGTCGTGGCTGGCCGTAAAGACCGGATAATTCGTTGTCCCATAAAATCCCACACGTGCTCAATGGGGGACAAATCCGGTGAACGTGCAGGCCATGGAAGTTGTCTCACACCCTGAAGTGCATGTTGCGTTGCACGTGCCATGTGTGGGCGTGCATTATCTTCCTGGAAAACACCACGATGGACCGACCTTACAAATGGCACAACAACGGGCTGAATGATGTTGTTGATGTAGGAGGTGCTGTTTAACGTACCCGGTACAAACACTAGTTGTGTACGGGAGCGATAGCTGATTGCTCCCCACACCAGGAGACCAGGTGTAGGCCCTGTGTGTCGCTGGCGGATGCAAGAAGGGTGGAGACGCTCCCCTGTGCGTCTACGAACACGCATACGACCATCGGAGGCTCCCAAGCAGAATCTGCTTTGATTGCTGAACATGACAGATCGCCATTGCGTTCTACAGTGCAGACGTTGGCGACACCACTTCAGCCGTTCCTGACGGTGGGCTGGAGTCAGAGGTACACATGCCAGAGGCACATGTGCACGTAGTCCTGCATCCAGTAGACGGTTGCGGATTGTTCGCACAGTCACCTCAGGTGCAACGGCAACGCGGATTTGCGTCGCATTGAATGTTCTGCTTGACAACGCCGCTCTTCTTATGCGTCGATTGGTCCACTCATCAGTCCGTCTGTGACTCCCGGTTCCACGTCTTCTCGTGTGGGAATGTTCCTCGGACCATCTACACCACCATCGTACCACCACCGATACTTCCCGTCCAATTCGCTCCGTAATACGACGATATGACCACCCGGCCTCGCGGAGTCCGACTAGATGACCTCGCTCAAAGTCCGATAACTGCTGAAATCGTACACGTCTTCCATGTCCAGGCATTGCAGCTTCTTCAGGATCTTCGCACGTGTCCATACGCCGACGACTGATTATATTCATTTCGCCGTACTCCTTAAATACCACTGACGATAATTTGCATATTATGCCGTGCTGTGGCATAAGCGCTCACCAGTTGGCCCCGAAATTAACATCACACCTACGTAAACTCGACCTTATTAACATGTAAATTTCATGATCGTCCGCCAATTCCTTCTTGTTCTTTTTTCACTTTCCGCCAGTGTATTATATTAGTGTAAAAATTATGTGGCAAAGAGCACTCTACTCAAAAACTTCCATAATGTGTGAAACAGTAAGAATAATAGTCATACAACTAATAATATATGTTATTCTGTTCTACACATTTTTTCTGAATTTCATGGAAAATGTTGAGTTTAGTTATTATGGGAAAGTAAATTAAAATCAATTACATACCTATAACTTGAAATCAGTGTTGGAGGGTAATTTTTCTTCAACTGTCGCATTTGCTCATTAGGCGTATTGTTGTAGGCATTGATAAGCCTACTCATATACAGCCATGGGGATGTAAGGTCAGGTGATGTGTAACATCACAGCCTCTCCTTGACAAATGTCAACCCCATCCTTCTCGTGGTGCATCCTGTTCCCACTAAAGGGGCTCTGACGACAGCCAATAGCAGTATAACTATAACATCGGGATTAGAGGAAATGCTATCCCACACTCACCAACCCACTTTGCCAGCGTGGTGAGTTATGGCCAAACCCCTCCAAAATGCCTCCACAACTTAAATCTTGGCCCTCAGTCTCCGGCAGCTGGAATGTACCTGGCCAAGGCAGCGGCCAGTGCAACATGAAGGCAGAGGGTGCTAAGAATCCCCGGAGGACCGGACTAGGCTGCCATCTGATGCTGACCTTGGCTATGTATAATGGACGCTCCCTATCTTCTGATTCAAGGCTTCTTGAATTGGAAGAGGAACTACAAAGTATCAAGTGGGACATCATCGGGCTAAGTGAGGTAAGGAGAAAAGGAGAAGATCTCATTGAACTGAAAAGTGGACATCTCTTCTACTATCGTGGGACAGATACTGGCAGAACTAGTGGTGTTGGATTTATAATAAACAAGAAACTGAAGGATAAAGTTGTAGAAGTTGAAAGTTCCTCTGACAGAGCTGCACGACTCGTTATCCAACTCTCGAGTAGATACCAAGCTCAGATTATTCAAACTTATGCACCCACCACAAGTCATCCTGAAGAAGAAATTGAAGAATTTTATGAGGAAATTCGTTATCTAAATAATAAAGGTAAGCAACACTTCAAGATAATTATGGGAGATTTCAATGCAAAAATAGGGCAACAGCAACAGAATGAAACTTCAGTAGGTAAATTCGGTCACGGCAACAGAAACCAGCGTGGAAATACTCTCGTAGGTTTGCAGAGGCAGAAGGGCTTTTCATCTTGAACTCCTTTTTCAAGAAAAAGCCACACAGGAAATGGACATGGAGACATCCAAATGGGACGACAAGTGAAATTGATTTTATTATGTGTAACAAAAAATTCGTCATCAAAGACTGCAGTGTGCTAAACAAGTTCAACACAGGTAGTGACCATAGATTGGTGAGATGTAAGATGCACCTCAACACTAAACTCGAACGTGGCAAGCTCATAAGACAAACAAAATATATTGACATAACCAACCTTAAAAAACACCATAATGCCGCCCCGGTGGCGCAGTGGTCTAAGGCGTTGGCCTCTGATCATTCGTCCGTAAGGGGTCCGGGTTCGAATCCCGGTCAGGCATGGATGTTGTGTTTGTCTTACGGCACTGGATCTCTCCCTTCCCTGGAACCAGTGACCCTAAATTAGGGACGGGCGACTGCTTATAGCCCATTTGAGTTGCTCACGGTGGTCGTTAAACCTCCAATCAAAAAAAAAAAAAAAAAAACACCATAATACCTTCAAGTTGGAACTGAAGAACAGATTCTTTGCTTTAAAAGGCCTAACATCGGAAGAAGTGGATATTTCTGAAGTTAACAGAAAAGTAACCAAAGCTCTTATGGAAACAGCAACAAAATTAGCTGGTTCTAAGAACAAGTTGCATGTGAACAAATTATCAGGAAAAACCAAAATGTTGATGAAAAAAAGAAGAGAGATGAGGACAACAAAAGAAGATGTGACTTCCAAAGTGGAATATATAGAGCTATGCAAGACAGTACGAAAAAGTATCACTGAAGACTTAAGGAAATTCAACTGTGAACTAGTGAGGAAAGCAATAGAAAACAACCAAAGCCTAAAGATAGCAAAGGGACATCTCAGTAAGGGAAGAAAACAGATTATGGCACTGAGAAAAGAAGATGGTTCTGTAACAAGAAATAGAGGCGAAATTTTGACAAGAGTGAAAGATTTCTACTCCAAATTATATGAAAGGGATGATACATGTACTCCAGACATCATGAAAGGTACCAGTACCAGAGTTCTTCCAGTCCTCCCAGCAGAAGTTGCACATGCAATCAAGAACATGAAGTGGGGAAAAGCTCCAGGAGAAGATGGAATTACTGTAGACATCATACAAGAAGCAAGTGGAGAAATCGAAACAGTACTCGCCCAAATTTTCACTTGATGCCTTAATGAAGGGAAGATTCCTGAGGATTGGAACAACGCTACAATGATCCTGCTACATAAAAAAGGTGACGTTGAGGATCTCAGGAATTACAGACCTATCAGCCTCCTATCAGTGGTTTATAAAATCTTCACTAAAGTTCTTTCACGCCGCTTGAAGGTAACACTGGACATGGCTCAACCAAGAGAACAAGCTGGATTCAGGAGTGGCTACAGCACAATAGATCATATCCACGTACTGAGAGAAATAATTGAAAGAGCGAGGGAATATGAACTTCCATTGTGCATGGCTTTTATCGATTATGAAAAAGCCTTTGATTCGGTGAAACTATCAGCAGTTACAATGGCTCTGAAATCCTGCGGTATTGAAGATGCATACATTAATATTATTAATAACATCTATGAAAATGCAAGTGCAAAGATTCGGCTGTTTGAAAATACAACACACATAAAAATTGGAAAGGGAGTGAGACAAGGTGACACTATATCTCTGAAGCTCTTTAATGCCACATCAGTCACTGAGCTGGGAAAACAAGGGGATAAAGATTAATGGAGATTATCTAACCCACCTTCGTTTTGCTGATGACATAGTCATTTTTGCAACTACACCATCTGAGCTGCAGAGTATGATCCAGGAACTTGCTGACAAGAGCAAAGAAGTGGGATTAAAAATGAACTTTCAGAAGACAAAAGTGATGTTCAATGCTTTCACAAGAAATGAAGATTTATCGATTGATGGAGAAAAGCTGGAGATAACAGACACCTACGTTTATAATAGAATAATTGCTATATACTATACGCACTACTGTTTCACACGTTATATACGTTATATGCGTTTTGTGCAAATTTGCTGCAAAATCATCTTGGCATTTATATATCATATATGACTAGGAATATTATTACAAGTTTCAATTATTATATCATCAAGGACACCTTGTATCGGTATTCCAAATTAGTAAGCTTCATCCTGTATCTTGAAATAAAATATGTATCTAGCGTGTCACCACGTAGAATCATCGTATTGCAAATAGGCCCAATTGAAATTTGCGACCAGGGTTTAAACTCAAATAAAACACGACTATGGATATCGTACAAAGAGAGTGTGAAAGAATTATATACAATGCGATTAAAAAACCATTTACCATCAACAGGTGTCGTCAATCTTTAAAAGAAGGAATGGACATAATCAATGACAATCCCAACAGACCGTAAATAAAATTTAGTCAATTATTGAAAAACGCCAGACAATCTCTGCAACACGCACACGACTCCACACAAACCACCGGACATGTTTCGGCACGACTGACTTTCGGCCATTATCAACGGTATGCATCCTGGATCAATGTTCAAAGTTGTTATATATCTAGGTCACCTCGGCATCACCTCTGCTACAGTTGCTCCATGTCGACTTCTTCCGTCTTCGTTACATATACGTGTATTCACGTGTGAGTCACATCCACGCCATCTATTGGGTTAATTCCGGGATTGCTGTCGCTGTTCTTATTTCGTAAGTATATGTTATTTCTTTTATTTTCCGTTTTGTTGTTATATTTCGTATTATTTTCTTGTTGTATTAGGTATTTCCACGGATATGGGATATCCTTCGGAGTAGACGTATACGAAATATAACAACAAAAAGGAAAATAAAAGAAATAACATATACTTACGAAATAAGAACAGCGACAGCAATCCCGGAATTAACCCAATAAATGGCGTGGATGTGACTCACACGTGAATACATGTATATGTAATGATGACGGAAGAAGTCGACGTGGAGCAACTGTAGCGGAGGTGATGCCGAGGTTACCTAGATATATAACAACTTTGAACATTGATCCAGGATGCATACCGTTGATAATGGCCAAAAGTCAGTCGTGCCGAAACATGTCCGGTGGTTTGTGTGGAGTCGTGTGCGTGTTGCAGAGATTGTCTGGTGTTTTTCAATAATTGACGAAATTTTATTTAAGGTCTGTTTGGATTGTCATTGATTATGTTCATTCCTTCTTTTAAAGATTGACAACACCTGTTGATGGTAAATGGTTTTTTAATCGCATTGTATATAATTCTTTCACACTCTCTTTGTACGATATCCATAGTCGTGTTTTATTTGAGTTTAAACCCTGGTCGCAAATTTCAATTGGGCCTATTTGCAATACGATGATTCTACGTGGTGACACGTTAGATACATATTTTATTTCAAGATACAGGATGAAGCTTACTAATTTGGAATACCGATACAAGGTGAGTCCTTGATGATATAATAATTGAAACTTGTAATAATATTCCTAGTCATATATGATATATAAATGCCAAGATGATTTTGCTGCAAATTTGCACACAACGCATAGAACGTATATAACTTGTGAAACAGTAGTGCGTATAGTATATAGCTATTATTCTAATATATAATACCAAGTATTTTAATTTTTGGTTATTTTTACTAACCAAAATCAATTACCTACGTTTATCTTGGACAGCAGATATCAAGTGAGGGTCACATTGATGAAGAAATTAATGGGCGTACAAAACTTGCCTGGAGAGCTTTTGGAAGAAACAGCATAATTTTCAAGAGCAATCAATGCATCCTTCCAGTGCTTACATATGGTGCAGAGACGTGGACCTTAACTAAAAGAGACATACAAAGGCTGCAGACAACTCAAAGCAGCATGGAGAGGTGCATGCTTCGTGTAACCAGGAGAGATAAGAAGAGGAACTCGTGGATCCGAAAAATGACAAGAGTGGAAGACATCATGATCAGAGTTAAATCCCTGAAATGGCAATGGGCTGGACATACTGCCAGAAGGACAGACCATCGATGGACAGCCGAAATTTTAGATTGGATTCCAAGGGACAGGAAAAGACCCAGAAGAAGACCACATGGGAGATGGGTGGATCAAATTCGAAAGTATGCGGGAGCGACATGGAGGAGACTGGCACAAGACAGACCGTTGTGGAGGAAACTTGGGGAGACCTTCGTCCAGCAGTGGACTGATAATGGTTGACAATGATGATGATGATGATACAGCCATGAAAACCACTTCAGACAGATTGTCTCTCTCTGATTGGAGGTTTAACGACTGCTGTAAGCAACTCAGTGGGCTATAAGCAGTCATCCGTCCCTAATTTAGGGCCACTGGTTCCGGGGATGGGATAGAGCCAGCATCATAAGACAAACACAACATTCATGCCTGACCAGGATTCGAACCTGGACCCATCTTGGACTAATGATCAGAAGCCATTGCTCAGACCACTGCACCACCAGGGCGGCACCAGACAGATTGTAATTGTTATCCTTACGATATTTCTTTTGATGTTATGTAGATATAATTTATTTATTATTCAGTGATATCCTAAGTATATAGCAAGATTGGATGATCAATTGAAATCAGATTGTATCCTTAGTGAACAATGTGACTCTAAAAACATGAAACAACAACTAAAATTCAGGAATGAGGCTTAAAATCTCATGAAAGCTAAAAATATAAGTGAAGGAATTTCAAATAGACTTAAAAATTCTGAATTGAGAAGCTCAACCAGCGTGAAATTCTGTGTCAGCCGCGGCATAATCGGGACACGTTTCACAAAGCTACTTTACCAGCATCTTCAACAAGTGGAGTCAATCTTGGTGTCAAATTAAGAAGTGTATGTGTATAGATGGCTTTAATATTACACCAGGCTATTCATATTTTTATCCATGTAAATATTCACATGAGTCATGTTTAATAGAGGTAACATTTAAGTTTTTAGACTTTTTGTATCATAACTAATGAACATTATCCAAATAGCAATTAATTGCCAAAAATGTAATGTTACATTTTCATTTTACTAAATCTGTTTACATAATCTACAATTTACAGGAACTCGTGTTCTCAAAATGTTTGTTATACTGTAACCACATTTTCAAAATGTGATATTTCTCTGTTTGGAAAAATTGCTGAAATAAATGAAAACCAAAGGTAAAGCAATAAATAACACAACATTCCTTACATATTCAAGCAATATTTTTCCTGTTTGGCATGCTTACATACTGTATGTATCGCAGGAATATGGATAACTCTGAGCTTTAAAAAGAGCCCTCAGTTTTTTTGAAATAGTTGCATTTAGGATTAAAACTAACTTTCTTATTATGAAATAGATGTTTCATTAAAAATTAAATGCCAAAACACAATTTATATGTAGAAAATATATGCAGAATGGCAGTGGTGACATTATGAGATCTGTAATAATTCTTGCTCTCAAACACAAAAATCTTTACTGTGCATTTAAATTGCTATTTTGGTGTCATACTTAATTAAACAGCACTAAGCTGCCTCTTAGCGAACAAACCTAGACAGAACAAGTTTTTTTTGTTTTTTTTTTTCTTATATGTACAATCCATGAAACCTGAGCTACCTAAAAAATCAGATATTTATACCTTGGTGGGTTCAGCAGTTCCTTAATTATTTATTTTTAGCTTTCAAAAACACATCAAAACTTCCTATACTTGGTAGGATAGCTACTGTGGGTTTCTTCATGAACTTACAACATTACTGTAATGCAGGGCTGGAAAAATAAGCTTCAGATCTAGAGCCAGCTCCAAAATTTAGGAGCCAGGTGAAACAAAAGCAAATATCAAAGCATCATGCACAAACTTAATGCATGGTGATGATGTTGAAACAAAGAGTAACAAATATAAGTGTATTAAGCACTGCCTACTACCCAAACTACTTACTGCTAAATGAAATTCAAATTTGGTCTATAAATCTCAGAGTTCTATAGTTTTGATAAAAATCTAAGCATAAAAAAGAATGTGAGAAAAACAACAACTTTTAACCTCATCAATCTGAGATTAAACTATTTGGAAGAAAATAAAAGCTAAAAAAAAATTGCGACCGTCAGCTTCTGAAGTACCACGTATTACAACTTTGGAAACTAAGCAGGGTGTGTTAAAAAAAATACGTAAAGATGTGATTTTAGAAAAGAAAAAAAAAAAAAAAAAAACGAGACGAAGCTATCTGGAAGTAAAAAAGATAGATAAAATAAAATGCAACCGTCAACTTCCGAAATGCCGCACAGCCGCAGAAACGGAAAGGAATGTTGCGAATGCTTAAAAAATATGGATTTTGTAAAAAAAAAAAAAAATAACCAGTAACAATCTAACTGAAATGAAGCTATCTGAAACCAAAAAGCACAAAACCTGCGACCAACTTCTGGAATGCCTCGTAATGCGACCGTGAAAAACGGAAGACGGACAATAAAAATGTGTAAAAATATGGTTTTCAAAAAAATATAGAGAAAGAACAAAAAAAAAAAAGAAATACCTTATAAATCTAACTGAATACTGAAGTGAAGCTATCTGGAAGCAAAAGGAGAAAAAAGTTGTGACGTCAACTTACGGAAAGCCGACGGCCACGGAAACAGAGAAAACACTTTAAATATGGTATGGCTTTCGTAAAAAAAAAAAAAAAAAAAAAAAAAATCGCCTTAATTTAACTTTCAGTTAAATGAAAGTTAAATTAAGGCGATTTAACTTTCATTTAACTAAATTTTAATTTAACTTTCAGTTAAATTAAAATTTAGGCCTCCGTGCCAAAAAAATAAGGAGGAATTGCGACCATTAGCTTCTGAAATGTTTTTATGCCCTTTTAACCACCACGCACATCACACGTGCGTGGTGCGTTATAAGTGCATAAAAATATCGCTTTCGAGTTTCAAAGTTCAAGAAAAGCAATTATATCTCGTCAAGTTGAAGTTATCTGTTCGAAAAATATGGAAGAATGAAAGCTAAAATAAAATGAGAGGATGGGCGGCATCTATCGATTATAGCTGTCTGCGTGATCTATCGATTACACCTTAAACGGGAGACATGTTAAAAATGCGTGAAAATTTCCCTTCCTTTGTTTTAAAATTTAAAGAAATCTTAAAAACAATTAATGTTAAGAAAATAGAAAAACAGTCTGCAAACCTTTCCGAGAATCTGCAACGGGCGTCGCCATGACTCGCTGTTTCTGCTCCAGGTCGGCAGCTTAAACCAAATAGTGTGATCTTCAATGCTTCCGCGATCTGACAGGTTAGTCACGTGACCGGGGTTTTTTATCGCATTTCTCTGCATGAAACACACGGTTCAGGATAAAAGCTGACAGAATTTATAAATGCGATCAAAGCAGAAAATTTTAGAGTTTGATTTCATTAAATTACAATTTGTTGAAGTTACATTTTACATCTATGAACTCAAAGTAATGACTGCAAATTCCGAAATTTGAAGTAAAAAAAAAGTTGGGTGCCAGGACCAAATTTCTAGGTGCCCAGTAATTTTCCAGCCCTGCTGTAATGGCATTATTTATGTTCCTACATCAGGATGTCCTGCCTTTGTTGGAATTTCAAGGACCATGCAGCCTTCACAAAAGATTAAGAAAAAAAAAATAATGTAATTTTCAGCTTAGAAATGCCATTTTCACTGTTTCCCATGCAATCTGCTCTTCAGAAAACTTCAAAACTGCAACACTGTGGAGCAGTAATCAAACTTGTATGTTCCAATTTCTGCTTGGGCACACTACCATTACACCACCCAGGACAATGAATGTCCATGCAAATGTAGCCTAGGATTCTGAACAACTTCAGATTTGCACTAGTCTAAGTAAACCAATGCTTTCTGGTAGCATTTCTTAACGAAGTTGCATCGCTCAATAATTTTTTTTTTCCCCATGATAATAAATATCTGAAGCATTGGAAATTCATGACCAACATTGGTTTCTGGATCACAAAGGAGTCATTAACACTATCAGGAAGCACTGGTTTCCAACACATAGTGTAAATCTGAACTTGTCCATATTCCTAGGTGGAATTTGCATTGCATCAGCTGCTTGGAGATTCACTGTCCTGAGTAGTGTAGTGGTACCATGTTTGGGTGGAAATTGGGAGATGCACGTTGAATTCCTGCTCGAGGATAATGGAATTCTCTAATTTTAATAGAGCTGCCTATATGGCAAAATAGTGAAAATATGGCACTTATGTGCTAAAAATGACATTCATATATGCTTATCATGTACTCCGGTACCATGAATAATTTCTTCATGAAGATTAATCTCTCAACAGTTACGATTATTTCTATGAAACAATGTTGTGTGAAGACACACAAAACTTTTAGTAAATAAATAAATACCAGTGTAATGTTTCAATTCCTGATTGTTTTCCTCACAAACTCACAAATCAAAAGAGAAATGAATCAAATCTGACAAATAAAACACCTAAATAAGTCTTTAATTTAGAACTACAGAAATAACATTTATGATATACAGCATTCAAAAAGCACAATTTTAAGATAGACACAGATCCTCATTTATACTCCATCCATCCAAACTTGGCAGTTAGCAGAATTGAACTCTCCTACAATTAGGGGTGGTAGCATGCATGAATGGGCCACGTTTCCTTGAATGCAAGATGTTAAATTACCTATGGATGCTACTCTCTTTAGGATTACTGTATTCGTTCATGGGGTGGGGTGAAGTGGGGTGGGGATGGAGTATAGAACAAAAGATTTCTGCCTGTGTGCCAGAAAAGAATGTTTTAATGTTCTAAGTATGCCTTTAAGCAGCTGATGCTGGGAAAAACTGGAACAATCCTCACCACCACTTGGTTACCATTAACTCCGATCCTACACCCCCACTCCACCGCACAAAGAACTGCAGCAATCCTATGGAAAGCAGTACCCTTAGGCACTGTAACACCTTGTTATTCAAGGAAGCTCTAGTGGAACACGGGGCATTCATGCTTCCTACCACCCCTAATTGTGGGAGAGTTCAATTCCGCCAACTGCCAAATTCAGATGGACAGAGTATACTGTATTTTCAGCAGTAATATACAGTGGTGGCCATGTGTGACTATAAATCCTGCTTTTCAAACCAAAATTGTTATATGGGCCCCTACTCTGAGGAGACCAAACATTACATCTATTATGAACAACCCACTACTACAGTAATTACTAAAAAACAAAAAAATATCAGTCTGACACCAATGGAAACTCTAATTCAGCACAAATTTAGTTACTATTACCATACTTCATTTTAAATCAGGACAACTTCTTAATCAGACACACGAGCTCAGATCGCTGGATCAAGAGCTTCATGATTAAGGCATCAAATTAAAAAAAAATCATCACCAAGGTACAATTAAATCTCGTCAGTCAGTGCCCTTTACCTAATTAATCGTATTCACAAGTTTAAAAACATTTTAATATGACATTAAATGCAACTAAGTGAATCCAATAAATGTTAATACACATGGTTACTTAGTACACTGCTTAGTTACATGTCACTACTTTTGCCAACAAGGAACACATTCATTGGAAAACTCTGTCCCTTAGTACATGCAGAAGTTTGTGCTACATTTTGTACAGTCAGTGAGTTATGTTACTTCAGAGACAATGCCTCTGGCATTCACTCTGTTGGAATGAATTTTTCTCTCATGGCATCTCAGTTTCAGAGAAATACAACATAAGTGAGTACTAAATGATTCTATGCCTTAGCACACACTGTTGTACACTTAGCTGATGTACAAACATTAGAAAGACACCACACAAACACTACACACTGACACAGTGGTTGCATACTTCAGAAAACAATGAACACAAGGACTCGTTTCATTGAAGTTTTGCTCATGCACCAACACTGCACAAGGAGAGAAATAGTCACACACAATGAACATTGAGAGAGTGATATGTTGTGCATCTGATAAGTACTATACATAGAAGACAGAGATGTAAGTAGTAAACACAAATAACACATTCAATTCAGAGCTGTACATCATTGAAATGCTTCCTTCTGTCCTGAAGCATAGTATGGTGGCAATGTGGCTTTCTACATTCATCACCAGGCCTTCAATATTGGCCTGTTTCCCCACAGCTAAGCCTTCCAAATAGATGGACATACATTCAGTGCACCCCTTGTTTTGTTGCACTGCCTGCAGTTGCACATCAGAGACACTGGCTCTAGTAGGCATTCCAATGCCTGTCCTCCACAGTCTCGGCTGCCACTCTCTTGAAGACCATGGCATTGGCTGGACAAGAGAGAGGCTCTTGTCAGACACTTCTCCTCTCAACCATGAGAGGCTCTTGTCAGACACTTCTCCTCTCATTATGTTAAATTTTATTCATTATGTTAAATTTTCTTTCTGGTTCCTCCCTAAGAATTCATTTTTCCAAGTCAAGTTGCCCTCATCTAAACATATCAAAAATTGGCCACACATCAAGAGCAACAAATAGTAATCTTTTTCTCAGCCTTTTGTTCTTGAGGACTGTTTATTTCTCTGCATAAACCGTGAGCAGCAAAGATCCCCCATTATTTGTCATAATCAAGTGAGTACTTCATAGCACAAGAATTCTTCCCACTGCAGGAACAAGGGGTCATTTTTAATCTGCTCATTGTCAGAAGATGAGTTGTTTACTTGGTGTTTTCACCAAACAAAATGGTTTCAAGAATTACTTATTTCCAATTTAGAATACTCATTTGATTTCCTAAAAAGTAATTTTCATAACAGTACTATTTCTCACTGAGTTTCCCCTTTATGTTCATTATGTTAAATTTTATGAAGCATTATTTATCAATGATGAACACCTTTATCACTCCAGCAAGCAATGGTTCTTGCCATTCACAAAAAAACAAAATTGTTTTCTAGTGAAATTCATTACTTGGATGAAAATATAGAAGTGCAAGAAAATTACCTCAAAATCAAGTGTTTTCCATTTTTCAGATTTAAACAACCATTCTCAGAGATGTGAAAGTGATAGATACTGCAGTTCTCTGTCAATGTAATAATTTCTGATAAGATGCACTTTCTGTAACAGTCTGGGGTCATGTATTCATCCTGCAGATTACAGAGAAATATTTTAACATTTGCTTGCAGATACACAGGATTAGGATATCTATTCTATACACACTCATTCTCGTGAAATAAATGTAATACAAAGAAAACAATTAGGCAACTACAGAATTACATTTCATTAATTTACATTCATGTGCAGGGATAAATCAGGCGCTATTCTTCAGCTACCAAATGGTAATTCTTTTTCCGAACATCACAGTATAGTTTTAAAAATCTGCTACGAAATTATATTAAGTTTTAAAATTGCAATGAAAAATAACAATAATTTTGGTTACGAAAATTGCAATTCATAAGGCAACCTTATGGGTTGTCTTATGTTATAAACGTGCTTTTTTTAAAAATATACATAATATCTAAGGTATTTTAACTGATATTGTCAAAGTATTTTGCACGTTGTTTGCCCTGTGAGGCACGTGCTCCTGGCCCGAGAGGTCCCTTCTTATGGACCTTCAGTTAGCCATAAAAAAAAAATTTTGCAGAAATAAAACAGTTAGGTTATATATTTTCAGTTCCACATCCGTTCATTCGCACAATCAAACGTTTGAAATTTACTATTAATTAAAAGATTTTAGTAGAAAGAGTTATACTCATCAGGTCAGGAGATGTCTCACAAGGGGTTCGTTGTTACGGCGAGCGCTTTCAGAGGTGCACAACCGCCATCTTTTGGCCACTGTTTCTACACGAGGGTTCCTCGCGTGTATGAGGTTTTTGGAGTTGCGTGTCGGGAATCGATGGGAAGGTTTGCTGCCTGTATGTGTTAGCTGATTTTGTTTCCAATGTGTCGCCATCTATTGGATGAGTTGGTAGGTATCAGTCGTAAGTATAATTCTATTGTGTCTGTATGTGTTAGGTGATTTGTTTCTAATGTGTCGCCATCTATTGGATGAGTTGGTAGGTATCAGTCGTAAGTACAATTCTTTTGTGTAGATATTTTTGGGCTATTATTGTTTGTACGTAGAAACAGGTGTTTTTTATTTATTTATTTATTTATTTATTGGTGTGATTTTTTGTAATTTCTTTTTTTTTTTGTCTTTTTTTATGATTTTTTTCTTTTTTTATAAGTGATTGCCAGGCTGTGTCTAGTGTGGTGGGGACTTGTAAGTTGCATGTTTTATCTTTTTTTTTTGTTCAATTATAATAACGCTTTCAGAAATCCTTAATTCTTTTTTGTTTGTGTGGGTGGTTAGTAATTTAGAATTTGAACAAAATGAAAAAAATGCCTTCTTAGATATAGAAATAATAAAAAAAGGCTTAAAATTTGAATACAGAGTTTTTAGAAAACTAACCTATGTACCTATAATGATCCCATATCAATCTGAACACCCAAAAACTCAAAGTAAATGGTATTAGGAATTGGGTAAAAAGAGCCTTCACACATTCCTCAAATAGAAAATACAGAGAAGAAGAAATTCAATGGATTATTAACACAACCAAACAATTTGGATATGATACAAAAACTGTTAAAAAGTTGATCTTTGAATACAAGAAGAAATTAAAAGAGTCTAGACAAAACATCCCAAAAAAAGAAATACAAATTTTCAGGTTTCTTCCCTTTTATTAGAGGACTAAGTGGAAAATTTTTAAGATTAATGAAGAAACACAACATTATTTTTGGACATTCAGTTCAGAATATTGCTAACTTAATTATAAAGAAAAAAAGTAACAATAATATACTACAATCAGCAGGCGTATATGAAATTCCTATTGTTTCACAGAGCTCTGAAGACCACATCACACATTGGCAGCACAAAAAATAGATTAATGAAAAGACTACATCAACATATAAAAAACTGGAACAAAAAGAAGAAAAAACTGCGCTTATCCAACACTGTGTTTAAACATAAACAATATCCTGATTTTGAAAATATTAAATTACTAACCACCCACACAAACGAAAAAGAATTAAGGATTTCTGAAAGCGTTATAATTGAACAAAAAAAAAGATAAAATATGCAACTTACAAGAACTTACAAGACCCCACCACACTAGACACAGCCTGGCAATCTCTTATAAAAAAAGAAAAAATTCATAAAAAAAGACAAAAAAAAGAACATTACAAAAAATCGCACCAATAAATAAATAAATAAATAAAACCACCTGTTTCTACGAACAAACAATAATAGCCCAAAAATATCTAAACAAAAGAATTGTACTTACAACTGATACCTACCAACTCATCCAATAGATGGCGACACATTAGAAACAAATCACCTAACACATACAGACACAATAGAATTATACTTACGACTGATACCTACCAACTCATCCAATAGATGGCGACACATTGGAAACAAAATCACCTAACACATACAGACACAATAGAATTATACTTACGACTGATACCTACCAACTCATCCAATAGATGGCGACACATTAGAAACAAATCACCTAACACATACAGACACAATAGAATTATACTTACGACTGATACCTACCAACTCATCCAATAGATGGCGACACATTAGAAACAAATCACCTAACACATACAGACACAATAGAATTATACTTACGACTGATACCTACCAACTCATCCAATAGATGGCGACACATTGGAAACAAAATCAGCTAACACATACAGGCAGCAAACCTTCCCATCGATTCCCGACACGCAACTCCAAAAACCTCATACACGCGAGGAACCCTCGTGTAGAAACAGTGGCCAAAAGATGGCGGTTGTGCACACCTCTGAAAAGCGCTCGCCGTAACAACGAACCCCTTGTGAGACATCTCCTGACCTGATGAGTATAACTCTTTCTACTAAAATCTTTTAATTAATAGTAAATTTCAAACGTTTGATTGTGCGAATGAATGAATGTGGAACTGAAAATATATAACCTAACTGTTTTATTTCTGCAAAAAAATTTTTTTATGGCTAACTGAAGGTCCATGAGAAGGGACCTCTCGGGCCAGGAGCACGTGCCTCACAGAGCAAACAACGTGCAAAATACTTTGACAATATCAGTTAAAATACCTTAGATATTATGTATATTTTAATAATTTTGGTGTTCAGTAAGTTTACTATGAAACTGCAATAGCATCTCACTCACAATATTTCATGCTGTATATATAAGAGACAACAGACACAATTTACCTAAAGAAAGTTCTTGCAAAATGAAATGAAATGTGTACCCAAGAAAACTATTTTGATTTTGCATTTTTGAACTTCACTTTTAGTTGGTAAAGTTCGATGAACACTTACCGCACGTGGGGGCTTGGCTTTCAATTCATATTTCCGTTATGTGGATGCGGCACGGGGGTTTTTCATTTGGCCACGGGTCCACTTCTTTTTTTTTTTTTTCCCGTTGGAATTTATTTTGCCTCATCACCAAATGAGTTTTTTTTCCTTTGCTGCATCCTCATTTACTTCAATACTTATTCATAACCCTAGTACTTTCGGTAATACTCCATTACCGTCTTCGAGGGGACGTTTTGCTCCGACTAGCACGGACCGTGTCAGCTGGGCATTTCGGTGGTTCTCGCGGGCTGCTTCTGTCATCGGCTATCGCTTCTTCTTGGGCGTTGTGGTGCCATCTCTTGTTGGTCAGTGATCTCCTTTTTCGAACTTTTTCATTTTTTTGCTCAATTTTAATTAAATTTCTCCAGCTGTTTCTCAAAATATTAGGGTCATTATGGTTGCAAACTTTTGTCCTATTTTTTTCAATCATTACCGACTCTGCTATTCTGAGGTGTTTTTCGGATTTACAGCTTTTAATGATTTTTATATGTTCGAAATCAGGATATTTTTGGTTATCCAGACAGTATTGAATAAGTGCTGTTTTTCTTCTTTTTTCTGCCAGTTTTTTATGTGTTGTTTTAATCTGTGTTTAAGCTTATTTTTGGTACTTCCTATATAAGCCATTGGAGGATTTTCAGTAATAGGAATTGAGTAAATACCTGCTTTTTCTAATATTTTTATTTTTTCATTATTTTTTATTACTATATTTTTGATGGTATTTACTTTTCCTCCAATTTGAATGTTATGCTTTTTACAAATATTATTAATTTCATTGGTAGTACCTTTAATGTAAGGAAAACCATTTAAATATTTGACTTCTTTTTTATTTACTACAGCATTATTTTTTATTTTCTTTATTACTTCTGTGTCCCATTTTTTTATTAAATGGTTAAGATAACCAAAGCTGCCTGCAATTTTTTTTATGAATTTGATTTCTTCATTGATGAACTGACTATTTTCAGAATGCGTATATGCTCTTTTAATTAAGGTTTTTATACTATTGCATTTTTTGAGGATAAGGGTGTGCTGAATTGTACGGGATTAGGACCGGAACAAATGAACTTTTCCGATAAACCCTGTATAGTAACTTATCTGTGGATTTGATAACATGTACATCCAAAAAGGCTATTGCATTATTTTTTTCTATTTCAACAGTGAGTTCTATAGTTGGATATAAAGAGCTGTAACATTTTGTTAATTTTTTTAATTCTTCTTCGTTCAGTTTTGATAGAATGAAAATATCATCCACGTATCGACAGTACACTTCTGGTTTTTCTTCCATACGATGCAGGACATTTTCTTCAATTTCGTTCATCACAACCTCAGCATATAGAGTTGATAATGGTGAGCCCATTGGGCCTCCTGAATTTTGCTTGAATATTTTGTTCTTGTATGTAAAAATATTATTTTCATATAAATAGACTAAAACTTTTTGAATTCATGAATTTGTGTGTTATTTAAAATTTTAAGATTTTGCAACTTCTTAATGATAATTTCAATAGCTTCTGGAACAGGAGTGCTTGGATATAATGCTTTAACGTCCATGCTTGCCATATTTAAGTCCTTTAGGCCAGTTTTTACATTTTTAATTTTCTCAATAAATTCATACGTGTTCTTGATGGTGAACTTGTTGTTCATGAAAAAGGGTGCTAGGAATTTGTAAATGTTTTTCTCTAATGTTATCAATGGTGAGTTTTTTTTTGAAACTATCAGTCTCATTGGAGCACCATCTTTGTGCGTTTTTATCTTTGCAACAATACGTGGTATGCCTGCTCCCATTGGTGGAAAAGAGCGCTTGATTTCATCAGGTAATGTGCTATGATTTCTTATATCCGCTAAGAATTTAATTTGATTATCCGTTGGGTCTTTCTTAATTTCGGTACAATTTAATCCATCGATTGCTGCTGTCATTTTTTGTTCAAATTCATCAGTGTTGAGAATAATGATTTGGCCGGATTTATCTGCTTCACAGAATTTGATATATGGGTCATTTTTCAATTCCAATAGTTGTTGTTTTTTCATATTTTAATTTTTTTCTCTATATAGAAGTTTTTGTTGTTTTTGGCATTATATTCTTTTAGAATAACTCTATACAATTTGTTCTCAACTTCAGTTTTATTCTCTGCGCCTGGTATATTTTTGAGAATATCTTCGAGGCAAGGGATGATTTCTTCAGTTTTAGGGAGGCCTTGTGGAAAGGCAAATTTTTTCCCTTTTTGTAAAATTGCTTTTTGTGTAAAGCTTAAGTTCTTATCAGACCGATTTTCATACAAATCGTCTGATAAGAATAATGAAAAAATAAAAATATTAGAAAAAGCAGGTATTTACTCAATTCCTAGTACTGAAAATCCTCCAATGGCTTATATAAGGAAGTACCAAAAATAAGCTTAAACACAGATTAAAACAACACGTAAAAAACTGGCAGAAAAAAGAAGAAAAAACAGCACTTATTCAATACTGTCTGGATAACCAAAAATATCCTAAATTCGAAAATATAAAAATCATTAAAAGCTGTAAATCCGAAAAACACCTCAGAATAGCAGAGTCGGTAACGATTGAAAAAAATAGGACAAAAGTTTGCAACCATAATGACCCTAATATTTTGAGAAACAGCTGGAGAAATTTAATTAAAATTGAGCAAAAAAATGAAAAAGTTCGAAAAATGAGATCACTGACCAACAAGAGATGGCGCCATAACGCCCAAGAAGAAGCGATAGCCGATGACAGAAGCAGCCCGCGAGAACCACCGAAATGTGCAGCTGACACGGTCTGTGCTAGTCGGAGCAAAACGACCCCTCGAAGACGGTAATGGAGTATTACCGAAAGTACTAGGGTTATGAATAAGTATTGAAGTAAATGAGGATGCAGCAAAGGAAAAAAAACTCATTTGGTGATGAGGCAAAATAAATTCCAACGGAAAAAAAAAAAAAGAAGTGGACCCGTGGCCAAATGAAAAACCCCCGTGCCGCATCCACATAACGGAAATATGAATTGAAAGCCAAGCCCCACGTGCGGTAAGTGTTCATCGAACTTTACCAACTAAAAGTGAAGTTCAAAAATGCAAATGCATTAATGCACGTTAAAAAATATAACCTCCAATATCGGAAGTAAATTGAAACTTTGAAGCATACGAATTATTCTTTCAAGTGGTTAGATCAAAGGCAGATTTGGCCTCACGATGCACTATCGCAATCTCTTTTCGAACCGTGAATTAACAACAATCACCAAATTCAAACGTCTTAAAATCAAATGTATGAAATTTGAAGTTCAAGAACGTTTTCTTGTAACTTGCAGAGATTTTGGATTTATCCCCAAATTTTTTAGACTTAAGAACAAGCCAACAAGTAAGAAGGATTATTACATCCTGCTTCGATGTCAACAAAAACTACTTAGTAACGAAATTATAGCTAAAAGAAAACAAATATTCAGACTTAATGCTCAAGTTTATGAATTATGGAAGCTGATAAGCAACTCAAAATATGCACAATTTGATGGCACTTGGAAAGATCGCATTTTGGATACTACGTTCATCGAAATTAACGAAATTGCTAACAAAGAAGCCAAATCCAATAGTGTTACGGTAGATAAAAAATTAAATGCACTATTTGATGAACAAAAATTAAATAAGGAACCCATAAATGAATATAATGTGTATGAAAATCGGTCTGATAAGAACTTAAGCTTTACACAAAAAGCAATTTTACAAAAAGGGAAAAAATTTGCCTTTCCACAAGGCCTCCTAAAACTGAAGAAATCATCCCTTGCCTCGAAGATATTCTCAAAAATATACCAGGCACAGAGAATAAAACTGAAGTTGAGAACAAATTATATAGAGTTATTCTAAAAGAATATAATGCCAAAAACAACAAAAACTTCTATATAGAGAAAAATTTAAAATATGAAAAAAAAACAACTATTGGAATTGAAAAATGACCCATATATCAAATTCTGTGAAGCAGATAAATCCGGCCAAATCATTATTCTCAACACTGATGAATTTGAACAAAAAATGACAGCAGCAATCGATGGATTAAATTGTACCGAAATTAAGAAAGACCCAACGGATAATCAAATTAAATTCTTAGCGGATATAAGAAATCATAGCACATTACCTGATGAAATCAAGCGCTCTTTTCCACCAATGGGAGCAGGCATACCACGTATTGTTGCAAAGATAAAAACGCACAAAGATGGTGCTCCAATGAGACTGATAGTTTCAAAAAAAAACTCACCATTGATAACATTAGAGAAAAACATTTACAAATTCCTAGCACCCTTTTTCATGAACAACAAGTTCACCATCAAGAACACGTATGAATTTATTGAGAAAATTAAAAATGTAAAAACTGGCCTAAAGGACTTAAATATGGCAAGCATGGACGTTAAAGCATTATATCCAAGCACTCCTGTTCCAGAAACTATTGAAATTATCATTAAGAAGTTGCAAAATCTTAAAATTTTAAATAACACACAAATTCATGAATTCAAAAAAAGTTTTAGTCTATTTATATGAAAATAATATTTTTACATACAAGAACAAAATATTCAAGCAAAATTCAGGAGGCCCAATGGGCTCACCATTATCAACTCTATATGCTGAGGTTGTGATGAACGAAATTGAAGAAAATGTCCTGCATCGTATGGAAGAAAAACCAGAAGTGTACTGTCGATACGTGGATGATATTTTCATTCTATCAAAACTGAACGAAGAAGAATTAAAAAAATTAACAAAATGTTACAGCTCTTTATATCCAACTATAGAACTCACTGTTGAAATAGAAAAAAATAATGCAATAGCCTTTTTGGATGTACATGTTATCAAATCCACAGATAAGTTACTATACAGGGTTTATCGGAAAAGTTCATTTGTTCCGGTCCTAATCCCGTACAATTCAGCACACCCTTATCCTCAAAAATGCAATAGTATAAAAACCTTAATTAAAAGAGCATATACGCATTCTGAAAATAGTCAGTTCATCAATGAAGAAATCAAATTCATAAAAAAAATTGCAGGCAGCTTTGGTTATCTTAACCATTTAATAAAAAAATGGGACACAGAAGTAATAAAGAAAATAAAAAATAATGCTGTAGTAAATAAAAAAGAAGTCAAATATTTAAATGGTTTTCCTTACATTAAAGGTACTACCAATGAAATTAATAATATTTGTAAAAAGCATAACATTCAAATTGGAGGAAAAGTAAATACCATCAAAAATATAGTAATAAAAAATAATGAAAAAATAAAAATATTAGAAAAAGCAGGTATTTACTCAATTCCTATTACTGAAAATCCTCCAATGGCTTATATAGGAAGTACCAAAAATAAGCTTAAACACAGATTAAAACAACACGTAAAAAACTGGCAGAAAAAAGAAGAAAAAACAGCACTTATTCAATACTGTCTGGATAACCAAAAATATCCTGATTTCGAACATATAAAAATCATTAAAAGCTGTAAATCCGAAAAACACCTCAGAATAGCAGAGTCGGTAATGATTGAAAAAAATAGGACAAAAGTTTGCAACCATAATGACCCTAATATTTTGAGAAACAGCTGGAGAAATTTAATTAAAATTGAGCAAAAAAATGAAAAAGTTCGAAAAAGGAGATCACTGACCAACAAGAGATGGCGCCACAACGCCCAAGAAGAAGCGATAGCCGATGACAGAAGCAGCCCGCGAGAACCACCGAAATGCCCAGCTGACACGGTCCGTGCTAGTCGGAGCAAAACGTCCCCTCGAAGACGGTAATGGAGTATTACCAAAAGTACTAGGGTTATGAATAAGTATTGAAGTAAATGAGGATGCAGCAAAGGAAAAAAAACTCATTTGGTGATGAGGCAAAATAAATTCCAACGGAAAAAAAAAAGAAGTGGACCCGTGGCCAAATGAAAAACCCCCGTGCCGCATCCACATAACGGAAATATGAATTGAAAGCCAAGCCCCACGTGCGGTAAGTGTTCATCGAACTTTACCAACTAAAAGTGAAGTTCAAAAATGCAAATGCATTAATGCACGTTAAAAAATATAACCTCCAATATCGGAAGTAAATTGATATTTTGATTTTTTTTTTTTTTTTTTTTGTAGTTTAAAAGTAAAAAAATTTTAATGTACAGTAATTTCTCACCTCTATTTACCAAACTTTACCCAAAGAATGTCTACTATAAAATCAAGTATTTTTCATCAAACACTGAGAAAGAACTTTTCATCACTCTGGCTGAAGTTTTAACAATAAAGATGTGACGAAACACTTACAAAACACATATATTTAAAATTAAAAAAAAAAAAAAAAACAGTAGTAAATAACTAATTTGGAAAAACTTTCCCAGAATACCCAGTTTGCTACATAATGACAATGTTTAGCTGAAATTACCTTGCTGTTGCTGACAAGAATTTTTGGTACATTTTTTTTTTTGGAATTTTTAAAAGCTCCTTGGTTTTGCTATTTTTCGTGCAACTATAACTTGAAAATTACATTACCCAGATGTAAGAATCAAACCATCCTTCCCCTATTTTCATTTGAGTATGACACTGCTACATAACCTAAGGCAATGAACCTCCAAGCAACTGAAGCTAAACAATTAAAGCTTAGAAATTTGAATGATCTTTGGATTGTTCTGGGTGGTGTAACAGTAATACATTTGAACAGAAATCAATCAGGAGACACCAGTTTGATTCCAGCTCCAGAGCACTGCAATTTTCAACTTTTTTGAGGAAATGGATACATGGAAAAGTGAAACACACACTTGTGTGCTGAAAACAGCATGCTTGTATGCCTGCCATGTGCCTCAGAAGATTCTTTTTCATTAATTTCTGAAGATTTTTTTGAAATTTCAAAATTACTTTGAAGAATTAAGAATCTTTCATAAAGAACAAAGAGACAAAGCAAATTCTCTAAAGTGGAGTTTTTATTATTTGAATTACATACTTTTTTACCCTCTATAAATACCTGAAATTCAAATAATAAAAACATAGCATTTTGAAGGATCTCCTCTGTGAAAGACATTGTAATTTATTTTGAAAAAAAAGTAGTCTTATTGGTAATTAACTCTTTACATAACTAATTAACTCTGCTATATGTTCCCAACAGAAAGGTTGTCGAAATGATTTTTTTTTTTGTAGAATCAAATTTTTCCATCGGATGACATTGTAATAACCACAGATCAACAGACTGTGTGAATTACAAAACTTGACAAAAACATCTGCATTGCTCCAACACAGGAAACATTCTACATTAACAGTAATTGATGGTAGTTCAGAAAATTGCAACTACCATGCAGAGGATTTCTCTAAATATGTTAATAAATTAGTGAAAAGAAAATAATGGTCTTTTACTGTGTAGGGGGTGTAAGGCATCATCATCATCTTACATGTGTATATTAACATGGTGTACAGGCACTGCAACGGTCCAACCTGCAACTATCTCTTTACCCAGCCCCAGCTAGCTCAAAAAAACCCTGCAGGAAGGACTGTCTTAAATAAGTTGACATTCTTACGTTAAACAAATAGCGACAGTGCACAAAATTTAACAACACAAATTCAAATTTAACTGTATAATGCAATCTCAAATAATGAGTTCCAAATTATCAAAAATTTTCTTTAAAGATCAAGAATACATTTATCTTGAGACGTTTAACATGCAGAAAAAATATTCACCTAATCCAAAGAGGCCACCGCTCAAAGCACATATATTAGTCCCAGGGTTAAACGCCCTTTAACAACACGTACACAAAACCAGAACAAGAAGCAATAGTCTAGCAGAAGTCGTTGGAGAGGTCAATCCAATGTACACTGTGGTTTGCATCATCAGCAATGGCTTAGCGAAGATACCCCTCTACTGCACAGACATTCCCGGCACGTAGAAGAACAAAACTGGGACATAAGCAATAGTCCAGCAGGAACTGTTACGGAAGTACGGAAACACTGCTGAAATTACGGAAAATCGCCATTTGATTTAACTTTCTGAGATAGAAAGCAAATTTTCATCAACTTAAAAATTTTGTTGGTTCTTCAAGTTTTTCTGGGGAAAAAAATTAAATGCTACATTCAGGGCTGCCAGACCTGCGCCAATCGCGCCAGCCGCGCCAAAACGTTGTTCTTCTGCTAAAAAATCGCCATTTCGACGAAATCTGCGCCAATTTTGCGCCAAAAGTTAAAATTTACCGGTCATCGATATTTTAGCGTTATCTTACGACATTCGAAATCGATTCAACAGAGAATTCGTACATGAGGTTCTTCCGCGGCTTCGCGGAGTCCCCTCCGTTTTTTTGGGTTTTTTTCCGAGATCGATGCAAAAGTGAAGAAATTTTCGGGATATTAGTTGGGGGGAGGGGGGTCGTATTTTGTCTGGGGACGTTGTTTTATCTTTTTAAACGTTCGGAAACGGAAGTTAAACGAAGTGCAGATTTTTCCCGTAATCGTATTTTTTTTTCTCTCGCGATGTTGCTTCTGTTCAGTACTGTTAAATATAATTTCATTGCATAATTTCCGCTTGAAATTGTACGCAACGATTTCCGAAAACGGAAGTTAGGCCGCCCGAAAATTTCTCCGTAATCTTCGGCGACGAGATTCTCCACGCTGATTCGAGGAATTCCGTCTTTTTGTTATCATTTGGGAGGATTGGTGGCGGCGGCGGAAGCGGGGGGTGGGGGAGGGGCGATCGTTTTCTATCCTCCGAAAACGGAAAGTAGACTGAGATAAGATTTCTCTGGTAATCGTAATTTTTTTTTTCTCGCGATGTTTCCTCTACCCAGTATTGTTAGATATCATTTTATTCCATAAATATCTGTATTTCAGCTTGAAAATGTTAGGTAAATTTCCGAAAAGTGAAGTCAATTCATTGCTTGAAAATGTTGGATAAATTTCCGAAAACTGAAGGCTTGAAAAACCGTTATTTCAAGCCATGTTTCCCGATTCAGCGATCGCAAAAAAATATTCGTGTGGAAGAACCAAGGCTACTGCACTAATTCAATTCAGCACATGGCCAGTGTTTCTACAAGTAACATCATATCCGAAGTAAAAAAAGAAATCCTTTGTTTTCTCTATCTACGGACGGAAGTAATGATGCTCAAGCAAATAAACTGTATCCCATTACAATAACATATTTTGACGAAAAAATAGGGAAAAATTCAACTGTTTTGTTAGTTATCATTGGTTGAATCAAGTAATAATACAGGTGAAGGAATATTCAACGTTTTGAACAATGAGTTTGTTAAAAAAAAAATCTCATGGAGCAACTGTGTGTTGTTTTCCTGTGACAATGCTAACACTATCATAGGTCAAGTAAAAGGTGTTGTTTCTCACATAAAGAAGGTTCAGCCTGCAATCATAGTGCAGCGATGTTCATGCCATTTAGTAAATTTAGCTGCACAGAAATCTGCTACTCAACTGAAAGGATTTAATGTTGAGCAGTTTCTGATACAGTTGGGTTTTTTTTTTTTTGGTTTTTTTTTTTTTTTTGGAGAAAAGTTCAAAGAGGAAACACAATCTAAAACTGAGTCAAGCTGTTTGTGGTACTAAACTGCACAAAATTCTAAAGCATGTCAATACTCGCTGGTTATCACTTTTGGAATACATTGACAGAATTTTAGAACAGTGAGAGGCTCTAGAACATTATTTTAGTGACAATGAAGAAGCTAATTCACAGTATAAGAACCTTGCAAGTATGATTGGAAATCCTTCATCTAAACTTTATTGTCTTTTTTTATCTGCTACTCTTCCTTTGTTTACATCTGTTAACGTGTTCTTGCAGCAGGAAGCTCCACTTGTGCATGTATTAAAAAAAAAAACTTTGTAGTCTGTTATCTGAATTGCTTGTATGATTTATCAAGCCATCGACATTTGATGTGACAGCAACATCTCTTGCAGATGGAAATTTTGAAAGAAGGAGAAATCAAAAAGAAAACTGTGATCTCGTAATTGGGTCAAAAGCGAGATCTTATATAGGCACAACTGCAGATCTGAGTGAAGACACAGTGGCTACTTTTTATTCTGAGGTAAGGGAATTTTACAAGGCAGGCTGCAATTACATTTTAAGAAAATTTCCACTTAATGATGAATTTCTGAGTCATGCTGAAATTGCAGATGTAGCATTAAGGCAAAGTGTTTCTTTTGCATCAGTCCAATATATGTGTTCCCTGTTTCCAGTTTTGAAACCAGAAGAATCTGACAAGGTGGAATCTGAACTTACTCACTACCAGTTTGAAAATTTTAACTGTGCTGTTACTTCTGGGAGAATAGATGAAGTGTGGCACAGAATTTCTTTAATGAAAAATGAAAGTGGCCAGTTAAAGTATGAATCATTAAGCAAAATTATGAAAATGATTTTAATAGTCCCTCATAGCAATGCAAGTACAGAAAGAATTTTCAGTATTGTGAAAAAAAAAAAACATGAATGATTCAGACCTAATTTAAGCAGTCATGTGCTGTCTTCTTTATTAGTAGAAAAAATAAACAGCATTGCACACAGTGAACTATGCTATCAGAAGTTTTTGCAAATTGAACTAAGGCCAAAATGGCAACTACAGCCAGTTTATCATAATAATTTGGCAACATTCCAAGGAATAATTTTTCTTCATGTCTGGAGGTAATTTATTATATTTTCCTGGTAGACAGTATTTTAAATTTTCCCACTAGCAAATTATTTTTATTGTATTATTATTATTATTATTATTATTATTATTATTATTTTGTTAATAGTTCTGACAGATTAAAATTTGTTGCAGTGTTAAATACCCAAATTTGCCGCTGTAGACTGGATTACTGAAAATTACTGAAAAAAAAAATGTGTTACTGAAAATTACTGAAAAATGAACATGTTGGTTACTGAAAACTACTTTTAGAGGTTGGCATCTATGCCTACAAGGCACTTGCATCTTTTTGCTTCATGTCAGGTTTCAATGACCTCTACGAATACTTAGGAAATCACCCATCCCTAATTTAGACCCATGGGTCTCAGAGAAGGGACAGAAGTGCTGCCAGAAGGATAAACACGTCTACCGTGTTTTTCATTTATAACACTGCACATTAAACTCAATTTTAGAAATGTGCAGCTTATAACAGTTTTCAGTAACTATAAATTTCAACTGTCATTCACAATATTAAAACAAATCATTTCATAATTACAAGGTTCATTATAATAATTACAAGGTAAGCAACCTTGTAATTATTATAATTGTAAGAACGTAAATTTAAAAACAACTGTGGCTTCTGCTATGGATGTTTTAACCTGGATCATTTCATGAATCATTTATGGCAGACACTGAACTATAAAGAATTTGGAATGTGGACTCAACATTGGATTTTAGCATGGACGCCTAGCAGTCATACAAATAAAGTCTTGAAACCTGAGTGATCATATATGAATAGGTAATTTGGAGACAAGGATTCAATCTGGCCTTTAGTTTTGGATTCAAGTTGTTTACAATTCACTATTTGAAAATCTTTATTTAGAATTAATGAATTATGTTTTAGTGCCTCTTTTTTCTTTTACTCAGTTTTATCTTTTTTCATTGTGTGCTAGAGGGTAAAATGTGGATTTCTTTTCCAAGTTGCACGTAGTACAGTCAGTGAGCCTGCAACTAGGAAAACCACCAAATTGTAGACAACGCTCTTTCATTATCACATGTGAAAAATTCATCATTTGGGAAATTACCCCCCCTCTTTCTAAACATACAAACCACTGTAGGTGTCAACCATAACCTAAATGACAATCAACTGGTACCACACGGGGTTGATGACAAATGCCCGCTGTGAAACATTTATGTATCCATTAACACTGCTTCCTCTCCAGTGAATGGAAAGTCTTTACCTATTCAGAGTAAGGGTTAAGTACAGCAGTTAAGTACAGCAATGCAATGAAGCAGTGGTCATGACTGCCATTTCATGCATAACTTCCTGTGCATCTTCAGTGCTTTCACCTCTGATGTTATTTCATGTGGGTTGCACTGGCGATTCAAAGCGTATTAAAAGTAAACAGTTTTTCAAATACCTCAATTCACTGCATCCTTACTTTGATGAAAGTCATATGGTGCATTCTGCTATTGTATCATTGGAAGGGGAGATTTTCATCAAATAAAAATTCCTTTGTGGTATGTATCTGTGGCTTTAAACTGGGTGTGGCGTTATGTCTAATAGCAAATCAACAAGATGAATGGTACATTTTTATGTGGCATTATTCTCATAAAATATGGTATATCTTTCCCAAAGATGCAAACCCAGACAAACAAGAAGTCAGAAGCCCACATATTAGGCTCGTTAACTACTAGGTAACAACAGTAAAAATTTCAATGTTACTTTAGTGAGCTGTGTATGTGGCACAGTCTGGAAAGACCAGAAGACCTGCTATCTAATAACAAATTGATAAAATAAAAAAAGTGCTGAAGTAATTTTAACTACAAAGGCAAACTTCAGCGCGTGCACACACACATACACACACAAACACATGCACACACGAAAAAAAAAAAACAGAAAAACTAAGAACCCAATGAAAGTGATCACAAGCAAAAATTTCAGTTGGAACATCACCACCGTTGACTGGTAAAGGGTAATTGATGCACAACAGTGCAGCAATTGACCAAGCAAATGATGCTGGGGCACCCAGGTACATGTCCCAATAACAGTAGAGTGAACCATGTTATGCATGGGTCTCTGGAGTCGACGCTGCGTCAAGGCGCCCATGTTAACCCAGGTCCAACGGCAACAATGCCTGCAAGTTCACATGGGACTACCATCATTGGACAGTAGATGAGTGGGAAAAGGTTGCCTTCTCTGACGAATCGAGGTTTCTACTCCACAGAAGTAACAGACGGTGGCGGATATGGTATCAGACACACACGAATCAACACCGGGACACGCTTGTCGTTCAAGTACAGGCCGGTGGTGGCAGTGTGCTTGTCTGGGGGATGTTTACCTGGAACCTGGCACCACTGGATAGGTACCTGAATGTCAATTATTACCTGTCCATCTTCGTTGACCACATGCATTCCTTCATGCTGGACGTTTACCCTGGTGGTGATGGTGTCTACCAACAGGGGCATGGCATTGGGTACAATGCACCCAATGCCATGTCGCTAAGGGGTTGCGCAACTGGTTTTAGCAACATGACAGCAATGTCTCCGTTCTTCCTTGGCCAGAGAAATTGCCCGACCTCAATCCCATAGAGCACTTGTGGGACTATTTGGATCAACAACATTTGATGTGGTGACCTAAAACCACATAATTTCTGTGCTCTGCTGCAGTCTGAATGGGCACGCGTGCCTTGAGCAACCTTCCAGGCCCTTGTTGCTTCCATGTTACGCTGTCTCCTCGCTCTCATCTGGGCCAAGGGTGGTTATTCTCATTATTAGGTAGGTGGTCATATTATTCTGATACGACTGTGTATGTACCATGTACCTAATTATAATTTTTGTTTTAACTATAATACAATTACTAAAATAAACATAACTGTTCACAATAGCATGTTAAAGACACAAAGAAAAGAAAATCCTATGCCACTAACTGCTTTGGTGTTTTCAGAGGTCTGGTTTCCCATAAAATACTGAGCACAGTCTTTTCTCCATAATTTTAATTCTTGTTCATAAATATCAAAAACACATGGACTACAGCCTTCCCCACAGCAACTGTCAGTTGACGGTTCCTTTGGTTTTCTCTCAAGAAGGTCAAATGGAAGGTCTTCTTCTCTGAAGTCATCCCTGGGAAGGAAGAAAAATGCATGATTATGCAGCACAAAATAACTACAATCTTTCAAAATAAACTAATTTTTCAAAGTCTGCTGTATAAAATATAGTATGGTAAAAATCGGCAGCAACCAACATTAATAATATATTACTATGATTGGAAGTTATTGTTTTTATGTAGAAGGTACTTGTGAATGTCACTAAGAACAATTTTGCTATGATGACACTTGGAATAGTCATTCATGTTCAGTGTTGAAAGATGAATTTGTAGATGTTAGGGCCACCCAGAGGAATTACCCCACATTGGGCTCCTCGTTACTTAGGTGTCATTTGTGTTAACTGAGACTTTCAGACATGATGCATATGGAAAAGGAACATTACCAACATCTGTGTTTATATACGGTCGAGTTACATTATTATGACCACCAGCTAATATCCAGACTAATAGCCATGTGCAGCACGGGCAGCAGCTAGATGGGCTGGGAGTGACCCAGTAAGGTGTTCACAGGTATGTGAAGCCATGCTGACTGCAGTGTATCTGACAGCTGCTGGGGGGTGCGTGGTGGAGGATCCATAGAGCGAACAACACAATCAAGGTGGTTCCACAGATGCTCAATTGGGTTTAAGTCTGGGTAATTAGGGGGCCAGGAAAGTACTTTGGGAAGTCTTCATCATGTTCCTCCAACCACTCTTGGATATTTCTAGCTGTGTCACATGTCGCATTGTCGTGCTGGAAGATCCCATCAGCATGTATGGGTGTACATGGTCTGCAAGGATGGATTCATAACAAATTCGGTCCATAGTGCCTTCCACAAGTATGAGTGGACCCAGGGAATGCCACGAAAACATTCCCCAGACCATAATGCTGCCCCCACCAGCTTATGTTCTGCCAGCAATGGTTGAAGAGTGTTTGTTCTCTGATGTTTCTCGCCTTATACACCAATGTCCATCCGTTTGATGAAGCAGAAAACGTGACTCATCAGAGAAGGCAATCCTTTGCCAATCAGCAGAGGTCCAGTTCCTATACTGCAGTGCAAATGTAAGCCTTTTCTGACGACGCACCTTTGTTAGCATAGGTGCAGTGACCATCCATCTGCATCGGAGTCCCATACACAGCAGGGTTCGCTGAACTATCATTTTAGACACACTTCCGGTAGCCCACTGGTTCATTCGGCCAGTCAGTTGCTCTACTGTAGCGTGTCGATTGGCCCTCATGCACCTTCGTAGCTGAAGTTCACCTTCCACATCAATGGCATGTGGTGCTCCGCAGTTTCCACATCACTTATTTGCAATGGTGATTTCTCTAATCACAATACACTTTAACAACAGTAGCATGCAAACAGTTCACAAACTACGCTGTTTTAGAAATTCTGCCACCCTTGGCCCGAAAGCCGATTATCATCCCTTTTTTGCAAATCTGATAAATCGCTTGTTTTATCCATGAGAGCAATGAGTGATGTGTTTTCAGGATTCCTACAGAACACCTTATATACCTTCCAAGCCAGCTCACGATACATGCCTCCTTTCATTGGCTACATGCTGTTGATGTCAAAAGTAGGAGGTGGTCACAATAATGTGACTTGACTGTGTACCTATGTGGGTGAGAAGCAAGAGACTATCCAGAGCAAAAAATGTGTTCTGTGATGAACTGGGATTTGAACCACCTACAAGAAACCCTGGATAACACCAAAAATCAAGTGTTTTTTTGTTTTGTTTTTTGTTGTTGTTGTAGGTTTAACAACCACTGTGAGGAACTCAATGGGCTATAAGCAGTTGCCCATCCCTAATTTAGGGTCACTGGTTCCAAGGAAGGGAGTGAGCCAGTGCCGTAAGACAAACACCACATCCTTGCTTCACTGGGATTCGAACCCGGACCCCTTTCGAACGAATAATCAGAGGCCATCGCTTAGGCATCGAGAAGTTCACTGAACAGTGATAATTCAGAGAAAGAGCAATGATGTTTAATACTTTGAATCTGGGGACCAGCTAAGAGCTGAGGACAGCCAGCACCACCAAACAGAGACTGCTGAAAGGGAGGGTATTCATTTGTGAAAACAAAATTAGCATTAGGAAATTCATTCACAGCAGTTTCTCGATGCCCACTGTGGAGAAAGGATCTATCTAGTACAGGAGCTAGATTACGTCCCATATGCACTTCTATGTCCCCAAAGTTTTATTGCTGGATCTCATAACACACCTACAAGAGTGTTTAAAAAAGTTGGTCACATGGTCCAGATCAGGGTCATTTAGCCGCCATAACAATAAATTTTAGTTTATGTTTATCTCCACTCCCAGTTGTCCGATTTTATTTATACAAAGCTCATTTGACTCCTTTTTAGAAGGCACGCAAATTTGGTTAACACACATTTATTGATAAAACCAGTATTTTAGATAAAGTGTATTTCAATAATAGACAAAATTACAGTTTCCTGAGTAAAACTGCTATAAAAATGAAGGAAATAGCAAAACTCTTGAATAAGCAAAAACAAATGTTTATTTTTTATTGAATTTTAAACTTGGTACAATGGAGTAGATAGTAAAGTATAATGTGGTACAAAAAAAGATTGTATGCATTTTCATTTCAACATTTCAACTGGATTATATATAGAGATTTTTACAGTTGTCTAAAGAACTTTGTTTTGCATTTGCAAAAGACACAACACATTATTTTCAATCTTCTACAGGGACACACACATTCAAATCTTCAGGTTCCGATTGATCCTCTGTCATGTGTGGAATTAAATTCCCTCCATTTCTTTGTAACCGTAAACCAATGAATTGAGCTCTACAGACATTTGTAAAGAATCAATCTATTTATAGCATTGCATGCAGCTACTTTTTATGTGAAGGCAGATAGATGTTGACATAGGAGCCAAATCTTGAAGGTTTCATATTTTTTTGTGATGATACTGATGGAAATGCAATTCATCCATTGTATGTAAGCTTGATCCAAGTGCAAGTACTAAATACTCTTCTGTTCTTTTTTCCATGTCCTCATTCAGTGGTTCCTTTCCAAAATCGAATAACAGGTTTTCAGCACAAGCTTCTGCCGTTTTCAAAGCTGCCAACTTTGTACTGACTTTGCTGGTAATGTTGCAGCCTGTTAGAGAATGAATAGCTGGTAAAGTTGTCAAAATATTGTGTGGTACTCTGTTTTCATTAGCAAGGGAATGAAGTGGAATGTACCAGAATATTTTCCCCACCCCGAAAGCAACCAAAGTTTTTCAAACCCAAAATTTTTCCGTTTCTTGATAGTGAAAGAGTGCATTAACAAAAACATCAGTATCAGTAGAACAAATAACCACCTCGCTCAATTTTGAAGTTATCGTGATGTGAGAAATATGGTACAGGATTCTGTCATCAGCTTCTTTGTGATCGCATGCCAAACTTGGGACTTCTTCAATTATTCCATTCCTTAAATTAAAGCACCTTGGCTGACTATCCTTCAGAAGTCCACCCATTTAAATGGTAAAGGAGCTTTTATCAGAATCTCCTTTCCGGGATATACAACCAATAAAGTATGACTGAAACAATTCTTTATTTTTAGGTGAAGCCCAGTATGCATCAGTATCCACAGGAAGCAGTGTGCTATCATTTGGTGTTCCATATTGTACCAGTTGTTTATTTGAGCACTTGGATCTTTCAAACTCTTTCACACTTTTTTCCTTATAAATGTCAAAAATAATATCTATGTATTCACTGTTGTGATAAGCTTGGCATATAACTTTCCAAAGTTTGTCTGTTTACTCTCCATATGTCTTCAGTTTCATAGATTTAATTGTTATCTTCCTTGCAAATGCCAAGAAATCTACAACAGTTACTTTGCCAAGGGATTTAAAAACTTAAGTAACTGGTGCAGTTTGTAATTTTGATTCCAGTTGATGAACCAGCTGTGACTTGTCAGGTTTTGATGAAAATCCATTTCTGGTCAGAAAGAAAGATGTAGATTCTTTGAATAAAACTCATGTTGAGAATTGGCTTCCTAGTTTCTTAATCCAATTACTAATCAAAAACTACTGTTATGGGAATTTTTACTAGGAAATGTTTTGTTTTAATTGCAAATTTTCAGAGAAAACTCTTCTCCTTCTTTAGGCTGTCTTTTGTTGTCACTTATAAGTTACAACAAAATACAGCCTGAAGAAGGAGAAGAGTTTTCTCCGAAAATTTGCAATTAAAATAAAAAATTTCCTAGTAAAAATTCCCATAATAGTAGTTTTTGATTAGTAATTGAAGATATAGATGTTAGTTCATAACTCAAAAGATACTTTACATCATATCCTCGGTACGTAGCTACGTCAATTAACCACAAAGGATGGGCAGTTTCTTTTTACACATTCACTTCATCAGGTTGTAATGCATTTGCAGTTTTTTTTAAGTCTCTTTAAGGTTGAAGTAGACCTAGTGACTGAACCTTTTCTCCAATTTGTATGCAGTTTAAAAGATCATTGCTTGTTTGACAATTGATTTTCTGTTTAATAATTATATTTTGTTGCTTTTTGCAACTGTTAGAACTTGTAGTGATAAAAGGATTACCTTATTTCTTCATGAAAATTGCAATTCTTCTAACACACTGGTCATCAGTAGTAGCAGTGGTTTTTGAAAATTCATGATGCAAAGAATATTCATCTTCATAAACAAGGTTACAGAAATCACTTAAAACCTGTGTTACCTGGACGTTCTCGTTTGATCAGATCACGGAGTAGTACTGGTTCCTTTTTTCTTGTTACTCCGATAATTCCTCCATGGCATTTTGCTGGCTTGTAATAATTTTGCTCCAGTGCTTGATCCATAGCCACACAGCTGAATTTCCATTGCATGTTTTTTACAACAAAGTATCCAGCTTGGAAATCTGCATAAATCTCAGGAAAGTTCTGTGAAAGGTGTAAACAGTCCTCCAAGAAAACACTCGTCCATCTACTGCACAGTAGTTTGTCTTATCAAATGCAAAGAAGAGAGGAATTGCCCACATCAGGGAACTGACATTCAGATCCCAATTCCCTTCTCTCTGTATTTGCGTGAAATCTTTCAGCACAGAAAATATGTTTTGTAGAAACTGGTACCAATAACGAAAAGTCTCATCTTCTTTACCTTGTTCATCACCATAATTTTCTATCTCTTCTATAATTTTTGGCGTGTGTCGTTTGCCTCCTCGGGGCGCTCCGTGGTAACAATGGCGCACACAACAGCAACTAGGGCCTCTGTGAATTTCGGAGAGGTGCAAGCTAGTTCTGTGTGATATTGGCGAAAAGACCCCAACTCACTGGGTTTTGTTCCAGAATCCTTAGGTTGAATGACCAACTGGAACCCTCAGCTGTGGGCTAATCCCCCACACTGATGTACTTACCTGATTTAAAAAGACAAAAAGAAATATTAAGAATGACTCAAGTGTGGGATATGGTGGACCTACCACACTTGAGAAGGACGGTCCACCACGGAATCGACCTGAACTTTTTAAACGGCGTATAAGAGATATCGGCTGAGTGAATATAAGATTGGTATATGGAATACTAGAGGTATAAATGGCAAGATGAGTGCGGTGATTGAGGAGATGAATAAGTATAGACTGGATGTGCTGTGTGTAAGTGAAACCAAAAAGAAGGAAATTGGGGTAGAAGAAGTGAATGGCATGGTGAGTGTGTGGTCTGGAGTATTGGATAATATGAGAGGACAGGCTAGTGTAGGTGTGATTTTAAGTGAAAAGATGAAGAACAACTTGATTCACTATAGTTGCGTAAGTGAGAGAATTCTCTGGATTCGTTTGAAAGTGAAACTTCAGAGAATTGTAATTGTTGTACTGTATGCTTCTTGTGACTCGGAACCTTCTGATAAGAAGGAAAATGTCTGGAATGAGCTAAAAGCTGTTTTGAGCCAGTTTAGTGCTAAAGAAAAAGTTATAATAGCAGGGGATTTCAATGCTAGAGTAGGTGTGCAGAATGCCATTTCTGACAATGTTCTGGGTAAGTTTAATGATCCTTGTGTGAATGATAATGGTGAAAGATTAATTGGACTCTGCATTGAGAATGGTTTGTGTGTATCTAATACATTTTTCAACCACAAGTATATCCACACATATACTTGGGGAAATCGTACTTTTGGTCAAAAGAGTGCGATAGATTTTGTTGTCTACGATCAGCGTTTGAAACACTTAGTTCTTAACACCTGTGTGATGAGAGGTGCAGATGTTGATTCTGATCAATACTTGGTAGTGTCACGAGTGAAACTTAATGTTGGTTGGAGGAAAAGGAATAGGAAGAGACCCAGGATAGAAGTAATAAAGATTGATAGGCTCCTTGAAGATCATCAGCGGTACTCTGACTTACTCAGAGAACGACTGAAGGATCTAAAGTCTGGTGAGAGGGATGTAGAAAAGAAGTGGGAATGTTTTAAGAACTGTGTTGTCACTGCTGCTAAAGAGGTCTGTGGCACCACAATAGTGGGTAACAATAGAGGTGATGCTTGGTGGAATAGTGAGATTGAAGAGGCAGTAAAGAAAAAGAAGGAAGCCTATTTAGGGATGTTGCAACGTAGAGTCTCTGTGGATGAATATCGCTGTAAGAAGCGTGAAGCTGCTAAGCTGGTTCGCCACAGTAAGGCAAAAGATAGGAAGGAGAAAGTGGAAAGGCATGAACTGGCTTTTTGGAAAGATAGAAAGTCCTTCTGGAAGTACATGAGACTCAGGAAAAATAGGGGAAAACAAAGTTGTAAGTTGTATGAAGAATGAGATAGGGGAAATGATATGGGAGCCCAATGAGTTAAGTGACAGATGGGGTGAATACTTCTGTGAGTTATTAGATCAGGAAAGCAAAGACGATTCTGAGACAGGTGCAGATGATGTCACAATGAGGGATGAAAGCATAGGAGGGATCTCAAGAGAAGAAGTGTGTAAAGCTCTAAAATCTCTTCAGAATGGCAAGGCTCAGGGAGTTGATGGCTTAACTGCAGAGATGTTGAAATATGGTGGTGACTCTATAATTGACTGGTTAACTGAAATTTGCCAGTTGTGCTGGGAGTTAGAAATGGTCCCTCGGGATTGGAAGAATGCTGTCATTGTTCCCTTGTATAAGGGAAAAGGTGATCAGACTGAATGCAAGAACTATCATGGTATTAGCCTACTGAGTGTGCCAGGGAAAGTGTTCGGTAAGGTTGTTATTGAAAAAGTATGGGGTCTTACATCATTGAAAGTGTGGTATGTTCAGAGTGGTTTTATGCCTGGTAAAGGCTGCACTAAACAGATTTTTGCATTACGCACGGTGATTGAAAAGTATCTGGTTGTTGGGAAGAAAGTTTTTATTGCCTTCATAGATTTAGAGAAAGCTTACGACCGAGTCAATAGGTCACTTTTGTGGAAGGTATTGAATGAATATGCTGTTACTGGGAATCTACTTAATAGTGTAAAAGCCATGTATGCTGGTAGTAGAGCTTGTGTACGAGTGAATGGTGTTTTATCAAAATGGTTTTCCATTGGTGCAGGAGTTAGACAAGGTTGTGTAATGTCACCATGGCTGTTTAATATATTTATGGACGCATGCATGCGTGATGGCAAAATAGATAATAGTGGTTTATGTCTTAGTGATATCCATGTGTGCAGATTGCTGTATGCTGATGACACTGTCCTGTTGGCAGAGAGCAAAAGTCAGTTGCAGAGTATGTTGACTCGGATGCACGAAGTTTGCATGAAATTCAAACTGAGTATAAATAAGGGAAAACCCAAAGTTATGGTGTTTGAGAGAGGAATGGGTAGCACTGAATGTAATGTAAGTATAAATGGCACTGTGATTGACCAGGTGAGTGAGTTTGTGTATTTAGGAAGCATGTTTGACAGAGAGAACAAGTTGGATGGTGAAATCAGTAGGCGAGTGAATTCTTCTTTGAAAGTCATAGCTGCTCTGGGAGGTTTTCATAGGAATGATGGGTTCTCTAGAGAGTCCCGCATGGCTGTGTATGAAACTGTAATTGTTCCTACTCTGATGTACGGCAGTGAAACCTAGGTACTGCAGAAGAAACATAGGAGTCGTTTGTGTGCTGGAGAAATGCGTTACTTACGTGGGGTTTGTGGCAAGACACGACATGATTGTGTGAGAAATGAAGATGTATTGCAGTTGTGTGATGTAAAGCAAAATGTTGTTAGCAAGGTGGAGACCAATATGCTTTGGTGGTTTGGCCATGTTGAAAGAATGAGTGATGAAATGCTTACTAAGAAAAATATTTTCAGTCCCAGTGGCAGGAAGGAAAGGCAGAGGAAGGCCAAGGAAGACATGGGTGGATCAGATTCAGGAGTGTCTGCATGAGAAAAAGATTATGAGTATGAAGTATAAAAGATCTTGTGTAAGGCGTGTAATGGATATTAGTGAAGCACGAGTTGTATGTCAAGATCGCTGTAAATGGAGAAGTTTGATACGACAACAATAAGTAAAAATATCTGGAAGTTTGTATTTCTTTTGGGAGCTAACCTCTGAATCTCAGAGAACAGCTTAGTGATATGTATGTATGTCGTTTAAAAGTTTCAACATGGGTTCGTGTTCGAGTAATGTCTTTTGCCTTGATGCACTTTGTAAAAGTTTTAACCTCTTCCACTGTGTCTTCTTTCAGTAATAAATAAACATTTGTTTTCACTTATATACCAAGAGTTTTGCTATTTCCCCCATTTTTAAAGCAGTTTTACTCAGAAAACTGTAATTTTGATTATCTTATTATTGAAATACGATTTACCTAAAATAATGGTTTTATCAATAAATGTGTAATAACCAAATTTGTGTGCCTTCTAAAAAGGAGTCAAATGAGCTTTGTATAAAAAAAAAATCAGATGACTGGGAGTGGAGATAAGCATAAACTAAAATTCATTACGGCAGCCAAACAACCCTGATCGGGACCATGTGACCAACTTTTTTAAACACTCCTAGAAGTGTGTTATAAGATCCAGCAAAAAAACTTAGGGAACACAGAAATGCATACGGGACATGAGCTAGCTCCTAGACTAATCCCTTTTGCTATTAGCAGTGAACAGCCCCTGCAAGTTCTATCCATATAATGATCTTCTCAGATTGGGCTAGTGTGTTATAGACTGTTATGCTTTCCTACTAATCACAAACCTGTAACTTGCTGAGAATTCTCAAAAGTGCTGTAGAATTTCAGCAAAGTTAGTTTCGGTCAGCAATCAAAAGAAGTCAAAGTACCCACAGCAAGCTGGAAAGATCAACTGACCTGGCTATTGAGAAGCATCTTCTACTAATGTGTGTGTGTGTGTTTGTGCATTTGTCAGATGGTTGGCTATTAATACTCCAGCTTTTTTCTTAATGAGCATGGAATCACCTAACCCATGTTCTCCAAATGGATTAAATTAAATGTGCTACAAGGGAGGATCAAAAGGTAATGCACCTCAATTCTTTTCTCTTTGCAGGTTACAAATAGCAGGTTGCAGTTTGGCAGGCGTGTTTAAATATCACGCTACAGATCAGTTTTGCTGAATTAGGTGTCGCCTTGGTGGAAGACTGAACGACAGCACAAAGATTCTTTGAATAAAGCTCATATTGAGAAATGGCTTCCTAGTTTAATTGAATTAATAATCTAAAGCAACTTATGGGAATTTACTAGGAAATGTTTTCATTTATAGCAAATTTTCGGAGAAAACTCTTCTCCTTCTTCAGGCTCTCTAGTTGTTGTCACTTTTTGCTTGTCACTATCATGGTTACGGTTTTGCAACCTTGACGGTTACGGTTAACCTTGACGGTTTAGGTTATTTTTCACCAAATCCTGCCAGATGTTAGGCAGGGAAAATCCTTTTGCAGTCATTGATGATGGAATTTTGTTTTTCTCAATCTCTATTCCTTCTTTCAGTTTTCTTTTTGGAAATTGCTTTGGAAACTAATTACTTTAAGGGAATTCCAATCCATGCTGTGCCCAGTTTCTCTAACATGCCTATCTAATCCAGTCTTGTTGGAGCAATTTTTTATAGCTGCTTTATGCTCAGCTATACGAGTTTCTAGTCTGCGACCTGTTTCACCTATGTAAGATAGTCCACAACTACAATTTACTTCATAAACTACTCCTTGCATTTTTAAAATATCTTCTTCTCTTTGAACTATTTTAGGGAAAAAATTTTTAACTTTGTTCTCTAAACTTGGAGCTAGCCTAATATTGTATTTTTACTAATTCTCTTTAAAGCCTCAAATAAACCTTTGTGATAAGAAATTTTTCTAGTGAATTTTACTTCTTGCTTTTGTGGGTTCTTCTTACCATTAAAATTCAGAAGCTTCTCAATTTCTTCTTTAGGATAGTTATTTTCTGCAAGTATGACTTTAAGCTCTTCTTTATGGGCTTCTTTTTTATCTGCAGTAGAAACTATTTTATTAATTTTTTCTAAAAACTGACTTGCTACATTTTTCTTAATAGAAACTGGATGATACGAATTGAAATCCAGTAGTCTTTTAGTATTCATTGGTTTTTTATACCAACTAGTGAGGAATTTTTCATCTTCATAATAGATAGTAATATCTAAGAAGTTTATTCTTCTTTCTTTTTGAAGTTCAATAGTGAACTTAAGGGAATCATCTAATTCATTGAATGAGTCTAGAATTCTTTCTGGAACAATTTCTGAGCTATCTATTATAAATAAGATGTCATCCATGTATCTGCTATATAAGCAGAAGTATGTGGGTTGTACTAGTATCTTTTCTTCTAGTTTTCCCACATAATAGTTAGCTAAGAGTGGGGAGAGTGGGAGCCCATAGCTAGCCCCGATTTTTGAATGAAAAAAGTTTTCCCAAATTGAAAGTAGTTGTTCTGCAAAGAGAAAGTAAGCATTTCAAAATTCCTACTAATATGTTTTTTTCCTTGTTGTGAAAAACTATTAGTTTTTCACAACAAGGAAAAAAACATATTAGTAGGAATTTTTGAAATGCTTACTTTCTCTTTGCAGAACAACTACTTTCAATTTGGGAAAACTTTTTTCATTCAAAAATCGGGGCTAGCTATGGGCTCCCCACTCTCCCCACTCTTAGCTAACTATTATGTGGGAAAACTAGAAGAAAAGATACTAGTACAACCCACATACTTCTGCTTATATAGCAGATACATGGATGACATCTTATTTATAATAGATAGCTCAGAAATTGTTCCAGAAAGAATTCTAGACTCATTCAATGAATTAGATGATTCCCTTAAGTTCACTATTGAACTTCAAAAAGAAAGAAGAATAAACTTCTTAGATATTACTATCTATTATGAAGATGAAAAATTCCTCACTAGTTGGTATAAAAAACCAATGAATACTAAAAGACTACTGGATTTCAATTCGTATCATCCAGTTTCTATTAAGAAAAATGTAGCAAGTCAGTTTTTAGAAAAAAAATTAATAAAATAGTTTCTACTGCAGATAAAAAAGAAGCCCATAAAGAAGAGCTTAAAGTCATACTTGCAGAAAATAACTATCCTAAAGAAGAAATTGAGAAGCTTCTGAATTTTAATGGTAAGAAGAACCCACAAAAGCAAGAAGTAAAATTCACTAGAAAAATTTCTTATCACAAAGGTTTATTTGAGGCTTTAAAGAGAATTAGTAAAAAATACAATATTAGGCTAGCTCCAAGTTTAGAGAACAAAGTTAAAAATTTTTTCCCTAAAATAGTTCAAAGAGAAGAAGATATTTTAAAAATGCAAGGAGTAGTTTATGAAGTAAATTGTAGTTGTGGACTATCTTACATAGGTGAAACAGGTCGCAGACTAGAAACTCGTATAGCTGAGCATAAAGCAGCTATAAAAAATTGCTCCAACAAGACTGGATTAGATAGGCATGTTAGAGAAACTGGGCACAGCATGGATTGGAATTCCCTTAAAGTAATTAGTTTCCAAAGCAATTTCCAAAAAAGAAAACTGAAAGAAGGAATAGAGATTGAGAAAAAACAAAATTCCATCATCAATGACTGCAAAGGATTTTCCCTGCCTAACATCTGGCAGGATTTGGTGAAAAATAACCTAAACCGTCAAGGTTAACCGTAACCGTCAAGGTAAACCGTAACCATGATAGTGACAAGCAAAAAGTGACAACAACTAGAGAGCCTGAAGAAGGAGAAGAGTTTTCTCCGAAAATTTGCTATAAATGAAAACATTTCCTAGTAAATTCCCATAAGTTGCTTTAGATTATTAGCACAAAGATGTCGTGTTTGTTAGTGTAGTCTACAAATGTAGAGCAACGCGGTGTAGTCCAATTTTTGCGGGCTAAACAGAAAACTCTGACGGAAATTCATAAAGAAATGATCAAAGTGTATAGTGCTGATCGAAGTGTATAGTCCAAAGGAAATTGAACACCTTAATTCCCTAACAAACTGTAAAAATAATAATGTCATACACAAATTTTTACAAATAAAAAATCAATCAATCAACTATAAAGACAAAAACATAATTATGACTTGTCATTGAGTCATTAATAACTACGGTGTATAGTGCCGATTGTCTGGATCACAGCAACATCTCCAGATGGTGCAGTTTCTTTGCAGAGGGCTCTGGCAACCTTACAGATTCGCCAAGTTTCAGTCAACCTGTAACCACATCATCACCTGCTACTGTGAGAGGCACTGAACAGACAATTCTGAGTGACCGGAGGATCCATATGAGCACATTGGCACAGAAGTTCAACATTTTGTACAGTATAGTGTACCATATCATGCATGACAAATTGAAATGTCACAAGGTCAGTGCGCAACGCTTGCCCAAGAACTTGACAGATGACCGGAAGGGATAGAGAATGATGTCATCCTTGGACCACTTGCGTTACGTAAAAGAAGGGCACACATTTTTGGCAGGTGTATTGATGGGCGATGAGTCCTGGGAATACCACTACACTCCCAAAACAAAGGTGGCCAATATGATGTGGAAATTTTCAAACTCCCCGACACAGAAAAAAAAAATCAGAGTAACCTAATCTGCATAAAAGTCTTCATAGCAGTGTTCTGGGACATGCATGGTGTTCTCCTGGTGGAGTTTCATCCAACGGGGATCAATGTGAATGCCAAAATCTACGTTAACACATTGACCAAGTTGCTTCGTGACCTTTGTGACAAAAGACTGAACAGAGACACTGCAAATGTCAGACTGCTTCATGACAATGCTCACCCACATGTTGCACAACATGTTTGTGACAAAATTCAGCAATTTGGCTGGGAGGTGCTGCAGCACCCACCGTACAGTCTGGACCTGGCTCCTTCGGACTTTCATCTGTTTGGTCCCTTGAAAAGATTCCTGGATGAACAACTTTGATTTGGCTGACGAAGTCAAATCAGTTGTCCGCAGGTGGCTATACGCCCAGAAAACGGACTTTTATGAACAAGGTATACTAAAAAGGTACCATGCTGGGATAGGTGTCTTAAGCATCTCGGTTCTTATGTTGAAAAATAGCTAAGAAATGTAGTTTCACTGCGTATATGTTTTGTTTTGACTATCTATTAAAACTGTTGCCAAAAAAAAAAAAAAAAATAGTGTGCGTCACTTTTCGATCCACCCTCACAAAGGAGTGTTATAACATGAGCAGTGTTTGTTCTCCCTAGTGGATTACCGACTATTACAACAGCAGCAGCACATATCCCGTAAGTAAAGAATTTTTTTTTATCTTGCACGCCAAAATCTATGTGTGAAATATTGAGAACTGTTGTACTGAGCATGACAGACTTGTGATAACAGAGTGTACAACTGTTTATTAGAACTGCTAATTCTCCACAGTGGGTAAAAATACATCTTGTCACTCCTGAAGAATGTCTGTAAATAGGGATATATCTTCTCTTCTGTAATTAATTTGTAAATACAGTAAATGATTAAACGTGCCTTGTGTTTGTCGTAAGTACTGAGCATGCCTGTAATTGCATTGTTTACTGTGTTTGTTCTGGCCTGCCCTATTTTGATCCCAACTGAATCCAATTTTCAGAAACATCTCTTTGACTGGGGTAAACCTTGACTGTGGTACCTATGGAGATAAGGTGTCAACAATTAATGTAACCGTCCCCGACTCATTGTTGTAACCATTTCTTAGTTTCAGTAGCAGGAGCCATACCTTATAAGTTCCAGAGTGGGGAGTCAACATAACCAGCAATATTTTACATGATGCAAATAAGTCAGATCAACCCAGCACATATAATCAATTAAAAAATTTATGTTCTTACAGCATTTAATACTTTAGAAGAAAAAGATCAGGGGCAAGAAATAGAATGAATCATCAATACAGTGAAAATGTATGAATCTGACAAGCAAACAATAAATATTATCCATAGAAAAAAAACATCAAAACCCAACACAGGCAAGAAACCCAACAAGATAGTGGTTCTTTTCCATATATCAAAATAAATAAAGATATGAACAGAATTTTCAAAAATTCAGATTTAAAATATTCACAAAATGATGTAAGCTCAAGAAGGCCTAATCTTAAAAATGAAACCCAACATTTACTTTAAACAAACTAGGAATATAAAATATGTAAATAAAAAATAACTATATTCAATACAAATTTTATATGAGGAACAACATAATAAATTCTTTATAACAACACATGGCAATCAAAAATCATTAATTAATTACAACTCTAAAACCATATTGTAAGAACACTTTCCAGTTATGAAAATGTAAAAATGTTATAGCAACATAAAAAGAAAAATGCAAAAACCACTTAATAAATGTGATATGATATTCACTGTGTCATTTCTTCTCATAAATAAACGTAACTTGTTCTTAAAAGTTACTAGCTTCCACTAGAAAGAAAGAAAAAACTATGTAAAAAATTAGATACGAGAAGAATGCTCACATTGATGCTTCGAAGAAGCACTGAAAATGGTAGCATGAATAATCAAGGATTTTGTCACAGTGTTTCCAGAGAAGGGGGGGGGGACAAACATACCACCAATGTCTCATCAGGGGGCGAGAGCTTGGGCTGAACTCAGATGCAACTCCCATTATTCTGAAGCCCACAGCTCTGACCACATACTTGGCCACCCAAGTCCAAAACTCTTCAGAGAATGCCACATTTATAGCAAAGCCCTTGCCTCTGATGAATTAATTGACCACCTGGGCAGCCAAAGACTTTTTCAAAGTTCTTCAGAGAGAATGCCACATTTGCAACTAACCAAATATAGTTTGAAAGCTATGATAGGACTCATTAAGATATAAAGTGTGTGGGAGGGTATTACGCAAAGAACTTAAATATATATATAAATGATGAGGGGTACAAAGAATTATTCTTGACAGTGGAAAGAAGAACAGGTATGAATTAAAATTAAATATTTTTAAGAATTTAGTTTTTAATCATGTGGTAGAAGCTAATTTGATATTACTACAGATTCAGTAATTCATACATAGCTTGTTCCAAAACAAATGAGAATGTTTTTATAAAAAATGTGCAGTACTGTATTCGACCTTGGCACAAGTCTTGGTTAAATGGCAGTCATTGTAGTAACCACAGCAACCAGCCACACCTGTTTGTCACGTATGTGTCATCAGTAGTGCACAGTTTAATAACCATTGTTTCATAAAGCCCTAACAAGTGTTTTTGAGCTGTGATTTTTTGAAAAAATGGATGTGAAAGAAGAACAAAATTGCACCATTAAATTTTGCTGTCGACTTAAGAAGTCTGTCGGAGAGACTTTCCACCTTATGCAAGAGGCTTATAAAGATGAATGTTTAGGAAAGTCAACAATTTGCAGACGGCATAAAGAATTTATAGATGGTCGCGAGTTGGCGACTTTAATCGTGCATGGAGGAAGACCTTCAACAAGTGTTACAGAGGTAAACATCAATGCAATAGGAGTCATTATATGGCAAGGCAGACACCTATTAATTAGAGATATCAAAGATATGGTTCACATTTCAAAATCATCAATTCACAGAATTTTAACCAAGTATTTCGGCATGAAAAGAGTTTGTTCAACTTGGGTTCCCCATTTCTTTTCATGTGTAACCAGATGCAAGGCCACACATGGCCACTTCTGTCGTTCCTTATTTGGAGAAAATGAATATTAAGTTGATGCCCCAACCTGCACACAGTCCAGACTTGTCACCATGTGACTTCTGGTTGTTCTCCATTTTAAACACATTACAGGGATGACAATTTGAGACTGATCAATAACTTATTACAGCTGCACAGGAGAGCTTCAACAGCATTTCAGAAGAATTCCAGAAGACATTCAAACAGTGGGAGGAACCGTTGGGACACCTGTGTTCAATTAAACAGAAAATATTTTAAAAGATGAACACTTCCTTGATAATTAAGGTATGCATATTTTTTTAATAAAAACATTCTCAGTTGTTTTAGAACAACCCTTGTACTTAGAGAAATTCCAAGAAAGAATGTAGCAAAAGAATCTTAAAAACCACCCCATGAATGACAAATTCACACCTAAAGAATGACATATTCTTACGCTAGGAAAATAAACACAACAACAAAGCTATTTACCACTGGGCCTACATACTGAACATTTCATGCACCTGAAAGAGAAAATGGATTCACTTTAAAGGAACACCTGACATTTTATTTAAGAAAAGAGAATAGCCAGTGTGTCTGGCATAGCTAGCTGATAAATGGTCTTCATGCTCTGCATTGTTAGTTGTTTGATCATCATGCTGGTTTTTAGCAGCGCCTCGACTATGATTGTCTTATTCCTTTTTGCAGTGAATGGATGGCTGCTGATATGTATCTTTTATTTTTAAGGTGAATGCCACCCATCATCTGGGATGGTTAACTGATAAATAATTACATTCAGCTCCCAATATGAAATATAACTGACTCTCTACACAGTCCCTGTGAATGACTCCGATCCTTGTTTGTTGTTATGTCAACTCAATAACTTTTGCAGTGAAAGGCCCTCACATCGGGCATGGCTTGCTGGTATGTCACACTTTTTTTTTTTTAGTGAATGGTCTATTTGAGTGGCTCATGTTTGGACACAGAACAGGTAAGCTCATGATGAAAATGAGTGACCTTACCCAGATCTCTGCTGAAATGCATTGTAATGTATCATTATGTAACATAGGCCTACTGTTGAACGTCGTTAAACTGTAATAAATTTTGTTCAGTGTGCTGCTGTGCTAAACAGGTGACAAGGGTGGTGGTTTAAATAGGTTTGTATTAAACAAAAGGGTAGAATTAAATGAATGACAGTATAAGGAAGAAATAAAATAAACATACATCCTTATGTGTTGGATCTCAAATTCTGAGAACATGGGATTAAAAACATAGTGATTAAGTAAAGTTCATGACAAAATTCTTAAATCAACATGCTTTGTTTTACTTTTCCCTATAACATCAATATTTTGTTTATCAGTATCATCAGCATTTACACAGTGAGCTGTTGTTATTCATCTTTCATCATTTTTTTTTTATTTTTTTTTGATTAGGGGTTAAACAACCAACGTGAGCAACTCAGTGGGCTATAAGCAGTCACCCGTCCCTAATTTAAGGCCACTGACTCCAGAGAATGGAGAGAGCCAGTGACATAAGACAAAAACAACATCCATGCCTCACTGGGATTCGAAGCCGGACCCATCTCGGATGAATGATCAGAAGTCATCGCTTAAACCACTGCGCCACCGGGGCGGCTTCATCCTTTTCCATCCTTTCTGATTTTTGTTTGAAATCGATTTATTAGGTGTCATCCTATAAAACAAACCAGATTCGTGGATGTAATAGACATCTCTTAATTTATAGCCAAATACAATTAGTCTGGGCTAATTTTTGAATTTCTGAAAAGCAACCATTACTGCAGCTGAATTCTTGAATCTGGTATTATTTCTCGAAGTGTCTTGCTTTTTTTTTTTTTTAAGAATAACTTCATCAGTAATAGTTCCATGCTACGCATTTACCTGACAAATCTAGAGAACAAGAGCTTTCTATAAATTTCATGCTTGCCACTTTTAATTTTTTTAACTAAGTGCAGTTGTTTTTCACATCCCATCCATTTATACAGCATTGCAAATGTCAAATGTCACCTAGCTGCTTAATTACTCACGTGCTAATTAGACATAATCTACATTTTGAGGTTACTAACCTTTATTCCTAAAATATTTTAGGAGGTTTTCGTCTCTACACATTTCCAACACATATTTTTCTTAGTTACATCGTGGTTCAAGCCCCCCCCCCCCCCCACCACCACCACCAAAAACTACAGCAACATTTTTTTCAACTCACGCAAACTTTGTTCCCATCTTTTTTTCCCGATGACTAAATGCGGATTCAAAATAATCAACCACAAGTATACATAATTGAACTCCCTAAAACACTAATTAAAACTTCAATCAATAAAACTTATATTACACATTTCCTAAAACATTAAAGTTAAAAAACTGTAATCCATAATAGTGCTAGGTTAGTATGCTTATTTCTGAGTGGGGAGAGGTCCGTGATAGTCGAGTATAGTGGTTGTGTCAGGTATTTAAGTTTATTTTAATTGGGTACCGGTGTACATTTGTAAATCATTATGGGTTACAATTTTTTAACTTTGACATTTTAGGAAATATGTGTAATATAAGTTTTATTGATTGAAGTTTTAATTAGTGTTTTAGGAAGTTCAATTATGTTACTTGTGGTTGATTATTTTGAATCCGCACTTTGTCATTGGGAAAAGAAAAGATGGAAACAAAATTTGCGTGAGTTGAAAAAGATGCGTTGGGGGGGGGGGCTAGAATCACGATGTAACTAAGAAAAATAAGTGTTGGAAATGTGCAGAGACGAAAACCTCCTAAAAGATTTTAGGAATAAAGGTGAGTAACCTTAAAATGTAGATTATGTCTCCTACTGTTCTTCTGCTAATTGACTTGTCAAAAAAGTTGAAAAGTGGATAATCTTGTACATAGTTGTTGGATAATGTTGGAAAAGTCGATAATCCTGTCAAGTTGTTGGATAATCCTGTACATAGCCTGATGGCTATGTACAGGATTATGATCTTTGAATTTGCATATCAAAATTTTCTCATGAGCATCCAACAATATTTCACCCATTTTAAGATGCTTTAAAATAAACAAAAACTGATGAATAGAAAAAGCCCAAACAACAAGCAGTCCCTGCGAAAAACAGTGACTACTGATGACATTGGATAATTATAGGTTTTAGAATCCAGCATGTGAAATGCGAGACATGAAATATCATTCTCTGAAGGAGTATGGCCTCTATGAAAATGTAAGGAGCAGCAAGCAGTCAGGCTACATCATTTTGTTAAATTGTAAAGGGACCCACATGAGCAGGGTAATTAGTCTTTATCTCTCCATTCAGTACACTTTGATATTTAACAAAGCACACACACCATTTGTCTTACTTCTTTCAGATGTAATAAATCCCAGAAGATTTTTGGCAGCTGTCCACATTTCATTAACTGCATTATTCTTTTTTCAAGGGAGTGAGTGTGGCAGTGGCTGTTATCTCATCCAATCCACAAAACTTCTTTGAGGAGGACCCATTTAATATGCATTTGGGACACACTTGAGAAGATAAGGTAGGCAATTCAAAGAGTCCATCGCAAGTGAATATTTTGAGAAGCAGTTCAATGGGGTATTCTCCAATGAGAAATGCCAAAATGTTGCTAGATTGACATGGTTGATGACAGTCAGGTGGTGTTTTAAAGCAGAAAATTTCCATTTAGTAGAATGGGATAAAATTTGTAACCCATGAGCAGTGGACAAAGGTAGGGGTGGTTGTTTAAAGGGTAGTGTTTTATTGATGTTTGACAGTATTGAAGTGTATGTTAGGTATCATTATAATTTAAAAGTCACATTATCAGTGACGTAAAGACATTTTATACATAAAATTGAAGAGTTAATTTGCAGTTATGTTCCTTTCTTTTATGCTTCAAATTAAATGTTAACACATTTACCGAAACATCACAGCCTCTCCTTGACAAATGTCAACCCCGCCTTCTCGTGGTGCATCCTGTTCCCACTAAAGGGGCTCTGACGACCGCCCATAGCGGTATAACTATACCATCGGGATTAGAGGAAATTCTATCCCACACTCACCAACCCGCTTGGCCAGCGTGGTGAGTTATGGCCAAACCCCTCCAAAATGATTCCACAACTTAAATCTTGGCCCTCAGTCTCCGGCAGCTGGAATGTACCTGGCCAAGGCAGCGGCCAGTGCGACATGAAGGCAGAGGGTGCTAAGAATCCCCGGAGGACCGGACTAGGCTGCCATCTGATGCTGACCTTGGCTACTTACAATGGACGCTCCCTATCTTCTGATTCAAGGCTTCTTGAATTGGAAGAGGAACTACTAAAGGATCAAGTGGGACATCGTGGGGCTAAGTGAGGTAAGGAGAAAAGGAGAAGATCTCATCGAACTGAAAAGTGGACATCTCTTCTACTATCGTGGGACAGATACTGGCAGAACTAGTGGTGTTGGATTTATAATAAACAAGAAACTGAAGGATAAAGTTGTAGAAGTTGAAAGTTCCTCTGACAGAGCTGCACGACTTGTTATCCAACTCTCGAAAAGATACCAGGCTCAGATTATTCAAACTTATGCACCCACCACAAGTCATCCTGAAGAAGAAATTGAAGAATTTTATGAGGAAATTTGTCATCTAAATAATAAAGGTAAGCAGCACTTGAAAATAATTATGGGAGATTTCAATGCAAAAATAGGGCAACGGCAACAGAATGAAACTTCAGTAGGTAAATTCAGTCATGGCAACAGAAACCAGCGTGGAAATACTCTTGTTGAGTTTGCAGAGGCAGAAAGGTTTTTCATCTTGAACTCCTTCTTCAAGAAAAAGCCACACAGGAAATGGACATGGAGACATCCAAATGGGACGACAAGTGAAATTGATTTTATTATGTGTAACAAAAAATTCGTCATAGAAGACTGCAGTGTGCTAAACAAGTTCAACACAGGTAGTGACCATAGATTGGTGAGATGTAAGATGCACCTCAACACTAAACTTGAACGTGGCAAGCTCATAAGACAAACAAAATCTATTGACATAACCAACCTTAAAAAACACCATAATACCTTCAAGTTAGAACTGAAGAACAGGTTCTCTGCTTTAGAAGGCCTAACATCGGAAGAAGTGGACATCTCTGAAGTTAACAGAAAAGTAACCAAAGCTTTTATGGAAACAGCAACAAAATTAGCTGGGTCCAAGAACAAGTTGCATGTGAACAAATTATCAGGAAAAACGAAAATGTTGATGCAAAAAAGAAGAGAGATGAGGACAACTAAAGAAGATGGGACTTCCAAAGTGGAATATATAGAGCTATGCAAGACAGTAAGAAAAAGTATCACTGAAGACGTAAGGAAATTCAACTGTGAACTAGTGAGGAAAGCAATTGAAAACAACCAAAGCCTAAAGATAGCAAAGGGACATCTCAGTAAGGGAAGAAAACAGATTATGGCACTGAGAAAAGAAGATGGTTCTGTAACAAGAAATAGAGGCGAAATTTTGACAAGAGTGAAAGATTTCTACTCCAAATTATATGAAAGGGATGATATATGCACTCCAGACATCATGAAAGATACCAGTACCAGAGTTCCTCCAGTCCTTCCAGCAGAAGTTGCACATGCAATCAAGAACATGAAGCGAGGAAAAGTTCCAGGAGAAGATGGAATTACTGTAGACATCATACAAGAAGCAAGTGGAGAAATCGAAACAGTACTCGCCCAAATTTTCACTCGATGCCTTAATGAAGGAAAGATTCCTGAGGATTGGAACACCGCTACAATGATCCTGCTACATAAGAAAGGTGACATTGAGGATCTCAGGAACTACAGACCTATCAGCCTCCTATCAGTAGTTTATAAAATCTTCACTAAAGTTCTTTCACACGGCTTGAAGGTAACACTGGACATGGCTCAACCGAGAGAACAAGCTGGATTCAGGAGTGGCTACAGCACAATAGATCATATCCACGTGCTGAGAGAACTAATTGAAAGAGCGAGGGAATATGAACTTCCATTGTGCATGGCTTTTATAGAATATGAAAAAGCCTTTGATTCGGTGAAACCATCAGCAGTTACAATGGCTCTGAAAACCTGCGGTATTGAAGATGCATACATTAATATTATTAATAACATCTATGAAAATGCAAGTGCAAAGATTAGGCTGTTTGAAAATACAACACACGTAAAAATTGGAAAGGGAGTGAGACAAGGTGACACCATATCTCCGAAGCTCTTTAATGCCACATTGGAGGGTGTTTTTCAGTCGCTGAGCTGGGAAAACAAGGGGATAAAGATTAATGGAGATTATCTAACCCACCTTCGTTTTGCTGATGACGTAGTCATTTTTGCAACTAGCCCATCAGAGCTGCAGAGTATGATCCAGGAACTTGCTGACAAGAGTAAAGAAGTGGGATTAAAAATGAACTTTCAGAAGACAAAAGTGATGTTCAATGCTTTTACAAGAAATGAAGATTTATCGATTGATGGAGAAAAGCTGGAGATAACAGACACGTACGTTTATCTTGGACAGCAGATATCAAGTGAGGGTCACATTGATGAAGAAATTAATCGGCGTACAAAACTTGCCTGGAGAGCTTTTGGAAGAAACAGCATAATTTTCAAGAGCAATATGCCATTATGTTTTAAAAGAAAAGTGTTTGATCAATGCATCCTTCCAGTGCTTACATATGGTGCAGAGACGTGGACCTTAACTAAAAGAGACATACAAAGGCTGCAGACAACTCAAAGCAGCATGGAGAGGTGCATGCTTGGTGTAACCAGGAGAGATAAGAAGAGGAACTCGTGGATCCGAAAAATGACAAGAGTGGAAGACATCATGATCAGAGTTAAATCCCTGAAATGGCAATGGGCTGGACATACTGCCAGAAGGACAGATCATCGATGGACAGCCGAAATTTTAGATTGGATTCCAAGGGATAGGAAAAGACCCAGAAGAAGACCACATGGGAGATGGGTGGATGAAATTCGAAAGTATGCAGGGGTGACATGGAGGAGACTGGCACAAGACAGACCGTTGTGGAGGAAACTTGGGGAGACCTTCGTCCAGCAGTGGATTGATAATGGTTGACAATGATGATGATGATGATGATTTGGCAATCTGGCCCACGGAGCACAATATGAGATAATTCGTAAAACTTTTTTTACAACAGTAAGCTTTTTTTTTTTTTATGAGTTTTGGTGATGAATATCCGTATATTAATTCTATAAGGTTTTTTATTGTAAGACCAGTTGTGAGAGAACGGCTGAACGTAAACATATGGTTGAGGTATCAAAATAAAGGTCTTACCATGTAGATGTGCCAGTCGAAGAGAAAAATGAGATTGGGGCAACGGTTTGGGCATTGTGGGGCGGCAAAGTTCCCATGTAAAGTCAATGGGAGAAGCGTGCGGTTGACATCCGATCACCTGCGGTTGACTCACACGCTCTTGAAGGCGGAAGTATGGAGGGACTCAGATAGTCTGAAGTCTCTCTTCTCAACAAACCATTGTGCAAACCAACACTAGCAGGAATTTGTTTGAAAGCTCTTATCGGAACAGCGAACACTCGAAGACCTGATTGCGTTGTGCCATTGGACTGTGTGATGTATATATACAATTTAACTTTCATTCGATCCAGTTAATTCACATAGGTATGACATTTCCCATTATGTAAAGATGTAAACAAATGTTTCATATAAGTTTTTCTTTTCAAAAACAAAAAAAACTATTCGTCGATTCAGACGGGTTTCGTCTACTGGGTTTGAATCCTGGTGAGGCATGGATGTTGTGTTTGTCTTACGGCATTGGCTTTCTCCCTTCCCTAAAACCAGTGACCCTAAATTAGGGACGGGCGACTGCTTATAGCCCAAGCGTTGGTTTATGATCATTCGTTCATGAAGGGAACCCGGTTGAGGCATGGATGCTATGTTTGTCTTATGCCACTGGCTCTCTCCCTTCTCTGGAAAGTGACCCTAAATTAGGGACGGACGACTGCTTACAGCCCATTGAATTGCTCACGGTGGTCGTTAAATCTTCAGTCACAAAAAAAAAAATCACGAACCTGGACTATTGTCTTTACTGAATTGGTTGAATTAATTTGTCAATCAAATAAAGTTTACATTTGTTGTTTCATATGATTTTATTATTTTCAAAAAAAAAACTTACTGTCGATTCAGACGGGTTTTGTCTAGTATATAATAATTTGGGTTTTGAATAATTTAACATGTTTAACTCAGATTAGTGCATTGCTTTGTTTCATTTAACATGCTTAACTCAGAGTAGTTATTAAGATTCCATTGCTTCATTCTTCTCTAGAAAATGTTCAAATATTCACCAGTTAATCCACAGTACTGCTAATATTTTAAAATGCTTTTAATAGTAGGTAGAAACTTTTATGAGATCCATATTTGATAAACTAAAGTTTAAAATTTTGATTTTTAAGCTCCCTAGCAGTGAGCACCAAGAGACGTGTATGTATATTAAGCAGGAATAGAAAAATGCGGTCACCTGGTCACTTAGGGCAACCAAAAAGATTGTCCGGGCCACCATGGAAACATCACTGAAAAACGCACCGTAATTTTAGTCATATAATCGGGCGCATAAATACCGATCTCAAACAAAAAAGTTTTCTCGGCCATTTGATTTTTTTTTAAATCTGCAGGGTAATTGTGCAGGAGAGAGGGGGTATAATTGGAAAAGGAACTCTCTCGGAAAAAAAATTCTCAGTCCAGGAGTTTGTATGGAGCAAAGATGAAAGAGCAGGTGTTTGATAATGAAAGACCGGGAAAGTTGTAGGGAGGAACGGTGGGAGTTATTTTTTCTTCGTATTGTTGGGAAAGAGAAAATGCAGACTGTGCTTGTGCCCTCTCTTCATCAATCGGCCAATAAAAATGTATGCACAGCACTTGCTGCACGAACCTACACATGCATGCCTCATTTCAAAGTTCCATGTTCTGGATCTCACGTGTTTTGTGCCTTGTGTTTTAGTTCGTCCTTCGCAATTTTGATCAAAGTCTTTGCTGCTGATATTTTCCTTCATTGCTATTTATGATGTCTTCCAAAAGGAAACGTTTCAATCAGTGGCAGCTCGTGGTTGAAAAAATAGGTGAAGAGCTACAAGAGCAATAGGAAAAGATATCTACTGTCTTCGATGAAAATCACTATATGAGGACTGACCTAATTTTTTGTATATTAGATAAATTCTTCTTTCTTTTAAAGCTGCAAATTTGTCGATTATGTCGTCATAGAATGGTTGTTTCTTCGTGGGCATCAATAAAATACCTTTCTGAATAGAAATATTTGCCAAAGAAGCAAGTCTGTCTTGAGAAATAGTGTTTCTTGAGTAAGTTTGTATTCTTTTAAGGTAAGAAAAACTTCGTTCCACTGGCACACTTGTAGATGGAATGGTTAAAATGAGGGCAACCAATTTATAAGCTTCTGTAAAAATGTCATTATCTTCATGAAGCACTCGAAGAAGTTCTTGAGTCTATATATTCCTTAATTTTTCGTTGGCATATACAAGACTCAGTTCATTTTTAAGGCACTGGAGTTTAGTAAATATTTTTCCGTAAAAATGTTGGGGATTTTCAAAAGCATGAGAGGGAAAGCTTGAATTAAATTGTTTGAATTTGTTTGGGTCAGCAAAACAAACAAATTGAAGTTTTTCACAGTCTTGAAATCTTTTATCCATTTACATAAGAATGTGGTCTAAAATTTCAAAAATACAATTGTCTATAATTTTGAAAAATTGTTTGTGTAAGAGCAGCATATTCCCGTTTAGATCTGTTTATTTCTGTGATTTTGCTAGCTTTTCCAAACAGTGTTCCAAATACTTCATCGTTCCTTTTATGACTTTTTTTTTAATTTGAGTTACACAGTAGTTTATGTCTAGTGATTTTTTCTGCAAAATTTCAAATAGTAGATCGGTGGAGCGAAAAATTTCATTAAATACTATTGCCAAAAATGTAAATTCAAAAGTGTTCATATCGTTTAAAAACCCCTTGGCAAGTTGATTTGATTTTTTGTCTGATTGCTAACTATTTGTTAGAAATTCGAATACTTCCTTCAATTTATCCCAATCTTCAACAATTACACTTACTAACTTCGAAGTGGAAGACCATCGAATTCCTGCTATGGTTGGTATGCGTCTTGCGCTTGTAGATGTGAGTGTATAAGATCACTTTACTGAGTGGTGAAAAAACGAAGGAATTCCAGTGAGGCTTGCATAAAATATACGACACTTTGAAATTTTAGAAAAAATCTGCTGTAATACAAGGTTCAAATGATATGCTAAGCAATGAACAAAAACAGCTTGAGAAGCTTTATCCTTGATTTTTTTCTGGAGCCTATTCAAGTGTCCAGACATTACATTTGCCCCATTGTAACATAGTCCTATTAATTTGTGTTGATAATCCAATTGTTCCAAAATTTTGTCTAGCATTTTGTATAAAGCTTCTGACGTTCAATCTTCACTCACGTCGTGGAAACCCAAAAATTGCTCAGTCAATACACCTTCCGAATCAACAAATCTTATTATTAAAGAGCACTGAGAAGTCTGACTTATGTCTGTGGTGTCATCTACTTGAATAGAAAAGCATTGAACTTCATTTATTTCATTTTTAACGTGATCGTTTATATATTCAGAAACACATTCAATTAATTCATTTTGAATAGTTTTTTGAGTCACCTGTGAAGACATTTTTTATCTTTTTGTATTGATTTTGAATTTCTAAAGGACTTCTTGATAACAACAATGAAAGTAATTCCTTGAAATTTCCACGATTTATCGAGTCCATGCTTTCGTCATGGCCACGGAATGCTAGTTCTTGTTTGCTCAAATATAATACTGCATCAATCACTGTCTGCAGGAAAAGTCTATTTAAACGAACATTTTCGTTGAAATGCATTTTCAAAAGCCTAGCAATTCTCCCTCAGGGCAGCGGCAATCGTGTTCTGATTTTTTTCAAAATTCCTTAGCATTAACTCGCATTTCAGGTGTTTGCTAGAATCACGATGTTTATGAAGTGAGCGTGTTATATTTAATAAATCTGAGAATCCGTCTTTATTCCATGCCGAATGATTATTACTAAAAAGTAAGCAGGGCCAACAAAATAATTTTTGTAACACAGAAGTACTACAAAGCCATTTATATTCAGTAAACCAACAATTTTTAAAATTAATATTGTAAGATTTACCGCTCTTCTTGATTTCTGTTTTGGCAACAATTGTCAGTGAATCCATCGGTCGTCCTTGAAGTAAAATGTCTCTTTTATCTTCATCTTTCCACCGATTAAATGGAGTTTGTAATAAATTACAAACAATGTCGTTAACAGGATACATACTTTAATTAAAACTATCACTAACTGTTAAACTGTGCACGAAACTACAGTAACAGCTAAACTTTTTGACAAATAATCACAAAGCACAAAAAAGGAATCCCTTTCGGAAAGCATGTACCACAACACCGCAAGGAAAAAGCCCTAGTGGATTGCAAGATACCCAGGGTAAACTGTCCCGTTTCACCGTGATCTTCTTCAAAGGTTACGATTCCATCTGCACAGCTTTGGCGCCGAAAGCTAAAACACTTCACTTGCGCGCTGTGATAGGGAAGGTTAACGTCACGGTTACCATAGCAACTTGGTCTAAAGCTGCAGACTTCCAAGGGTTTTCGTTTCGGCTCTTCACTTGCACTGTTTTGCATACGAGGACTTACTTTCTGTATTGAACGCGCTATGTGAATTGATATCTAATCAAAATTTTGAGTATTTTGTAACACAATAGAGACAAAAAAGAATATATTATACAAATTACTGAATAAAACTTTATTTTAAGTAAAATAGGTGAAGAGGCACTGCACCTGAAAAGCCGCCACTGGTTTCAGTTATACTGCCGAATTTAAACTTAAAGTGGGGGCACAGCTGAGGATAAGATTTTTTTTTTTTTATTGAAAGTTTAACGACCACCGTGAGCAACTCAATGGGCTATAAGCAGTCGCCCATCCCTAATTTAGGGTCACTGGTTCCAGGGAAGGGAGAGAGCCAGTGCCGTAAGACAAACACAATGTCTATGCCTCACCGGGATTCGAACCCGGACCCCTTTCAGACGAATGATCAGAGGCCATCGCTTAGAACACTGCACCACCAGGGCGGCAGGATAAGATTGTGCCATTACGCAATAGTTTTGAAAAGGTCAGAAAACTAGTGCGCAGTGACACACGAAAAGCCATGGTCTAAAACGTAAGCAAACCCATCGGTAAACTCCGTGGGAGAATTTGCGAAGTGCAACCCTTTTTTTTTTGACCTGTGTGTAAGCAGACTCCCTTACTTTGAAAGCAGGATTTCTTCCAAAAACTTTTGACTTAGACGCGAGTATATACAGTATTTCTACAAATTGTTCTGTATCAGCGTTTCATCATTGGCAATGTGTAACGCAATTAGAGCTGCTGCACGGCGTGATTAAATTTTGTGCTCTATGGATGCCACGCCACGAAGCTTCTTTTTGTGTCCAAAGATAAAAATATATTGAAAAAAAGTTTGCTTTAAAAATAAATTTCTTTATTAATAAGATCGGTTTTTTTCTTCTTCATTGAGCTTTTTATGTGACCGACTTTTCTGTTGAAAATTCCGCTTTTGGTTCAGCATTTGTGATGTGCGGATTATACTGCAATTTCTTTCTTTCCCCCCTGAATGACACAATCTGCGAATTAAACGCCAGCACAGATTATATACAATGGCAAATAAAAGAAAAATTGAGCGAATTCCAGGGGCTGGGGATAAACGACGAAAATTACTGTAATTCAAGATTTTGTGAGCTCCAGACAACAATAAAAAAAAGATTGAGTAGTTGTTTTTTTTCCCAGGGAGAGGTACGCTGAGGGTAGAACATTTTTGGACAGAAGTATACATGACTTTGATATTACATATTAGCCCCCTACCCCCTCACCCGTGGGTCCAATATGTCTGGCCTCTAAAAAAATTTAACTGGCCACTAGATTTCAGAATATTTTTCTACCCCTGATATTAAGCCAGCTGAGTATCATGAGTGGGACCATGCAAGTATAAATAAGTTACCCTCAGGTACTATATTTTGCTATAGTGATTTTTCCATCACATATTATTAAAATTTAACAATCAAATTTTCATCCTTTTAATACTAAAAAAAGTAATTAAGAAGGTAGTGTAGAACACTCTAAGTTACGTATAAAAGTTTAATGCAAATATATTTCAGCCATTACTATGGCCAATATATTTTAGCCATTACTATGGCCAATATATTTCAGCCATTACTATATGCAAATATATTTCAGCCATTACTATGGCCATAGTAATGGCTGAAATATATTTGCATTAAACTTTTATATGTAACTTAGCGTGTTCTACACTACCTTCTTCTTAATTAGTTTGTTAGTTACGTACATTGCCTACCACTCATTTACTAAAAAAAGAAGAGAACCAGGGAAAATATTGAGTTTCATTTATCTTCTGTCCCATTTTTCTAAGGAATTTCTTTGCATCGCAACATTTCATTCATCTCTAGTTAAAATTTAAAAAAAAAAAAGTATTTTTATCACAGTAAGCAAGAACTCACTGAAAATTAAATGCTATTGCTCATCTGGAATGAATCTGAGTAAAGTTACTACTCCTTCTTTCCCCAAAATCTGTCAACTGAAAAAAAAAAAAAATGAAATGGGGGTCATCTGGGAGGAAACAGGAGATAACAATTCCTGGAATTGAGTCAATTTCCCCTTTCACCCTTCAAGTGAGCACTTCATGGGGGGGGGGGGAGAATCTATGCTACTTTTGGTTTGTGTGCGTTGCATAGTTAAATAGCAGTCAGTCTCACGTGGCTGTCAAGTTGAATATACTCAAAGGATTTACTTAACTATAGTACTATAGTAGTTAATTAAATCCTTCAAGTATATGAAATTGTTAGGCGTATATGCAGTAATATAAATGCATAGGCATAGTATCATGTCTGCATATTTTTATATGGCTGCAATTTTGACCTAAAATCGGATTTTGCAAGTGCCAGATTTAACAAGGGTTTTGGTTTGTCTCAACTCCTTGTTATAAAATGGGCTCCACAGTATTGTTAAAAAAAAAAAATGTAGATTCTTCAATTTGTCTATAGCACATATGTTTGATAGGAGGATATTCTGCTACAGTTTAGGGTTGAATTTTTGCTCCCTCCCCCTCCTTTCACATAAATTTCAGCACTCTGCTTCAAACTACTAAGGCCAACACTATTTTTTTTTTTTATGTTGGATTTTGTTGCTGCTAATAAACTTTTCTCCTCCTCAATCGTACAAACTCGGATCCTTTTTTTTTCAATGAAACTATACAGTAAAACCTCTGAATAGCGGACACCTCCAGACCGGAGGATGATCTGTCCGCTACTGGGAGGACACACCCATCTGCCCAAGCCATTGTGCAATACAAACTTCGTGGCCATTTTTCTTCTTCTTTTGCTGTTAAAAATAAAGTTACATCTATAAATATACATACTTTACGTGTACATATTTATGCAGTAATATATACAGAAACTGTATTAAATTGGTAATACTGTACATGAAATTGAATATATGTTTGTATTTATAGTAACTTACATATTGTTGAGCTTTTCAAACATGAGGAAAAATGCAATTTGCATACATAGGTATATACATAATTCAATGCATGTTTCTGATTAACAAAGGTTTTAAAACTTGCATAAGGTACTTACAGCTAATTCAACAATTTATCAGTTAGCATTGTTCCCTGCAAAAAAAAAAACTGACAAAAGCGTTTGATTTTTTCTTTTGTCGTTTACAGCCTCTTTTTCAATATGAATTTTCAAATTCATCAAAAGTGCCAGTTCCTCAAAATCACTTTTGCTAATAAAAATTTATGAAGCTCTTCACCATATTTTGCAGCCACTGTGAAGTTCTTAATGTCGCACACCTCTTCTGCAACTCCGTCTACTGCCTCTTCTTCGGCACCTTCCACCGTCTCTTCGACTATGCCATTCTCGATGGGTGTGTGTGAAGAAATGTAATTTTGCAAATCATCCATTGTCTGTTCAAAACACAGTTCATCATCAGCTGCAATAAAATCCCTTGCATTTCCCTCACAGATCAGAAATTGAGCGCAAATCCTCTTCTGCGTTGAAAGTGTATACTGCATATTATTCGCCTGCCGAGACAAACCCGGCCTTTCGGAAACAATGACTAACGCACTGTGGTTTAACATCTTTGATCGCGGAGGTTACCAAAGTGACTGCATGGAGAGCATTAACGCAAAAGAGATGGCAAACAATAGCTAGGAATGTTTTCAGTGCAGTGGGCTTGGCATTGCAATGAAATATCACATACCACCTTCTTCTGCCTCCCTTCAGTGGACGCATGTTTGGTGTTTCCGACCGAAATCACTGTCCGCTATTCAGAGGTAAAAATACAGAACCGCCTATACTTTGGGACTGGGGATTACAAAACTGTCTGTTAAATAGAGGCGTCTGCTGTTCGGGAGTGTCAATTAATTAGGTTTTACTGTATTACTTAATTCTGCTGCATGATAGCTGACCCTATGAATATTTCCTATGCCAATGAAGCTATCTTCTGCACAGGGAAGTCACAAAGAAGATGTGAGGGTGGGCTTGAGCCCACCCTGTTCAAAATGTGCCATTTTTAAATATATTTAATTCTAAAATATAACCTGGACTTTACCAAGTAATAAGTCTTGTGCTTTATTTTATGTAGCCCTACATATTTTCCCATAAGAAGTGCGTTGTTTATGTCTGTAGAAAGATATCAAAATAGCATCCGAAGGGCCTTGAAAATTCAATTGTTCTCCACTCTTCCAAGTTCTTAGTTTAAGCCTTTTTTTATGTTTGTTCAGCTTGGGGGAGGATTAATTGAGGGGTCACTACTAATTGCTTTGTTTGTTTTCTTTACAAAATAGGAGGTTTCAACATGGAAAGTGGAGTCTAAAGCTACACTAGTGCTCTTAAGACTGGCCCAGGACAATGAAAGTACAGGAAGTGGCCAAAGACTGCTTTGTAGGAGAGGAGTGCAAGGCAAAGTCCCTGGCTTGAAGGATGGAATTTAAGAAGGGAGGTATTGTGTCTATGTGGTACAATGTTAAAATTTGATTTAGATAAACAAAAAAGACATTTTCTTTTAAATTGTTCATGCACAGTACTATTTTCATAAACAAAAAGACTAAATTTTGAAAAGCAATTTAAGACAATGTATTCAGACATTCTAGTAACACTGCTATCTTACACCAGTGGCGTAATTAGTCAGATCAGTGTATGTGTGTGTCCAGGAGGAGGGAGTGAGCAATTGCATTTCTTTTACAGCAGGTAGTGAAAAAAGCATTAAAATTTCATTCTTTCACTCTTTTGTAAAAAAAAAAAAAAATTTTATCAAGCTTGCCCCACCAATTCAGATTTTTAAGTCTAGCAACATCCCTGCTTCTGCGGCCTAGACAAGAGGGTGGTCCTCAGTTATGACCCAACCCCTCCTTGAATTTGAATTTTTTTTATTGGAGGTTTAATGCTTACCGTGAGCAACTCATTGGGCTGTAAACAGTGGCGTGGCGTAACTACCACGCCAACAGCTGAAGGGAGGGGGGTTAGGGTGCAGGTAACCAAGGGGCATACTGCAGCTTCCAGTTATAGTTTTTTTGAAAAAATTCGAACACGCACAAAGACAAACAAACAAACATTTAACCCAAAGGTTCATATTTTCTTTTTAAGGTACATTTAGCTTTGCCTAAATAATTGTCATGTTTCACTTTTACAGCACTGGATGTCCTACAGATTGAAGCTATTCAGCCTTTTGGCTCCTGGTTGTAATATCATCGCTCTTCAATCGCCCCCTCTATGCGCTGCTGAAGAAAAATGCAAGGCCACATGGGGACTCCTCATGGAGGATGAGGAGAAACAGTCAGTCAGCCACCTAAGATTATGTACACAACAAGCCAAGCGCCAACATTTATTCACAGCAGTTGCAGATCAGCCATGTACAAAAGGGTGATTTTCTTCAAGTGATTTATTTTAGTTTTGTACGAAACAATTACCTGTTATTCTTAAATCTATTACTTAAAAAACTAAAACTACAGAGCTCTAGGTATCAGCATTACTTTTCCACACACTCTCCCTGACACCACACACACGCCGCGAAAAACGAATCCACCCTCCTGCTTGAAATCCTGGGAAAATTACTGCGCTTAGGGGCGCTGAAGGAAATCTTGCGGGGGGGGGGGGCGAACATTCTGCTAGTTACGCCACTGGCTATAAGCAGTCGCGCGTTCCTAATTTAGGACCACTGGTTCCAGGAAAGTGACATAGCCAGTGCCATAAGACAAACACAACATCCATGCCTCACGGGATTCGAACTCGGAACCTTAACGGAAGAAATCATAAGCCAGCGCTTAAATCAATACGCCACCGGGGCGGCAACTTGGATTTCATTGCACAGGTCTAGAAACATACACCACAGCTATTTTTTTAAGCAACGCCTTTTTTTTTTATTTAAAAATACACATTTAACGTTTAACAAAAAGTATCGTTTAAATGGACAAGCACCGTGGGCAGGCTCGTCAATTTCACTTTACTAATTTAACCTCTCCCCTGGTCATTTTTTTCCGCTTTTTAAGAGTTTGGCTTTCACCAATGACTGAAATCTATGAACCCTCCCAAAGGAATTTCCGGCTACCCCACTGGTTATTTTTACACATTTAACAATTCTCCAGATTTATTTCGTACTTACTGCAACAAAATCTTCCCGATTTAAACAGGAAATCAGGTCAGATGACAACAAGAACAGCACAAAAAATGTGATAGACAAATACAAAAGCTGAGCGCACAAAAAAAAGAAAAGAAATAAAGATGTAGAACCTTACTCACATAAACACTGCATGCTACAGCAAATCACATGCTATGAACAAATTAAGTAATGACTATGACCATCCACAAACAGAGTCATTGCCAAACCAAATTAATATTATCCTTACCTTAATACCTTCACTGAAAATTCAAAACCGATGCTCTGTTTACTGTGAATGACAACTGTATATTTTGCTGTGATTTGCTTGCTTTTAGCATATTATGTAATGTTCTAAATTTGTAGCAAAATTAAAGAAGTCGCTAAGTTTACGTAGGTTATATAGATCTGTTTACGAAAGTTGTAGCAAATTTTTCTGGAATAGTATAGGTTATGTAATCGGAGGGGTATTCATAACTGAACCGCGTTTAAAAGGATGTTCAATATAAATACATTATTAAATTAATCGTCTTTGAAGTATTAATAGCCCACCTATAATTATGACAATGTTCATATCCAAAAACTTAGAACTATAAACAACAACGACAGGAGTTAGGGATTAGCTACATTTACCAAAAGTTCATCTATTTCTTTTTTTCCTGTTTTAGGGCTTGACCAGTATACCAAATTGCAGATTTGACCATTGCTAGTAAATACTCATTTTAAACTAATAGATAAGGTGTTTTTGATAGTGTGCTACAAGATCAGTTAATAGAACTAGAGCTCCTTTATTTAAAACTGAACTTCACAGTACAAATACAGATTATCTGGATTTTTTTTTTTTTTTTTTTTGATTGGAGGTTTAACGACCATCGTGAGCAACTCAATGGGCTATAAGCAGTCGCCCGTCCCTAATTTAGGGTCGCTGGTTCCAGGGAAGGGAGAGAGCCAGTGCCGTAAGACAAACACAACATCCATGCCTCACCGGGATTCGAACCCGGACCCCGTTCGGACGAATGATCAGAGGCCATCGCTTAGACCACTGCGCCACCGGGGCGGCGATTCTCTGGATTAGCGAGGACATTAAAACAGTAACTTTTGCATGTGAGACACTGCACTAACCGTTTCTTGGAATTATATTACAATGCAAAACATCACTGTTAATACCTCCTGATTCACAACAAAACCACTTTGTATGTGAAACATAAAATGATGGTGATACTAAACACAGTAGATGCGAAGAAAGTTGAAACACGAAGGGTGCACAGATATTTAAAAGATTAAAAAAAATAGAAGAGACAAATGAACAAGGAAACACTTGAAAGTGACTGAACATGAGTACCTTACAGTGAAGATTTGCACTTATGACTCAGTGAAGATTTGCATTTATGACTCAGTGAAGATTTGCACTTATGACTCTGTAAATATATGTACGCACATTTTGATTTTTTTTTTTTTTTTTTTTTTTTGATTGGAGGTTTAACGACCACCGTGAGCAACTCAATGGGCTATAAGCAGTCGCCCGTCCCTAATTTAGGGTCACTGGTTCCAGGGAAGGGAGAGAGCCAGTGCCGTAAGACAAACACAACATCCATGCCTGACCGGGATTCGAACCCAGACCCCTTACGGACGAATGATCAGAGGCCAGCGCCTTAGACCACTGCGCCACCGGGGCGGCCATTTTTGATTTTTTGAAGAAATATTCTCATAATACATGGAAATACATTATAATTATTAATACAGCAATCATACATCTCTAAATTGCCTGTATTTCCTGTTCATTCCAAAAATAGATTTGATTCTCTTCGTCCACCGCATTTCTAGTCACTGCACATTTTTGGTATTTTAAAACTTCATGTTCTCTTATTCATTTTACAGAGCAGTGAACATTTTATTTTCATTTTTATTTTTTGATTGGAGGTTTAACGACCACCGTGAGCAACTCAGTGGGCTATAAGCAGTCGCCCGTCCCTAATTTAGGGTCACTGATTCCAGGGAAGGGAGAGAGCCAGTTCCGTAACACAAACACAACATCCATGTCTGACCGGGATTCGAACCCGGACCCCTTACGGACGAATGATCAGAGGCCAGCGCCTTAGACCACTGCGCCACCGGGGCGGCTAAACATATTAGGATCATCAGTTACTTTGATATTCCATAAATAAGCTGTCAGTCATATATGTCATTCACTTCTGGTACCAAATGTTTTCTTTACCTGATTTAGTTGCTATTCTGTAATGCATATATATGTTCTGAGATTAAACATTGTTTTCATGCATTTTAACTCTCCTGAATAATCTTTTTTTCTGTCTAATATTAATTACAGCATATATGCTGTAATTAAACTTTCCCCTTTTGGTTCTCTGTTGATATTAAAGTTCTTCTTGTTACTTTTTCTTTCTTTACATCATATCTTACATTTTTTTTGGTAAAATCAGTGAGATGTAGCTAAAAGGTCATTCCTTGCACAGTGGGTGTGGCATGTGTGGGTGTGGCATGTCTATGAAGCTTATTACCTGTCTCTGTTTTATCAACAGTTTGTAATTTCTTCAAATGCCGCCCCGGTGGCGCAGTGGTCTCAGCGATGGCCTCTGATTATTCGTCCAGAAGGGGTCCGGGTTCGAATCCCGGTGAGGCATGGATGTTCTGTTTGTCTTACGGCACTGGCTCTCTCCCTTCCCTGGAACCAGTGACCCTAAATTAGGGACGGGCGACTGCTTATAGCCCATTGAGATGCTCACGGTGGTCGTTAAACCTCCAATCAAAAAAAAAATTTCTTCAAAGCCGAGGTATTTTTGGTAGCTGAAACATTCAAATATTTATTATGGTTTATTTGCTCACAGTTTATTTGCTCACAGTTGATGTTCTGATTAGTTCAGTGTAATTAGCCTGTACTGTTTTGCACATCAGTGTAAATCTCTTGTACCCAATATTTTGATAGTTGTTACAGATTTCCTGTATTGTATATATATTTTTTTATATTCTTTGGTATTCTTGTTGTGTATCCATGCATCCCCCACCCTTCATTTTTTGTTTTCCCATTAGGACTGAAGGACAAAGCCTTTTAAAAGAAAAGACACTCATACCTGGTGTGGCACCCTTTCTATGTGAAGGAAAGCATTTTGCTACTGCTAGTGAAGGTTACTGAAGATGAGATTTAACTTTTTGAGATAAGTGTTTTGTATTGGATTTACATATAAATTTCTATACAAATATTTGTCCTTCATGGTCAGAATTGCAACAGTAAGCTAAGTTCCAGCTACAAATACTGTTGGGTAAGCTTTTCTTTTCTCGTATATATAAAAATGATTTCAAGAAAGTTTAGTATGTATGTGGGCATCAACTCATAATAATATTTCTTCATGTTCTAACTAGCTCATTCTCTTTTTTTTTTTTTTTTTTTTTTTTTTTGGAGGTTTAACGACCACCGTGAGCAACTCAATGGGCTATAAGCAGTCGCCCGTCCCTAATTTAGGGTCACTGGTTCCAGGGAAGGGAGAGAGCCAGTGCCGTAAGACAAACACAACATCCATGCCTGATCGGGATTCGAACCCGGACCCCTTTGGACGAATGATCAGAGGCCAACGCCTTAGACCACTGCGCCACCGGGCGGCTCATTCTCTTTGTCTTGCGTAACTAGAAGTATATTGAACCCCATTAGGAAATGGTAGTACTGACATATTTTCTACAGCTTATTTTTTTATTGGAGGTTTAACGACCACCGTGAGCAACTCAATGGGCTATAAGCAGTCGCCCGTCTATCTTACACCATGCCCGTCCCTAATTTAGGATCACTGGTTCCAGGGAAGGGAGAGAGCCAGTGCCGTAAGACAAACACAACATCCATGCCTCACCGGGATTCGAACCGGGACCTCTTTCGAATGAATGATCAGAGGCCATCGCTTAGACCACTGCGCCACCGGGGCGGCTTCTACAGCTTACAATGTACATAATGAGTGTGAAAGGCAGCTCACAACTAGGCTTTTTGATGACAGAAATGGGGGGAAATCTTGAATTCAGCTGAAGTAAAAGTATAACAGCATAAAATTATAAAGATATTAATTGCAATATATGAAAATGTATAGTTATGGTAAACAAATTACGTGAGTGAAAACTTTACTTAACTAATCAGATGAAATAGGCTGCCGTAAGAAGTTCTAGCTTAAAAGGTCAGCATTATTTTTGGAAATCAGCTTTTGGGACTGGAGATGTTACATGGATAACAGTGAACTATAGATGATTTAGTATCTGATGGCAGAAAATTTGCACTTCCTTATTTCCCATGCACTTCTGATTAGTTATGCATTAATTTTTATGGCCATAAAATGTAGGTTAAATGGAATTAGCATATGGGCTGCTGTTAACAAGGCTCTCTGTCATTAGAGCTAAAATTAATCACCTTGTTGTGTTGATTAACCACACCTTATGTGATCGGATTTTTCTATTCTTGAACATATGTTGTGCTGGCAACAAACCGCAAGATTTATCCTCAATGAATTTATTATTAGTAAATATAACCTTGCTCATAAATGGTATACGTATATTTCAAAAACCAAATTAAAAATCCTTATTAGATACACACGTCTGTTTCATTTACTACTTAAAATCTATTAACTTATTATATTATGAATGTGCCTCTCTTAATAGTGATGTGTATTAGAAGTATAATATTTCGAATGCAGTTGGATTTATTTTAAAAGAGATCTTACAGTAGGAATTATTTCTGCTGCTTATGTAAATCTGAATTTATCAAGACATTTTATCAAGTCAGACTTCCTTTACTATCAGCAAGACTTGTAAATCCTATTTCCACAAACTAATAATTTGTATATTTTCTTGCTATATTTTGAAACTGCACCCTTTAAAAAGGTACCCCCCCCCCCAAAAAAAAAAAAAAATTCCCTTCCTATTAAGGCCTGTAGTTTTAAAATTATTTACATTCATACCTTTGAAGCCCACCACAGTTCTAATCAACCCAGTTAGAATTTCCTACCTACATCAGAAGAAACTAAAATCAGTCAAGTGCTTAAAGGAATTATAAAAAATAAAATGAAGACAGAGTAACGTCATATTTTTGAGTCTGATTTTTTAAATTTCTTTGAAGAAGCTCTCAGATTCCCCATTTTTTTTCTATAAAGGCTTGGAAATAAAATCTAGATATTTCATGAATTTTTTTTTAAACAATAATGTTCAATGGGAATATTGTTCCCCCTCCCCTTGTTTATTTGCTTAAGAACAATTATAATTGTTCTTAAAGTAAAACATACGTGGAATGTCTTTTTATTTACTTAGCGGCCGGATGTATCAATAAACAAACAACTGGCCAGCAGACACTTTCATTTCGTAGGTTTCCTCATAATAATTGTGATACTTTGGGGAAGTGGGTAAAAGCTGTAAGACGTGCTAACTGGAAACGAAGCTAAGCCAAGCCAAAATCTGACGATCGCAATTTAGCAAGAGGTATCGCACACCATTGCGGTCTCACTGTACCGGTATCCCCCGTCTGGAAATAGAAAGGAGAAGTGGGATGACCAATAGTTGTCCCCAAGGAGGTTACAATAAGATATCTGGAGATGCCCTTGTTAATGGAGCAGTACCACTTTGCGTGAAGCCTGTAACCGCAAGCGTAAGCCGTCAAAGTGTGGGAATGCTGATGGTTTCCAATGCTATTGCAATGCATTGTGTGTTGGCCGAATCGCCTTCTTTCGTCGCAAATGTTTTGAATTTTGCATCAAAACTTGCTTCCGATGTGTGAGAAAATGCTGAATTTATAAAATTCTTAATTATTTTGAAGCCTTTTCCCATTTTTATTTTAAATTGAGATACACGAACGTTAGTGTGAATTCAAAACAAAATATAACGTTAAAGTTGAAAACTTTACTCGTCTATGAAGCATAATTCATTCCGTTTTGATATTAACACAGTTTTTTTTTATTGGAGGTTTAACGACCACCGTGAGCAACTCAATGGGCTATAAGCAGTCGCCCGTCCCTAATTTAGGGTCACTGGTTCCAGGGAAGGCAGAGAGCCAGTGCCGTAAGACAAACACAACATCCATGCCTGACCGGGATTCGAACCCAGACCCCTTACGGACGAATGATCAGAGGCCAGCGCCTTAGACCACTGCGCCACCGGGGCGGCTAACACAGTTTCTGCAACCAAAATCCACGCAATTGCAAAATACACACGTTGAAATTACATAGGTGTTAGGTAAACAACATCAAATTCCCACACCTGGCGGCTTCACGGTTAAGAGACTCAGGGCATCTCCAGAAGTATTATTCTAACCTCCTTGGTTGCCCCCAAGAAAAAAAAAGCGTGAGAAAAAAAAAGGAAACATATTCATATTTTCATACGGATTTAAGTGCTAGCCACAGCAATATTGCCGTGACTTGCGGTTTCAATTTAAGCTTCTCACCTTCTTTTCTAATCTTTCCCTTGAAATAATAGAGGTGTTTTAGTAATTTAAGTGCATGATAGTTAGCTAGTAATCTTTTGCACTTACTTTATCTCTAAATATTAAGTTGAGAGACTCAGTTTTTACTAGTGCCTCATTTACCGTGACTTGCAGTTTCAATCTAGGCGTCTTGCTTCCTTTCGTAATCTTTCCCTTGAAATAATAGATGTGTTTTAGTATTTTAAGTACAAGATAGTAAGCTAGTAACCTTTTAAACTTTTTGATTGGAGGTTTAACGACCACCGTGAGCAACTCAATGGGCTATAAGCAGTTGCCCGTCCCTAATTTAGGGCCACTGGTTCCAGGGAAGGAAGAGAGCCAGTGCCGTAAGACAAGCACAAGATGCATGCCTCACCGGGATTCGAACCCGGACCCCTTTCGGACGAATGATCAGAGGCCATTGCTTAAACCACTGCACCGGGTTAAACTTATTTGATCTCTAAATATTAAATTGAGGGACTTAGTTTTTACTAGACCCTTGTGTCATTCACCAGACTGTGTATGGCTCTAAAGGGAAGGTTTCTGGTTAAACCTACACATGATTTGTTAACTCGTGTTTCTCTTTCCAGACTTTTTATCCTAGAGATTTGTAATTGTCTAAACTTTAAATTATATGAACAGAGCATTTCTTTCTATCATATTTAATTTTACTTATTTTTCCCCCGTTGAGTAGCTATTACGAACTCATAATACTGCGGGAAAAACTTCCGAAATTAAAAGTTTTGCTCTCGGCAATTCCTCTTAAGAATAAACAAATGGCCACATTAAAATGATTTTTGACATTACTTAGAGTGTGAAATACGAATTTTATGCAACTAGATCACGCAGTTTGCAAGCAACTGAAGCCGAAATATATTATACCCGTAGGGCAAGCGACGTTTCCCTTCAGTTATTTCCTATCCCCCAAAATTGCGATAATGATGTTTTCTTTAATCGTAAGTTAAAAGGCGCAATGTCTAATTTATACCCCATTGAAAAAAATTAATACCCAGTATTAAAACAACTTAGCCGCCCCGGTGGCGCAGTGGTCTAAGCGATGGCCTCTGATCATTCGTCCGAAAAGGGTCCGGGTTTGAATCCCGGTTAGGCATGGATGTTGTGTCTGTCTTACGGCACTGGCTCTCTCCCTTCCCTGGAACCAGTGACCCTAAATTAGGGACGGGCGACTGCTTATAGCCCATTGAGTTGCTCACGGTGGTCGTTAAACCTCCAATCAAAAAAAAAAAAAAAAAAATTTTAGGGTCACTGGTTCCAGGGAAGGGAGAGAGCCAGTGCTGTAAGACAAACACAACATCCATGCCTTACCGGGATTCGAACCCGGACCCCTTACGGACAAATGATCAGAGGTCATTGCCTTAGGCCACTGCGCCACCGGGGCGGCAAATTCGTAGTTATTTTGAGGCACCTATATATTCTTGTTTCAAATTGGTATAAATGAAACGTTAGGGCAAGTTAAAAACGAAACGAAACGTTAATACTGAAAACTTAACTTCTCTGTGAAGCATAATTCACTCCGGATTGGTATTTATATGATTTCTGCAACCGAAAACCACGCATTTTAGAGCCACAGTTACACTACTATGTAAACATCCCACAGGTACACTAATATAAAAATATAACACAGCTATGGCTAAAACTGCATGAAACACCTCAGAACATGAGCACCCTAATAGGGGGATGGGGGTAAGAAGGGGCATTTGGTTTCCCCTGGATATCGGATCCAAGGAGGTTAGAAGTAAGAGGAGCTGGCAACAATCGCTCTCTTTGTGCTTCTGGCGTGACGCTACTTTTTATCAGCTGACTACGCCAATGCACCCAATCTAAGAATCTCCTGTATATCTCTATGGAGAAATCGCGATTTTGAACGGGTTTTTCGGACCCTTACTCTACCCATACAGGCATGAAAAAATTGAGGCTGAAATATTCATTCCAATAATAAAATATTTCCAGAAAAAACAGGATAATATGTGTTGGTATTTCTTTAAAAAATTGAACAAAATAATGATTTTTTGAGCGGAACTGCATATAGTGTGCATGGTTACTTACTGCACATGTGCAAGTAACCATGCATACTGTCCATGTGCAAGTAACCATGTTTAAAATATAACCAAAAGCCTTATATTAAAAAATAAGAAGTCCGAAATATTCCTTCTTTCCATCCTTGGCTTGCATGCGCTGAGCAAAACTGCTTAAGTCACAGGAAGTGACGTCACCTTCCCGAACTCTCGCAGCGCAGACTCCCACCACCTCAGTTAGAGGATAGAAACAGCTGATCTGTTTTGGCTTCACTCAAAACAGGTCCTTTCACCTCCTTTTCTTCTAACCTCCTTGATCGGATCGCACTCTTTCTGTTCTTGGAAAATCCTACAGAGATTCTCGTGATAACACGAATTTTAATTGCTAATTTTTCTGTAGAGCTTGGGGATGCGTATGCATGGCATAAAAATAGGAAAAACATTGGGAATTTGCAGTAGAAAAAGGAGAATCTTTCAGTAGAAAGTAATAATATTTCCTATGGCATATTGGAAATTAGCGTACTTACGTGCAGTATGGGAAATGCGAAGAATTGAGAAATGTATCAGCCTCTTTCAAAATTTTTCTAATGGCAATTTTTCATTCTTGATTACCAAACAGGTGATATTCAAAGGGATCAAAAGAACAGCAAAGCAATTTCCTTTTTGCCCTACCATTCTGCCAAATTTTGTTTGTCCATATTTTTTTATGTAGTTTTTGGTTCTTCTGGCTTGCAATTAAATTTTTGCGTTAAGTGCGTGTTAAAAACGGCTAGATAACAAAAAGGCAAAGTGGAAGAATGTAAGCCTACGTTGTAGAACTCAACAACTTCGTGTTCAAAAAGACAGAGCACAAATTCTGTTCCTCAGAATGTCGTCGCTAGCTGGCGGAAGGTATTTCCATGAGCCCACACCCAGTCATTTAATTTTCGAAATACATACATACATACAAATGACCTGAGTGGATTCAAGATTTCGAAAACTTTAGATTATCAAATTCTTTTCAGCTCTTCGAAGCACATTTAGATAATTACAATATAATAAACTAAAATTTTGATTCGCATTTTATAATTTTTTTATTGGAGGTTTAACGACCACAGTAAGCAACTCAATGTACTATAAGCAATCGCCCGTCCCTAATTTAGGGTCACTGGTTCCAGGGAAGGGAGAGAGCCTGTGCCATAAGACAAACACAACATCCATCCCTCACCGGGATTCGAGCCCGGAGCACTTTCAGACGAATGATCAGAGGCCATCGCTTAGACCACTGCCCCACCGGGGTGGCATTTTGTAATTTGATATAGCAAAGTGTGTGAAAGTGCAAAGTTTAACTTCAGAAACCAACCACCTGTTGGAACTGTACACCTGTTTGTTGGTGTGTTATTTGCATTAGTTTAGCGTTGTAATTTTGGAACGCCGCCCCGGTGGCGCAGTGGTCTAAGAGATGAACTCTGATCATTCGTCCGAAGGGGGTCCGGGTTCGAATCCCGTGAGGGATGGATGATGTGTTTGTCTTATGGCACTGGCTCTCCCTTCCCCGGAACCAGTGACCCTAAATTAAGGACGGGCGACTGCTTGTAGCCCATTGAGTTGCTCATGGTGATCGTTAAACGTCCAATAAAATAAAATCCTCCAAAAAAAAATTTAGAACACAATGACACTTTTAAGACAGCTTTGCATAGCCGGTTGAACCACTAGGCGAACTTGGCGGCTGCCTATGGTGCTAAAATCGGAGAAAGCCAAGATATAGAGTTAATAATATCGAATATGTTAATGAACGAAGAGAAAAATCGTAAAAACAAAGACAATTTTATTAACATAATTATAAATACACCACACTGTGAGCACTCAAGAGACGCTTAAAGCGTATTAAATCCATATATTTTTGGTGGCGTAGTAAGCACAAAGATTCGCCAAACTTTCGCACTCCACTGGGAGGCTTTTCCAAGGCAATGGTAGACATAAAAGCATGGCCGTCTTAAGGGGTGGGACAACGGGGCCGGTGCCCAGAGCCCCCACCTGAACTCCCCCCGACGCCCCAAGTGTGTTATCGATTTACAAAAGTCCAACTCTTTCACCACTCACCAGCAGTTATTATTATTATTATTATTATTATTTAATGAAAAGAAGAAACACCAATGCAGGAAGCTGGAAGTTGTTCCGCCTTGTTTTTCAAACCTTGCTCGTAGCTTTAATTTCCAGCAAGAAGACAATAGTGAAATTAGGCGTTAGGACGGATTTTTTTTACAAAACAAGAAACAAAGAATACCGATCTTCCTTCAAGTCCCGAGTGGGGGTGATAGAAATTTGATAAAACCATTAAATTAAAATTCCGAACGAAAGTAAAAATGTGTAATTCGTAAACATGCATGAGGTATCCGTAAAACAAAGTGGCGTATCAGTATATATCCGAAGAACACTTCTAAAAAAATGTCGTGAGTGCATGGATTTTCTTTTTGACTGAAGGGGCAAGTGTTTCGTTCTATCTTGTTTCCGACATACATCTCTAGAATTCCGAATGTAATGCAACTGGTACACTTCCACAAGCGCATATCCAAGTGTTTATGTTCTTACAGGAGAATGGCCGATTTTTAAAACCAAACTATTTGCCTACCTCAGATGATTCATTTTCAAAAGAATTTAAGGGCCAAATGTCATTCAGTGAGCTAGATGTAAAATTACGTTAGAATTTACTCATGTTCATGTGAGCGAGGCATTTTTTTGCTCTCCTTCCACGCATACATCGCATTTTTTCCGAATTACTTTTTCCATTTAAACAGACATTTGTGTTGTTATATACCAAGAAGTGTACGTATGTTTATCATTGGGATCTGCCCACTAGGACTACTTACATGTGTTCAATCTTCGGTGTTTAAATAAATAACAATGACCGGCGCCGCATATCGGCATTTTTGTTCAGTGCGTCACACTGTCTGGAAACGGCACTGGTTGGTTTCTTTCTTTCTTCTCTTTTAATTTAATTTTCATTGAATAATTTGAAGAATGGGGAAGAAACATCATCTTTCAGAACCCATTTTCTTGTAATTTATAAAGCAACTAAATGTGAGTGCATTTGGTAGACTTCATGGAGTTCCATAATTTTTGTCATGTACTATTTTTCATTCAAGTGGTATTAAAAAGTTACTGGATATTGAATGTTTCTATATCAGTTGGGGAATTAATTTGGAAAGACCTTCATCTAGCAGTCGATTGATAATGGTTGACAATGATATAAAAGGTCAGGGGGACCCCAAAAGTGTTAAGATGGCACTGCATAAAAGCATTTTTTATGTCTACCGTTGCCTTGAAAAAAGCCTCCCAGTAAAGTGCGAAGGCTTGACGAATATTTGTTCTTACTACGATACAAAAATAAACAGATTGCTATATGCGTCTCTTGAGTGTTGACAATTTTATTATATGTAGTCCTTTCGATGTTTGGTATACACTACTGTTTGTGAAAATTGCAACACCATGAAAGACTGCTGGTAAAAGTTTGAAACTTACTGGATATGTATAACAGGCTGGGACATACAAAGGATTCAAATGCCAGTGAAAATGCACATGCGGTTTCGGAGCAGCGCCCTCTGAACTGTCCAGTCTTGTATATGAAAAGCTAGCTCAAAAAATATTACAATCGGTGAAGAACCGACATTGAGTGGTAAGGGTACTTATTATCTCACTATGTCCCGTCGCCGAAGAAAGACACATTATAAGCACTTGACGGACTTTGAGTGAGGAAGGATTGTTGGGATGAAAGAAGCTGAATTTTCTGGTTGATGAATTTTTACTCGTAAGGGACGAAACGCCAGTTCAGGGACGTGAACGTTACGTCAGTGGACAGATGAGGCTCGGACGCACAGAAATACTAGAAATGAACAGCAAAATCTCCCGACTGCACGGGATGACAGACACCTCCACCGCATGGAAGTGACCGATCGCACGGAGACATCCACGGTGCTAGCGCAGAAGTGGAGCACTGTCCCAGGTCTGAATTCGTCCTCCAGCACAGTTCCACGTCGTCTGCTTGACAGGAGACTGGTCGCTAGCAGCCCATTGCTGCGCATTCCTTTGACCCTTAACAACAGACGCCTCAGTATGCAATGGTGTGTCGAACACAAATATTGGCGACCTGTTTGGCAACAGGTCGTGTTTTCTGACAAGCCATGATTCAACTTGGTGTACCATGATGATCGTATTCATGTTCGAATACATCTTGATGAACAGCCACTTTCAACGTGCATTTTGCAGGGTCATACCGGTCCAGTGCCAAGCATCATGGTCATACATCCAAGCATCAGCGTCATACTTGCCCAATGCCAAACGTTATGATTTGGGGCTCCATTGGATTCAATTCGCGATCTCGCCTGATACGAAATGAGGGAACCCTCAACAGCCTCCGACGCATTATGGATGCTTTAAAGGCAGAGGTGATACCATTCCTTCAGAATTGTTCTGATGCTGTATTCCAGCAGGACAATGCTCGGCCACTTGTAGTTCGGGATGTTCAAGTGCTCTTCCATGCACGGCAGATACCGCTTCTTCCCTGGCCTGCTCGTTCACCGGATATGTCCGCGATCGAGCATGTCTGGAACATGGTAGCTAAGCAAAGTAGTGTGAATGCTCAATGATCACAAGTGGTGTAAATGCTCAATGCCTAAAAGTCACCAATTGTCACACTCAGTCACTCAGGCTATTTTCTAATGAGAAGAGGAGCAAGAGAAAGAGAGGCTCTACCACTATATTCATTTCAGTAAAATTCTTGTTTCCTTTTGTTTGTTGGGGGATTCAGAAAAAAAAACTTGTTGGATTATATACGTTATCGACAGAACGAGAAAGTGCCCGAGACATGAATTTGGAGACACTTGTTAGTAATTTTGCGTACAATAAAGCACACAAAAAGATATTTTAATTTAATTTTAATTCTAAAAATTCCTTTGCTTTCAACGAGAAGAGAATCGATGTGTGCAGAAATTATTTAAAAAAAAAACACTTATCATAAACAAGTATGAAAAAATATCTTTATGAAATCGAAAATTTTGAAAATTGCAAACATTTCATTGTAAATTTATAAAGCGAGAAGAATTTAAGGGTGTAAAAATCATTGTTTTATTTAATACTTTCAAGTAAATTTTTCTTTCTTTTTTTTGGTGAAACAGACTTTACACAACTGCAGTTTATAAATTCGTGTATCTGTAAGATCCAATAAAATATGCTACACCAGGAAGAATTTGCAGACACGCCTTGCAAATTGGTGCGGTTTTTTTTAATTGAGGGTTTAACGACCACCGTAAGCAACTCGATGGGATATAAGCAGTCGTCCGTTCCTAATTTAGGGCTACTGGTTCCAGGGAATGAAGAGAGCCAGTGCAGTAAGACAAACACAACATCCACGCATCACTGGGATTCGAACCCAGAAGACCTATCTTGGACGAATGATCAGAAGCCATCCACTGCGCAACGGATTAATGCGCATGTGTCGACAGTTTTGTTATATAAATGATTGGAATTGTGAATCAATCACGTGAGATATGAGGAAGACAAGGGGGAAGGTCAGCTAAGTTTGATTGTCCTCACCTGGACGTGTGGGCCACTGAATTGGAGTGATCTCTGTGGCGAAAACACGTGTAAGGAGTGAATCCTAACACTACACGGATACATTTACCAGAAGCTACATCATAAGGCTACATACGACTGGTTGGTCCTTGAGTCTCATAGAGGCGGAAACACACAGGGGAGCAACAGCTGCTGGCGTAATGTGGCAACAGTGTTTAGGGGAATCTAACTTGCGTCACTGCATGTGTCTGCTGCACGTACACAGATGTCCAAACGCCTCGGGCGTCACATTCAACGATAAGCCGTATCAGCTCCACCCTTCACAGCAAACAACATTCGGCGAGGTGTACAGTCAGCTATGGACATCCCATATCGACACAGATTATAAATCGTAGATTGGCTGAAGCAGGCTTGCGTTCTTACCAGTCATTGCGACGACTGCCTCTCACCGCAGCAGATCATGGTATTCAATCCGTCCCCTCCACGAATGTCTAGTACAGTGGTGCCGCCCCAGACACTCGTGGCTGAACGAATGGGACCATGTCGTATTCAGCGACGATACTCGCTCCTTCTGAGCTCCCACGATTGGCGATTAACAATCTCTGGAGACGACGCGGTCATCAGGCCAATCTTGCTGCCTTCTGCGAGCATCATATTGCTTCTCAGCCTAGTGTCATGGTTTGGGACGCTATCAGTTTCAACAGCCGTTCACCGCTAGCACGCATAGGGGGTAGAATGACAGCCTAGTGTCATGGTTTGGGACGCTATCAGTTTCAACAGCCGTTCGCCGCTAGCACGCATAGGGAGTAGAATGACAGCCTAGTGTCATGGTTTGGGACGCTATCAACTTCAACAGCCGTTCACCGCTAGCACGCATAGTGGGTAGAATGAGAGCATAGCGACACGTCGATGAGGTGTTGCAGCCCGCTTTGTTTCCGTAACTTCGTGTTACCACAGACGGCCAGTTTAAACAAGGTAACGCCTGCCGGTACACTGCCAACATTAGCAGACAGTGTCTACAAAGTGTCCAGGTGCTGTTCTGGTCAACGCGATCCCAACACTTCTTCCCGATGCAGTACGTGTGGATCATTGGCAGACATTTTAACTCCTCTGTACGACCCTGATTAATTGTGAAACGTGGGACGTCATTGGCAGACGTCTTAACTCCTCTGTACGAGTTTTGATGAATTGTGGACACAAGTCAACGAAGCATTCTCAGTGACACTCAAGGCACCATCCGGCACTTTTGCATTCGAGGACCCGATGTGTTGTCGAGTATACAGTCCAACATAGCGGCCATAGGATCTACAGACTCAGGCCACATTATACTGATTTCTCGCCCTTTGCATTCATGTAATCCCTCAGAAATTACATCACTTCTTTCCCACCTACTTGTCTACACGTATGGTAAGTTCCGTTTCGCCTCATTTCGTGCATTCTTTCATGGTGTGGCATTTTCTATGTCGAGCAGTATATATTGATCATTGAAGTGCGACAGCAATAGTGAAAGCTGACTGATATACATGAAATCAACTGAAAGGGATGAACCAAAGGCCTTTAAGATTAGGACGAACTTAAATTTAAAAGTCATGGGAGAGGGGTGTGTGTCAAAAACAGTGTTTGGCTCAACAGAACATTTGCTCCATAATTATTTTTTTGGAAGTCGTAAACAAACTTTATCCTTTCTGCATAACTTGATATTGTACTATAAGCATGATAAAACAAAAAATATATGAATATAAATATTTTTCTTTTTAGTTAGCATAAGGCCTACGGGCCATGTCCGCGCCTACTGTAAGACGTCACGCAGAGAAGAAAATGGAAATGACGAGCCCAAGGGTTACAATGCTGATCGTCAGCGAAATAAATGTTACTGTGAGGGGCAGATTTTAGTGCCCTGTTAATCAGGCAATTTGTAAATCTTTCCAGAAGCGTAGTCATTTTTTTAAAAGCTAGCATCTCAAAGAGATTTCAACCTGTATCAAAAGGCAATTATGTCATCCATCCAGCCATACCTCCGCTGCAGTCGTTGGGTATCTGAAAACACTATTTGCCAGATATCGAATTCCAAACGTTGTTTTACTCAGTGCCAAGCATTCGTAATATTCATCATCTAAGTTAAAGACCTTTCCAGCCTCATGAGTATCCCGTCGTGTTGCCTGGCTTGGTCAGTGTTTGTTACTACTGTAAATTAAAGAAGGCACTGTTAGAAGTGAATACCGTTTACAATGAAAGGGCGTATCTGGCCCACAATGATGTTTAGTTTGATGATAAATGTCATACAGTAGTTCCAGCAAATGAATGACTGGACCCAGAGTATCCCAGCAGAACATTGCCCAAAGCATTACACTTCCTCCACCGGCTTGCTTTCGCCTCACTGTGCATCCGGGTTCCAACATTTTCCCAGGCAAGCGACGCACATGTACCCGGCTGTCCACATGATGTAATAGGAAACGAGTTCCATCTGACAGACGACCTTCTTCCCATCATTCAAAGTCCAGTTTTGATGTTCGCCTGCCCACTGTTGGCGCTTTAGACGGTGAACTCAGATTAGCATAGGCACTAGGAGTGGCATGTGGCGACGCAGCCCCATGCGTAGCATGATTCGATGTTTTGTGTGGTGTGACACATCACACCCGCCACCAGCATTCAAATTACTGGGGAGTTACGCCACAATATCCTTTCAGTTGGCTCGTATCATACGGGATAGCCTTCGTTCACCTCAAGCATCGATGAGTAGTGGTTGGCCCACACCTTGGCCGCGGTTTGTGGTTTATCTTTCCTCGGACCACTTTTTGAAGGTTCTAACCACGGCTGACCGTGGGCACCTCACAAGCATTGTCGTTTCGGAAATGCTCTGATCCAGTCGTCTGGCCATTACAATTCGGCCTTTGTCAAACTCGCTTATGTTCGCTGCCTTTCTCATCTCAAGAACAAGAATAACACTGATTAACCGAGCACAGTATCACGTGTTATTTTTATCGTTTCATGAACTCCACATGCAACGTCGTTTAACTGCAGTTGCTTCGATTTGCATAAAGACGCGCTGGTCATAATGTTTTGGCTCTTCGGTGTATATAGTCATAAGACTTTGCAAGACTGGTCACTGCTCACGACTATTTCAATTAGTTTTGTATTTATAGAACTCAATTGTGTTGTTAGTTTTTAAAAAAATATATTAATAAAAACTTGTTTCAATTGTCGATTTTTATCAAAAAAATCAAATATTTTATTTGCATGTTTTGGCAAAAGAATTTGAGGTCTGTTTTACTTTCAAAGAACGAGAAGGGACGGTGGGGGGGGGGGATCAATCATCCCAGTCGTCCCGTTCTGGATTCTTACTTCTACTAGCGAACGTTACTGACGTCAAAGTACGCACCAGCAGTTAGGGAAAGAGAAACGGGTTGTGGAGACACATATGCCCATATTTTTAACGGTGGAATAGAGCAAGACTCCGGGTCTAACTGCTCAGAGTGTCTATTCGACGCACAACGGATATTTTGAAGTTCAACACATCTGGCCGACTGGGACCGACCATGAGAACTTTCCTTCGACAGGCCGACGCACAGTGGGGTATTTGCATCAAAAAGTTGGCCAAAATTATTTTTGTACTTTAATCGCATTTAATTGAGATAATTTAATTTAAGAAGTAAGATGGGGATTAGGCCACTTTTTAGAAAAGTCAAAAATATATTTAATGCAATTATTTTGTATACTGGCTTAAACATACATTGAACACATTGTATATGAAAGAAGTACCTTCAGTAACTTCAATCAGACAATGTTACCCAAGATTCATCATCAGTAGATTCTTCAACTTTGCCCAGAGGTTCTACAATTGCTACTTCCTTCTCAATTTACAATTTCTTGTGGATAAAAATAAGCACCAACTTTGCTCGGAGGTGCTTTATTTTGATCCACAGGAATTGTAAATTGAGAAGGAAGTAGGAATTGTATTATTATTATTATTTTTTTAGTAATGGTTTCGTTTTCTTTTTTGGGATTGGTCTCATGCTTGTTAAAAGCGGATCCGGAGCTAAACAGAAGCCTGTTAATGACATCTATATTGGATGATTTCCTGGAAAACTTCCTTGCAGAGTTCATGCGACATAAACGGAAGTGCTTATTTCTGGCTTCAGCTGCTTCGTCTGACAGTTGCCTAATTAACAACAGGGCATGTTCTATTACAATTGGGCCACGAATTAAAATTTTGTTCATCGTGGGAATCATTGGGTACACTGAATACAGCTGGACATACAGTTTTACTGCATCCATGGCGTAGGCGGCGAATTTCTGTGTGCCAATTTTATGCCCACTTGATATAACCCCAAAAATTACTTTAAACCGATATATTAGTTGAATGTGCATACCCATTGTTTAAGCTGATAACTCGGGGTCTGTAAAAAGTCTTCGGCTGGTATTCCCATTATTGGTGTTCCCAAAACCCAGGTTTTGGAACATATACAATAATGCCTAAAACGTTGATAATTTATTCTAAATGAACATCACAAGTGTGTAGTCTTGAATTATATATAATAATGCCTAGTTTGGTTTTAAATTCCTCTTGAACGTTCGCCTTTCTTTATTTAACTGCACATTTGTCGTTTTCGGATGTGCTTACATGAGCTTCCCTTCTTTTTGATAAATTACAAAATTCTTTCGATGTGGCTCCACAGCTGTAACATTTCATAGTTGATGTAGTGCCAGCGGCAGCATTCATACTTTGGAGTCGGTCATTGTTGATGTCGTCGTACGTTTTACAGACATGGTTCCACTTCGATTTTCGTTTCTTACTAATTGCTAAGTTTTGTCTGTACGTAATTTATTTTTTTGTTAACATGTCACTGGATTCCTTAACAAATCTCACCCTGATCGGTAGACAGTACCAAGGAGAAGATGGTGTGGGATTTTGCAGGATTATTTGTCTGTTGTCTGTACCGCAAATTAGTTGTAGCGGTACCAGAGAGCTTTGAAATATATTGGCATCTGCTTCTAAGCTATTTTCAATCATCTCCTTAAATTGAGCCTGTTGGGATCATTCGCATTCCCACTTCGTCATTTATTCCAATGTACCACTGTCACCTTCGCTCAGAGTTTACACTACTTCATCCAAATGCAGCAATGATCCTGCAGCAGCAGGGTCCAATAAATCTTGCAGATTATTCTCAGTGCAAGTAGCTACCATTAGATAACATTCAGAAACAAGGTAACAGTATTTTTGAGCTTTTCCAATACGGTGTAACATGGGTAAAGCTTTTGTCACTGGTTCTGATGATCTCGTATTGTCTTCTTGACAAACGTGCTTCTACAAATATGGGAAGAGCTTGTAAAGATGATAATTGTTTTCTCTCTGTCTCTCTCGCCCCCCCCCCCTTTATTTTTTTAAGACTACTGGAGTACTCTTTCCTGTATTTCATCGCTTGTCTAGGAGATTCACTTATTTCCTTGAAAAGTTTTCAAGCATCTGCCTTACCGGAGACTCGCAGCTTCATCTGGGTGGCAAAAGTAAATGCAACGGTTCCAGTGTTTGTCGGATTTCTTCCATCTTTTTTCTTTACTTAGTTCGCTTGAGTCGCTAAAAGACATCTTTGGTCACCCCGATTGACTTGTTGCAACTGGTAATTCTTTCATTTTTTTTAATGTCTCATCTTCCTTGTGCGCAGCCAACCATCTGCGTTTAAACTCTGACTTTAAATGATATTCTATGCTTAAACGTTTTATATTGTTCCTCCGTATAATAATCTCGGCTCTTTTCAATATATTCCAATTTTTAGTTGATATCTTCGTCTCTGAGTTGTTGCATAATATCATATAATTGTCTCCGTGTCATTAATTGCATTCCGGAAGGCTCTACAAATAAAAGAAAAACATATTTCTTGCAAAGTTAACAAAAATGTGGAAATTAGTATTTGTGACGCAAGCGCTTTAATAAATAATACCACGATTCCGCGGCTAATTCGTTTGGTATTATAAGCCCGAAGCTTTACTCATTTTAATAACACGAGAAAAAACACCAGGACACACCCTGAAGTATAACAAAATCATTCGTGAAATATTGCATTCGTAAAAAAAAAATCACTGAATTATTGACGATTTTCAAACGCGATAACTACAGAAAGATAAATGATATAAAATTAAAAAGTTTTCAGAGGTTTAGTACATAAGTGCCTCAGAAGTTTCCATAATGCAAAACTTTACGCTGTTTCTTTAAAATGTATAGAAATCGCTAATACACGTGCCATGTTCCAGAGACAGCCTAGAAGAGATACGTGCACTATTAGCAACCCTCAACTTTCGACTGAGCGGTGCGCCGCATCGCTAATACACGTGCGATGTTCCAGAGACAGCCTGGAAGAGATACGTGCACTATTAGCAACCCTCAACTTTCGACTGAGTGGTGCGCCGCATCGCTAATACACGTGCAATGTTCCAGAGACAGCCTAGAAGAGATACGTGCACTATTAGCAACCCTCAACTTTCGACTGAGTGGTGCGCCGCATCGCTGATACACGTGCGATGTTCCACAGACAGCCTAGAAGAGATACGTGCACTATTAGCAACCCTCAACTTTCGACTGAGCGGTGCGCCGCATCGCTAATACACGTGCAATGTTCCAGAGACAGCCTAGAAGAGATACGTGAACTATTAGCAACCCTCAACTTTCGACTGAGCGGTGCGCCGCATCGGCATACTGGCGAAAAAAATAATCACGTTCCATCGGTCCCTAACTATTCAGTTCCCTCAGTGGCAAGAATTATACGCCTACGGCAAAATTGACAAACCCGACGTTTGGCCTGGTTTTCCATGCAAATACCCCAATGTGCGGCGTGAAAACTACAAAGCCATTCGCAATCCGCGATCTTCGTAGACGCTGATCTCACGATGAGGTAGAGATCTGGTCCTGGACGTAGAAAGCATAGTCTTTGAAACTAGAACGAAGAATCCTCACAACTCTGGGGAATGGGCGTCTTCAGTCTTGGAAACATTTCGCAAGATGATCAAAACTTTCCGGTGAGGCACGGGAGAGACACTATGGCTTTCGTGGCATTGCAGTTGGTGTAGAGGTAGGTCTGCCAGAAAGCGTAGTCTAGGGTCGAAATCTAGGAGAATAAAGAGCAGGTTAACAGCAGTGGCAACGATTTGAGGAATCCGCAGACGATAAGGTTCGTTTCAAAGGCTTTGCAACAGGCAGAGAAGGAGACTGAAACGGCGGCTTCCAGCAGCAATTCTCAGAAGAGTAAATAAGGAATGATGCAGGATGTTTTTGCTGCCTTGCAGAGTCAGCATTAAAACATATAGCGGCAGGCAATAATGCAGGCTCAGAAGACACAGACGTATTTGACGAAGATATTGCATGAACTGGGCAAGCAGAAAACCAGGCACCTTGTTACACACTTGCCGTAGATTGAGAGAAGCACCTCTAGGACTGAAAGCAGGTGAAGCAACATATTGATTGTATCGAGAAGTGTCAGACAGTGAATAATAAGAACTCCTTTGTACATTCATTGACAACTATGCAGATGATTCGAAGCAGGAAAATAAATACCCGTCTTCTACAGGAATAATCTTTTGACACTTTGCAGTGTTTACTTTTCTCTCTGTGGTATTATCTGCTTCAACGCAAATAATCTTTTCCTTATGTTCTAAAAACTTACAGTATTCACATAATCTTTCACCTAATTCATCATATTTTGAGATAACCTCTCCCAGTCTTTTTCTCAAACAGTTGAAATTGCACTTCTTTGTTTCTTCTACGAAACTTATATTTCTCCAGAATGATTTCCTATCTTGTCAAAAAGCCAATTCTGCATCCACCTTATCGTTCTCACACTTAAATTTACTGATTTTTTCCTCGTTTTTCTAGAGAAACTTGGCGTTTGGCATACCTTTGTCCATCGAGGCTCTGGCTTTAGTAAAATCCTACAACCAAACAACCAGCCAGGTGCGTACACTGGGGTTCAAAACCTGAAGACAAACTACATTTTTACCTGCATAAGAAAAACTACATATGACCGAAGCCAAATGGGGAAAAATTATATTTCCAGCATACGAACACATGAAAAGACACAAAAATTGTTTATAAATGACGCACACATTACATTGTAATTACTGTTTACTCAAAAGTTACAACTTTCCAAAGGACACAGTTGGAGAATGGATGCTTAGCGATAACCAGGCGGACAGACATTTCAGTATGGGATATGTCCCACCCGAACTGCGATGCAGCTCTCACAATATCGTGGCATGCTTAGCACCAAGTGATCCAGGAGTTTTTGAGTCAATTGGCCCACTGCTCCCTCAGAGCACATATGAGGCCCTGCTTGTTTTCTGGAGGGGGTTTCAAGCACCAATGTATCTCCCCATTGTGTCCAGACGTGTTCGATGGGGGTTGAGATCAGGGGAGCGTGCTGGCCAGTCTATACAATGAATATGCTTGGTCTCCAGAAGTACCTGCACTGCTCTCAAACGATGAGGTGTCGCGTTGTCATCCATGAACAGAAAGTCTTCGCCTAGAGTAATCGAACATGACGTAGAAGAACTTTGTTGCAATATCTTTCGCCCGTCATAGCTACATTTCTATCACCTGTAGCTCGGTGCGTCCATTGATCATGATGCCGCGCCCACGCCATGACCCGGGACAGCTGTATCTGTCGTTTCCTGTATATTCTCACACTGGTACGCAGAACCACTTTCTTGCCAGATCAGCTGACGTCTGGAATCAGAGGACACACTGAAACAACTCTCATCTGTGAAGAGTACATTGGCCCATCATTGACGTGCCCAATTTCTGTGGATACACCACTTGAAACTTGCGCTACGTTGGGCTCTGGATAGAGGAACGCAGACTACATGCCTTTGGGAATGTAGCCTTATATGTCGCAGACGTCTTGCCATAGCTTGTCGGGATATCCGCGTACCTGTGATGGAATGGAGACTACTCGCAAGCTGACCTGCCGTGGTGCAGCCATTACGTTTTGCTGTTACAACTAAAACTCTGTCTTCATGCGTCATAGTAGAGCGAGGGCGACCTTCTAGCACGCATCTGGAACACATTCCATTGGTTTCAAACTCTGCCTAGAGTCTAGATACCATACTATGCGCAATTCCAAACTCCCTGGCAACACCACTCTTTCGGCGGCATTTTTCCAGTTTCCCATAATTCCTTCCCGCGTGGAATCATCTAGATAATGTCTTCGAGAGATAACAAAAAATACACGTGCGTAGCTTTATGCTTTCACGTCCAGATTTTTCTTCAAACACATGTCGCCTACTGCGCCCTTTTTCCTTTTTCCGTTCAAGTGATACTACGTGAGTCCTGTGCGCACGATTCGGCGTTTTGCATATGTACCGGCTTTCTACTGAATGTCCCCAGTTATGCAAATTGCCACAAGCTGTTACGTCTGATTTTGTGGTTGTAACCTTTCGAAATTGCATTCGATCTTAGGTTTCGGACACCAGTATATCTGGGGATTGTTACCTCTCAATTTTCCGCCCCTCTTCTTTCGGTTGTGCTTAACATCTTGTTTGTATAAAACGATGTTATGTGTGGTTGCTGTATACCTATATCTTCGAAACGGTGTTAAATTCAGCACAAAGATTTGGGATAAGGGAAAGGAGCATAAAGACCGTCTGATGGGGAGGGGAAAAGGGGGAGGTAAAGGACATCTTATATGAGATCAAGGAATCTGAAAAGCTCGAGGCGGTTTCTGTTTTTCCGAGGGAAGACTTCCATCCTGGTCATCCCTATTCCTATGATTCGATACTGTTTCCAACTACTCATGGCTTGCATTAACGTATTTGATATAATAAATGATAAATGTCAATGACACGTAGCATATTTTTTTTTTTTTTTGAGTTTCACATTACCAGTTCGATCGAATAAATCGTTAAAAGAGAACTAAAAATTATAAATAATCCACAAGTGAGTTTAAAGCTACTAGACATAAACCATCTCCGCGGCGACTGGTTGTCTGCAGTCTGTTAATCCCAGTGTATAAGGGTTCGAACCCCGGTGAGGCATGGATTTTGTGTTTGTCTTTCGGCTCGGGCTCTTTCACTTCCCTGGAACTAGTTGACTTAAATTAGGAATGAGTGGCAGCTTATAGCCCATTGAGTTGGTCTTGGTGGTCGTTAACCCCCCTCCACACACACACACGCACACACAAAACGACCTCCTAAGGAGTTAGGAAAACTTGAGAATGTTTAGGAGTTTGAGGCACAGCCAAAACATTTAGCTAAACTTACGCTCTTCCCACTTGAAGCGATTCTCGCCACCTCCTAACTTTTAATACTGCATTATTTATATTAACATTACATTCCCTTTTACATCTGTTGGGCTTATTTTCCGTTCTTTCACGTTCTATCTCTTTTTCTTGGGTTTCTCAATACCTTTTTCGTTTTCATTTTGCTGTTTCCAAAATTATGCCGCCCTGGGATGTAGCCCACCTAAGCTCATTGGCAAATATGGCCCTGCAACCAGCTTTTTGACTATGGGAAGGCACCTTTCCTACTTCATTTTTTAAAGAGAATTCATCTTCATAAACCTTACTTTGAAACTTCCTTGGATATGCTTCTATTTCTGTTTACAGCTTCTTTTTCTCACTGTACCGCCCTGGTGGCCGAGTGGTCTGAGGCTCTGGCTTCTGACCATTCGGAACAGGGCTCAAGTCCCGATTGAGGCATGGGTGGAGTACTTGTTCAATTCTGCTGGTAGTGTCCCTTCCCTGGAATCAGTGGACCTAAATTAAGGATGGGCTACTGTTTACATGCTTTAGAGCAGCTCATGGTAATATTTAAGCCCTCGAACGAACAAACATTTTCCTTTCCACCAAGCATCAAACCAAAAGATCAAATAAATCCATATCCAGAGGAATATGAGTTTTGCAATGAAATGGTTAATTAGTGCCCAGTGAAAGCGAACAAATTTGAGCTTAAAACTGGAGAAACTCCCATATGAATTTATATAAAATTTCATTAACTAGTGCAACCGCTCCACATGTGGTTGAAGTGAAGTCACAGGACTAGTTGTGTGCTACACTACATCTCAGGTGTTTTTTTTTTGTTTTTTTTTACTTGCAGTAGCGCATTTAATGACATTTCACTCTAAGACTTTAATACTAATCTCCATCCCACTCTAAATTAACTACCCAGAAAAATAAATTTAGCACTTTTTCTTTTCTGATACCTAAGATACGAAACAAATTTTGAGCAGTTTTAGCAGCTTCCAAAACATCATGACGAAGTTTAAAAAACATAATATAAATGGGTTGGGTGAGTATATTAAAGGTATATAGAAGTACTTTGGTTTAAAGTGAATGGGATCGTAATAATTGATGAAAATATAAAGACAATTCACTGTTATGTGAAAAGAGCTGCTATTAAAATTAACATTCCTCACTTGTTTGCAAAGTAGTAAGCGGAATTCGTGCTAAAATTTAACAACTTAATAAAAGCTGGTGATGTAGAAGAAAAAAAAAGGAGCAAAACATGAATGAAATTGTTTTTCATTTTTATTTCTTAAACATTTACAAAACTATACACACTTTCAATTTAACAGAGAACACTAACATTTATAACAAGACTACTCTCCGTTTCTCTCTGGATTTCGAGAGCAGTACTAAAAATAACTAGATTTTTGCCGATTTAATAATCGAACTTCAGGACGTAAATAAAGAAAACACAGAGAATAATATGGCTCACTCAGCATTAAAGCATATTATATAGTAAGTGTGCTTTCATGGGTATGCGTGCGTCTTCCGTGCAAACACTACCAGACTAGTATGTGTGAGAAATTGTATAAAATCATCATATACACAGATAGTAAAATGAATATTTTTATTAATGGCAACTGAGTTTCGGAGCTGCAAAAATTTAATCACTTGTATTTTCAGGGTTCCGAAAATTCGGCCCATGAGAAAAACAAACTTTTTTAAGTTGTTAAATTGTTTTAAACTGTTTTGCTTCCTACGTGGTAAGCAGTCATCTTAAGTACTTATATCATAGGCAGTAACAACTTATTCAGAACTTTCGTTAGGGAGAGGACCAAAACTTTATCAAGAATCTTGAAATCAGTACTAACCACATATAAAATTATAGCTATGATCAAGTACGAGGGATATTCAATGCTTAACATTCCCGTGGTTTTTGTTTCGGTAATATTAGTTTTTCCACGTACACTTTGGTAACTTCAGGAGACTTTGCACGTCCTTGTTTCAGCTAAGTTTGTTTATGAAAGTAAGTCCTTACCATGTTCTTCGTCTCTTAACTTGTTCCACGGTTCCAAGAACCGTATTACGGAGTAGAATCTCTGTAGACCTTAACAACAGACTTGTGAATACAGCCCCGCTCAATTCTTCTTTCGCTGAAAATTTTATCACTACCTGATTCTCCACATTTACAATCTTACCCGACGTTACTGATTGACAAACAAATTAATTTGCTGAACTTCAACAACTGATATCTAGTGGATGTACCGATTTTTTTATACACCCGAAAGGTGGTGCAATACACAGAGGAAAAATGACCATCCATGCGTTAATGAATCATACTCGGAAGGAAAACTTGCTGAACCACAATATATACAGTATGAGTATATCCCGTTAGCGATATCTGAAAGGAAATGCAGCTGGCTAAATAAATGATAGCTTAATTACGCCCGAACTTGCAATACATAGCCAAGGCTCAGTATTCTCGACACCTTCTACATTCAGTTGTTTTATTTTATTTTTTTATCTTTTCTCCTTTTACTCACACAGGTAGATACATAACCTTTTCTATGTTGTACTAGGTGTGAGTCAAAATTATATGTGTATTTTTTTGCTTAGGTATCTGCTTTATAGAATATATATATATATATATATATATATATATATATATATATCGGGATGTAAGGTCAGGTGATGCGTAACATCACAGCCTCTCCTTGACAAATGTCAACCCCGCCTTCTCGTGGTGCATCCTGTTCCCACTAAAGGGGCTCTGACGACCGCCAATAGCGGTATAACTATACCATCGGGATTAGAGGAAATTCTATCCCACACTCACCAACCCGCTTGGCCAGCGTGGTGAGTTATGGCCAAACCCCTCCAAAATGATTCCACAACTTAAATCTTGGCCCTCAGTCTCCGGCAGCTGGAATGTACCTGGCCAAGGCAGCGGCCAGTGCGACATGAAGGCAGAGGGTGCTAAGAATCCCCGGAGGACCGGACTAGGCTGCCATCTGATGCTGACCTTGGCTACTTACAATGGACGCTCCCTATCTTCTGATTCAAGGCTTCTTGAATTGGAAGAGGAATTACAAAGGATCAAGTGGGACATCGTGGGGCTAAGTGAGGTAAGGAGAAAAGGAGAAGATCTCATCGAACTGAAAAGTGGACATCTCTTCTACTATCGTGGGACAGATACTGGCAGAACTAGTGGTGTTGGATTTATAATAAACAAGAAACTGAAGGATAAAGTTGTAGAAGTTGAAAGTTCCTCTGACAGAGCTGCACGACTTGTTATCCAACTCTCGAAAAGATACCAGGCTCAGATTATTCAAACTTATGCACCCACCACAAGTCATCCTGAAGAAGAAATTGAAGAATTTTATGAGGAAATTTGTCATCTAAATAATAAAGGTAAGCAGCACTTGAAAATAATTATGGGAGATTTCAATGCAAAAATAGGGCAACGGCAACAGAATGAAACTTCAGTAGGTAAATTCGGTCACGGCAACAGAAACCAGCGTGGAAATACTCTCGTTGAGTTTGCAGAGGCAGAACGGTTTTTCATCTTGAACTCCTTCTTCAAGAAAAAGCCACACAGGAAATGGACATGGAGACATCCAAATGGGACGACAAGTGAAATTGATTTTATTATGTGTAACAAAAAATTCGTCATAGAAGACTGCAGTGTGCTAAACAAGTTCAACACAGGTAGTGACCATAGATTGGTGAGATGTAAGATGCACCTCAACACTAAACTTGAACGTGGCAAGCTCATAAGACAAACAAAATCTATTGACATAACCAACCTTAAAAAACACCATAATACCTTCAAGTTGGAACTGAACAACAGGTTCTCTGCTTTGGAAGGCCTAACATCGGAAGAAGTGGACATCTCTGAAGTTAACAGAAAAGTAACCAAAGCTCTTATGGAAACAGCAACAAAATTAGCTGGGTCTAAGAACAAGTTGCATGTAAACAAATTATCAGGAAAAACGAAAATGTTGATGCAAAAAAGAAGAGAGATGAGGACAACTAAAGAAGATGTGACTTCCAAAGTGGAATATATAGAGCTATGCAAGACAGTAAGGAAAAGTATCACTGAAGACGTAAGAAAATTCAACTGTGAACTAGTAAGGAAAGCAATTGAAAACAACCAAAGCCTAAAGATAGCAAAGGGACATCTCAGTAAGGGAAGAAAACAGATTATGGCACTGAGAAAAGAAGATGGTTCTGTAACAAGAAATAGAGGCGAAATTTTGACAAGAGTGAAAGATTTCTACTCCAAATTATATGAAAGGGATGATACATGCACTCCAGACATCATGAAAGATACCAGTACCAGAGTTCCTCCAGTCCTTCCAGCAGAAGTTGCACATGCAATCAAGAACATGAAGCGGGGGAAAGCTCCAGGAGAAGATGGAATTACTGTAGACATCATACAAGAAGCAAGTGGAGAAATCGAAACAGTACTCGCCCAAATTTTCACTCGATGCCTTAATGAAGGAAAGATTCCTGAGGATTGGAACACCGCTACAATGATCCTGCTACATAAGAAAGGTGACATTGAGGATCTCGGAAACTACAGACCTATCAGCCTCCTATCAGTAGTTTATAAAATCTTCACTAAAGTTCTTTCACACCGCTTGAAGGTAACACTGGACATGGCTCAACCGAGAGAACAAGCTGGATTCAGGAGTGGCTACAGCACAATAGATCATATCCACGTACTGAGAGAACTAATTGAAAGAGCGAGGGAATATGAACTTCCATTGTGCATGGCTTTTATCGATTATGAAAAAGCCTTTGATTCGGTGAAACCATCAGCAGTTACAATGGCTCTGAAAACCTGCGGTATTGAAGATGCATACATTAATATTATTAATAACATCTATGAAAATGCAAGTGCAAAGATTCGGCTGTTTGAAAATACAACACACATAAAAATTGGAAAGGGAGTGAGACAAGGTGACACCATATCTCCGAAGCTCTTTAATGCCACATTGGAGAGTGTTTTTCAGTCGCTGAGCTGGGAAAACAAAGGGATAAAGATTAATGGAGATTATCTAACCCACCTTCGTTTTGCTGATGACGTAGTCATTTTTGCAACTACCCCATCAGAGCTGCAGAGTATGATCCAGGAACTTGCTGACAAGAGTAAAGAAGTGGGATTAAAAATGAACTTTCAGAAGACAAAAGTGATGTTCAATGCTTTTACAAGAAATGAAGATTTATTGATTGATGGAGAAAAGCTGGAGATAACAGACACGTACGTTTATCTTGGACAGCAGATATCAAGTGAGGGTCACATTGATGAAGAAATTAATCGGCGTACAAAACTTGCCTGGAGAGCATTTGGAAGAAACAGCATAATTTTCAAGAGCAATATGCCATTATGTCTTAAAAGAAAAGTGTTTGATCAATGCATCCTTCCAGTGCTTACGTATGGTGCAGAAACGTGGACCTTAATTAAAAGAGACATACAAAGGCTGCAGACAACTCAAAGAAGCATGGAGAGGTGCATGCTTGGTGTAACCAGGAGAGATAAGAAGAGGAACTCATGGATCCGAAAAATGACAAGAGTGGAAGACATCATGATCAGAGTTAAATCCCTGAAATGGCAATGGGCTGGACATACTGCCAGAAGGACAGATCATCGATGGACAGCTGCAATTTTAGATTGGATTCCAAGGGACAGGAAAAGACCCAGAAGAAGACCACATGGGAGATGGGTGGATGAAATTCGAAAGTATGCAGGGGTGACATGGAGGAGACTGGCACAAGACAGACCGTTGTGGAGGAAACTTGGGGAGACCTTCGTCCAGCAGTGGATTGATAATGGTTGACAATGATGATGATGATGATATCATCATCATTGTCAACCATTATCAATCCACTGCTGGACGAAGGTCTCCCCAAGTTTCCTCCACAACGGTCTGTCTTGTGCCAGTCTCCTCCATGTCACCCCTGCATACTTTCGAATTTCATCCACCCATCTCCCATGTGGTCTTCTTCTGGGTCTTTTCCTGTCCCTTGGAATCCAATCTAAAATTTCGGCTGTCCATCGATGATCTGTCCTTCTGGCAGTATGTCCAGCCCATTGCCATTTCAGGGATTTAACTCTGATCATGATGTCTTCCACTCTTGTCATTTTTCGGATCCACGAGTTCCTCTTCTTATCTCTCCTGGTTACACCAAGTATGCACCTCTCCATGCTGCTTTGAGTTGTCTGCAGCCTTTGTATGTCTCTTTTAGTTAAGGTCCACGTCTCTGCACCATACGTAAGCACTGGAAGGATGCATTGATCAAACACTTTTCTTTTAAGACATAATGGCATATTGCTCTTGAAAATTATGTTGTTTCTTCCAAAAGCTCTCCAGGCAAGTTTTGTACGCCGATTAATTTCTTCATCAATGTGACCCTCACTTGATATCTGCTGTCCAAGATAAACGTATGTGTCTGTTATCTCCAGCTTTTCTCCATCAATCGATAAATCTTCATTTCTTGTAAAAGCATTGTACATCACTTTTGTCTTCTGAAAGTTCATTTTTAATCCCACTTCTTTACTCTTGTCAGCAAGTTCCTGGATCATACTCTGCAGCTCTGATGGGCTAGTTGCAAAAATGACTACGTCATCAGCAAAACGAAGGTGGGTTAGATAATCTCCATTAATCTTTATCCCCTTGTTTTCCCAGCTCAGTGACTGAAAAACACCCTCCAATGTGGCATTAAAGAGCTTCGGAGATATGGTGTCACCTTGTCTCACTCCCTTTCCAATTTTTATGTGTGTTGTACTTTCAAACAGCCTAATCTTTTGCACTTACATTTTCATAGACGTTATTAATAATATTAATGTATGCATCTTCAATACCGCAGGTTTTCAGAGCCATTGTAACTGCTGATGGTTTCACCGAATCAAAGGCTTTTTCATAATCGATAAAAGCCATGCACAATGGAAGTTCATATTCCCTCGCTCTTTCAATTAGTTCTCTCAGCACATGGATATGATCTATTGTGCTGTAGCCACTCCTGAATCCAGCTTGTTCTCTCGGTTGAGCCATGTCCAGTGTTACCTTCAAGCGGTGTGAAAGAACTTTAGTGAAGATTTTATAAACTACTGATAGGAGGCTGATAGGTCTGTAGTTTCCGAGATCCTCAATGTCACCTTTCTTATGTAGCAGGATCATTGTAGCGGTGTTCCAATCCTCAGGAATCTTTCCTTCATTAAGGCATCGAGTGAAAATTTGGACGAGTACTGTTTCGATTTCTCCACTTGCTTCTTGTATGATGTCTACAGTAATTCCATCTTCTCCTGGAGCTTTTCCCCGCTTCATGTTCTTGATTGCATGTGCAACTTCTGCTGGAAGGACTGGATATATATATATATATAATATCAATATTACCTACTCAAAATTTTGACGGCTGATAGTAAAGAGAGAGAGAGAGAGAGAGAGAGAGAGAGAGTGAAAAGCACACGCAAATTTTTTGGTACATTGACTGCCGTTACTTGATATTAAATTGCTCATTAGCTCTGAAGGGAATTGTCTTGGCTTTCACATAATACTACAGGGAACTTTAAATCGTTGTCATACAAAATAACGTGCAATAATACTTTTAATTCTATCATAATTCAATAATTATTTAATTATTTAAGCAATAATTGTTTTGTATAAACATCTATTCAGTCAACACGTTCGGTTTTTGATGACAAAAGTTTTTCAGTCAGTCAAAATTTTGTTCGCTACATTTAAATGTTGCATAAATTTATCCACAGTCTTTAACAGATCTTGCTGGAAGTGGAGCTTGTGTATTATGGGCATGTAATGAATCATTTATTTGGAGCTGGCTGCGGTGGTCATTCGTAATTAGATTTAATTAATTTTTGATCAGATTTTAGGGAAAGGATTCAGAAAACTAAACGGTATCATTTTCGTAGTGCATTGCAATCATATTTTAGGTTCCAGGATTTAACATTGTACCAGTTCTTATTTTTAAACAAGAGAGAGTTTAGATAAAACATCTTTTTATAAGTACGTTACAAAATTTAATAAACGAACAATTTACGACAGTAAGGCAAGACAGCGCACGCAACTGTATTAAGCCGCCCCGGTGGCGCAGTGGTCTAAGGCGTTGGCCTCTGATCATTCGTCCGTCAGGGGTCCGGGTTCGAATCCCGGTCAGGCATGGATGTTGTGTTTGTCTTACGGCACTGGCTCTCTCCCTTCCCTGGAACCAGTGACCCAAAATTAGGGACGGGCGACTGCTTATAGCCCATTGAGTTGCTCACGGTGGTCGTTAAACCTCCAATAAAGAAGAAGAAAGAAAGAAACTGTGTTAACTCTTCAGCGCGCTATACTGTGTTGCTGTCAGCCAACTGCAGACATAACAGAAAGACTAAGATAAATAAATAAATTAAAACGGCGCAGCGTTCAGCGCTTTTTCACGCGAATTACGAAAGGTTCCGTTGGATTTAGCTTTTGTCTTGAGTATAATTCTTAACAGCGCAGATGATCTTAAATTTGCCCTTTTTTTCTTCAGTCAACATCTCATTTTACTGTGCTGCTGTTATTATCCATCGATCGATTCTTGATATTTGTTAATGATATAAAGACGACGGATGTGAGTATTTATTGAACAAAATATATTTTTCCAAAAATGCTGCTAAATAATAATGCATCTTATTAACGCTACATCTTCACAACTTGCTCTTAGTTTAAATTTCATTTGCACAGTATGTATAATTTTTTCCCTCCATAGCAGTACTGTTATTGGACTTCACTTATAGGAGTGGCAGCTCAACAACATCAAAATATGATTTCCTAAGGTACTAACAATACCTGTGACTTACTGTTTTTTCAAATGAAGATTTTCTGCACACACTTTGAGCTCGTTAATCACTTATATTTTTATAATGAGAAATGTTGACCACTGCCACTTTAACATTAAAATAAACACTAACATTTTAATTTGCATTCAAGCATATCTTATTCTAGTAATTTATCCCTAATCCACAGAGGGTATTCCAGAGATGAGTTTACTTCTTTCGAAAATATCAAGTCGAAAACACATAGAATAATTAATGCGGACATAAATCAAGCCGTTCTTCCATGTAACGTAACCGCAGGAAGTTTGAAAATTTTATCTTCCTGGAACGGGAATCGAACCGGCATCTCCCGATTTAGCAAACTCGAGCGCAAATCGGGAGATGCGGGTTCGATTTCCGTTCCAGGACCATAAAATTTTCAAATTTCAGCGGTTACGTTACATGTGGAAGAACAGCTTGACTTATGCCCGTATTCTTCCGAAGAATTTACCTGATAGACCAATGGATTAGGGTTCCCAGCAGGGCAGTAGTAGCTACTGGGGGAGGGGGTTGGTTGGTTTAGGAGGCAGTCGCTCTCCCAGAAAGATTATACTCGGGGCGCAAATTTCGTGCTCTGATGGGGCGAAAAAAATAGAGATGCGCAGCATGCGAATAAATTTACGAGAGATGTATCTAAAAAACAAAATTTTTCCACGTCAGTATTTCCTTTTTAAAAGATTTTAGCAATTTTTTATTGGGGGAGGGGGTTTAACGATCACCGTGAGAAATTCCGTCCCAAAATTTGGGTCACTGGTTCCAGGAAAGAGAGGAAGGCAGTCCCGTAAAACAACCATACCACCCATGCTCTATCCGGGACTCGAACCCGGGCCCACTCTACCGCCTAGTCAGAAAGCAGTGCTTAAACTGCTTAGTCACCGGGGCGGCAAACTCTAGTTAGCCGCGTACGGTAATCAGCGCAGCTTACCGTGTTAAAGGGCAGACTACTCTGTAAGGTGTGTACTACGGTGAGTCGAAAATACCGATATGTTTTTATCGAATCGCTATAGTGCGGAAAAATTCCCCTGGTATATCTGAAGACAATGCAAAAAAAAAAAAAAAAAAAAAAAAGGAAAGAAAGAAAGAAATCAGACAACATTTTCCGTTTGCGCATGTCGATCGAAATTATAAAAACTTCCAAAATTCATGCATTTTTTTTTATTTTCTTCCAAGTACCAAATAAATTACAACAGAACCACTATAGTGCTGAAAGTTGCCTCTAGTATAGCTAAACATAATGTAATTTTTTTTTTTTTTTTTTGAATTACGACAATACTTTCCGTTCATGCATGGTGATCAAAATTATGGAAATCCGTAAATTTAGACGAAATTGTTCTTCTCAAAAGAACTTTTGGAAAATCATCAATTTCAGTTTGAGAAAATTGGTTTTGCACAGTACACACAGCAAGAGGTTGAAGACAGCAACTTTTCCTCATGTCCTCGAGCTCAGTGGTAGTCTGTCCACTAAACGGAAACTCAGAGTTAGAAGTGGCAGCGATTGACATCTAGTGGTTTACGTTCTTTTCTTTTGCTTCCTGTTTTTAATTTTTTGGGTTTCTTGTATATCTACAAGTTCAATCCTTCCTATCCTATGCTGTCTTTGGAGATACAAGAACTTGAGTTCAATCGAAGGGACATTTTTTGATATCTCACAAGTGCGTGTCATTGATGTTGAGCAAATACAAGAGTCACGTTCTTTGTTACAAACGCAATCCAGCGTCCTAGAACACTTGCATGCAGCAACATCAAAAAGTGCCTTAGATTCATTTGTAAAACTGTCAAGCTTGTTTTGAAAGTTTAATTTGTTTATGTCCCGGTTATAACAGATCCTCTGTTTGTAATATTTATCATGGTAGGCCTTAGTAAGCTGCACTATTCCATATCAGATACTATAGGGATGCATGCTTCATCAAATATATATTTTACTTTGTTTGCCATTGCTATCAGCATGAGCCGTGTTTGTCAAGATCAATGTTGACGAGTCTCAGCCGCAAGTGAGTGGAGGAGAAAGGGTTTGGTACTTAGAACGAATCTCTACAAATGTCTAAATTTGTGGAATTTCTATAATTTTGATCGTCATGCGCGAAAGGATAGTATTGTCTTAATTCAAAAAACTTTTTTACATTATATTAACCTATACTAGAGGCAACTTTTCCGCACTATAGCGATTCAATTGCCATTTATTTGGTACTTGGAAAAAATCAATAAAATTGCGTAAATTTTGGAAATTTCTATAATTTTGATCGTCATGCGCGAACGGAAAATATTGTCTGATTTAAATTTTTTTCACATGAACTTTAGATATACTAGGGGCAACTTTTCCGCACTATAGCAATTCGATCAAAACATTTCGGTATTTTTAACCCACCCTACGTAGTGTATACCCCATATATGCACGAAATGGTTGAGAGAGGCATAACGTACAATATGATAATATGTCTAAACTTTGTGACTTTTCCGAATACTCGGTAGGGATGAAAAGCTACTTTGCTGTATGTGTTCTGCTTCAGAAAGCCCGTCTGCGAGCATAACGTTGAACAGAATTTTTCTAAGCCCAACCCCGAAAGCTTTTTCCTATTGTTACGTTCACTATTTGATACTCATTTGTTCAATGCTGGTTCTTTTTCTGTGCTGTGTTGTCGGTAGGCATTCACGTAACTTTTACGTTTTACTTGATATTTACAACCGTTGTCTCTTGGGTATTTACCTGGTTTTCACAGTTTAAATCAAATTATGTCAAAAACCGGAAGTGCAATTGCTGAACAATCATAATACTTTCCTGTACTGGAGTTATCAGAAAGTAAAAACTGCGTATTATTTGTGTGCAAGTGAGGAACGATTGAACTCGAAGGGGTGTTATTTCAAGTTTCGCCCTCCTTCCAGATAAGCTTATTCCGGCCTTGGTTTCTAGACACTGTAACCGGATGGCAGATGTTAAAAGTGTCCCCTTCTTACTCTTAAGTTTGTGCTTGTCTTTAATCGCATCCTCAGTATAAAATTATTATTCCTCGTCTAGGAGCCCAGCTGCTGGAAAACTTCTCACTTTAAAGTAATAAATTCGAGTTTAGGTAATATACACGTAGCATCGGTTTTACTGATTTGATTTTTTCACTTTCATAAAAACAGTAAGGCCGCCCCGGTGGCGCAGTGGTCTAAGGCGATGGCCTCTGATCATTCGTCCGAAAGGGGTCTGGGTTCGAGTCCCGGTGAGGCATGGATGTTGTGTTTGTCTTACGGCACTGGCTCTCTCCATTCCCTGGAACCAGTGACCCTAAATTAGGGACGGGCGACTGCTTATAGCCCATTGAGTTGCTCACGGTGGTCGTTAAACCTCAAAACAAAAACAAAAAAAAACAGTAAGGTCATAAATTAAGGATGAAAGAGACTTCCTGTTTTCGGTGCTCATAAAGTGTAAGATAATCATTTTGGAATTTTACCATTGATTTTAATCCATGGTTACAATATGGAATTTCGCCATGTTGACGTATTTACCACTTATCAAAAGCCTTGCAGAATCCTGAAAATTAAGGTATTTTTTACTATAAAGCTAACGCTGTTGTTGAGACTGGAGGGAGAGAGGTGGGTCAGATGTTCTTTTTATAAAGCCTTAAAAGGAAGGAGTATTGGAAATAGTATATTCCAAAAAATTTGCAAAAAGATATGTTTCAAAATCTTTTTAGCTTGTAACCCGGAAGCCACATTGGAGAAGCGAAATAATCTCTAATGAATTGCTGACTGCATGTTCGAAAAACTTGGCTGAAATAAGTCTCACAGAATATGATTCTCCCGAAGACACTCTACAAGGATTTTCTTTGTCATTTTAAACAAACATTGCAAATTGACTGCCACCTTTTTTCTCGGGATTTATCGATCATTACCAGCAACTGTTAGGGATATAAGCGGTCGGCCGTCCCTAATTTTGGGCCACTGGTTCCAGGGAAAGGAGATATCCAGCGCAATAGGGCAAGCACACTATTCGTCCCTCATCCGAGACTAGAACCAGGGCCAAGATGGGATGACTAGCCAAGAACCAGGGCCAAGATGGGATGACTAGCCAAGAACCAGGTCCAAGATGGGATGACTAGCCAAGAACCAGGGCCAAGATTTGATGACTAGCCAAGAACCAGGGCCAAGATGGGATGACTAGTCAAGAACCAGGTCCAAGATGGGATGACTAGCCAAGAACCAGGGGCCAAGATGGGAAGACTAGCCAAGAACCAGGGCCAAGATGAGATGACTAGCCAAGAACCAGGGCCAAGATGGGATGACTAGCCAAGAACCAGGTCCAAGATGGGATGACTAGCCAAGAACCAGGGCCAAGATGGTATGACTAGCCAAGGACCAGGGCCAAGATGAGATGACTAGCCAAGAACCAGGTCCAAGATGTGATGCCTAGCCAAAAACCAGGTCCAAGATGTGATGCCTAGCCAAGAACCAGGTCCAAGATGGGATGACTAGCCAAGAACCAGGTCCAAGATGGGATGACTAGCCAAGAACCAAGTCCAAGATGGGATGACTAGCCAAGAACCAGGGCCAAGATGGGATTACTAGCCAAGAACCAGGTCCAAGATGGGATGCCTAGCCAAGAACCAGGTCCAAGATGGGATGACTAGCCAAGAACCAGGTCCAAGATGGGATGACTATCCAAGAACCAGGGCCAAGATGGGATGACTATCCAAGAACCAGGTCCAAGATGGGATGACTAGCCAAGAACCAGGGATTCTGGAGCATTCGCCCACCGGAGAGGCTCAAAAACGATTCAGAGACATTTGTACTGGACACATAAATTACTTTTGTTTCTTTAGCAATCCAAGGAAACTTCCAAAATGTATGTGGATGGCAAACATTTTTGGCCCACTTCAGAGTGATCCTTTTCCCCGTTCCTGAACGCAAGGGATTTCGTTAATAATAGACTACATAGCTAAAAGTTTTTTTTTTTTTTTTTTTTTTTTTTTTTTTTGATGGAGCTGACTTTAACCAATGTTATCAACGCCAGACTATTCACGCTTAGAGTTACTGTTGCTGAACAAATGACAAAAAGGCAGCTTTCCTTCGCCATATTGTTAGTATTGAGGAACAGATGTGAAAAAAAGAAATTGTAAGGGGATTTAAATGACCGGGATCAGCGCTGGAAGAAGACAGAGATGTAAAAAAAAAAAAAAAAAAAGCATTATCATGGTTGCTAATGCGGCCTGAAATGCATATTCTTCATATTTCAGTGAATCAACAACATAGTACACGGCGGATAATTAATCAGCAAATGATGAGGCATATAGCGAATCAGTTATATATTTCAAATGTGTTGCAAAACATATTCTTAAAAAAAATTATAAAATTATAGAAAGGGAAGTACAGGAAGACAAGAAAAAAACCCTTCATAAAATTATTATAAAAACCTTTATAAAATTATAGGAAGGGAAATACAGGAAGACCTAACATTCAGGAGCGGATTGGGACGACCAACACAGGCCCCGATTTGTAATCATGTGATCCACTAAAAAAAAAAATTACCTACATGTAAACACCTCATAAATTCTCTAATAAAAAATTCAGTCAGATTCTGGATGAAAGAAAATATGAAAGAAAATTGTTGAGATGTATGTTGTAAAATGAATTCAGTCGCCAAAAACTTTTAACAACATATATATATTAACCTCTTAACAACAATTTAGCTATAAAATAATTTTGAATCTGCTCATGATTGAATGCAGCATCAAATCACGCTCAAAACAAGATGTTGTGCCAGAAAAATATTTTCCTTCTAAAAATTTAGTTTCCAGAAAAGAAAACAAACATCACGAGTTTCTTGAAGACCCATTTCCAACTATCACCATAAAGATCATTCTGAGAGTTAAAACATGCGCATTCCACATGACTACGATATTAATGTTCATATATGTTTGGTCTCTAATCGCTTTCTGAGTAATGGTATTCGTATCTCCTCTTTGTAGATTTTCATTTCTAAGTCTACCATTATTTTGAATCATAATCCAATATTGGTAAAATATTTCTTTTAAAGATAAATATGGATAGGACACGGATTGCGGATTATCTTTGCGAGATAATCGCTTTGTTCTCTGTATCAGTCTGTGGATAAGGGGGTAGGAATCATTGCCGTCACAAGGGGACTAGTGTAATCTTCAAGATTACAAAAGATGGGCAAGGCATATCAATGATCCTGGGTCCAACAGCCTACGTCCAACTCTAGTAACCTTTAGCTTAATTAATTTATAAAAGCTCTGTTGGTCAGCCTTCACTTTTCTGACATAAGTAAGGAGAATTATGCTATGCCATTGCAGAGCAAATGCATAACGTATAGATAAAAGGAAACGCAAACTTTTTTGTTTGCTTGCTTGTTGCTGTTATTTTATGGAAACAACCTTTCAGACAGAAAATAAGCTCAAATGAAGTTAGCAATTATTATTGTTAATATGTACCAAAATAATTATATATTCGTTTGTTCCAAAAATCCTGACAAAAAGAATGCAAGAAAGTGGTCCATTTTTCGATTATCGCTATGTGACCCATAGCGACCCATAGTCCTACCTCTTTTTTTGTCACGCTTTGTAATATTAGAAGGAGGAACATGGTTTACCTTTTTCTTTTCATTAAAAAAGTCTTACACTTTTTTTTTTAAGAAAAAGTGAAAGAGTTAGGAGGCTCGCAAGGAGCAACTTAGACATGACAAGGCGTTGGGCCCTCCTTCAAACGGGGGCCCTCTAATTTTGAGGAAAAACACACACGGTAATAAACTGATGAAGGCGTTTATTTCCTTTGAAGAAATTGGGTGTCTCCCAAAAATGGGGTGTCCAGGTACTGGTCTCTGCACTTCCGAGCACAAAACACATACGGTAATAAACTGATGAAGGCGTTTATTTCCTTCGAAGAAATTGGGTGTCCCCCAAAAATGGGGTGTCCAGGTACTGGTCTCTGCACTTCCGAGCACAATTTAGGCTCTGAACGTAAAATCGAACTGAATGAGGGAAATAGATTTCCTACAGTGCGACCTCTTCTGATTTTATACACGAAGGCATATTGAGTAGACTAGTAAAGAAACTGAAAGAAGTGAACTGCGGCATCAAGGATCTTGCCGTTAAAAAAAAAATCCAAGAAAGTCATTTGATCTGATTCCCGTTCTCTCTTTGGCAATAAATTCTGTTGTTTTTGATCATCAGGAAAATTTCCACGGTATTTCACCGAAATTGAGGGAGTGGCGAATGCTTCAAAATAATTTCGGTAATAAAATCACAAATCTAATTGTTCTTAAGGACTACTTTGACGCAAAATGCACAAACATCCTATTTTTCCAACTGCTGCTTCAGCAACTTTACCAACTACAGCATTTTGTTTTCATGTGACGTTTTCCACATAGAGACGAGCTTGACTTTATGGCTATACCAGACATGGTTTCTGAAGCAGCCACACATTTCTTTAATATGTGTTAATTTTTTTGTTTTTAAAGAAGTGCTTAAACATTTAGCCTCAATTATTTTTTTTTCAACCTTTTTTAGCACGTTTTGTAAAAAAAAAAAAAAAATACTGATGAAACCGCTTTGTGTGTCCATCGGTTTTATAACACAGGATTCGCTCTCTTCTTTATTCGAGCTTACAGAAATACTTTTTGTGACTCGTAAGACGTGAGCAAAACAGAATTTAAATGTTTTAGTTTTTTACACTTTTATTTATAGTTCGCAGCTCTGAAAATCGGAATTTCAAAATTTGTATGAGACGCTGTAAAGACGCCTTATAACCAGAATGAAAAAAAAAGAGAGAGAGAAGGAAATTGTCTGATAGCTCATGCGAAACAATCTGCGCACTCTATTTATCTATTTATTTTTCAAATTTCCAGCTCGGAGGGCTAAAAGTAACGCACAATACTATTTTGATTACTATTAGAACACTTTTGCACTGAACAGCCATTGCAAAGCTAATAAAACCTAGACATTTGCTAAGACATTCAATTTTCATTTAAGCTGCGAATTTTCCGTTATGACTCCACAGTATGAAAATAATAATGCTTTGAAATTATATTATTAAGAGGCTTTATCAGTAAGCTGAAAAACTTGCTTTGCTACTTGATTAGACATAAAAACATTTTTAATTTTCGTGTCTTTGTATTTTCCATTCATTAATTTCCGTCCAGTGTTTGAAAGCCGAGGAAGTTGTAAAACACTTGAGGAAAATAGATTAAAGGCAAGCAGACTGAGGTGCTGTTGTTTAAACCGCAATTGAGATAAATGAACAACATCCAAATTATTTTTTGCTTCTAACAAACTCAAAACACTTGTACAACATCCTCCTCGCTTATAAGAGCTTTAGATTTCAGCACCAATCAGCTTACATTGCATTATTTAACATTTTACAAAACTATGAATTGCACACAGCATTAATTTATTTGATACGTGTTAACATGCCTATTATGTAGGGCGGTAAACTTTTTGAACTTTTCAAAAACTCGGTCATCCCTCTGAAATCTGTCGTCTTAGGAATGTGACAAACATACAACTCCTATTATCACATATCTTTTCTTAGCAGACCATTGAATTTTTGTGATTCCTGAAGTAAACGTGATCAAAGAACTGCTACTGTGTCTATATCTTTGGAATATTTTAATTTTTTAAAAATCTGATTACAAACAGGAGTGCAAATTCTTGATAGTTTCGCGTTGGTGTTTAAATTAGATAAAATGAAAAGAAAAACATTCATTGGATCCTTCTAAGGGCTTCTAAAACATTTCCCCTCTTTCGGTCTTCTTTGAAAAAATAAAAAACAACAACATTCTAGGCACTCTTTTTGGGCCTGATGCAAAGATTTGTTTTTAACACTTGCACTTCGCGTGGTAAACACTGTTTCAGTATGATAAGAGGTATAATGGAAAGCGAGGTCATCCCCTTTTAACCTTTCACCTTTGCCACGACTACTTTCAGTATTTTCAAATTTTTCACCATAAGAGTGTGACTTCTTCGTATTTTCTAGTTTCACAGGCAATATTTCAAAACATTGTAATAAACGGGAAAAACCACCTGCCCTTCTCTTCGGCGACCAACTTTTGATCACGCTGCTTTTCAAGTTTGGATTAATCCTTGCTTCTGGCGTGTTAAAAAATATTGTTAAGCGTTATCGGGTAAAAACATGAACTCAATTCTGCCTGACACCGTTATCATACCACTGGTGTCAAAACACGGAGTGCACAGAGCTGATAATCATTCTGTCTCACTCTGACAAAAGAAATAAAATGTCCAACGGTCAAACGCAGCGTTTCGCACGAGTAAGAGCAGATATGAAGGTGAAGGGAAAACAAATGTACTATCGAAAACAAAGGAACGGGATGGGGGGAGGCGCAGGAAATGAATGTTCCAGCTATAGCTGTATATTTTATGTTTTTAAAAGTGTAATACCAAGAGCTACAGCTGAAGCGCAAGAACATATAGTTTTTTCCTGTTGCACATTAATTAGGAAATATTAAGGGCTCTGCTAGACCTCAAAATTATTCTCCGACTTAAAAAGATACTAAATAAACAAATGTGTGCTGGCTCTGATCTGAGTAAACAATGTTCTGGATATCTCTTTTTTCTTACACCTTGAAAACCTTTCAATCTCATTAATATAACCTATGTGTAGTCACAGATCAAGAGTGTATCCACTTCAATTTACTTTGATTTAATATTATTCCTGCTGTTAAAAATATTAAATCAAAGTAAATTGAAGTGGATATACTGTAAGGTTTAAGTTCGTGAATGTATTTATTACTCTTATTTAGCGCCTAAAACACAGGAAAACCTAACGATCAGGTCCAATGACAGAAACAGTAATGAACACTTACGTTTAATCTTTACAACACGCAGTTCTTCACATAAATTCACACTGAAGACACAACCCTTAACTAGTAAGCTGGTTAGTCGAATATAACTTCCACAATATTAGAACAGACGTTATTTACGAAAAATAACGATAAATGCTAGTACAACTCGAAAGCTATAGCTGACAATGTTTACTAACATAGCGTATTTCACAGCAGCCAACAATCCACCAAGATCCACGAAAATCCCATGCACTTGATACAATCTCATTTATTATTTCCGTAACGTGACCCTTCACCTGGTTGTCAATGTTGCCAAAGTAATAAAAAAACTGGAGGTTTAGAAATGAAGCATGTAACCAAGAAATAACACAACTTGTACAGGAAAGAAAACTCAAAAGGAAAGTTGGATCTCGAAGTCACAACACTTCAAATAAAGTGAAGTGCATACAATTCAATTTACAGAACAGTGATTTTGCGGAAGTGAGTACAAAATATAGTTATTCGACAGTTTTGTGGTGCTTTTCGATAAGTTTGCTGTTTCAGCAGCTGAATCTTTAAACTTAATATCATCGAATTTAAAACCTGAAGTTTGCTTATAATGGGGTTTTCTGGTTATCTAATCTATTGAAGTTGATAAATGCTAATGCTTTTGCCTGCGATAGAGTAGCTCAGGTATGTAATCATCTGAACTATTGTGACTGGGTTCAAACACCGGGAAAAAGATAAATGGTGCATTCCTCTCCCGGTATGAAAAGTACTGGTAAAAGGACTGGCACCCAGTTGCGTACGTCACGTAAGCTAGCACCATTCACAGAGGGATGGAGGTGACAGCTTCGTATGGCAACCTCGTCGGGTTTTTATGTGTACGAGTTGAAACAAAGAAAAGAACAGAATGATATAACGCAGACCCAGAACAAAAGTTCAATGACTATGATCTCGTTACATCGATGGAAGAACACACTCTAAGCAGCGGCAAAATTTTAAATAATGCAGCGTGATTCCAAATGGACTTTACGATTTAAAACTTTGTAAGAAAAAATATAGTAATGATAGGGATGGAAATGTTATTCTTTGAAGAGAGTAAGTCCCAAGAACAAACACAGGCTATGTAAAATCTTAAACAGCAAAAGTCGATCGTAAGAGATCCAATCCAAACGGGATGCGACTAAAAACTATCGTGAAGCTGCAACATTAATGTTTAAAAAACGCAATCGGAATGTGACTGAAATTTCATGCTGAAAATAAAAAACAAAAGAACAAATGAAATTAGTATAAACGGTGTTACGCCAGTCACACCTCACTTGCAGAAAGAAGACAAATTTTTAAAACGCATTTGATGAGGATTCAAATTGGATCAGTGAGAAACTTCAGTCCAGTAATTCCACGCTCTCCCATTTCTTCCGCCACCCCAAACCGGGGGGGGCGGAAAGTGAAGTTCGTTGACCGGGCCCGAAATTTCGAATCGTGGTGCACCCTCTACTTTCCCGCTTCCCGGAACAAACAGAAGAAAAACAATGCCTAAGGAGCTTTGTTGGGGATTAGGACCACCCAACCACTTACCTAGAGGAACTTTCTAAGGCACATTACAACAATCGCACATATGCCAAATAAAAAAATAATAAAATAAAAGTGTTGGCGGAAACTGTTGAAATTATTGATCGGGCACGTGCCATGGTGGCCCGGGCGGTTCCGCCGCTACTGCTCCAAACTGTAGATAAAAGCTACATGACCAGTCTAGCCTTTTACTGCTTCATTTCTCTGCATCATTTGGTTATCATTGAAAATACATATAAACTTAAAGAAACTCTTTACTGAACTCATGTCCGTGAAACATATTGAAAGGAAGCTGCAGTAACATCACTTCTAAGTGCTCATTAAATGGGACTACAGGGAGCAGAAAAATACTGCGAAACATTGATTTATACAATAACTGTGATGTTTGTGTCTAAATTTTACAAAATTTATCATCGATTTGAGCCAAACTATACATTGTGAGTTTGGAATTTCATAACCCCGTAATTTACTGAGTGAGCATCATGCAGAATTATTAATGCTACGTAGTTTGCTCCACAAAGAGACTCACTCATTTTCGAAATCCTAAACGCATGCTATTCAGACCAAAGCATTTTTTATCAATTCTCATTTACTATTTAGTGTCCTAGCATTAAGTTTCACCTAGCTGCCAGTTCGAGTGACATTTCGAATCCAAGGTAAAAAGGACGATACGCGGGAATAAATTCCAGGGAGATGTCTTCTTGCACAGCCAACACCGGAGGAAACTACGCCGATCAAGAAATAGCGATCGTCTTCTTTAATAACCAGGGGACCTCCTGAATCACCCTGTGGGAAAAAACAAAACAATAAATACTGTTTAGCATATATTATATTATAGTTATGTTTCTGATAAACTGGTTGCACTATTTTGATCTGATTATTCCTACTGGAATTTATAATTTCATGATTTTAATTATAAATTACTTTGCTAATTTCTGTACTTTAGCTCGTTCAATAATGATATTTTTATGACACTAATTAAAATATCTAGTGATACTAATTGGTGCAAAGTTTTCTTTTTCCCAAAGATATCAATATATTAATATTGGATGTATGTACAGTCCATATAGCGCTTTCATCGATAACCATTCTTTCATCAAAAGGGCATACATAGAATTTTTTTGAGAGGAGGGGGGGGCGAATATGGAAAAAAATATTAAAGCATTACTTTCTATTGTAAGTTGGTGCATTTTGATAAAATTAAAGCATTTTTTCTAATGTAAGTCGCATTTCAACAAAGAAATGAAACACTTTCGAAGGGGGCAAGGCCCCCTTGGCCTCCCCTCTAAATACGCCCCTGTTTCATCATAACCTCCTCCAGAAAAATTATCTAGCAACGTGCCTGGCTGCATTTAATAAATTCAGTATACAGTATACATGTATGTCAAATAGAAGTCATCGCTTTTTCCACCTTTATAAGTGAGTCACGGAAAAATTCTCATTGGCCGCCACCGGGAATCGAACCCAGCAGCGTAACTGGAAGACCCTGGGTTCGATTCCCGGTGGCGGCCAATGAGAATTTTCCGTGACTCACTTATAAACGTGGAAAAAGCGATGACTTCTGTTTGATGTTCCTGGTCCACGTCAAATTTTCTGTATTAATTATGTATGTATGTATTAGGCACTTTTTATGGTTGCGGAACTACGGAAATATCGCAGTAATGGAGAAGTAAAATCGTTAATTTTACTGGTTCTCGTAAACAAATAAATTATAGAACACCTAAAGGCTCCATTCTAAGCTTGTTTATTTTATTTACAATTTATATAAGCAATATTAAAAATCAATATCCTCATCAGTAATTTTATTCATTCGTACACAGTTGATGCAATGCTTTTCTGATTTCATAAACTAATGAAGGCGTCAGGAAGGTAAGTTTGCCGGAACACTACAAAGGACATGTCTGGAAAGAGAGCCTGTAAAGGTATCAGAAATTATGCAAAGATTTATTATCATTTATTCAAATAATTTTATTTTATTAAAAAATAAAACCGGAAAGCTGTTACCGAATTCAAAGGACTTTTATTTGAAAATAAAACTAGAATAAAAATTGAAAACTGACCCTCACAGTTACGATCTATTTGATGTGCTGTCGGCGTAACTTTTTCCCATCTTTCGGAAAGAAAGCATTTTTTACTGATAAACAGTATCTGGATAGATACGGATTATTGCAATCAGTTATGCTTCTGCAAACAGGTATATAGAAAAAATGAACTTACCTCTGATCTAGCACATAGCCGAACTTCAGTTCCTGATGTACTTCATAGCTTGTAGTGAATACCGTTATCGGAACTTCTTCCACAACAAAGCCTGGGGCATAAGGTCGGTTAGTACTAACTTGACAAAATATGCCAGAATCGACCAGCTTGGCCTCTTTGTAATGACCTTTCGATTTTCACAGGATTTAAATCTCTGAAATTTTTTTGCATAAATTCGTGCACGATATTGCTCCATATATTCAATGTAAGAGCGCATTTTTTGCGGTGTGATTTTTGGATTTTCTACTAGCATGCGATTTAATTTTTAGCCTATTTTCCCTTAGCGTGTGGGCGTTTCCTTCACTTTTCGATATAAAAATAAGCATCCCTATTCTGGGGTCTCTGGAAAAGTAGAAATGAAGATATTGCGACGAAACTGTGACGGGAAAATTATTTAGCTGAAAAAAAAAAAGAGGTCAAAATTGTGCCGCTAGGGGAACAATGACGCTGCAGACGCAAGAAAAACAAACACGAGAGTGCATTTACTGTTCATTGACAGCACAATTGTTTCAGGAGAAAAGCTGCTCAACAGGCTGGCCATCAGAAGAGATTACCTGTCATGCACAGCAAAAGTATTACTGCTAAAATCCAAGAAATTGCTGGTCGTTCACATGCAGATTTGGCATGCTGCGTCTGGCAGGATAAAAGCGGCAATGATCATTCTACCAGTGGTCATTACAACTCTTGCGAAGAAGGAATGCGCGCTTACTGGTAAAATTTTATCATCATACAGACCAATCAAAACATTAAGGATAGGGCTCTTTAGCCTCACGGCGTTGTGGAGGATGATAAGGAAGTTCGAAGACCTTGGGGAATTCAGTACAGCGTTAGAAAGAGGACGTCCGTCAGTTTCCGAAAATGTCGTGAATGAAGTGGCAGTTGCCAGTGTCGACAAAGCAAGCGAGAACGCACTCTCACAGAGCAGTGCCAGAGGAATTGCTCAGTCGAACACTTGGTAATAAACGCACAATTTCTCGAGGGTTTCCGCAGTCCTAGCCAGCCGGAGCTTACACCTTATGATTTCTGGTTTTGTGGATATCTGAAAGACAGAGTTTATCGGGATGGCATACGCTGTCTCTCAGATCTGAAAACGAGTATCAGACGTGAAGAGGCCAATATCCACTGCGACAGGATGCAAGCAGCCGTGTCACTTGTCGTTTTTTGTTTGTAGCATATCATTTCTTCTGATGGCCAGCATATTGAGCAGATTTTGTCCTGAAACATTTGTGCTATCAATAAACAGTAGATTCGCGCACGCGTTTGTTCTTTTCTTGCGTCTGCAACGCCATTGTTCCCTCTAGCGGCACAATTCTGAACTAATTTTTTTTTTCAATTTTTTCGCGATATCTCCATTTCTCGCTTTTCTAGACACCAGAGAATAGGAATATTTATTTTACATGCAACCACTTGGTGCTGTGTATGTTCTTGTACTTGTTTTTCTTTCTCATTCTGTTGCAGTTTCTAATCAGAATGACCTATCTCACTTCTAAATTTTACTGTGTCAAATCTAAATCTCAGTTTGAAAAGTTGCTCCCTCACGTGAAATACAGAAACGTATACCTAGACTTACTTCTCATGATCATTGTTTCTTAAGTGCTAGCCTCTGGAACCAAACGACTCCGACACTTTAGAAGTAAAATGAGGAATTAAATAAATCTTCATACAAAGCAACTCAATTCACTACAATCTGCGTGACAAAATGAGACACTACCAGTTAAGTTGGGAACCTGTCACACTGCGTAAGTATATACACTGATGTCCAACATTTACGTGACAAGCACAAAATCACGAAAAACGTAAAATCCACAGGGCAGAATTTAATCCCAACTGGTACGGACATACCAATATCGAGAACGCAGCAATACACAACAAAAAAGAAATGCCATCACCGCTTGAGAAGGAAGCATGCGCATGACATCTGGGCAGCCCTGAAGTGATGCAGCAAGTGGCGCAGATTTTGCGAGGCTAATAGGGTGTGTGGTTACCCCGAACAGCGATACAGCTTCCACAATTAGTCCCCACGAGGTGAACAAGGATATGAATGAGAGTTTGGAGCAATAAGTGCCACTCCTCCACCAACGCTAGTCGCAGTTCCGGGAGGTTTCTGGGAGGGAACTGATGGTTTGTAATTGCCCCCCCCCCTCCAGGGTACTTCAGGCATGCTCTATCGGGTTCATGTATGGAGATCTCTCGGGCCACTGCATCCTGTGAATACTCTAACTTGCCAGGTATTCGTTGACTAGCTGAAACCTATAGGGACGGGCATTATCGTCCCTAAAAGGGAACTGGGGCCAACAGCTACCCTGAAAAGCCGTACATTGAGCTCTAGGATATCATCCCTGTAGCGTGCGGCAGTCATGTGGAAACACATGCAACGGTGTGCCTCCATCCAACACGATGCGAGCCGACGCCAGGAATCCTTCCACACCGTAGTGATCAATATCCCTAATGTGGGTGGGAAGATTTCAGCTTCATGCCCCTCCCCAAATGTACGCATGCCCAGAATAACTATTTAGGCTGCACCCCAACTCATCACTGAAGAGAACACAGGCCCATTGATCAGTGATCCAGGGGTGATGTTGTAGAGCCCAATTCAGATGGACCCTTCTGTGCGATGCGGCGAATGGGATATAGATCACTGGCCTTCTTGCATACAGTCCTCTCTCGTGGAGTCTTAACTACTGTCTGTTTCGATATCGCGATTTCCGTAGATGAGGAGAGCTCCGGCGAGAGTTTCCTGGCTGTCAACCCTCTATGGCGGTGAGCTGTTGGAGACAAATGCCGGTCATACTGACTTGTTTTGACTCGTTGGTATCCTTGTCCCGGCCTTCTGGTTATTGTTCCGATTTCCTGGCATTGTCTTCAGAGATTGGAGACCACTTGCCTCGACACATTCAGCCATCTTGATACCTGAGCTTGCTTCCAATCTGCTGATCGCTCACCAGCGTAAAGAGTCTCCTAAGCGATGGTGCAGAGCCATTCTTCCACCAACAGTTCAACTCAAGCGGTCGCCCGAACCAAATTTACGGACACTGGTTCCAGGGAAGTGAAAGTGAGCCAGTGCCGTAAGAAAAACACAACATCCATGCCTCACCGTGATTCGAACCTGGACCCATCTCGTACGAATGATTAGAAGCCATAGCTTAGACCACTGCACCATCGGGGTGGTCAAGCTTTAATTACCGCACCCTACTCAGCACAACGTTAGTCAAAGTCGTGTGCCTGCCAATTCGATGAGTACGATCATCATTACATTAGGAACCAGCACAGTTCTGCTTGTATACGTCGACTTACGTTTCCCTATGCACATGTCTCTAAAAAAATTTATAATCGGTCGTCTCGTTTTGGACAGATCCTCGAATTTGTATAGTATTTGTCACGTTGAATTTGGACACCAGTGTATTTTTAAATACATATTTTAATTTGTTCATTTTACTTGATTATACTATTCACAAAACGTTCATAGTCACATCATATTTATCAAGCACGCTATTTTCCCTTCCTTCTGTCCTGGTATAAAACTTGCATTTCTTAAACTGCCTATTCATTTCCTTGAAGCTGATGTGAATGCTTGATTGTTATCTGGTACCAGTTTTGGAGTCTGGATCTATGGTCTTTCCGAAAGTGTACCTGAACATGATTTATTTCTAGAAAATTTAAAAGAAGGGAAAAAAACTTGTTCGTACGCAGTGGGCAACTGAGCTCATGCATTTCAAGTAAACTTCTTGGGTGTCCCGCTTCCTAGCGCTTAATCGAATCATTTGCTCTCCTTTCTTTTGTTTCTTTGAAAGTACATTTTAAAGTAAGAAACACTTTTCTGTAGACCCGACCGATCATTGTTTTTATAAATCTAGCTTCTAATTCACAAACTTCTCCTACCGTAATCCTAAGCTTAGTGGACTCCTTAATATTTTCTTGTCAGATAATACAGAACTTGTAACAGATAGCACGTCGATATATATGAAACTGTCATTCATTCATTTTTCACTGATCGATTGAGATTACTTACTTGACAGGCATCTTTTCCACCTTCCTCGTAGCCTGCACACATTTGGTAATCCTGGATTTGTATGTAACCGTCATACTCTTTTGAGTACCATTTTGCACAGAGAGTATTATTGAGGACCGGCACCTGAACTTTCTGCAGTTTTTTGGATCTGCTTCTCCCTACAAAAACAGAAGACCTTATATCATATTGATGGTTTTGTATCACAATGTTTTTTATTACAGATATAATCAAGATACGTACTCAGACATAAACAGAAGCGCACTTACCTACAAATGAAAAATGCAAGGTAGGTCAATATCCTAAATTTTCCAAGCTCTTCACATGTCATATGCATTGTTCACCCATTAGCAAAGAACGTATTGACCCCATTAACCACACGTGGAGTACTAAAGTCTTCATCCGACAAAATGATCCTTACTTCTTGAAGTGACTCAGGCAGCATTGCATATGAGGAACACCACTTTCTGTAAGCAGCGTTTCACAAATGGTTCAACAAAGGCGGACAGTTAATCGCGGGGATCGGTCACGTTCGTAACTAACTTACTGATGCGATGCGGGTGCAAGGAAGGCTGAATGTTATTGGGTTAGTGCGAATTAAATGTCCGGCGCGAACGAGCAGTGGAGACAGGTTCCCACCACAGCTGAATGGAACCACCCACAGGTGTTGCGAGTATTACGTCACAGAGTTACTATAAATAGCTAGCACGTATCTGAAGAACAAGGTTCAGGCGTGTGGTTTTTTTTTTTTTTTTTTTTTTTGGACGTAACATGCCTTGCAACGGAAACATGCAGACACCAGATTTGAGAGTCATCTTCCTCTGTGAATTTAAACAGGGCCATTCTGCAGGAATTGCCGCTCGAAACGTTAACAAAGCGTTTGGGAGAATACTCGTGGTCACCGATCGGTTGCTGTTTCTGATGATGTTCTGTTACGTGTAGTTGAAGTGGACCCCCTAAAACGTGTCGCGAGACAGCGGCAGAGATAGGTGTTCGCTACACAACAGTTGTTCGGCGTCTGGCTGAGCTGGGTAAGGTCAAAATCTGGACATGTGGCTGCCGCATGAGTTGACAACTGCCAACAAGACTAGGCGTTTGGAAATCTGTTCGTCGCTGCTTGCCAGGAATAAACAGGAACCTCTACTGCATCGAATTGTCACCTGCGACGAGAAGTAGGTCCTTTATGATAATCGGAAACGATCTGTACAATGGTTAAGCAAGGCACAGCCTGCTGGACGACATCCTAGGCCACCCCTACACACCAAGAAGATGACGTTCCTTGTCTGGTGGTCCACAGCCGGGATAATTCATCGGAGTTTCTTGGCAAGAGGTCGAACCATCACTACAGAACGTTATTGTGCCAAATTACACCAGATGCACCGGAAATTGCTGCAGAAACAACTGGCTTTGGTCAACAGACATGGTGTTCTTTTGCTCCAGGACAATGCTCACCCTCATGTCGCACAACGAACGATGCTGACACTAAGTGCCTTGTGCTATGAAGCACTGCATCATCCTGCCTATTCTCCGGACTTGTCTCCGACAGTCTATCACCTGTTTCGTCGCCTGTATCACTTCCTGTCCGGAAAACAACTCACGACAGACAAAGAGATTCAACGTGCAGTTGATGACTTCTTCGGATCTCAGCCACAAGACTTTTTTCGTTCCGGAATCATGACCTTGCCGGACAGATGGCAAGTATGTGTCGATGCTAAGGGGGATTATTTTGCGTAGGTAAGTTGTCCTACTTTTTGGTTCTCGCCGTTCACGTGTGCTTGCCGGACATTTCATTCGCACCAACGCAATAATTTAACAGTAACATACGGTTCATTCCTGCAGTGCCTTTTTGCCTTTATGCCTTTTCCCGTTATGCCTTATTTTGGGGTCATTAGCGGTTGTAAAATTGGGAGACGAAATTTCAGTCGGAGAGTTTTTGGATCTGCTTCTCCCTACAGACCTGCTTCGCGTTTCCCGCTATGCCTTATCTTGAGGCCATAAAAAGGGGGAAACTTCACCTGCTAGAAAGGATAGGCATATCTTTTAAGGGGGAATTGTCTGGTTTCTTTTAGAGCAGTTAGCGGCATGGAAATCTGTGTTAGAATTGATCTCCTCATGCTCTCTGAGTATTCATCCGATTTCAGCCATTTTCAACACATTTTTTCCATCGAGTTTTTAAGTAAAAGTTGGTCCCCATGGGGTCCCAAAGAACATACTAAAATTTCGATGGAATTGAAGTCTTTTGTATGCGTATTTTCATGCGTAAGTTTGGAAGAACATATCTGAAACCAGATGAAAATGTGACAAATTTCTGGGAAAAGCACGTAATCAAAAAACATATTTCAAATTTTCCCCAGTATTGCTTTTTCTTAGTTTCAAAATAGGTAGACATAGACATCGTGCTTTTAAAACGTTTTAGGATTAGTGGCAACATGGCGCTACTGCCGTTAGTACAGAAATATTTCCACTATGTGATGTTATATTTGAATCTATAAATTAACGTGCCCCCCCCAAGAACCTGATTGGGTTAAATTCTATACTGGAATCTTCCTTGATTGATTATTATGTTTTCATTTTTATTTTTTAGGTAACAGTATTTGGTAATTTATCTGAATTGCAGCAAACAATAAGCTGTAGTGGAACTAGCTGAGTTTAGGGACTTCTGGATAGTATACAGATATCAGAGTATATTATCTATTATAAGATATTATCTATTATCGGAGCATACTATCTCAGAATATATTATCATACGTACAACGGCCGTTCTATAAAAATTGAGAGTAAAATCCCACAAAATGAAGAAATATAGGTACAGCAAAATATATGTTATTCTTCTTCAAAGTATCTTCCTTCGGATGATATGCAACGGTTCTATCGTTCAGTCCACTTTTGAAAGCACGTGGCGAAGGCATTTTCTGGAAGCTGCTTCAGCCACCCCTGTACAGCTTGAATAACGCCAGCATCTGTGTTGAATGTTGCACCACGGAACCTCTCCTTCATTGTTGGAAACAACCAGAAATCGCACGGGGCGAGATCAGGACTGTAGGCAGGCTGCAGCATGATTTCAATACTGCATTTCGTAAGAAACTGTTGAACATAAGCATCCACATGTGGGCGGGCATTATCATGGTGCAGGGCCAACTTGTTCACCATTTCCGGTCGCTTAATCGATATGTGTCGTCGCAGACGCTTCAAGACTCAAATGTAATACTCAGCACTGATAGTAATTTTTGGAGGAACGGCATGCTGGTAGATTACACCATTATGATCAAAGTAAATAATCATCTTTGCCTTCCCAGCTGATTTGGTTTGGCAGATTTTTTCGCAGGAGGAGAGCCTGTGTGTTATGTTTCATCGGTAGTTATTACTGTGATTAGAAAGTGTGGATCCTTTGCAGACATTTGTTTCCACTCATGACATAGATGAACTCTGGCTAACAATTGTTCTCTCGTCAGTTGATGCAGTACTCATCTGGAGCACACACGATGCAGCAGTAATTTGTCGATTAAAATGCGGAATTCCGACGTTTTTGAAACTTTAGTTGACGCCGCTATGTCTTCATACGTCATTCGTCAATCTTGCAGGATTGCCCAAACAGTGTTAACAATATACGCTCAGTAACAACACTTTCAGGGCGACCAGGCCTAGGAGCGAGTTTTGCCGACAAAGGCCCTTTTTGAAATCATGGTGCCATCTAAAAATCGTTGACTCACCCAAACATTTGTCTTTGTAAGTTTTTTTCATTAAATCAACTGTTTCTGAATCCATTTTACCCAAACGATAGAAATTTTTTTATCGTACAGCGCATTTCACTTCTTAACTATAAATCCCTTACCTCCATAGCTATATGGCGAAATACAGACGTACCTCAAACAACTGCGCAATAACAAAACCAGAATCGTCTGCCACGGCTAATAACTGTTGCCATAGATACTTCCTTAATACAGTTAGTCGTCTGCGTGGTTATTTTTTCCCTTCGCACTGTTGCCAACTCAAAAAAATACTCTCAGATTTATGGAACGGCCTTTGTAGTTACAATGCTTCTGCATTTACCACTTTTAGTTTGGTTGCTTGTAGTAATTAAAATGAATTGATTTTCCAAGCGAGCAGTGTAGCAGTGTTACGAAATTTGTATTGACGTGAGATGTGTTACGAAAGCACTAATGTGCATGGGATGAAAACGTGGCTGAGGACAATTAAGCAGCGGCTCCCTCTTTCGTTTAATTCAGTCGATAATCATAGCAGGTGCTGCTTCATCGTAAAGATATGAGGTATAACCAGGGGTGCAGTCGAGGCCTGAAAGGGGCCAGGCTACTTTTTACCTAACTGAATCGGACTTTTTTTTAAATTTACTTATTTATTCAATCGTCGCCCATCGAAATCGACATTTTTTAAACACAAATAATCGTAACTGAGTTTTTTCTCTTTCTTCTTTTCTCTCTCTCTGTTCATGTTTTTCATTGTGGTTATGCCCAAATCCGTAGAGATTTTGTTTACCGAAACCACCTCAGAATGCCAGTGAAGTGGGTACCAGGCTCTGTGTGTGTGTGTGTGTTAGACTTCAAAGGTTCGTTGGAATTGGAACCCTCTTTCCTCCCGATATCTGCTAGAATCGATGACGCCTGAGCCGGTCTTCGGAGCGCCAGCCCACTTCTTTTTCAGAACTGCATAATAGGTATAACCCCCAAAACATTTCATTGACTCCACACAAAATGCCGGCCATAAAATTGTTTAACATCTATTTGGATGGGCAACAAACTTTTTTTTATAATTGAATAAAAAACGATTTTAAATTTTATAGTAATTTATAAGTTACAAAAAATTGTAAACAGAGAAGTTTTTAAGCTTGTACATGTTAATGATAACTTGGCAAAAAGTGAAAATCAGTTTACAGTTTACGAACTTCATAAATATAATTCATTTTCCGTTATTTTGCTACGCAATATTTATCGAAGAAACAAACAGTAATTCAAAATTCCTATTTTTTTTTATATATCCCCTGTAATATTTTACACGGATACTTTATAAAAGAGGAATAGAGAAGTGCATTTTCCGGCTTTTAAAATCAATGCCCTTCCCAACAGTTCCGGCCCTAGCCCTTGCGGGCCCCGGGCGATGGCTCTTTACGGGGCCCTTCGCAATTGCAATAACCACTTATATATAACAAAAACACCACAAAACTGAAAGCTAGAGCAACTGATTCGCAGCAAAACTGAAAGCTAGAGCAACTGATTCGGAGCAAAACTGAAAGCTGGAGCTCCGAATCAGTTGCTCCACCTTTCTGTTTTGTGGTGTTTTGTATTAGTTTTTTTTTCTTGTTTTTTTATGTAGCCTCAGGCGCTTTGGAATTTCAAAAGCTGTTTTGAAAATTTACGTGTGACCTTTATTATGCTTTAGTATATATATATATATATATATAAAAGCACAAGTAACCAATTACCAAAAAGAACATCTAATCGACCAAAATCAAACAACCCAAAAACCACGCATATCAAATTATCAATGAAACTCAAAATAAAACCTCAAATAAAAAAGAATTAAACTGTTTTCCGAACCTCAGAACGTCTGATATAGACAGCCACAAATCCGACAGGCCAAAAAAACAAAACAAAGGACGCCGAACGCCAAAAACCACAGGCAAGAGTACCGAAATCATCAGGGGAGCACCAGTACTCAAAAGAACATGGCTTTTCAAACGTTTACAATGGCTGGCACACACCAAATGCCAGAAAACAGTGCTCCCGAAGCCATGCAATAGCAGTCAGATAAACTGATTCCAAAAGAAAATCCTAGCAGAATAGAAGAAAGTTTCACATTACCACTCAAAGAAAGTTTCGCATTACCACTTCATTGAACTGTGTCCTTTTTGGATTGATGGTTCGATGTCTGTTCTTGAGTTGGTTGTTCGTTCTTCTGCTTTTTGCTTCTTTTATATATATATACAGTCGAATCACACTATTGGGACTACCTCCTACTTTTGACGTCAACAACGCGTAGCCAATGAAAAAAGGCGCGTGTCGTGAGTTGGCTTGGAGGGCATATAAGGAGTGCTGTAGGCATTCTGAAAACATATCATTCGTTGCTGTCATGGATAAAAGGAGCGATTTATCAGATTTGCAAAAAGAGATGATTATCGGCTTTTGGGCCAAGGGTGGCAGTATTTCTGAAACAGCGCAGTTTGTGAACTGTGTGCGTGCTGCTTTGATTAAAGTGTATCATTGTTTGAGAAATGGCACCATTGCGAATAAGCGACGTGAAAACTGCAGAGCACCACGTGCCATTGATGTGAGAGGTGAACTTTGGCTTCGAAGTTGCGTGAGGGCCGATCGACACGCTACAGTGGAGCAACTCACTGGCCGAATGAACCAGGGGGCAACCGGAAGTGTGTCTAAAACGACAGTTCAGAGAACCCTGCTGCGTATGGGGCTCCGATGCAGACTGATTGTCACTACACCTATGCTAACGAAGGGCTTACATTTGCACGGCAGTATCTGAATTGGACCTCCGCTGATTGGCAAAGGATTGCTTTCTCGATGAATCATGTTTTCTGCTTCATCGTACGGATGGATGTTGGCGTATAAGGGGAGAAACATTGGAGAACACACACTCTTCAACTATTGCTGGAAGAACACAAGCTAGTGGGGGGCAGCGTTATGGTCTGAGGAATGTTTTCGTGGCATTCTCTGGGTCCACTCATCCCTGTGGAAGGCACTATGGACCGAATTCGTTATGAATCCATCCTTGCAAACAACGTACACCAATACATGCTGATTGTCTTACCTGGGGCTGAAGGGATCTTCCAGAACGACAATGCGACGTGCCACAAAGCTGGAAATGTCCGAGAGTGGTTAGAAGAGCACGATGAAGACTTCAAAGTACTTCTCTGGCCCCCTTATTCCCCAGACTTAACCCCAATTGGACATCTGTGGGACCACCTCTATCGTGTTGTTCGCTCTATGGATCCTCCACCACGTACCCTCCAGAAGCTGTCAGATGCACTGCAGTCACCATGGCTCCATATACCTGTGAACACTTTCCAGCACCTTATTGAGTCACTCCTAGCCCGTCTAGGTGCTGTCCGCGCAGCACACGGTGGTTACTCTAGGTATTAGCTGGTTAGCTGGTGGTCACAATAATGAGATTCGACCGTATATATATATATATATGTAACAAAATACGTAAAAGAATTACATGTTGCTTATTCTGACAGTAAACCAGTCGCTCGCTTTTTTTTTTTCTCACACAAACCCTCACTTGGGGTGAATGTGAACCCAAAGCAATTTTTTTTTCTATCGGGAATTGTGGTATTGATTTATATGAAATAAACACGATGTAATACAATACATTGTTTATTAATATAATTAGGAATCCAAAATATTGCCTGTTCCAAAATGACCTTTTACTAAATAAACAAGGATAGCTGTATAATTATAAGATAAGTCTATTATTTAAAGAAGAATTCTGCGACTTTCCTTGTGGCTAGTCTTCAATCAAATCACTGTAGCCCAGAGCAGATGCCACATCGTTTTTTATGGACAGAAGAGCGAGAGCTGACAGCCGGTCTTCGGTGATGGTGTTTCTTAGGTCTGCGAACTGCAGTACACAATAACTATTTTTTTTTTTTTTTTTTGAGGAATCCAGGTTGAAGAGCCATTAATTCTAAAATTTATCAAATCAAAAAACAGTTTTTTCAATATACGTATTACGAAAGGGAAATTGTAATATATCTGTTTCAAGGTTTTAATTTTTCTGATGTTAAGCGAAAATATTTTACTTCTGCAAAATTTTACCACATTTTCTTTACACAGATCCACTTCTTGCAACAAACCCCCGAAGTCAACATATCCGTTGCTGGCTGAGCTCTTACCTCTGCTACCTCTGCGGTTTTTTATTTCTTCACTTTCGAAAGGTTTCAACTTTAAGTTTTGACAAATATTTTCATTTCCATCATAAGTGGTAATCCTTCTACCACTGAATAGATCATTTAAGATGTAAAGGAATAACGTCTCGAATTGTATTATACACAGGTTTTCTAGTATCAATCGTCTCTCCAAGTCTTCAAACGCGGGGATTTTCACAAAAATATTGTTGAAATCATATTCCTGAAAATGCTTGAGTTCCACATCGTGTTTGTCCTTAAAGATCCTTATGTCTGATCTATGTCCGTTCATTCTAATATTCAATGGGCCAGATGTTTGGCCAACATAGGAAAGGCTACTTTGTCGACAAATAATCAAATATACAATGTTGGAAGCCTTGCGGAATCTGGGTGAATTTGAATTGCCCATGGTCGAAGGATGCATAACACTGCAAGTCTTGCATCTGGAATTATCACGTTCAGAAAAGTATAATTTAAGTAACCGACTTGGAAAAGGCCTAGAAGAATTTTTTTGCAAATTAACCAACTGAACAGACAACGGAACAGAACACATAATTGGAGACCGTAGCTTATTCAGTGAAGATGACCCCTCTGCCTCAGGTTCTCTATTTCTTATTTCAATTTTTCATTCATCCATTTTCATTTCCCTTGTATCGTAAATTTTATATTTTGACTATTGGATATATACACTGCTGGCCACCCAAAATGCAACACCAAGAAGGACACGAGATAGCAAAGCCAGATTTACTGGACACATAACAACAGATGCAAAGATGAAACGATTGAGCTTACAGGCCCGTGCGACTTGCGGTTGGTTGGTTGGTTGGTTGGTTAGTAGATTTTATTGGCGCAAGGGCCATGGTTGGCCAAAGAGCGCCAGACACAAGACAAACAGACAGAATGAAAAAACGGGGCATAAAACCCCAAATCTGGCTGACCAAGTAAAACCGAACCATGAGTACGAAGGAAGGGCCAAAAAGGACAATGAAACAAACAGTATGAAAAACATGGCACAATGGTGAGAAACAAGCCGACTAAGTAAAACTGAGGAATGAGAAAGACAAAACACATCACAAAATCGAACACAACTACACAAAGGATGAGTCACCAGGAGGGGGACGAACTGTCACTCTCCTCCCCCCACGCTCCTCTGCAATGTTGGTTGAGGCTGGGGACGAACTGTCACTCTCCTTCCCCCTATGTTCCTCTATAATGTTGGTTGAGGGTGGGGACCTCGCTGAGTCCGAGACAGTTGCAATGTTGGTCAGGTGGACCGCGACAGTTGGATGGACACTGCATACCTTTGCGGATTGAGGGCCGGGTCTTCCGCACGTGCAGGCTTTCTGCTGGGAACTGGAAGAGTCAGTCGTCTTCAAAAGAGAAGGCGCAGACTCAGCTTTTCGAAAAACCTGGAGCTCGGGGAAATCCACCTGTGTCGCTTGTTCAGCTGTAGATCGCTTGGCAAGTGCGGCGAGAGCTACAGGGCGCGGAACAAAGGGCTGCACGGGTTGTGGCAGAGACTGAACTACTGCGGCAAAAGTACGCTGTCGGTTGTTGGGAATACCCAACTTGGCCTTGGCAGCAGGGTACGAGAGGCCTTCCAGGGTCTTGAGGCGCTGGATCGCCATCTCGTCCTTCCACTTCATACAGTTGCGGGAGTAAGCTGCATGGGCCTCACCACAGTTAACACAGCAGGCCGCAGAAGTGCAACCTTCCCCGTCATGTTCACTGGAGCCACAATTTGCGCAACGAGCGGAACTCTTACAGAAACGTTGTGAATGTCCGTACCTCTGGCACCTGAAACAGCGCAGAGGACTGGGAATGTACGGGCGAACTCCACAGACCAAGTAGCCAGCCTTGATTTTGGTCGGAACTTTCGTTGAGTTAAAAGTCAAGATAACATTTTTAGACTTAATCAAAGAACCATCGCGCCGGAACATCATACGACGTGCAGCAATAACACCTTGATCTGCAAGTTCAGTCACCAATTCGTCTTCACTGCATGGCAAGAGATCAAACTCCGAAATAACACCCCGAGAGGTGTTAAGAAACGGGTGAGGTGCCACTTTGACAGGAATGCCTTGAAGACTAGTGAGGTGCATAAGAGTGTTACTCTGAGAAACACTGCAAGTTTGGACAAGCAGGTCCCCAGAGCGAAGCTTCCTCACAGACTTCAAGGGGCCAACCGCAGCGTCCAAAGCTTTAGAAATGAAAAAGGGAGATCTGGTGGACAGTCTCTCATTCGGATCGATGGATTCCACAACTAAGTGTGTAGCATGCGTAGTCACAGCAAACGAGGGGAGACGACGCTTCGGAGCGACTGGTACAGCTGCCGAAGAAGAGGTTCCACATTCTTGGTCCAGGTCAAGGTCTAAAGATCGTTTAAGGTTATGAGACTTGGTAGGTTGAGAAGACGAAGGAGAGTCGTTGTCAACTATCATTTTCTCAGGTGACTTAAATTTGGAGTTTTGTTTTTTGTTTTTACCCATGGAAAAAAGGAGGAAGATTCGTCTGCAAACTACTCCACCCACCACCGAGCCCTACAAGGGAGAACTGGAGGTCTGCAAGCCAAGAAAATGACGCTGGACACAGTTCTGGAGTTTATACGTTGCATATATAGTCCGTTGGCTGTGATCACACGCACTCGGCGGACACTTCGGCCTCCTGGTACCGTCATGCCAACGCCTTTGGCATGATCCCACAGCCCCCGGGCTTACCCTGCCGTGCCATACGACAAAAAAGCCGCTAAAGCCCTGTACACAACTTGGTACATGACTTCTGACTAGAGGTGGGTTAGTCTCTAGCCTCCCGTTTACAGCGAAGCCGGGGTCGAAGAGGAGTGTTGGTACACAGGAGGCACATCTCCGGTCTCCTGCGACCTCAGCCACCAGACATCCCATTTCCGCCTCACGGGTCTCCGCACGCGGCAAACATGCAGGTAGGTCTAGCACCCAAACCAGCTAAAAGGAAAAAAAGAAATCCAAAGAAGACAAATCCTGGAAGGGAACCTAAACAGAATCTTAGCAACCTACGAACTGAGCGGTTAATATAAAACAGTTAGTGGTGGAGGGTAACAAAACCACAAGACCGGGGTGTTAGTACATAACGTGGTAGCGATTAGGTAGAGTAAACAACACGGGCAACTAGCCAGTGGAGAAAATAAATAAAAACAAAAAAGCGAGACACAAGACCAGCTCGGGATCGTGGGGCCGCGACTCCCCAACAGCTGGATGAACAGCCGTCCCTGCAAACACCAACAGCACCAAAATAAAAAAACAAGCGGTGGCATGACATCAGATGTTGACCAGTCACAAGGTCAGCTCGGGCCGTGGGGGCGCTGCTCCCCAAATAACTGGAAAACCAGTTATCCCCGTGCGGGGTGCGACTTGCGGAACACGCAAACGTTAATAGTTCGTGTGGCCTCCATGGCTGGCAGTAAAGGCCGCTACACGCCGCGGCACCGAACGAAAGAGGCTTTGGATATAAGCTTGGGGTATGTCGGTCCAGGCTGCTTCGACACGTTGTCACAGTTCATCAGGCGTAGCCGCGGGTGGTGCTTGCCGGGCCACTCGGTTGCCGATCAGCGACCAGACGTGTTCGATGGGCGACATATCGGGAGAACAGGCGGGTCATGGCAGCAGTGACACCTGGTAGACAGTGAAGAATTGTTGCACAAGGCGTGCCACGTGCGGGCGTGTATGGTCCTGTTGAAACATGGCCGCTGGCAGGTCCTGCAGGTAAGAGAGGACTACAGGCTCCAAAACGTCGGAGATGAAGCGGTGGCTGTAGAGTGTACCGGCGATGCGTACCAGAGGAGTGCGGGTGTCATATCCAATTGCGACCCAAACCATAACGCCAGGCGACGGACCGGTATGGCGATGAATAATGCAGGCGTCATACAGTCTCTCGCCGCTGTGCCGCCGCACTCGCCGGTGGTGTAACGTCAATGGTAATCGGAGCAATGGGCGCCGTGCGACAAGTCCCTGCTCCGGCAGACGACGTCGAACTGTACGTGCTGACACAGGCTGTTGCGCAACACACCCTAATTCCTGCGCTAACGTTCGTGGTGTGGCGGTGCGAGCCGTCTATGCCCGCCGCACAACATGCCGGTTCTCTCGTTCGGTGGTGTGCCGCAGCTGCGACAATCGCTCACGTCGGTCCGTCCGTCCCTCCTGCACCCACAGAATCCATACTTGCCTCACTGTGGCTGGATGTCGTCCCACGCCGGCGCCGATGTCTCGGTACGATAAACCGCTGTCGCGATAAGCTACTATTCGTCCTCTGTCGAACTCCGAAACGTGCTGGAATGAGTACCGTATTCTGCGACGAGGCACCAGGAAGCTTCCCACGCACTGGTCCGGCAGCACAACACACTTCCACTACTTACACCCCGCCTTCTGCGCATCCTTCTTATAGTGCTTCTCAGTGGCGTGCCGGGCGCACATGATTTGCATATGCCCTGCAATGCTAATCGTTTGTTTGTCCTCTCGCGGGCGACGCATGCTGAGAATTTCAGGCCAATCGGATGCTTCCTTCTTGGTATTGCATTTTGGGTGGCCAGTAGTGTATATATATACTGTATACGGTATATATCACCATTGTCAACCATAATAGATGAAGGTGTCCCCAATTATCTTCCACAACGGTTTGTCTTTAACCAGTGTCCTCCATGTCACTTCAGCATTGCTTCGAATTTATTTCATCCATCCATCTCCGATGTGGTCTTCTTCTGGGTCTTTTTCTGTCCTTTGGAATCCAGTCTAAAATTTCAATTGTTCATGGGTGGCTTCTTCTTCTGGCAACATGTCCAGCCCATTGCCATTTCTGTGATTTTACTCTGATCATGATGTTTTCCACTCTTGTCATTTTCCTTATCCACGAGTTCCTCTTCTTATCTTTCCTGGTTACAGCAAGCATGCATTTTTCCATGCTTCTTTCAGTTATCTGCAGCATTTGTATGTCTTTTTTAATTAAAGTCCATGTCTCTGCTCCATGTATAAGAACTGGAAGGATGCACTGACTAAACTTTTCTTTTATGACATAATGGCATATTGCTCTTGAAAACTGTACCGTTTCTTCCAAAAGCTTTCCAGCCAAGTTTTATACGCCAATTAATTTCCTCATTAATGTGATCCTTGCTTGATATCTGTTGTCCAAGGTAAATGTTGTAGGTATCGGTTTCCTCCAGCTTTCCCTCATCAATCGCAAAATCTTCATTTCTTGAAAAAGCATTGCACATCAGTTTTGTCTTTTTTATACCTGGGTATATATATATATTCCAGCATAGAATGTTACCCAATCAGTTTCTCGAGGGGGAACCTTGATTTATAGATTCAAATGTAACAGCACATAGTGGAAATATTTCTGTATTAACGGCAGTAGAGCCATGTTGCAGCCAATCCAAAAACTTTTTGAACGCACGTTGTCAATGTCTAACTATTTTGAAAAACTAGAAAAAAAAAAGAGCAATGCTTGGAAAGCTTTAAAATATGTTTTTTGCTTACGCGCTTTTCCCGGAAATCCTCATCTGGTTTCATATATGTTCTTCCAAACTTTCGCATGATAATACGTGCACAAAAAGCTTTCAATTCCATCGAAATTTTACCCTGTTCTTAGGGACCCTGTAACCAACTTTTATTAAAAACTCGATGGTAAAAAATTATCCATATAGAAGGAATGTATTGAAAATGGCTGAAATCAGATTAATGCTCAGACAACATGAGCGGGATCAATTCCCTAACACAGATTTCCACGCCCCTAACTGCTCTCAAATAAACCAAGTAATTCCCCCTTAAAAACTATACTTCTTTCTAGCAAGTAAGTTTCCCGATTTGTATCGTTGCAATATAAGGCATAGTGGGAAACGCGAAGCGGGACTTCCTCTCCGACTGAAATTTTGTCTCCCCATTTTAGAACCGCTAATGAATATGTCATAACGGGAAAAGGCATAAGGCGAAAAAGCACGGCGGGAAGGCACCGTAACATACATTAGGACAGCAACTTGTATCACTGATGCGATAATGAAGCAGAGAATGATAAGTGTCGAACACTCATGTACTGAACTGTTGAAAGAAATAGCAAGACATTAAAGGACAGGCTGGAGACTAATATGTATTCGTCACATTTTTGTATTGGAAAGAAAAATTAGAAAATGAATAATAGCAGTAAACAAAAAAATGTTAATTTTAGTGGGAGTCGCGTACCAATTGGAACGCTAAGTCCGTCGAGCTGTTATTAGAATTTCTGTGATTGATGTGTAGTTTACAATTCAGACAATAAAAATTTACACCAAACAGCTTACTGCTAAAACAAAGAAATGCACTCAGAACTATTACTTCTACTTCAGAAAATGACTTCACTAATGACTAAAAGATTTTTCCTGAGAGAAAGTACGCCAAAAAAGAATTAAAAAAAAAATGCATTTCACTTCAACGGTTTCTCTCTCTCTCACACGCAAAGATGGCAGCATTGTGAAAGTTTTTCTTGGTGATCACTGAGTGTTCATAGCAACCGCTGATGAGTTCTGTCATAGCGTATAGGAGGAGTATGATACGAGTTTAGATGCAGATTGTTCGCTTTTAGAATTGGAGAAACGTGTGATTACTAATGCATTTGTGGGAAAAGAAAGATTGAGAGTTAACTGAAGAACAGTTGCGTCTAGATCAATGCGCATATCTGACACGATTCTGTAGCAAGAAAGCCGACAGTCAACTGCGGATCAGTCATGTCTAGAGCTTTCGCCCACGTGGTCAAGTGGTCAGAAGAGGAGGTCTTCGGTTACTTTCCCGAGCTGGACCCAGGCTCGTGTCCCGGTTAAGGGGGAAAATAATTCCTGGAGAATACGACGTTTCTTTAACTGAGTTGGTTGTGTCCTTCCCTAACGTCCTTAATTTAGAACGGGCAACTTCTTACAGCTGAGAGGGGCAGTTAGTCTCTGGGGAAAGGGACATGTTGCAAATGTTGCTTCTTCCTTGAAATTTCAGCATGTCTGTTATTGGGGAAAGAACAACCATTCCGAGCTTTGATTTTTGCAAAGACCAGTATTTTGTTTTCAGTATAAAAATAAACAAAACGTATACGTCTTTTTCCCGTTATCACAGGCAAATAACCATTTTACAAATGTAATTCTCTGCCTGTTCTTGGCTTGAATATTTTTTGTTTCAACTATTCTAAGTGTGTTGCCTCAATTATTCTGTTGCCAAATTTTTGCATGTTGTTTATCTGCTGAACAGTTTTAACTTTGTGTAAAAGTCACGTTTGCTTTAATCTGACATCTGGTTTCAACATCTGCAGTTGTGCATATAAATAAACCCAAAACTTCGCCATGACAACAACAGCGGTTTGTCTGATTAAACATTTCTCTCTTTCTCTCCTCCACCTTCCTCAGTGCTTTTCAACGCCTGCTGTATAAGTAAACGATAGCAGCTCTATGCATCGTTAACGGGTGTTCTATTGCACCAGTTCTCAGAGAAAAATATAACCTAATAAGTGCAGAAAGATATACACAGTGTTCTGAGATGACTTAGAAAAGAATACAGAACTGATGTGTGCTGTAACTAGGAAAGAGGGATAAAAAACAACAACAAGTGAATTAGGGAAACGACTGGACCTGTAAACGGAATAACTTGTTTCGTCACCATCAAATGGAGCAAAATGGCCTTTTTATCAGAAGAAATGACCAGCGCCCCGCAACAAAATTGTTTTACTGGATAAACAGACAGAGAAAGATAGAAACGTGCTGCTTGAAAGAAAGGGTTCATCTTAACAAAGTAGTAGTAGGGACTTTGGTAACCTTTACAGTGGATGTGAAAACACTGTCTCGCCATTTGATCTCTCTATATATTTTGCTTCGTATATAGAGAGATGTTTGAATAAACGTTTTGTTTCAAACGCCGTGGAGAAACACTGAGAACAAAAGTTACCTTTATCCACTTCGTTCAACCATCCCCATCCGACAACTGTAGCATTTCTACCGATCAGGTCATCATCACTTTCAGGTAAGCAAACAGGAAGTGCATATGGACTGTATTTCAAAGGCCGTCTCAATTTCAGCAAGGCGACGTCGTTGCTGTAACGACGAGGGATTCCAAACTCGGGATGTATGATGATCTCCTGCACGTATTTATCCATGCCAGGCATGCTTTCTTCAACTGTGACGTTATAATCTCCTATTCGCACTCGAAAATATCTGGCTCTATACCTAAAATTAAATTAAAAAAACAAACAAAACGAAAATGAATGCTGTTGTAAAGATTTTTAGGAACGTTTATGAAACAAAAGAAATATCGTAGAAAACATTGAAGAATGTGAATAGACAAGATCATCGCTCTTTCCACGTTTTCCTTTAATTAACATTGAAAAATGTGAATAGACAAGGTCATCGCTCTTTCCACCCATTAACGATACATAGAGCTGCATTATAATTTTATCATTAAAGTGTATCGTGCAGAAGACGGCATTTGTTTTCGATTTAACAGCTTTTGGTGCACGAGTTAATTTCTTCATATCTTACCTGCCGCTACTGGTAAATATTTCGTTGTTAGCATCATTGCAGCTATGAACCAGCTTGTGAGAGCCTTCTACAAGGTAAAATATCGTCTGTCTTCCGAAACATCCCATGTTAACTTTTTTATTGTGTTGTCGTGACTTGCAAGTTATACCAAAGTTTCTGACCATTCGACTTTGTTCAATTTCGGGTCGCGACGCTCGTATTTTGCGTATTGCAGAAACCAAGAGATTATCCAGTGTCATTCGACAAAAACGTGGTCTATTAGATTTTATGCACCGCGACTCGTACTGTAAATATTTGGAACTTGCTGGCAACTTTCATCCTGTTATTTTAGACCGTACTTTGACATGTTGTTTTGCTGACACCTTATCTAGATAACAACAGCTTCAGTTCACTCATATTGGTAAACTTTGACTACTTGTTGCTCAAGCAACTGACGGAAAACCATCAAAGTTTGCCCCAATGCTCAATCGAGATCAGGTATGTCAACCTTTCATTAATCTTAGTGATAAACTACTAAGTGCTATTCAGAAACAAGCATTGACGAGGAGTATGAAGTTTACCTATAAAGATACGAGGCCTAACTTATTGCACGTTCTCTCCCAATTCGTTATCCCAGTCAACATACAAGACTCAATTAGACATTGTGTTGCACGTGTATTGTCATCCAATAATTCTAAGCAGAAACACTCAACTGTATCTAGGACCATGAATGACGAACTCAGAAGTCTTCGTACTCTTCGTAAAGACCAGAGTCTAGCTATTACACGAGCAGATAAACCTCATCAGGTTGTCATCATGAATCGGAATGAATATGTTAACAAGGTACAGCAGGCTATCTCCGATCATAGTACCGAAGTTTGTCGCCGGGATCCTACTAATGCCACCGTTGCAGCTTTATCAAAATTAAAGTCTCTTCCAGCTTTGCCCATGTCTTTGTTCAACAGTTTGCACCCTCCCCCTGGTTACAGGATTCCTTCTTTATTTGGGCAGTTAAAACTCCATAAATCGGGAACCCCTATCCGACCTTTGGTTTCATCTTTGTTTGCACCCATCCGCAATCTTGAGGGAGCTTTAGCCAAATTTCTGGCTCCCCTCATTAGATCTTCTTCTTACTCCATTTCCAGTTCCACCAAAGCACTTTCTAGGATTCGTTCTTTTTCCAATTACTGTTTAGCTTCACTCGATGTAGTGGCTCTTTTTCCGAACACCCTCGTTTCTTATGTTCACGATCTTATTGAAGCCAAACTTGTTGGTTTGTGCATTTATTCTTCCGATGAAATTTCTTCCATTTTGTGTAATCTTCGATTTATTTCGAAGATATCTTATTTTCGTTTTAATGGTTCTATTTATCGACAGTTGGCAGGTGCCCCTATGAGATCCCCCCCTGTCTTCATTGCTTGCTGAGGCTTTGTTTCAGGACTTAGAGGATACCCTCATTCCTGTTTTCCCCATAAAACCACTTCTTTACATCAGGTACATTGACGACGTTTTGGTTGTTTGGCCTTCAGGTTTCGATGAGCTTCTTTCCTTTGCCACTTTACTTTTTTCACGACATCATTCTATCAAGTGCGAGGTAGAGTTCGAGAATTTAGACATTTTGCCTTTTCTCGACTTTTGCATTTTTTGTAATCTTTCCGATAACTCATTATCATTTTCTGTTTACCGAAAACCAACTTTTTCTGCCACGTTTATACCTTTTACTTCTTCCCATCCAATGTCGCAAAAATTATCTGCTTTTCATTTTCTTATTAATCGTGCATTCACACACTCGTCCACACAGGATCTCCAGGACCAAGAGTTAGCTAGGATTAAACAGTTTGCCTTGACTTTCGGGTACCCTCGTCACATGATTGATCGCTTGATTGCTAAGAAATCAATTGGTCGACCGCAGACAGCTTTGCTTGCAGATAAATTTGACTACCAATTTGTGGGATCCATTCCATATATACCACCTGTATGTAACATCTTAAAGAATATATGTCATAAGTACAAACTCAAGTTTGGTGTAAGGTCTCGCGCTTTATTTAACACTGTTAAAAAGGACAGAGACTGTGTTGAATGTGTGAACCGTCACAGTGTCTATTTGGTTCCACTTAAATCTACTAACCCTGCAGAGCTCGATTTATGTTATGTGGGCTCTACAACTCGTAATTTGGGGCGCCGCATTTACGAACATCAGTATAATCTCAAGACGCATTCTGGTGCTACATCTTTGTCGGGACTATGTTTAAACGGTTCTTACCTACCAGGTTGGAATGACATCATTATTCTGGATTCTCCCAGGAATCGTCTATCAACACTTTTCTGTGAAAGTATTCACATATTAGTCAATGGTGAAAGACGCTGTAACGATGAACCCCCCGTGTTTATCCCCCTTCCTTGGAGAACACTTTTGGGCCAAGTAACGCCCACCAACTATGCTTGTACCCACTGAACTTGATTTGGATTTTGCCGATTATTGCACATGCGCATTAACTGCTATTTGTCTTGTAAAAGTGTATAGGCTACTCACTTCTGTGCTCACTGCTGCATTGTTTCTGAGGATGACGCCGTTGTGGCGTTGAAAGTTCTTAAATATATATTTATTTTAATTGTACATAGTTTTTATCATTAAAGTGTATCGAGCAGGAGACGGCATTTGTTTTCGACTTAATAGCTTCAATTAACACACAGCAACGAAAAAATTGTTATCCGGACACCGCTGGGATCGTACCCCAGATCTCTCGATAACTAGCCGAGTGCGTTCACCTTCCGCTAAGGTGGCCAACAATCCACGGCGCTAGGTGTGTGAATCTGTTAGCATCTGATTTCACTAATCCGTAGAGATATGCTCGGCAACTGAGACGTCTCCATCTGGTGGGGTTTTAACGGCACAAGCCATTAAATTATAACTAATAAATCCAAAGGGCGAGAGTGATTGTGAAAATCTTCCAAATACGTGGAGACAAATGTGAATAGACAGTGTCATCACCTTTTCCACGTCTATTCACATTGTTTCCACATGTTTAGAATATTTTTACTAACATTGAAGAAATACAGTAATTATCAGTTCACACAGAAAATACAGAAATTTGCTATTTTATCGCACAGGCATTCTTCATCTATGTTACTTTTCAAAAAATTCAAAATTGGGCTATCCAAGAATAGGATTAGAAACCAGATCTTCCGATTTCCGTCCTAACAACCGTTACAATACTTGGGACAATGCAGTTTCAGTCAGTTCTCTGCCATAAAAAAAGGCGTTTCTGTGACAGTCATGAGAGTTGGAGATTTATTTTTAAAAGTATTTGTCAAACTTTATTTTTCCACATTGCTGATATCTGAGCAGCACTCCTGTTGCACAAAACCGGTGTTTGTATGAAGATGCCTTGATTAATTTCAGCTGAAGTTTGTTCCCAGTCCTCTATAATAGGTTTCAGCACATTGCTGATATCTGAGCAGCACTCCTGCTGCACAAAACCGGTATTTGTATGAAGATGCCTTGATTAATTTCAGCTGAAGTTTGTTCCCAGTCCTCTATAATAGGTTTCAGCACATTGCTGATATCTGAGCAGCACTCCTGCTGCACAAAACCGGTATTTGTATGAAGATGCCTTGATTAATTTCAGCTGAAGTTTGTTCCCAGTCCTTTATAATAGGTTTCAGCACATTGCTGATATCTGAGAAGCACTCCTGTTGAACAAAACCGGTGTTTGTATGAAGATGCCTTGATTAATTTCAGCTGAAGTTTGTTCCCAGTCCTCTATAATAGGTTTCAGCACATTGCTGATATCTGAGAAGCACTCCTGTTGCACAAAATCGGTGTTTGTATGAAGATGCCTTGATTAATTTCAGCTGAAGTTTGTTCCCAGTCCTCTATAATAGGTTTCGGCAGTAGCGTCTCGTGGCCAGCTTAGATTAGCGGAGGGACTGTATCCCAGTTCTGTAGACATCAGTTCTAAAGATAAATTATTATGAGCCTGTCTGTAAGAGTTTTAATTGCTGAAATAGTGTCAACTATGTATAGTGAAGTGTAGATTTGCGATGTGAGGTCGTTGGACAAACGAAATCGTGACATATAAGGTTCAGGCAATTTAGAAAGTAATGGTATTACTTCATTCTATAGACATGCAGTTTTCCTTTTCCTCGCGGTTCATCAACAGAATTAATTTTTCGGACTTATTTCTAACTAGCTAAATTGTACACGGGGCAGTCCGGTTATACCCTTTAAGATGCGACCTGTATATTTTGACTTTTACTGCACTGAATGATTGTGTTATGAGTATTCCCCTTTACGAACCCCCGAAACACAGAAAATATTCGCTTCGTATGCACTCTATGGGTGAAAATGTTGTTAGTTGGGAAGTAATAATATCTTTGAAATACATGAATACGTAAAATATCTCGTAAAATCTCTTCATAAACTATGTCAATCGTTTTTCCATTAGGTACTGACTTGTATCTTTTCTCTGCCTTTCTATTCATCTGTTTCGATAGGTCTAACTGCAGCCATGAGTTTCCTTTTCCTAAAGGAAGCTAAAGGAAATTGAATTTAACAAACACATCCTGAACATATTTTAAGTTTCGTAGGTTAATTGATTTACACCAACTCAAGGCCGGTAGTCAAGGGAGCATTGGGACGAAGAAATCAGGTCGGGAATTTTAGTCTTGGGATCCACTACAAAAACACGCACCTACTGAGGAATATCTCGCAAATTCCCTCATGAAAAATATTCTGTTACATCCTGGGTGAACGAAAACTGTTGAAATATGCCTTGAGAAAAAATTCAGTAGCGAACAAATTTTAACAATTTAATGGCGGTAGAATTTTTAAAATGCACTTATGATTGAACGTAGCGTCAAACTACACTACATGTAATCATGAGCGGTTTTTCAAAATTCCAGATAATTGTCTTCCTTTCAGAAATTTGGATTGCCAAAAAAAAAAAAAAAAAAGGAGGAATCTTTGAAGACCCCATTTCCAACTAAATCGCCGTAAAGATTATTCTAGAAGTTGAAATGCACACATAGCACACATAACAATTTGCCTACGCAATTAATTTTTATATTTATTTGATCAGTTTGATCGGTTACTGCGCAATGGTACTAGTGCCTCCTTTTTGAGCAGACGCCTTTACAGAGGCTAGCTACCCATTATTCTGAACCATGTAAGCCAGTAGTGGTAAATAGGTGTGTTTTTTTTTTATTTTATTTTTTTAGAGAAATGTGGTGGGATACGGTTTTCGGAATATCTCTGCCGGAGAATCGCTTTGTGCTATGTGTCAGTCTGTGCATGTACCAGTATCTTCTTCAAGATTACAAAAACAGGCACGCCAATGACAGTGGGCTTCAAATCTAACAACCTATGGACACACCAATGGCCGTGGGCTCCAAATCCAACAACCTAGGAGCGCACCCATGACCGAGGGCTCCAAATCTAGCAACCCGTGGGCGCACCAATGACCGTAGGCTCCAAACCCAACAACCTATGGGCACACCGATGACCGTGGGCTCCAAATCCAACAACCTATGGGGCACACCAATGACCGTGGGCTCCAAATCCAACTACCTATAGGCACACCAATGACCGTGAGCTCCGAATCCAACAACCTATGGCCACACCAATGACCGTGGGCTCCAAATCCAACAACCTATGGGCGCACGAATGACCGTGGGCTCCAAATCCAACAACCTATGGGGCACACCAATGATCGTGGGCTCTAAATCCAACAACCTATGGGCACACCAAAGACCGTGGTCTCCAAATCCAACAATCTATGTGTAACTGTACTTAGCTGTGGCTTAATTCATTTACAAACAGCGTTCCTGGCTCGGCGGCACTTTTCTCACAAAAGTGCAGATAATTTCACTTTGTTATTTCAGAGGAAACGCCCGACATGCAGATAGAAGGTATAACGAAGTGAATTTCTCCGTCATTTTTATCCGCGCCGGGGTTCGAACCCGGGTCCACTCATTCCGGAATAAGTTGCTCTACCAATTAAGCTACGCGGACATGTATTCTGATTGCTATCTGCCTTTATGTCGTGTGCGTCCTTCTGGCAGGTACGTCACATCTCCTGGTACGTTACAAAGGAAACGCTGTTTTTAAGGAAATAACTTTTCAGACAAGCATAAAGCTCAAATGAAATGAACGATTATTATTCATAAGAGACAAAATAATTATTCGTTCGTTTTAAAAAGCCCAGACAAAAAAATAATAACAGTAAGTGGGCGATTTCCCGAGTAGTCCACCGAGAAATGTCCCGGTGGGCCAATCTGCCCCTTGCTGGTAGTGAAACATTGCTTGCTTCGTGATTGTGACGTACACTCGTCACAATCACAGATTGCGACCACCGATGTAATAGCAACACCAAATTAAATTAAAGGAATCTGTTCTGCTTCTTGTGATGCACGTATGACAGAACATTTTAACGCCGGTGCCAATAGCAGTGCACGCACATTCAAGGTCACATCAAGCCCTGGTTCTCAGTTGTCTCATTCCATTCCAGTAGCACAGCGATAAAAAATTTCCACCATTTCTCATTTGCCATACTTTCAAGTGTAACAGTGCTAAAGGGGGGGGGAAGAAAAGAAAAAGAAAAACACTAACGTTGACTGCTCGAGAAATTTTTTTAACCAGGAGCGAATATTTTCATTAAAGAAATCTGTAAAGAGACAAATGGCATTTTTTTTTTTTTTTACATCATGTTTGCTCCCTTATTTGTAACAGGTTTCAGCTTACCTCCCGTCGAATTTCAACAAGAAGCTTTTCGCTCATAGTAAGGCAGTATCTCATGCATATTTATTTGCTAGCCTTTGATGATTTTGAATTCTTAAAGTTGTCTATATTTTGTGCTTTAAAAATAAAACAACGAAATATTCAAGTTAAATGTTTTCATGATCAACATCTGTTTTCTGTATTTAGGGACTTCTTTTCTACTGTGTTTAGAAAAAAAGATTCATATATATCATAATTTATATTAACCAAAGGTAATTTTACTAATAATGAAGTAGCAAATAATATTTAAAGAAGTTATATGCTCTTAATGGACAAAAGGGACTACGACGAATATGAATAACTTGCTTTAAACTTTGCTACTTTTAGTTAAAAAGGAAATTTCTTGATCCCAAAATTTCCTTTGGGAAAAGAAAACAAAACAATATACTGAACTGCATCTCAATAAGTACACCAGAGTCCTAAGGAATAAGTATTCGGTGTACATACCTTTTACGCAGTGAGCGGCTGTAATAACCCATCGCTTGCTGATAATGGTGCCTCCACAAAAATGTGTAGTAAGTAGCCTCACGGATACCTACATTAAATACAAAGGGGAGAAGAACAAAAATTGAGTGACAAAGAATGCTTTATGATGGAACGAAGTTAATCAATACAGTTCTGGATCTATCTAAAGATTCCAATTCCACTATGAGCATAATAAAGCACAGCTGCTTACGATGAGAAATGATAACTTTCATCTCAATCCCTTGCTGCGAATAAACTTGTCACACTCCTTAAAGGAAATAACAAAAATGCATCACAGAATTCATCCTTGCCGAGTTTTCCATGGTGTTTTTTTCTTTTTCTTTTAAATCAGAACTATTGATGAATGCATTCCGATGGCTGAACGGTCTGGGCGTGAGACACTCGCTCCTCTACTTTATTGAGTTCGAAATATGAGCTAGACATTAATGTTGTGCTCATCAGTCATAAAGCCGCTTCTTCTCTTTTCTCAAAACCAACGACTCAAATTTTGAGCAGAATTCTTCTGGCACTTCTTTTGAAATACACGTGCTCCTCAAGAGGTGGTGTGCTTATGTTATGATTCTTTTCATCTGCGGACATGATATTAGGTGTACAAATAAGTTTTAAAGCGTTTTAAGACAACACAACATGTAATTTGAGAGAAAACAACAATACTTTTTCGAATCAAAATACGAGCCGTCATTATCTATCACCTTCCGCCGTCGGTCGGGCAGCTGCCGGATTCCAGCCATAAAGAATACTTCGTCGTGTGACGCGTTGAAGTCGTCAACCCATTTTTGCACTTCGTCACATGTCCGGAACCGTACAGCAGACAAACCATGTTGCATCGGTCGGAACAAATGATAGTCCGAAAGGCTATGTCGGGAATATATGCCTGGTGCTCCAAAACTTCCCAACCAAGCGTCAACAACGTTTCCTTGACCGATTTCGCGACATGCGGTCTAGTGTTGTCATGCAGTAATTTCATGGGACTCAATCCTTTGCCTGTGAATGATCGTTTCCGACAGATTTCCTGGTTCAATCGCAGCAATTGTTTCTTGTAACGATCAGCAGTAGCATTTTAACCCTGTTCAATATTTCATAATAGAGCACACCCTTCATATCCCACCGGATGCACAGAAGAACTTTCTTGGAGTCAATATTACGTTTCGGTGTCAAAGTCGTTGCTTCACCGGGGTACACCCAGTGTTTTTTGCGTTTGGGACTGTCGTACCCTATCCACTTTTCATCACCCGTAACGATTTTACACAGGAAAGACTTTCTGTGTTGTTTATTCAACAGATTCAAACACTTCATGACACGCTCATCGCTGTTCCTCTGGCTCCGGTCATGTAACATCCATTTTCCTTCCTTCTGAATCTTTCCCATTATCCGTAAACGAGTGGAACTATTTCCAATCCCCAGTTGTTCAGCTTGTTCTTTTTGCGTTTGAGACGAATCTTCATCCAGCAATGCTTGCAGTTCCTCATGTGCAACCTTCTGCGGGGCGTCACCACGTTCTCCGTCGCCAAGATCAAAATCACCTGCTTTAAACTGTTTAAACCAAAACTTACACGTGCTTTTCGATATAATATTCTCCCCAGAACAGAACAGATCGATGCACATACTTTTGCAGCATTTCTTCCTTGATGAAATTCAAAACGAATGCAGTGTCGAATAAACGCAGTATGGCTTGCCATCTTTCATCTACCGATGTGCAAGTGCGTTTGAGTGTTGGGCAAACTTCTGTGTCACATTTTACACTCTGGACCAGTTACTGCCACATGACAACAACGCGGAAGAATGTCGGATATGCAAATTAGCGGTATACGTCACACAAAAAATGCTTTAAAAATTATTTGTACACCTAACAACTCCTGTAATCGAAACATTATTAGAGGAATTATGTTGAGTGTAAAACAACAAAGAGGTAAAATAAAAGGCTGTTTGGTATTCTGTAGATGCTCGTATGAATACGTCAGGTATTTCTGTTGAATTAGATACTGTCGCTTCCTCCGCGTAGTCTAAGATTTATATCCTAGAGGAAATCCCCTATTTGATGCCGATCCCCGGTGAACGTTATTCTACCATCAGGTGAAAATGTCTCTTCCCGGCAAAAACAATCTTGCTGGCCCAGCACTATGTTGCCGCTGCCGAACCGTCAATAAAATGTCCGGGCGGCCAACAGAAGGGCCAGCGGTTCAGGGCAACAGTTGGCACCCCATCAGTTGCCCATCACAGGCAGTAGCTGCCACATGTGGCCCTTCAGCGACCCTGCAAGCACGTGCCAGAAATGATGGCTAGCATAATGTGGTCCGCTAGTTTGCCGGTAGTGGCAGCCGGCAACCACGTGACGTAACTGGTGGCTTGCCGAGTTTTGTCCGGCAATTTCCTAGTAGTAGCCATAAAAATAAAAAAAAAAGGATAACCGCAGTTTCTCAAAGCTACAACTTTTTTTTTTCTACCATTATGAAACTTGTGAACTACAACACTGTGGTGGGAAAATTTTCTCAACAGACCAGAAAAACGCCCGTTTGGATCTGGGTGGATACGAACCAGGGCCGTCGGCGTGAGAGCTCTACCGACCGGACTAATTTGCCACTCCCAAGCGTGTGCTTGAAGCTGTCTGTTTCGTGCGGAATGTGTAATCGAATGGTTCCCTCTTTCATTTTACAATATTGCGAGGTATTTTTGATAAAAGTCAGTTTCATATAATTCATAAATTTAGTTTTTCAACGTAACGATAGTTTGTTTTTTCCTTAAGGGAACTTCACTCATTTTCAAGGAGTGTACATACTTAGAGTCGCTTTACAAAGTTTTGTACTGTCCTTGTAGTCTTGAAAGGAGATTGATGAATTAATATACACTGCTGGCCACCCAAAATGCAACACCAAGAAGGACACGAGATAGCAAAGCCAGATTTACTGGACACATAACCACAGATACAAAGATGAAATAATTTAGCTTACAGGCCCGTGCAAGTTGCGGAGCAGGAAGACATCAATAGTTTGTGTGGCCCCAATGGCTGGCAATAACGGCCGCTACACGCCGCGGAATCGAACGAAAGAGGCTTTGGATGTAGGCTTGTGGTACGTTGGTCCAGGCTTCTTCAACACGTTGCCACAGTTTATCAGTCGTAGCAGCGCATGGTGCTTGCCGAGCCACTCGGTTGCCGATCAGGACCAGACGTGTTCGATGGGCGACATATCGGGTGAATAGGCGGACCATGGCAGCAGTGACACCTGGTGGGCCGTGAAGAATTGTTGCAGGATGCGTTCCACGTGCGGGTGCGCATTGTCCTGTTGAAACGTGGCCGCTGGCAGGTCCTGCAGGTAAGGGAGGATTACAGGTTCTAAAACGCCGGAGATGTAGCGGTGGCTGTTGAGTGTACCGGCGATGCGTACCAGAGGGATGCGGGTGTCATATCCAATTGCGACCCAAACCATAACGCCAGGCAACAGACCGGTATGGCGATGCATAACGCAAGCGTCATACAGTCTCTCGCCGCTGTGCCGCCACACGCGGATCCGACCATCGTGGTGTTGCAGGCAGAAGCGGGATTCGTAGGAGAAGACAATGTCGTGCCATTCCGTAGTCCAGGTGCGACGTTCAACGACCCACTGCAGCCGCACTCGCCTGTGGTGTAACGTCAGTGGTAATCGGAACAATGGGCGCCGTGCGACAAGTCCTCGCTCCTGCAGACGACGTCGAACGGTACGTGCTGCACAGGCTGTTGCGCAACACACCCTAATTCCTGCGCTAACGTTCGTGATGTATTTCGGTGCGAGCCGCTAATGCCCACCGCACAACATGTCGGTTCTCTCGTTCGGTGGTATGCCGCGGCTGCGGCAATCGTTCACGTCGGTCCGTCCGTCCCTCCTGCACCCACCGAATCCATACTCGCCTCACTGTGGATGGATGTCGTCTCACACGGGTGCCGATGTCTCGGTACGATAAACCGCTGTCGTGATAAGCCACTATTCGTCCTCTGTTGAACTCTGAAACGTGCTGGAATGACTGCCGTATTCTGCGACGAGGCATCAGGAAGCTTTCCACGCACAGGACCGGCAGCACAACACACTTCCACTAATTACACCCCGCCTTCTGTGCACCCTTCTTATAGTGCTTCTCGGTGGCGTGCCGGGCGCACATGATTTGCATATGCCCTGCAATGCTAATCGTTTGTATGTCCTCTCGCGGGCGACGCATGCAGCGAGTTTCAGGCCAATCGGATGCTTCCTTCTTGGTGTTGCATTTTGGGTAGCCAGCAGTGCAGTGTATATTTACCCGGGTTCATGTCACATTCTGTTGCCTTGTTAACGTTGTAGCTTTCCTTTTTCGTTGTCCGAAGCTACATTTGTTTTAAAGAGGAAAGATAGTTTATTTTACTTCTCGTTATTTTTAAAAGCGAATTCCTCCCAGTCTTGTGTATTCAACCCATGGATGAGTACATTATATCCACATAGCGTTGCTTTTTTTTCTTTCAAATAATTAATAAATTTTGTACACGTATAATTCTTTTTTTTTTCCAACAAACATTTTTTTAATGGTTTTCCAGGACATTTGTTTCAAGCGGTTTCAAATTTTTTTTTTTTGTTATTCACCCACCCCATACCATGAATTGTTATTCATGGGAATCTAGTGGGTGTATTTCATGGCTTAATCTGATATCTTCGTCGACGTGGAATTTCATTAGGAAATTAATTCGCCTCTCTACGTATGGATTTTCTTTTCTTAAATCCACTAAAATAACACGATGGAGATAGCGTCGTCTTCAACTTAACTGGTACCATGAGAGACACAGCAATTGTTGCTTCTACGCATGCGCAGTCCCGTTGCTTCCACCTGCTATTGGGGTTGCATTGGTTGCCAGCAACGGTTCACTAGTGGCACTTGCTTCGAGGCCCACAATTCACGGCGATGCTGCAGGGCCATCAATGGCTCGCCAACTGATAGCGCTGCCACCAACGGACAGCTACCGGGCCGTGAGCGGCAGATTTCAGCCAGCAGTGACCCATCACTGCCAGCTGGTCGCCAGCAGTTTCCCAGCACTTGTGTTTTTGCTGGGTTTGGTCGTCCAGCATGTTCCTCATGAAGAACATAAGACTATGCGCAGGGCCTTTTTCGAGCAGCATAAAAGTCTAAAGTCAGCATAAAAGTATTAATCGAAAACGCTTATGTAAAAAATAACGTTTGACTACGAAGTTGGCCGTAAAGACCTAAGTATTACACGCGTGGACATAACTGTAAAGAAGCAAAAAAAGTAAATGTTGTAAACTCAGAAGCCGTTGGAAAACCAGCTGACTAACTGAGATCATTCATAGTATCCAACTTCTCTAGACACAGAGGAGGAATGTTTTTTTTTTTTTTTTTTTTTTTTGATTGGAGGTTTAACGACCACCGTGAGCAACTCAATGGGCTATAAGCAGTCGCCCGTCCCTAATTTAGGGTCACTGGTTCCAGGGAAGGGAGAGAGCCAGTGCCGTAAGACAAACACAACATCCATGCCTCACCGGGATTCGAACCCGGACCCCTTTCGGACGAATGATCAGAGGCCATCGCTTAGACCACTGCGCCACCGGGGCGGCGAGGAATGTTTGGAATCCATATACCATGGACAATGGTATCGTCATAAGTACCTTTCCATACCCTAACGTATCTATCAAAAATACAAAGCATAAGTACCTTTCCATACCCTAACGTATCTATCGAAAATACAAAGCATAAGTACCTTTCCATACCCTAACGTATCTATCAAAAATACAAAGCATAAGTACCTTTCCATACCCTAACGAATCTATCGAAAATACAAAGCATAAGAAAAAACAAAACAAAACAAAACCTAAAGATAATATTCGTAATGCTTACATTTGTCGAGTATTAATTGGAAACCGTTTCATACTTTTCGAACCGTTACCTACAGAGCTACCGCGGCAAATTTATAATACGCCACTACACCCCACAGAAAACCGGAACACGGCTCCAGGTGAATTAATTGAAAACGGATTCATCGAACGGAGAATACATCGAAAAGCATATTCTTCGAAAATTAGGGCTTCGGGTGAATTCATCGAAAGTGAAATCACCGAAAGATACAATATCGTAGGGTAAGCTTTTGTCGAAAACTTTGACTATAATTGGAATATGGTTAAATGACCACAAAAGCGTTTGGGGAACGTGTAAAAGTTGCATTTTTTTTATTTCTTAGATTACACTTTCATGCAGTATGACCACAAAACCGTTAAGGAGTCTAACAAGAATCAGACTTTTGATTTTATTGTGTCTACTTTCCCCATAGACCGCCTCTAAAGATAGGTCCATGCTTAGGCCTTTTTAACAGTTTTTATTACATCGTGCTCATATTCATACTTTTAGACACCAAGTCAAGTTAGTATTACTGCGCTTTTCCTTAGGCATTAAATATTAATTTTCCTTAGGCATTAAATATTAATTTTCCTTAGGCATTAAATATTAATTTTCCTTAGGCATTAAATACTAATTTTCCTTAGGCATTAAATATTAATTTTACTTAGGCATTAAATATCAGTCTTACTGCGCTTTTACTTAGGCATTAAATATTAATACCTTAAATGAATGGACCGAAGCGCTTAAACCACTGCGCCACCTAGATGACAGTTCAAGACATGCTTATGTTTATGAGATTCAAAGTAAAACATTTTGATCCATCTTTGTGAGACGGAGATGAGATAAACGCAGGTATACACTTAGCAATTCAGCGTGAAAACTGCGAGTTACACAAATCCTAGACATGTTTCGATTGTACTTAACTCTATTAGGACATTCCAACCCAACTTTTACAAACGGATAATTTTTCCATTTTTTGGGATGGGAATGGGGATCGGAGGTTAACTACCGCCATGACCAACTTATAGAGTTACAAGCAGTCGCACGCCCTAATTTAGGGCCACTGGTTCCGGGGAAGGAAGAGAGCCGGTGCCGTAAAACAAGCACGCCACTCCTTCCTCATCCGGGATTTGAATCCGAAAAAATCTCGGACGAATAATGAGAAACCATCGAATCAGAAAAATCTGCTACAAGCTGAGACGTCCTCTATACATACACATGGATGACACGAGTCAGGTGTTACTCTCAGATGATTGGAGGTTTAACGACCACCGTGAGCAACTTAATGGGCTATAAGCAACTCTCAGATGAAACACAAAACCTGAGCTCAGCGCCATCTACTGTTTGTAAAAATTGCAACATCATGAAGAACTGCTGGTTTCAGCTTGAAACTTACAGGATACATTCAACAGGTTGGGACATGCAAATAATTAAAATGTCAGTGCAAATGCGCATGTGGTTTCAGAGCAGCGCCCTCTGAACTGTCGGGTCTTGGGTATAAAGAGCTGGCTCAAACGAGATGTTGCAATCACTGAAGAGCCGACATTGAGTCGAAAGGTTGTTTTTTGTGTCTCACTATGCTCGTCGCCGAAGAAAGTCGCATTATGAACACCTGACGGACTTTGAGCGAGAAAGGATTGTTGGGATGAGAAAAGCTGGATTTTCCTGCCACGAAATTGCCACTCGTAAGGGACGAAACACCAGTACAGTGAAATTAAAGGGACGGAACACCATATTAAAGGGACGAAACACCAGTACAGTGAAATTGCCACTCGTAAGGGACGAAACACCAGTACAGTGATTAGAATGTGGCGTAGCCGCACCGATGGCGCAGTGGTCTAAGCGATTGCTTCTGATCCTTCATTCGAGATGGGTCTGGGTTCGAATCCAGTTAGGCATGGATTTTGTGTTTGTCTTTCGGCACCGGCTCTCCCCTTCCCTGGAACAATGGCCCTAAATTAGGGACGGACGACTGCTTATAGCCCACTGAGTTGCTCAATGTGGCCGTTAAACTCCCAATAAAAAAAAGAAAGAAAGAAAAGGAGCAGTGGACAGATGAGGCTCGGACGCACAAAAATCCGGGAAATGGATTGCGAAATCGCACGACTGTACGTCAAGGCAACACCATTATTGCATCGCAGTGACCGAGGGCACAGCAATATCCACGGTGTTAGCGTAACACTGGAGCACTGTGACAGGTCAGGATTTGTCCTCCAAGCATTTCCGTTGCAGAAATGCTCTGACCCAGTCGTCTGGTCATTATAATTCGTCTTTTATAAAACTCGGTTAAATCCGCAGCCTTTCTCATCTAAAGAACAAGAATAACACAGATTAACAGAGCTCAGTATCAGGTGTTATTTACACCGTTTCATGATCTTCGCATGCGCCGTCTTTGGCCTGTAGTTGCTTCGATTTGTATGAAGACGCACTAGTCATAATGTTTTAGCTGTTCAGTGTATATTTCAAAAATATGCACAGAAAAGGTTGACTTAGACTTTTTTTTAACGAAAAAGTCTGAACATTATTGAGATTAAGTATTTGGTATGTCCTCCTTTATCGCGAATTATTGCCTGAATACAGTATCGTATGCCAAAAATGAGGGACTCGCAGTATTCAGTTGATATTTCCTTACACCACACACACTCGATAGGTTCAATCAAAGCTTTCGCATTTGTGATGGCTGTTTTTTCATGAACTTAACTTTTAAGACAAACCAAAGATTCTCCACGGAATTTAAGTTTTGGGCTGTTACTAAGCTACTCGAGCACAGTGGTCTTCATCTTCATGAGAAAGTCCTTCACTATCTTGGATCGTGAAAGTGGTGCATTCATGAATGTTCATATGAAGTAATAGCTTTATCCTGTAACATTTCCACATTCATGGTAATGTTTGGTGATCGAAAGTATAAAGCAACAGCACCAGATTTTGACATAGCATCTCATATCATCTGGCTTTTAAGATATCTCATGGTAGCAACTGTGTATTTTTTATCAAATTTCTTTCCTTTTTGACGTCGAACGTGTCGTGTGCGTGGTACACATTGTTGAAATGTAGGTTCTCTTAGAAAATAAACTTCACTCCACTAATCTGCAGTCCAAAATTAATGTCTCCTAGCAAACTTTGATCTGTTCTTTTCGTAACGAGAATTATCGAGACTTACGTGCAAGTTTGTGAAATTTGAATTCAAATTCTTCACTCAAACGTCTTGAAAGAGTGCTGAAACGAACTTCTGTCCCCTTAGAAAGCAGAGACCTTGATTTTCTTGCAGGAACTCTTCGGAGAACACATGACGATACGTCGTATGGCATGGTCACGTGGAGGCTTTGTTTTCCTTGAACAGCCACTGCTGTTCCGATCACTAAATGTCCCATATCTTTAAATATTCCGATTGCATTGTGGGTAACACTATTACTGACGTGTGCTTACTTCGCATTCAGAGTATTCTTCTTAGCGTAAAGTCACTATCTGTGCCCTCTGGACAACATTCTGGAATGCTTTTTTCGTCCATGATGCGAGATAGAGAAAATGTAAATAACAACCTCTCTTTATTGGCACCAGCGGCCAACCGAACTTCAAATGCTTGGTCGACTCGGTAAATCTTAACTAGTATGATGCGACCACAAAAAATGAAATTATGTAAACATGAAATGAGATGATGCTATCTGATGAAAAGGCAGGAAAATGATTGGTGGTCTCTTACTTTTGCAAATCACTGTGTATTTATACATATACTGTATGTATTATTTTTATATTACGACGTATTAATTAGTTGCACAACAACAAATATCCTCTCGTACTTATACAGCTCAGCTTCGCCCTTTTTTCTGTACCAAAACTTTTTTTTTAATCTGATACAACCAAATTATTTGATACAGATGCAGCTGCCAAAATGATGAAAAAAATGTTCCTTTTGGCATGCACGACTTTTGTAAAACAAGGTCTCGGGATGCCACAAATCGTTTACATTCACCATCCTCCCGGAACTGTGGTGTATTTTCAACCAGATTCTCAAGAACACAGAACTCGAAAGGTACTTTTAATTATCATTTCATAGCATTCTCAGAAGTGGCATGACTAAGGATTCTGAAAGTTTTCCAAAGCTTAAAAATCCGAATTTCTGGGTTTGGAATGTGACAAGAACCGAGTATTCCGGACTGCAGCCGGAAGGCAAACACATTTACATTAGCTCCTTTTTTTCTTTGCATTAACAAAAGAAAGGAAAATTAAACGCCGAACAAGCAGTCATCTTTTAATGATTAGCCAAGTGAAAAAATCCGAACATCTACAGAAAAAGAATAAAATTACATTGCAAACTGTTGGAAGCACCTAGTCAAACAGCGGCAGAAAATTATACTGCATTACTAAGTGCAAAGCGTAGGTACACCAATTTAATGAAGTGAACAAGCCAGTGAGTTGTTTCAGAATGACAGTGAAAAGTTGCTATGTTACTGAGAACGAGATAAGTGATGACAGAAATGGTTTTCTGCAGTACTGATTGACGATTTATGTTTTTACAGTATATGCTTCATTCAAAATTGGCCTCTAGTAGGTGTAGGGGTGTTATAATAGATGCAGTCAATGACAACTAATGTTCAGCGATTAAAAAAACTGCTGGAAAGAAGAGAAACTTACTGTCCATGGGAATTCTCCAGTGAATATCGCTGAGCCTCCAACTATCCGACCATTCCTCACTTTTCGTTTCCCGCAATGGAAATGATCTTCTAAAACAACAAAACAATGATGAGAAATTGATTAGGACATGCAATAAAACTGAGTAGTGTGAAAAGCAAAAAGAAAAATAAGACGGTTTAGTAACACTTAGTTGTTCATTGGTGGCTGACTCAATAATTTGAGGTTGTTTTGTCGCCACAGAGAGTCATGCTAACCCAAGGTACTTAGAATGAAAACTACCTTGATGCTAGCCAAGCCGATGGACAGTGTGGCGGTCAATCTTTGTCCTAGAATGCATATTTTCTTACGAAATGATAGAAATGAATAAAAATGGTAGAAGGTGGTTTTGCACTGACAGACCAGAAAAGTAAGAACTGGAGGGGGGGGAGCACAATGTTTTCACTACCAACTGATAATATCATTTAAGAGTCTTGACAAATTGTCCTGCATTCACGATCTACAATGGAATCACAATGAAAATGTTTCAATTTCTTACGATATCATTTATAGCACCTGTGCTAACCATTTACTAGAACATCGCCCGGCGGGTAATAGGTTAATCTACTAATTCTAATACCGAGGGTACTTTAAGAATTCTGAGGAAAGTACTTTCTGTAAAAGATGGACATTTTTGTCGAAGACGGAGAAACTTGTTCAGTTTGTGTGGAAGACAGGCCCGTAGCTATGTCCCAGACCCGGTTGAGTAGTTTCAGTTTGTGTGGAAGACAGTCCCGTAGCTATGTCCCAGACCCGGTTGAGGAGTTTCAGTTTGTGTGGAAGACAGGCCCGTAGCTATGTCTCAGACCGGGTTGAAGAGTTTCAGTTTGTGTGGAAGACAGGCACTTAGCTATATCCCAGACCCGGGTGGGGATCTCCGTGTTTAACTACAAACTAACGATTTTTTTCTACGAATGCAGACGCAAGTGTTTGCTTTTTTGCTCCCTTTTTTTAATTTATTTCATTCGAGAATAAATTCTCCATGTCAATATATATATACAGTATATATACATGTATATATATATATACTAATAAAATTGAAGCAAGCGGAATTTAGTTATGATACAATGTACAGAGATTTTATATATAAATATATATAAAATCACGTTCTCTGAATTTACTTGATTATGATTGAGTTGTAGGTTCCTTATTGATAGATAAACTATTTAGCTTTTTGTTTTACTATTCTGGTACCTTTCCATAGATCCGCACAGCAACATCGAGGAGCTATTCATGTTGTTTTTTCACTCCTTCTACATCTCTTCTTCGGTCCACATTTTCTCCACTTTTAATCATGCATTCTGCTTGCAGGCTCTTCTAACTACGGTCAACAGCCAAGCCCTTTCCGTCTCCAACTCAAAAACCAAGAGCCTACATATTCACGCGAACAAACCCTTTTTATCCCACATACTAAAACCATTCCTACTGACCCCTAAAGCAATGAATCGAAAAAAGTTGAACGCCCTTTATCTCTCTCTTTCCCTCTGATGTGCAAGGATTTCCATTTAGCACTATTTTTCAACGTCTACGGGATACACATTTAGCTACCTCCACATCACCTCCCGTGAACAACACTTCTTTGCAGGCAAATACCTTTACACGAAAGTTTCGTATCAGCAACTAAAATCTCATTGTCACTTACAACTGACAGCGTTTTAGCTTTCTTCGCAACTACGCATCCACCTCTGAGCCTATGTGGTTGAAAATAATTGGCGCAGCTGTTCCAACTGATTCACTCCAAGAAGTAATTTCTTTTGAGTTATCCATCGTTCGTGGTATATCAAAACAATTTTGCTTTTTGAAAAAGTTCAATAAGAAATAAACAAGTTAGTAAAATCATGCAATGCATTGATTATGATACGCTTTCCAACATACCGGAAATCATTACTCAAGTTATGAGGATAATGGCTGTAGAACAAATCTCGCTCCAGTGTCCTGACCTTTAACCCCATTTGAATGGTATTAAAAAGAACCGGTAAAGTATATTTCCGGAACAACATAATAAAGTTTTGTCTCAATCGAAGCATTTTTACGTAAGTTATAACGCATAACGGCGATGGAATGGATTCCGATCCTATGTCCTCACCTTTGACCCCACTTACCCATTTTCAATAGGGTTCGTCCCCAGGTGGTCCCCTAAGACATACTAAAATTTCATTGAAATCAAACTATATTTATGCAAGTTATGACGCATAAGGACAATAGTATAGATCTCGTTCCTATGTCATGACCTTTGAGCCCATTTCGTCCATTTTCAATAGCATTTGTCCCCAGGTTGTCCCCTACCTCATACTAAAATTTCATCAAATTCGAACCATTTTTACGCAAGTTATGACGCATAAGGGCAAAGCAATGCATCCCGCTCCTATGTCCTGACCTTTGACCCGACTTAACCCATTTTCAATAGTATTCGTCCCCAGTGGTCTCCTACCACATACTAAAATTTCATTGAAATCGAACTATATTTACGCAAGTTATGAGGCATAAGGGTAATGGAATGGATCCCGCTCCTATGTCGTGACCTTTGACCCCATTTCGTCTATTTTCAATAGGGATCGTCCCCAGGTGGTCCCCTACCACATACTAATATTTCATCGAAATCGAACCAATATTGCGCGAGTTATCGTGCGGACAGACGGACAAAGCTGGAGCATATGCGCTTCTTCAACCTACGGTTGAAAAGCGTAAGCAAACTACGAAGCAAGTCAAATCCGTAGTTCTACTGGACAAGTTAGTAAAATCATGCAACGCATTGATTATAATACGCTTTTGCCGCCCCGGTGGCGCAGTGGTCTAAGGCGTTGGCCTCTGATCATTCGTCCGTAAGGGGTCCGGGTTCGAATCCCGGTCAGGCATGGATGTTTTGTTTGTCTTACGGCACTGGCTCTCTCCCTTCCCTGGAACCAGGGACCCTAAATTAGGGACGGGCGACTGCTTATAGCCCATTGAGTTGCTCACGGTGGTCGTTAAACCTCCAATCAAAAAAAAAAAAAAAAAGTAATACGCTTTCCAACATACCAGAAATCATTACTCAAGTTATTACTCAAGTTATGAGGATAATTTCTGTGAAATAAATCTCGCTCCTGTGCCCTGACCTTTGATCCCATTTCGATGATATTTCATAGAATCGGTTCAGTATAACTCCGAAATAACATGATAAAGTTTTGTCGCAATACAAGCATTTTTTACGTAAGTTTTGATGCATAAGAGCTATGGAATAGATCCCGCTCCTGTGTCCTAACCTCTGACCCCATTTCGCCCATTTTCATCGAAATCGAACCATTTTTACGTGAGTCGTCGTGCCGACAGACGGACGGAAAAAGCTGGAGCTTATACGCTTCTTCAACCTACGGTTGGAAAGCGTAAAAATACTGGAGCATGTACGCTTCTTCAACCTACGGTTGGAAAGCGTAAAAGAGTAGCCCTACGATTGTGACGTCACGGGCAAGTCACGTGACCTTGTTGCAGGCCTTAAAGATAGCCTTGGCACAACTCACTTTTTGTTCTAGAAGAAAATAGAAGTAAAGCGTAACACGCACACAATGTGTGACGTAATGAGGCAGATGGTCGCGAGAGTGTGACTTCATAAGATTTCTAAGCATGGGAAACATTAATAGGACGGCGCTATGACACCAAAAACGTGGTAACTCGGGGTGGTTATTTAACCCACTAAACGAATTTTCCCAAAGTCGAGATCAAACTAAATCGATTTCTAGTACCAGAAAACAGTAGGTTAACGACTTTCATCAAAATCCTTAGAGCCGTTTTCAAAATAAAATTTCCTTAGATACAAGTATTGCTCCTTTAAGGTGGATTTTTTTCTTGGATTGGAGGTTTAACGACCACCGTGAGCAACTCAATGGGCTATTAGCAGTCGCCCGTCCCTAATTTAGGGTCACTGGTTCCAGGGAAGGGAGAAAACCAGTGCCGTAAGACAAACACAACATCCATGCCTCACCGGGATTCGAACCCGGACCCCGTTCGGACGAATGATCAGAGCCATCGCTTAGACCACTGCGCCACCGGGGCGGCCCCTTTAAGGTGGACGCCAGGTAATTTTGCTTCCTATACTTCCAATGGAAAAACTTCTCTACACATTTTCTTCACAATTATGCGTTCCCAAGGATGAAAATTTTAACATCGATTAAAATAGCGTTATTTTGTAACTTGGAATACTTAATATTTTCTAAAACATAACCATAATTATGCAATCCAGCATATATTTGTCTACTGACGTCTTCAAAGTACAGGTCGCGCCATCTTTTTTCTGGTTTCAACACCACCAAAAGAACGTTATTGTTTTTTACGCTTTCGAACCGTAGGTTGAAGAAGCGTATATGCTCCAGCTTTGTACGTCTGTCTGCCTGTCCGCACGATAACTCTCGTAAAAATGGTTCGACTTCGATTAAATTTTAGTATGTGGTCGGGGATCACCTGGCGACGAACCCTATTGAAAATGGGTGCAGTGGGGTCAAATGTTACGACATAGGAGGGTGATCCATTCCATTGCCCTCATGCGTCAAAATTTGCGTAAGTAAATATGGTTCGATTTCGATGAAATTTTAGTATGTGGCATGGGACCACCTGGGGACGAACCCTATTGAAAATGGGTGAAGTGGGGTTAAATGTCAGGACATAGGAGCGGGATGCATTCCCTTGTTCTTATGCGTCAAAACGTGCGTAAATATGGTTCGATTTCGATGAAATTTTAGTATGTCGTAGGGGACCATCTGGGAATGAACCTTATTGAAAATGGACGAAATGGGGTCAAAGGTCAGGACATAGGATTGGGATCCATTCCATTGCCCTTATCCCATACTGTTAAGATGGACGTCAAGTAATTTTATTTCTTATACTTCCAATGGAAAAACTTTTGAACTTCTGTAAACATTTTCTGCACAATTAATGCGTTCCCGAGGAAGATAATTTGAACATCGATTAAAATAACTTCATTTTATAACTTGGAATACTTAATATTTTCTAAAACATAACCATAACTATGCAATCCAACATTTGTTTGTCTACTGACGTCATCAAAGTACAGGTCGCCCCATCTTTTTTTCTGGTTTCAACACCACCAAAGGAAAAGTTATAGATTTTTAATATTATTATTGTTATGTTTTAGAAAATATTAAGTATTCCAAGTTATAATACGAAGTTATTTTAATCGATGTTCAAATTGTCATCCTTGGGAACACACTAATTGAGAAGGAAATGTGTACAAACTTTTTTCCATTGGAAGTTTAGGAAGCCAAAATACTTGACGTCCACCCTAAAGGAGCAATTCTTTTATATATGTAAATTTTATTTTGAAAACGGCTCTAAGGATTTTGATGAAAGTCGTAAACCTGCCGTTTTCTGGTACTAGAAATCGATTCAGCTTGATCTCGACTTTAGGGAAATTCGTTTAGTGGGTTAAATAACCACCCCAAATTACCACGTTTTTAGTGTCATGGCGTCGTCCCATTAATGTAACCCATGCTTAGAAATCTTAAGACGTCACACTCTTGGGATAGAGATGTTGGCGCACGGTCACGTCATCTGTCTCATTACGTCACGCGTTGTGTTTGGATCCTATTGAAGTTTTATGACGTCACACTCTTGCGACCAGATGGTCGCGATTCCCATCTGCCTCATTACGTCATGCGTTGTGTGCGTATGTCCATCCGCACGAAAACTCGCGTAAAAATCGTTCGATTTCGATGAAATTTTAGCATGTGGTAGGGGAACACCTGGGAAGAAACCCTGTTGAAAGTGAATGAAATGGGGTCAAAGGTCAGGACATAAGAGCGGGATCCATTCCACTGCTCTTATGCGTCACAACTAGCGTAAAAAAATGTTCGATTTCGATTAAAATTTAGTATGTGATAGAGGACCACCTGGGGACAAATCCTATTGGTCAAAAGTCAGGACATAGGATCGGGATCCATTCCATCGCCCTTATGCGTTATAACTTACGTAAAAACGTTTCGATTGAGACAAAACTTTATCATGTTGTTCCGGAAGTATACTTTACTGGTTCTGTTGAATATCATCGAAATGGGGTCAAAGGTCAGGTTATAAGAGCGAGATTTATGCTACAGCCATTATCCTCCTAACTGGAGTAATAACTTGAGTAATGATTTCTAATATCTTGAAGAGCGTATCATATTCAATGCATTGCATGATTTTGCCAACTTGTTTAACATAATTATGGTTAGGTTTTAGAAATGTTAAGTATTCCAAGTTATAATATGAAGTTATTTCAATCGATGTTCAAATTTCTACCCTTGGGAACACATAAATTGTGAAGGAAATATGTACAAAGGTGTTTCCATTGGAAGTATAGGAAGCAAAATTACTTGACGTCCACCTTAATAGTATGAGATAAAGGCGATGGAATGGATCTTGATCCTATGTCCTGACCTTTGACCCCTTTATCCCATTTTCAATAGGGTTCCTCCCCAGGTGGACCCTTACCACATAATAAAATTTCATCGAAATCGAACCATTTTTACGCACATTATGACGCATACGGGCAATGGAATGTATCCCGCTCCTATGTCCTGACCTTTGACCCCACTTAACCCATTTTCAAAAGTGTTCGTCCCCAGGCGGTCTCCTTCCACATACTAAAATTTAATTGAAATCGAACCATATTTACGCAAGTTATGAGGCATAAGGCAATGGAATGGATCCTGCTCCTATGTCGTGACCTTTAACCCCATTTGTCTCATTTTCAACACGGTTCTTCCCCAGGTGGTCCCCTACCACATACTAAAATTTCATCGAAATCGAACCATTTTTACGCAAGTTATCGTGCCGACAGACGGGCAGACGGACGGAAAAAGCTGTAGCATATACGCTTCTTTAACCTACGGTTGGAAAGCGTAAAAAAGGGTACTTATGCTTAAATGAAATACGTGAGTAATTTTCATAAACCACCGGAAATAAAAGTTCAAGCAATTTACAACAACGTCCATCTTCTAGGGAAGGAGCTTACTTGCCTTGCAAGGAGGGGAGCTGAGCCCCTTACAGCTGCTGCTAGCTACGGCCTTGGCGCAAGAAAAGATGCCTTCATAACGTAGAATATAAACCTTTCCCCAGTATTACATAAACGTGAAAATGCATTTTTTTAAACATGTAAAGGATTCGACATTCTGTCAGAAAATCTCACAGCTGAATTCAATTTTCAACAAGCAAGTCTTAGAGGTTGTATTATGCAAACTGGAAATGTCAATTCTTTTGATGTCTGGAGCAATTCATATGTTATAATTGTAAAGCACGAAACCAAATTATATCGTGATAAAGCTAAGACGGTAAGTACTAAAGAGAAGAAAGATGACATCGAATTTTCGGCTGTAATGAGCACGTCCTTTGCATCCTTTCTGACGCGAATTAAATTTATCAAAGCTATTCAAAGTCGATGGAACCGGTTAAATTGCGCACAAAAAGTTTCTCGTAACACAAGGAAGGTATCAGAAACAAAGACATTTTCAAATCGAAAAGTTAAATGAAGAAATATAGAAAGAAACATGATATAAGTCTACATCTGCTGATGGAAGAATTTTGCATAATGGAAAAAATTGAAAATAGGCGAAAAATATTCTGCATGGAAAAAGCTATGCGAACGAAAAAGAACATTTCAAATACATCTCCCAGAAGCAGAGATAGCGAGAAAAAGTTTTTGACCTTTGCGCCCCCTAGCGAGAGATCTGTGCATTATTTAAGGAAGATAATGCTCCATATCTCTATTGTAGCGAATGGCATACAGTAAAGAAGAACTTTCTCAACAGCGTTTTTAAAAGCGGCGACACAGCTGCAAACTGAAGTACACAAACACCACCTGTCGACAGAACGGTGCATTATAAAATTGCTCATATACTAGCCTAAAGTGTTCTACAAGGTAAATTGCATCCAGTGTTTAAATATTTTTTAAAATCGCACATGAAAAAGCAGAGAAATTGAGAAAAACAGAGTAACCGTTTGCGCCCTTAGTGGCGAAATTGCGCATTATTGCGGGGAAAAAAATCCACACAGTTTTTATAATTAGTACGTAGTACTTGACCGAAGAAAGAAGTTTTTCAATCGGGTTTTTAGTCCCGCAGATATTGCTGTAAAAGAAAACGAGAGCTTAAGGCCTCTGTTGGCAAACTTGTCCGTTAAGAAAAATTTGAAATTATATGAAAAACATTTCGCAACGGAAACGCTATCTAACAATGTAAAAAAAATTAAAACCAGACTTTTAGAAGCAGAGATATCGACAAAAATAAGATACGCATCTACGCCACCGGGCGGAAAAACCATGCATTATTTTAAGAAGAATGTATTCTCAAAAGGTTTTTCGATGTGAGCGGTATCAATCCACGAAATAATTTTTTCAATCGAGTTTTCAGAAGCTCAGATTTTGCTGCAAATACATCAAAAGCAGAAATTAACGCTTACGCGCGCTGGTGGCCAAACCATTATTTACCACATATTAGGAATTATATGTAAAACATTTCCCATCATGAGCTGTATGCGATTCAAGAAGAATTTTTTAAATCGGAGTTTTAGAAGCAGAGATATCGGAGAAAAAACAATTTACTTTTAAACACCCGCGCGAAAAATCTATGCGTAACTTGAAAAAGTGACTATACCTAAAATAGTCTTTGTCATAAATGGAATCGAAAGGTAAGATAATTTCTTCAATCGGATGTTTAGAAGCATATATATATGGAATAAAATTTATTTTGAGTTCGATATATATATATATATATATATATATATCATTGTCAACCATTATCAATCCACTGCTGAACGAAGGTCTCCCCAACTTTCCTCCACAACGGTCTGTCTTGTGCCAGTCTCCTCCATGTCACTCCCGCATACTTTCGAATTTCATCCACCCATCTCCCACGTGGCCTTCGTGGTCTTTTCCTGTCCCTTGGAATCCAATCTAAAATTTCGGCTGTCCATCGATGGTCTGTCCTTCTGGCAGTATGTCCAGCCCATTGCCATTTCAGGGATTTAACTCTCATCAAGATGTCTTCCACTCTTGTCATTTGTCGGCTCCACGAGTTCCTCTTCTTATCTCTCCTGGTTACACCAAGCATGCACCTCTCCATGCTACTTTCAGTTGTCTGCAGCCTCTCTATGTCTCTTTTAGTTAAGGTCCACGTCTCTGCACCATACGTAAGCACTGGAAAGATGCATTGATCAAACACTTCTCTTTTAAGACATAATGGCATATTGCTCTTGAAAATTATGCTGTTTCTTCCAAAAGCTCTCCAGGCAAGTTTTGTACACCGATTAATTTCTTCATCAATGTGACCCTCACTTGATATCTGCTGTCCAAGAAAAACGTACGTGTCTGTTATCTCCAACTTTTCTCCATCAGTCGATAAATCTTCATTTCTTGTAAAAGCATTGTACATCACTTTTGTCTTCTGAAAGTTCATTTTTAATCCCACTTCTTTACTCTTGTCAGCAAGTTCCTGGATCATACTCTGCAACTCTGATGGGGTAGTTGCAAAAATGACTACGTCATCAGAAAAACGAAGGTGGGTTAGATAATCTCCATTAATCTTTATCCCTTTGTTTTCCCAGCTCAGTGATTGAAAGACATTTTCCAATGTGGCATTAAAAAGATTCGGAGATATGGTGTCACCTTGTCTCACTCCTTTTCCACATTTTATGTGAGCTATTTTTTCAAACAGCTGAATCTTTGCGCTTGCATTTTCATAGATGTTATTAATAATATTAATGCATGCATCTTCAATAGCGCAGGATTTCAGAGCCATTGTAACTGCTGATGGTTTCACCCAATCAAAGGCTTTTTCATAATCGATAAAAGCCATGCATAATGGAAGTTCATATTCCCTCGCTCTTTCAATTAGTTCTCTCAGTACGTGAATATGATCTATTGTGCTGTAGCCGCTCCTGAATTCAGCTTGTTCTCTCGGTTGAGCCATGTCCAGTGTTACCTTCAAGCGGTGTGAAAGAACTTTAGTGAAGATTTTATAAACCACTGATAGGAGGCTGATAGGTCTGTAGTTCCTGAGATCCTCAATGTCACCTCTTTTATGTAGCAGGATCATTGTAGCGTTGTTCCAATCCTCAGGAATCTTCCCTTCATTAAGGCATCGAGTGAAAATTTGGGCGAGTACTGTTTCGATTTCTCCACTTGCTTCTTGTATGATGTCTACAGTAATTCCATCTTCTCCTGGAGCTTTTCCCCGCTTCATGTTCTTGATTGCATGTGCAACTTCTGCTGGGAGGACTGGAAGAACTCTGGTACTGGTACCTTTCATGATGTCTGGAGTACATGTATCATCCCTTTCATATAATTTGGAGTAGAAATTTTTCACTCTTGTCAAAATTTTGCCTCTATTTCTTGTTACAGAACCATCTTCTTTTCTCAGTGCCATAATCTGTTTTCTTCCCTTACTGAGATGTCCCTTTGCTATCTTTAGGCTTTGGTTGTTTTCAATTGCTTTCCTTACTAGTTCACTGTTGAACTTCCTTATGTCTTCAGTGATATTTTTTCGTACTGTCTTGCATAGCTCTATATATTTCAGTTTGGAAGTCACATCTTCTTTAGTTGTCCTCATCTTTCTTCTTTTTTGCATCAGAATTTTGGTTTTTCCTGATAATTTGTTCACATGCAACTTGTTCTTAGACCCAGCTAATTTTGTTGCTGTTTCCATAAGAGCTTTGGTTACTTTCTGTTAACTTCAGAAATATCCACTTCATCCGATGTTAGGCCTTCTAAAGCAGAGAATCTGTTCTTCAGTTCCAACTTGAAGGTATTATGGTGTTTTTTAAGTTTGGTTCTGTCAATACATTTTGTTTGTCTTATGAGCTTGCCACGTTCGAGTTTAGTGTTGAGGTGCATCTTACATCTCACCAATCTATGGTCACTATCTGTGTTGAACTTGTTTAGCACACTGCAGTCTTCTATGACGAATTTTTTGTTACACATAATAAAATCAATTTCACTTGTCGTCCCATTTGGATGTCTCCATGTGCATTTCCTGTGTGGCTTTTTCTTGAAAAAGGAGTTCAAGATGAAAAACCCTTCTGCCTCTGCAAACTCTACGAGAGTATTTCCACGCTGGTTTCTGTTGCCGTGATCGAATTTAGCTACTGAAGTTTCATTCTGTTGCCGTTGCCCTATTTTTGCATTGAAATCCCCCATAATTATCTTCAAGTGCTGCTTACCTTTATTACTTAGATGACGAATTTCCTCATAAAATTCTTCAATTTCTTCTTCAGGATGACTTGTGGTGGGTGCATAAGTTTGAATAATCTGAGCCTGGTATCTTCTCGAGAGTTGGATAACGAGTCGTGCAGCTCTGTCAGAGGAACTTTCAACTTCTATAACTTTATCCTTCAGTTTCTTATTTATTATAAATCCAACACCACTAGTTCTGCCAGTATCTGTTCCACGATAGTAGAAGAGATGTACACTTTTCAGTTCAATGAGATTTTCTCCTTTTCTCCTTACCTCACTTAGCCCGACGATGTCCCACTTGATCCTTTGTAGTTCCTCTTCCAATTCAAGAAGCCTTGAATCAGAAGATAGTGAGCGTCCATTATACGTAGCCAAGGTCAGCATCAGATGGGGGCCTAGTCCGGTCGTCCGGGGATTCTTAGTACCCTCTGCCTTCATGTCACACTGGCCGCTGCCTTGACCAGGTACATTCCAGCTGCCGGAGACTGAGGGCCAAGATTTAAGTTGTGGAGTCATTTTGGAGGGGTTTGGCCATAATTCACCACGCTGGCCAAGCGGCTTGGTGAGTGTGGAACAGCATTTCCTCTAATCCCGATGGTATAGTTATACCGCTATTGGCGATCGTCAAAGCCCCTTTGATGGGAACAGAATGCACCACGAGAAGGTAGGGTTGACATTTGTCAAGGAGAGGTTGTGATGTTACGCATCACCTGACCTTACATCCCATATATATATATACATGGAATAAAAATGCATTTTGAATTTGAGTCTATACGTAACTTAAAGGAATTGAGGATCACCATTCGCACATTTCAAGCTTCCCAATGCAGAAAGAATATTTAAAATCGGACTAATCGTTGCAGAGATACGGTGGCCACAGATGGACGGACAGACAAACCTGTAACATAAACACGATTTTTTCACAAAAGATGTGCTAAAAAGTGCAATACGTTGTTCATAACCTGAATGCATAAAATGAGAATAATGTGGATTTAACCACAGTCATAAAATTAAGTTTCCTTAATAAAAGCGCTTACTTAGGCAAGCTTTTACTTTGCATGTGGACAGGTAGGTGGGAAAAGTCTGCATTTCAATAAAAATCGATTAATTGTACGGAATTCTTTTGTTAAAGCTCTATTTCTTTTTACGGTAAAAAAGGGGGTTGGAACTAGTGGCGGTTTTAGGCCGTGGTCCGGGAGCCCCCCTCCAAACATAACCGTTTGGGGGGATTACATATTAATTTTGATTAATTACGGGTAAATGCAGGATCCCCCACCCCAGTTTTTTGTGCCTACCCCAATTTGTTTTGTCTAGGACAGCCCTTGCCGGAAGCAAAGAGTAGTACAAATGAAACATGAATCAATTTGCAACAACTTGGTGAGCTAGCTGTTTCCCTTCAATGTTATTCGTCTATGTCATTGCACAAAAGCGTTTTTGAGGTATGTACATTCAGCGAAACGCTTCCAAATTCCAGAAAGTGGAAGGACAGGTCGAAGGGAACAGGGTGCAACATATTTCTTTTTAACATCCCCCATCGGTTATCTGGTTTCTTTTTTATTTATTTACATGAGCTCGACCTGTTCAAAATCTTTTTCCCAATCATTTCAGAAAGGGAGAGAGAGAAAGAGAGAGACAGTGTGGACCTTCCAAGTTTCCACGTCACTTAGTCTCTTGCGTCCTCCTCCTCCCGACCTATTGTACGGCAACAGTTCACCTTTCCCCTGTGACTCATCAGAAGCTTCTTATCTATAGCAGAAGCTTTACGGAATTACCGAGATCACATTCTTTCAATTTAAATATCCTGGCAGAAAAAATTCTAGTACACAGGACGGAACATCGTATTGCTTTGCCAACATGTGGGTTTTAGATATGCTGTGTCGAAACTTTTCATCCTTTTGTTATTGCTATTCACCAAACGGATATTTTAAAAGCTGTTTCTTTCTGAATACTTGTTATCGATCGAATGTGTAAACAGAGAACCCACTGCCTTTAAATATAATGTGATTTCCTCGTTTCTAATCGGAAATATACAACTGAAAACCAAAATTTTTTTACACGTCGAAGGGTGTGTTACCAGATGAGATAATCATAATAAACATTGTTATTTTTACTATTATAATAGACAATGTATTCCGAAGGAGGACCTGGAAAATGTCAAATGTAGACGATGTGGTGTCTACGGTGATGTATTCCGAAGGAGGACCTGGAAAATGTCAAATGTAGACGATGTGGTGTCTACGGTGAGACTGTCGAAGTCGAGCACATCTGTGGTAGATGTATCACGCTAGATTTTTTTTTTTTTCAATTGGAGGTTTAACGACCACCGTGAGCAACTCAATGGGCTATAAGCAGTCGCCCGTCCCTAATTTAGGGTCACTGGTTCCAGGGAAGGGAGAGAGCCAGTGCCGCAAGACAACCACAACAACCATGCCTCACCAGGATTCGAACCCGGACCCCGTTCGGACGAATGATCAGAGGCCATCGCTTAGACCACTGCGCCACCGGGGCCGCGCTAGATTTCTGCACGGACCAGTTAAGGTGTAAAGCTTGGCCGACTGGCCCCGACTCTGAATTTCCAATTTTAGGCCAGCCTGTTTCAGACTTTCATCAAGCGTTCTCTTCAACTTATTGCAAATAACGCAAGGCTTCAACTACTGCAGGGGGTGTTCAATCAGTGGCCCACGGAGCATTTTTTAATTGCCCGCTCGCTCGCCAGATGTTGTCCACAAAGGAAAGTGTAGAATGAAAAAAAAATCGAAATCCACAAATGAATATCAGCTTTAGCAACGAGTCCCGGTATCAACTTGTTTCGGTTTTGATTGCGTGAAGCTGAAAACTCTGTTTATGTGAACATTTTTCTGGAAAAAAAAAAAAAAAAAAAAAAAAGCCAGGTATGTATTAGTCGCTAAAGTCAACGAAGTGAGAACGGAATTTGTTTTTAACCTTTAAACAAATAAGACGTCCTACTTCAGGCTCTCGTCCTACACCAAGATTTGTTGGTTTCAGCTACAATTAATCAATATATCCGGTCGCAGATGGAGGTCTTCGTTTTATTCAGCGAACTTTGCGATTTGATTTTTTAATAAATCAGTCTTCGTTTGGTGAGACGAAAATATTTTTTTAATGCGGGAGCAAAATGCTAAATCTTCAAGTAAAGTCCTGGCTGGCTTGAAGATCGCGCCAGGCTCGTGCAGACCTCTACATCATGCTAGTCAGAGACCTCTGTTTGATTAGTCAGCGTTGATTAGTGCAGGTCTGGACCGGGTTGAGGGCCGCGCCAGGCTTGAGCAGACTTCTGCATCATGCTAGTCAGTGTTGATTAGTGCAGGCTTGGCCCGGGTTGAGGGCTGCGCCAGGCTCGCGCAGACTTCTACATCATGCTAGTCAGAAACCTCTGTTTCATTAGTCAGCGTTGATTAGTGCAGGTCTGGACCGGGTTGAGGACCGCGCCAGCCTCGAGCAGACTTCTGCATCATGCTAGTCAGCGTTGATTAGTGCAGGCTTGGTCCGGGTTGAGGTCTGCGCCAGGCTCGCGCAGACTTCTACATCATGCTAGTCAGCGTTGATTAGTGCAGGCTTGACCCGGGTTGAGGGCTGCGCCATTCTCGCGCAAACTTCTACATCATGCTAGTCAGAGACCTCTGTTTCATTAGTCAGCGTTGATTAGTGCAGGTCTGGACCGGGTTGAGGACCGCGCCAGGCTCGAGCAGACTTCTACATCATGCTAGTCAGCGTTGATTAGTGCAGGCTTGGCCCGGGTTGAGGGCTGCGCCAGGCTCGCGCAGACTTCTACATCATGCTAGTCAGCGTTGATTAGTGCAGGCTTGGCCCGGGTTGAGGGCTGCGCCATGCTCGCACAGACTTCTACATCATGCTAGTCAGAGACCTCTGTTTGATTAGTCAGACACCTCTGTTTGATTAGTCAGCGTTGATTAGTGCAGGTCTGGCCAGGGTTGAGGGCCGCGCCTGGCTCGCGCAGACTTCTACATCATGCTAGTCAGAGATATCTGTTTGATTAGTCAGCGTTGATTAGTGCAGGTCTGGCCCGGGTTGAGGGCCGCGCCAGGCTCGAGCAGACTTCTACATCATGCTAGTCAGCGTTGATTGGTGCAGGCTTGGCCCGGGTTGAGGGCTGTGCCATGCTCGCGCAGACTTCTACATCATGCTAGTCAGAGACCTCTGTTTGATTAGTCAGCGTTGATTAGTGCAGGTTTGGCCCGGGTTGAGGCCCGCCCCGCCAGGCTCGAGCAGACTTCTACATCATGCTAGTCAGCGTTGATTAGTCAGCGTTGATCAGTCAGCGTTAATTAGTGCAGGTCTAGCCCGGGTTGAGGGCTGCGCCAGGCTCGCGCAGACTTCGACATCATGCTAGTCAGAGCCCTCTGTTTGATTGGTCAGCGTTGATTAGTGCAAGTCTGGCCCGGCTTGACTGCCGAGTTAGGCTCATGTAGACCTCTTCATCATGCTAGTCAGCGTTGATTATACAACTTTGCTAAGATGAAAATCATCAGTCAGCTCAGGATACAGGACTAGCAGTTAGAAGAAATGCCATACTGTATGTATCAAGCAGTTGAAGCTCTAGGTAACAAACAATACATATTATATTGGGGTAGTGTCTGCCAATCGTCCAGACATGGTACTATATAACAGCCATTACTGACATATCGGTACCATTAGACTACAATATTCAGACTAGCTGTGCGAGAAAAATCAAAGTATATAGGACTGCTTGCAGAGGTTAAATAGATGTTGAAGGTGAAAGCAGTTTTAATACGCCCATGAGTAATTTCTATAACTCGTATAAGTCCTCAGACTTTTATAACTCATCTCGATGCTTTGGGTCTACAGTACATAAGGTCCGAAATACAGGAGGCAGTGATTTTCCATACGTACCACACCGTAAGGCAATTTTTAAACCATGAGTGGCTGTACTTCATGTCCGAACTGATAAATGCACCATGATATGAACTCCATTGCTATAGATGAGGAAAACAAATGATATAAAATAATAGTGAGCAGCAACTTTCTCGAATCAAGTCAAATTTAGGTATAATGACCTACCCATCAAAATGTAGCAAGAAATATTTTCAAAATTTAACCGTATCTGGGAAGCTGTGCATTATACATATTCAAAAAAATTTCCGGTTAGTGAAACAATTTATTTTTGACGTTTCTGTGTGAACACGCTATTAGATTAAGTGTAATTTAAATTCTGTTAAATCACGCCCCCACTAAAATAGTTAGCTGCTGATATTCAAAATTAATCAGTCAGAAAATTTTACTGGCCATCTCAGTGAAAACGCTTTTAAAATTTATATCATTGAAAGCTTTTTCGCACACACCAAAAATGTAATTCCAATGATTAAATAGAAAATGACGATCCTTATTCAAATGTACAGTTTTCTATAATGTTCGTGCATATTAAAAAGATATGTTGCAAAATATCATTTAAAATGTTCTGTAATACCTGGGAAATTTTCGGCATTTTTACATATAATTTTTGCGTATTTTTTGCAGGTAATAGATGAAAATAACATAAAAATTCTGCAGTTTATTTTTCAATATCTTTTAACATCTGTTTCTTCTTGCTTAAAACCTAAAAATTGGTATTAATTAAAAGGAACATAAATTTAGAGATACGAATATATGAATAGAACATTTAGAAGTATTCCTACTTCATTTTAAGCAAAGAAAGCAAGTGAAAGATCACTGTCATAGGTTTCAAGATTTCTTTACTCTTAAATTAATTTTGAAGTGATAATAGCTTATTTATGAAATATTTTCCCGAACATCTACAAATTTTTTTAAAGGTATTAAAAGAATTTACGTAAATTAAACATAAACATATTATAGCTTTACCATTACACTACTGCTTATAAAATACAGTATTTGAGATAAAGTCATTGAGTTTTTAAATGTTTAAGTTTTTGTTTATCACTGAGTATCGAAACATGTATGAGAACATACTTTTTTACATTTTTAGAACGCCTTTAAGCAAAGTTCTGGATCGCAAAAATAAGGCTTCTCCAGAATTTATTGAACATGTCATTATTGTAGTTAGTTATATTGTAAATAAAAAATAAATTTTTGACGAGCTTCCCTACCCAGCAATATAATTCGGACGTGTGATTCCTTTTATTTATTCTGCTGTCGCCAAAGCACATTGAACTACGTTGAAAGCCTTTGCCCTACCCAACACTTTTGTGGGTGTTAACGTGAATTCTAAGACAATCGCAGATCAAGACGTCTCCTTCCCCCTTCGTATGAGTAAATAGTACTATTCACAGTGTCACTGTTGCGAAGCGGAAAAACTTTCATATACACACTTAAATCAGAAAACTGGCAACATTTCCATGTTAGACATATTTAATTGTTATAGACATCTTACAACGCACAAATTTTTGCATATTCTGAAAGAACTTTTTTCATATAATAAATTTTGCATAAAAATGTTTCTATATTGTAAAACAGTTTTGTTATAAACACTTATAATATGCAAATGAAAGTTTAATCTCAAGGCAATTCGGTCCTTGTTCTCTTTCACATAAGTTAAAAAAAAAAACTCCATTGGTTGCTACGTATTTTGAAGCACGATGCCTTTGATTTGCATAGGAATTGAATGTAGAGATATTACGTTTAAAATTACGGCAAGATATTCATTTTTGCTATCTGCCCTTAAATACCATGAACACACGTTAAAAAACACCTTCCACATGTTCTCTTTTGGAATATTCATATTAACAATGCGATATGGCTTACAACAAATACTGGCATACTTTCTGATTTACTCTGGAAGATAAATATTACATTCAGATCCATCAAAAGTTCTCCTCTTGTTAGAGAATGAAAGAAAATAGAAGAGAACATTTGAGAAAATGCCAGATGAGTTTGGCTTCAGATTCATGAACATTCGAAGAAGACCACAACCAGTGACCCTTCCAAAAATCTACGAAATATAGGGAAAAGGATTATTTTTTATCACCTGTTCTGTTTTCAAATTCGCTTAGTTGCATATTAAGTTATTCCCCTCCATTCCCTGGATTAAACTTATCATTTTTAATCGAAATGTCTCAAGGTTTGCAAGATGCCTAACTCTGTCTTTCACACATAGCTTTTCTTTGAAATCTTAGCAGCCACTGGATGGTCGAATGGCCCAGACGCATATTTCTGGCTCCTCGTACCAATCGATAGGTCTGGGTTCGAGTCCTGAGTTAAGGTACGGGTATCATATTCTTTTGCACAGTCGTTAGTTTTTTCGCTTCCCTGAAACCAGGAACCGGCTACTCATGATTGCATTCGATCTTCATAGAAATTCTTTAAATTCACTCGGGAAAATCCACAGCTTCTGGACGTGATATTGACGAACTGAAGTACAAGACTGCACAATTCCATACCAGCGGGAAAATGTTACAAGCACCTTACTAGATTGCACAGTTATGTGCGAAGAGAAAAAGTACCTGAGGCATTAGGAAAATATTGTGCATTGGAAACGGCGAAAATGGTACTGAGATCAGAAACACAGTAAAAGCTCCAACAGTTTTTTTTTTTTTTTTAACGGGGGTTTCAAGACCACCGTGAGCAACTCAGTGGGCTATAACGAGTCTCCCGCTCCTAAATTAGGGCCACTGGTTCCTGGGAAGGGAGAAAGCCAGTGCCTCACCGAGATTCGAACTCGGCCCTATCTCCAACATATGGTCAAAAGCCAGCGTTTAGCCCACTGCGCCACCGGGCCGGCCCAACAGTTTCCCTAATCAAACTACGTCATCCCGTTTAAGATTCAGTAAGTATTCTAGCATATTTTTGGAAAGTTATAGAGAGTATCAAAGCTAGTATTCTTAAAGTGTGTATTCATTTAGCGGAATATACTATGTTGATAATGGCACTAAACGTTTGGTGTTTGAACATGCATAAAAAAGAGAAATTTTAGAAGAATCTTGTTTTCTGAAATATTGGATTCAACTACAAAAGGTAGTGATACATTTGATCATCTCAAAAGTTTGTTCCTTACTTTTTTTACTTGTGACATAGATTGGCGTTATGGTATCAGTTTGTATTAATGGAACTTCTTGTGGCGTACACCTTTAATTTAACCTTCATTTTTAGTTTCTGTAGTATCATGTAGATTTGGCTTTTCCTTGTTAAATATGTTTTCAGTCAACGGCACATTATTTCTTCCACCGAGTTTTTCAAAATCGACATCCTGACAGTTAGTCAAAGTTCAATCGAAGGTAAATAAAGCGATGTGCACAGTAGTTTGAGAGACAAGATCATTTTGAATACGATGTGCTATGTGTTGGTTAAAGAGAAAATGATAAGATTATATATCATTCGATATCTATGTGGGTTAAGTTTGATATATAGTGAGCTAGAAGCCTATCAAGTCTATCAAGTCTTATTGAACTTGATAGTTTGAAGTTGAAAGTATCTGATTTCTGCAAGAAGTTGATTATTAATTAGTGCAGTGTATGCCAAATTATTTACGTGGTGCCTTTCTGATCCAATACGAGTGGATATTGAACTCGTAAGTACTGTTTTCTGCTTAATTCTTGAACCTAGCCTTTTTACTAGTTTACCAGATACTGAATTCCACATGTGTAATTAAGACTGAATTGTTGCAGCTGCGAAATCTTCAAGCAATGATACGAATTAAAATATCGGGGTTTAGCAAATTAAGCTTAAGTGAACATGTGACATTTAATTTGAAGTGACAGTTAAATCTTAAACCCATAAAATCCCGTCAGAAATTAAACCTTATTTTCTATACCTTGCTACGTAAGGGGAAAATTCGGGGTTTGCAGCTTCTGTAAAAACCCTAGTATTCTAGTTGCAATTGCCCTTCGTACTGTATTTCACCGACATACAAAAAACGTAAGCCGGCCCAAAATCAAGTTTTTTTTTTGTTTTTTTTTTTTGGAGGGTCCCAAAACTAAAGATATAGAATTGCGCATTATTTAACCAGTTTAAAACGGAACCTGTATAGAGTGGAAAAAGAAATTACAGGAGAGTAAATAAGTGAACCTTGTAACAACGGAAAGTTCCCAAATCTTCCAGTGCCATCAAGTGTAATATTTTAATTGAATGCAAAACATTACACGATAAAGTGTAATGATGAATTCGCCGCCCCGGTGGCGCAGTGGTCTAAGCGATGGCCTCTGATCATTCGTCCGGATTGGGTCCGGGTTCGAATACCGGTGAGGCATGGATGTTGTGTTTGTCTTACGGCACTGGCTATCTCCCTTCCCTGGAACCAGTGACCCTAAATTAGGGACGGGCGACTGCTTATAGCCCATTGAGTTGCTCACGGCGGTCGTTAAACCACCAATCAAAAAAAAAAAATGATGAATTCACACTATACAAATTCACTTGAGGTTGAAGAATACAAAATTAAACAGGCAAAAGCATTACTTTTCGAATATTTACATAAACACACACTGCAGCACATCCACTGCTCGGTTTATCCTTTAGTACGCAGCACGACTCAGGTTTAGATCACGTGACCAGCGTTGCTCTCTTTGCTGGGTGCGAAGCCTTCGCAAGTGGCTGTTTCGTACGGATTTCAATGAGACGCTCCGATTAAATTCTCTGACATTTATTCATTGAGATGATTATCCATAGCCTTTGCTCGTAGTTGCGTATGCGTTCGTTTGTTTGCCTCCTGCCATAGGGCCTAAGAAATTCTTGAGCGACGTCACACTGATGGAAAAACACTAGCAGTGAGGATGATGAAATAGAGGTGAATATAGAATCTACATCAAGGACAAAAACATATCACTAAGCATTGCAAAATGTTAAGAATATTCGAGATTTTGCATTTCTCGGAGGAATCGGAATTATTTCAGATAATGAACAGCGTGGGTGCTGTCGCTAAGCGCCATATTGTGTTATTGCGCAGATATAAATGTTGGATTATTTAAAAAGAAAGGACTTCGTTGTTTTTCGTTGATAAGGTATATACGAATAATACTTAAGTAATCAAGAATTGTGTAAAATCTGATATTAGCATGAAAAATTTCATTTTTTTCATTTTAATAGCTTCCATGGATGTATTTACATAAAACAAAAAATTGTTCCAGTCCTTTGGATTCCGTCTTAGACAAGTTCCACTTATTACCAAATTGTGAGAATGCTGAAGGGGCAATTTCAGTCAACACTTTAAAACTAAGCATTATGATTTTAACGAGAAATTCTCAGAGAAACGGAAAAGTAAAATGTTGTTTTTTTGCCTCAGATATCCTATAAAAACACAAAAGATGTTGCATAAATAATTCTTGAATGTACGAATTTAAAAAAATCAGTCATCGGAATTTTTAACTCTGTTTAAAGAAGGTTTGTTCCATTTGTTTGCAAAACACGTTTCATTAAAAAGCCTGAAGCTTTCAATTGTGTCAGAAAAAATTACAATTAGTTGTAATAGGTTTCAGAATAAAGTAAAAAGGATTCAAGATATGTGGCTTACCATTCTTTGACTGTTGATGAGAAAGTGAGCATCATTTCGATTCCGCGAATCTAATTCTTGCGTTTACAGAAGTATCTGATTTGGAGCTATATGAAAAAAATTGTCAAGTCAGTAAAGAGTGGAACAAAAGATCAGATTTGGTTTAATAATCTTAAAAAGGATTTGGAATCATCTGAACTTGTAGATATAGCTAGTGAAGGCATGCTTCCTTTGATTTTTAGCTGTAAAAATGGGATATTATTCTTTTCCTGTCATAATAAGCAAGATTTTGAATTTTAGAGTAAGTACAGACATTTTAGTATTTCACACAATGCTAATATAATATCGTTGTACTGTTAGCAAGGTCTGTAATCCAAAATAAAAACTGTTAAAAAGGCCTAGGCCTAGGGCCTGTGAAATAATATTTTGTGCTTAAGTAAAAGCGCAATATTATTCACTTGATTTGATACGTAAACGTTATGAATATGGCATCGGTAGAAATAAAGGCTGTCAAAAAGGCCTACGAATGAGGCATAGTAATTTAGTGTCGAATTAAATAGAGAAATATTAATAACTTGACATGTTATGTAAATATTTAGTGCCTAAGTAAAAGTGAGGCGTTATAAAGAAAAAAAACCCTCTTCGTCGTCCTTTTCCGAACATAGTATGAGTTCTGGTGTAATTGCTTTGTTTCGTTCTAAGAAATGTGCTATGCAGTGGCGCCCAGATGAGTACTTTTTGATGGGGGGGGGGCTAAGGAAAATCCTTACCTCCTTCAAGGCTGTCAAACATTTTAGTAAATGTGCAAGATACTAAAATACAACAAAAATAATTGATACAATCAATTATTAATATCTTATTATTTTTAAAAAGGTTTCAAAAAAGGTTTCGCCTATTTTAGTGTTTTAAATTTATCAAAAATTTGGGTATACCAAAGACGTAGCACCAAGGAGCGCCCGTGGGGAGGGGGTCGATCCCCCCCTCCCCATGGGCGCTCCTTGGTGCTATGTTATTATGAATATGATGTAATCCATGTTCATGATTATGTGCTAAGTAATCCAAGACGACAAAATTTTCAAGTTTCCGGATATTATCCTTGTCATATTTACACCAAAAAACGGATTGTCATCTTCAAAATTTGTGTACTGTAATTTTTTTTTTAATTCAATTGTAATTGTCATTTGTCTTACTGGGAACGTTTTCTCCATTCAATTCCCCTCAGAGCGCCAAGAAACGGCAATTTTTGTACGGTCCCTAAAAATTTGTACCAAAATGTCCGGGTGCCCAAAAGTCCGGGTGTCCAAATGTCCTAAACTCGTTATGATCTCAGTCGTCTCACCAACATGGCGGCGAAGGCTGTGACGTCAGAATCGTGACGTTTCGCTGGCTTCATTTTGATCAAACAAGGGGAATGGTCAGGAACGGCGGACCCTTACTCCATCTATTCTAACCTCCTTGGCTCACCCTACGTAATTTAAGAAAAAAGTGCATGGGGGCGTTAACAAACGCCGGTTCGGTTACGGGGGCCCCTGATGTTATAACAATTCAGATTGAGTTTATAACTTAATTTTAACCAATTTACTTCATTAAAATTTTTATTTTCAATTTTCTTCGGTTTCATCATTTCCCCCTTCTTTTTCCTTTTTCGGGGCCTCTGCAAATCCCGGGGCCCGGCTGCTTTGCACCCGCTGCACCCCCCCTTGTAGCCGGCCCTGGACGTGCAACGCAACTTATTTGAGCAACATCAATGTGTACTGTTTTTTAATTCAAAACTCGCACTTAAATTTTATTATTAATCTAACAGACATGTGATTATCCCTTTCACAAAGGAACCAATTGCAGTACTAATGATATTTTTGTATATTTATTAAAAAGTACTGAAGGCGGGGCTGGAAAAATGTGTTGCGGATCACGGAGCAGCTTACAAATTTTAAGAGCTGGGTGAAGCGAATTTGAATTTCAAAGAATAATGCGTAAACTTAATTTGTGCATGGTGACCGTTCTGGAACGAAGAGTAATACAATATGTTTGCTGCCAATTTTTTCACCCAAACCACTTACTGCTAAATAAAATTCCAATTTGGTTCACAATTTTCTTTTCTCGTTCTTCTCGTGGTTGCTCTCAAAAAATAAAATCTTTAGATTTTGATTTTATCAAAATACGATTTGATGAAGTTAGATTGTGCACATATAAACTCAAAGTACCATATTTATCTTTGTATAATCCGCAGCACTGTATAACGTCCACATAGGCCGTGAAATCCGAAAAAAAAAATCCTTTGCTTAGTTTGTGGCGGCGTATTATCCGTAGCGGTCGTAGTGAGCGATGGGTTTGCCTCCTCGGGGCGCTCCGTGGTAACAATGGCACACACAACAGCAACTAGGCCTCTGTGAATCTTGGAGAGGTGCCAGCTAGTTCTGTGTGACATTGGCGAAAAGACCCCAACTCACTGGGTTTTGTTCCAGAATCCTTAGGTTGAATGATCAACTGGAACCCTCAGCTGTGGGCTAATCCCCCACACTGATGTACTTACCTGATTAAAAAGACAAAAAGAAATATTAAGAATGACTCAAGTGTGGGATATGGTGGACCTACCACACTTGAGAAGGACGGTCCACCACGGAATTGACCTGGACTTTCTAAACGGCGTATGAGAAAGAGATTTCGGCTGAGTGAATGTAAGATTGGTGTATGGAATACTAGAGGTATAAATGGCAAGATGAGTGAGTTGATTGTGGAGATAAATAAGTATAGACTGGATGTGCTGTGGGTAAGTGAAACCAAAAAGAAGGAAATTGGGGTAGAAGAAGTGAATGACACGGTGAGTGTGGGGTCTGGAGTATTGGATAATATGAGAGGACAGGCGGGTGTAAGTGTGATTTTAAGTGAAAAGATGAAGAACAACCTGATTCATTATAGTTGCATAAGTGAGAGAATTCCCTGGATTCGTTTGAAAGTGAAACTTCAGAAAATTGTAATTGTTGTAGTGTATGCTCCTTGTGACTCGGAACCTTCTGATAAGAAAGAAGATTTCTGGAATGAGCTAAAAGCTGTTTTGAGCCAGTTTGGTGCTAAAGAAAAAGTTATAATAGCAGGGGATTTAAATGCTAGAGTAGGTGTGCAGAATGCAATTTCTGACAATGTTCTGGGTAAGTTTAATGATCCTTGTGTGAATGATAATGGTGAAAGATTAATTGAACTCTGCATTGAGAATGGTTTGTGTGTATCTAATACATTTTTCAACCACAAGTATATGCACACATATACTTGGGAAAATCGTACTCTTGGTCAAAAGAGTGTGATAGATTTTGTTGTTTACGATCAGCGTTTGAAACACTTAGTTGTTGACACCCGTGTGATGAGAGGTGCGGATGTTGGTTCTGATCATTACTTGGTAGTGTCACGAGTGAAACTTAATGTTGGTTGGAGGAAAAGGAATAGGAAGAGACCCAGGATAGAAAGAATAAAGGTTGATAGGCTCCTTGAAGATCATCAGCGTTACTCTGACTTACTCAGAGAACGACTGAAGGATCTGAAATCTTGTGAGAGGGATGTAGAAAAGAAGTGAGAATGTTTTAAGAACTGTGTGGTCACTGCTGCTAAAGAGGTCTGTGGCACCACAATAGTGGGTAACAATAGAGGTGATGCTTGGTGGAATAGTGAGATTAATGAGGCAGTAAAGAAAAAGAAGGAAGCCTATTTGGGGATGTTGCAAGGCAGAGTCTCTGTGGATGAATATCGCTGTAAGAAGCGTGAAGCTGCTAAGCTGGTTCGCCACAGTAAGGCAAAAGATAGGAAGGAGAAAGTGGAAAGGCATGAACTGGCTTTTTGGAAAGACATAAAGTCCTTCTGGAAGAACATGAGACTCGGGAAAAATAGGGGAAACAAAGTTGTAAGTTGTGGGAAGAATGAGATCGGGGAAATGATATGGGAGCCCAATGAGTTAAGTGAAAGATGGGGTGAATACTTCTGTGAGTTATTAGATCAGAAGAGCAAAAAGGATTCTGAGACAGATGCAGATGATGTCACAATGATGGATGAAAGCACAGGAGGGATCTCAAGAGAAGAAGTGTGTAAAGCTCTAAAATCTCTTCAGAATGGTAAGGGTCCAGGAGTTGATGGCATAACTGCAGAGATGTTGAAGTTTGGTGGTGACTTCATAATTGACTGGTTAACTGAAATTTGCCAGTTGTGCTGGGATTTAGGAATGGTCCTTCGGGATTGGAAGGATGCTATTATTATTCCTTTGTAAAAGGGAAAAGGTGATCAGACTGAATGCAAGAACTATCGTGGTATTAGCCTACTGAGTGTGCCAGGGAAAGTGTTTGGTAAGGTTGTTATTGAAAAAGTACGGGGTCTTACATCATTGAAAGTGTGGGATGTTCAGAGTGGTTTTATGCCTGGTAAAGGCTGCACTAACCAGATTTTTGCATTACGCATGATGATTGAAAAGTATCTGGCTGTTGGGAAGAAAGTTTTTATTGCCTTCATAGATTTAGAGAAAGCTTATGACCGAGTGAATAGGACACTTTTGTGGAAGGTATTGAATGAATATGGTGTTACTGGGAATCTACTTAATAGTGTAAAAGCCATGTATGCTGGTAGTAGAGCTTGTGCACGAGTGAATCAAAATGGTTTTCCATTGGTGCAGGAGTTAGACAAGGTTGTGTAATGTCACCATGGCTGTTTAATATATTTATGGACGCATGCATGCGTGAGGCCAAAATAGATAATAGTGGTTTATGTCTTGGTGATATCTATGTGTGCAGATTGCTGTATGCTGATGACACTGTCCTGTTGACAGAGAGCAAAAGTGAGTTGCAGAGTATGTTGACTCGGATGCACGAAGTTTGCATGAAATTCAAACAGTATAAATAAGGGAAAAACTAAAGTTATGGTGTTTGAGAGAGGAATGGGTCGCACTGAATGTAATGTAAGTATAAATGGCACTGTGATTGACCAGGTGAGTGAGTTTGTGTATTTAGGAAGCATGTTTGACAGAGAGAACAAGTTGGATGGTGAAATCAGTAGGCGAGTGAATTCTTCTTTGAAAGTCATAGCTGCTCTGGGAGGTTTTCACAGGAATGATGGGTTCTCTAGAGAGTCCCACATGGCTGTGTATGAAACAGTAATTGTTCCTACTCTGATGTATGGCAGTGAAACCTGGGTACTGCAGAAGAAACATAGGAGTTGTTTGTGTGCTGGAGAAATGCGTTACTTACGTGGGGTTTGTGGCAAGACACGATCTGAGTGTGTGAGGAATGAAGATGTATTGCAGTTGTGTGGTGTAAAGCAAAATGTTGTTAGCAAGGTGGAGACCAATATGCTTCGGTGGTTTGGCTATGTTGAAAGAATGAGTGATGAAATGCTTACTAAGAAAATCTTTTCAGCCCAAATGACAGGAAGGAAAGGCAGCGGAAGGCCAAGGAAGACCTGGGTGGATCAGATTCAGGAGTGTCTGCATGAGAAAAAGATTATGAGTATGAAGTATAAAAGATCTTGTGTAAGGCGTGTAATGAATATCAGTGAAGCACGAGTTGTATGTCAAGATCGCTGAAATTGGCGAAGTTTGATACGACAACAATAAGTAAAAATATCTGGAAGTTTGTATTTCTTTGTGGAGCTAACCTCTGAATCTCAGAGAACAGCTTAGTGATATGTATGTATGTATGTATTATCCGTAGACCGTAGAATCAAGGAAAATAAATCCTCAGTTCCCGAATCGCAATTTCTAACAGAACGTTGCAATTCGCAGGATGATTCAAAAGTCTAAAGCAGTAGGGAAGAAACGATCTTCTCAATGAAAAATGTAACTGTCATTTTTTCAAGTACTTTTGTGTTACTTTCAAGTGAATAAAGAACACGAATCCCTAGTTTTTCCAGCATTACCGCAGTACTTTGCATTTCTGAAAATGTTTCAACTAAGAGCGAACAGAAACCTTAAATAATGCGTTTAACACAGAAAAACCAGCGATTCACAAATCGCTTGCCAACGGCAGCAATTACGTGCTGTGGATAGCTCAGCGGGCTTCGTGACAGCACGTACAGTACTTTTACTCGAGCTGGAATAGTCCTGCCTTCTTTACGCCATATTTTCTGTCAAATGCTCGTACATAATGAAAACAACAACATATTTCTATTTCTTTACGTCCCTCTATCTTTGTATTGCGTCTGCCACCTCAGCTGGGCAAATTTAAACTATAATTTAATCTATCTTTGTATTGCGTCTGCCACCTCAAATACCAGGCAAATTTTAAAAAATTAAGGTAATGCCGAAAAGTTTGTTTTTTTGCTTAAGCGGTGTTTTATCTACAAAACCTAAATTTATAACTTTTTAACAAATAATGCACAAATCATTCGTCGAAAATTATGGTATATACTGCAAATAATGAAATTTAACAAATATATATACGATCGATGAAGAAATGGGTTTCTGTACGCCCAATTAATGTGAAAGACAATAAAAATAAAAGTGAACTCCGTTTATTAGGCGTAGAAAATAAGGGAATCAAAAGATGCTAGCTTTCACTACCTCCGGGTAGCTTCGTCTGGCATTTAGTAGTTAAAGATCGCAGAAGCAACTGGAACAAATGTATTTTTAAGAATTTGTTCCAGTTGCTTCTGCGATCTTTAACTACTAAATGCCTGATGAAGCTACCCGGAGGTAGTGAAAGCTAGCATCTTTTGATTCCCTTATTTTCTACGCCTAATAAACGGAGTTCACTTTTTATTTTTATTGTCTTTCACAATGAAATTTAAAGTAAAAGAAAAAAAAGTATATAGGCGCCAATGATTTGTCCAGCCCTAACTTAAGGAACACGTAACGGTTCTTTAAGTTTAGCATGATTTTGCGTCTCATATAAAAAAAGAGGACGTGCTTATAATATCATATTGCCTATTCGTCTTCTCATTATATCACCCCCTTTGTAGAAGTCACACTGGAAAAATAATTGTTGTTTTCGACAAATATAAGCATGACAAAGATTTCCCACCTGTTTTCTATTTTTCTGTTGAACAGTTTCCTGCTAGGGGAGTAAATGCTTCTCTCTTTTTATCTCTGCTGTGCTTAATTGAAACAAAAAAGACGACACCGAACTTTCATCTGTAATGAGCAAATCTCTTGGATCTTTCCTGACACGAAAAATATATTTTAAAGCAAATTTTTTAGAACATTTAAAAAAATCAGCAAAAAATGAAAATAAACTTACACCACCTAAGGAAGAACTGCACATTATTTAAAATGTTTAGTAAAAACAGGGCTATTCATAGCAAATGGAATCGGTTGAAAAAAGTTCAACCGGATTTCTACCATTAACTCTTTCAATTAAAAACATAATCTGGCGCTCCGTGGTGGTAGAATTTTGAATAGCGAAAAAGGAAAAAAATTAGTAATAATGTTCTTCATAGCAAACACTATACTAAGGAAAAAGAATTTAAACACCTCTTTCTCGCTATGCAGCTTGGAAGCAGATATAGCGAGAAAGAGGTTTTGACAATTACGCCACCTAGCGCAAAAACTATTAATTACTTAAATAAGGTAATGTTCCCTATCTTTATAGCAGCGAATGGCATACAACACAAAAGGAAATTTTTAAAAGTGTTTTTTAGAACGAAGATACAGTTGCAAACGTAAATAAATATACACTAAAAGCACATAGCGGAATAATTCTGAACTAAATAACGCATGAGTACATGTAAAGGATTCTACGCGGTGAATAGAATCCGGCATTAAAAGAATTTCTTAATCGGACTTTTGGAAACAGAGATATCGAGAAAAACAGATTAAAAATTTGCGCCCCCGAGCGGGGAAATTTTAAATTATTCTAGGCAGAAAATTCACATAATGTTTTCGTAGTTAGTAATATCTGAGAGAGAAATAATTTTTTCAGTAGGGTTTTCAGACGCTCAGATATTGCTGTAAATATGCTGTAAACGGAAACGGAAACTTATGCCCTCTAGTGGCAAACTTGTTCGCTAAGAAAAATATGTAATTATATGGAAAACATTTCGCAAAAGAAACAATCTTCGATAAAAAAAGAATTTTTCAAATCGGACAATTAGAAGAAGAAATGTCGAAAAAAGTAAGACATATTACTACGTCCCCTGGAGGAAAAACAATGCATCATTTTAAGCAGAAGGTATTCTCAAGAAGTTTTTCAAGGTAATTGGTATGTTATCACAAAAGAGATTTTTTCAATCGAGCGCCCCATGCGCAGATATTGCTGCAAATACATCGGAAATATGCGCTTACGCCCCCTAGTGGCAAAATGGGTCTTCTCAAAAATTAGAAATTATATGCAGAACATTTGCCACTAGACGCAGTATCTGATGCAAAAAGAATTTTTCAAATCGGGTTTTTAGAAACAGCTATATTAGGAAGATCGCAATTTAACTTTACGCCCGTCTAGCGAAAAAAACTGGGCATTACTTGAAAAAGAAACTGTACCCAAAATAGTCTTCGTTATAAATAGTACCGAAGGGAAGAAAAAAATTCAGTTGGATATTTAGAAACAGTTATATGAAATGAAACGTATTTTGAATTCAGTAGCATCTGCATTTACGCCTTCTAGCAGCGAAGTTATGCATCGGAAGAAAGCCAAAATGAGAGGATCATCCTTCTTACAGTTCAGTCTTCTTAATGCAAAAAGGTTTTTATATTTTACTTATAATTGCAGAGATAATGCGTCCACAGATGGACGGACAAAATGATAGCATAAGCACGTACCCTTTTCGCAAAGATGTCTTTTAATGATGGCATTTTTACTTCCAGAATACAGTTGTACTAAATCAAGAAAAGGTGCCTAAGTTTTCGCATGTGTTTTTCAGCTTTCTCTGGTGCCAAATTTATCAGATAGGCGATACAAACAAGGTATTATATCACATGAGTCAAATGAAAACGTTAAAAGTGCGATAAAAAATTCAAAATACAGTGTATTTTCCTGTAACTTGATAATGTTGTTATCAATGACTAAAAGATTTTCTTCCAGGTAGTAGCACACTGCAGACAAGCTTAGTGACGTCACAGAAACAGTGTAAAGTTGCCGCCCCACTTGAGACATGCACCAAAGAGGAGCAACGTTCTGTCATCCGTTTTTAGCACGTCTTTTGTAAAAAAAGATCGTGTTTCTGTTATCGGTTTGTCCGTCCGTCCGTCCGTCCGTCAGTCCGCCCGTACGTCCGTCTGTACCCACGATATCTCAGCAACTATTAGTCCCATTTGAAAAATTATTTTTGCATTGGGAAGCTTGAAATATGCAAATGATGATCCTTTATTTCGTTTTTCTTTTTACGATGTACAACTTCGCCGGTAGAGGGCGTAAATGCAGATGATGTCGAATTCAAAAATACGTTTTATTCCACATATTTGCTTCTAAACATCCAATTGAAAAAAAAATTATATCTTTCGATTCCATTTATGTCGAAGAGTATTTTAGATATAGTTACTTTTTCAAATTACGCATAGATTTTCCGCTAGGGGGTGTAAAAGTCAATTACATTTTCCCAGATAACTCTTCTTCTAAAACTCCGATTTGAAATATTTTTTTCTTCAGAAGATACATCTCCTGATGGAAAATCTTTTGCATATAATTTCAAATTTTTGGTAAAGAATACTTTGGCCACCTGGGGGCGTAAGTGTTAATTTTTGCTTCTGATGTATTTGCCATAAAATCGTAGCTTCTAAAATATCGATTAAAAAATTCTTTCGTGGACTGATGCCACTCACATCGATAAACCCTTTCGGAATATTTTCTTCTTAAAATATTCCACAATTTCTTCGCCAGGGGGCGTAGATGTACATCTTATTTTTGTCAATATCTCTACTTCTAAGAGTCCGATTTGAAAAGTTCCTTCTTTGTTGGATAGTGTTTTACGTGTGACATGTTTTTCATATAATTTCAAAATTTTCAAGTAATTCATAGACTTTCTGCTAGGGGGCGTAGCGGTAAATTGCGTTTCCCTCTATATCTCTGCTTCTAAATCTCCGATTTGAAAAATTCTTTCTGCACCGGATACAGCTCCTGATGGGAAATCGTTTGCACATAATTTCTAATTTTTGTAAAAAATAGTTTGGCCACCAGGGATCGTAAATCTTAATTTCCACTTCTGTTGTATTTGCAGCAAAATATGAGCTTCTAAATTCTCGATTGAAAAAAACGTCGTTTGTTGACCGATACTACTCATGTCGACAAACCTTTTAGAAAAAATTTTCTTCTTGAAAAAATGCATGGTTTCTACGCCAAGGGGCGTAGATGTATATCTTATTTTTGTCAATATCTGTACTTCCAACAGTACGATTTGAAAAATTCCTTCTTTGTTGGATAGTGTTTCCGATGCGAAATGTTTTTCCTATAAATTCAAAATTTTCAAGTAAATCATACACTTTCCGCTAGGGAGCACAAAGGTAAATTGCGTTTTCTGCGTTATTTCTGCTCCTAAAGCTCTGATTTGAAAAATTCTTCCTTTATCGCATACAAGACTTGATGGAAAATATTTTTCACATAATTTCTAATGTTTGGTAAAGAATGGTTTAGCCACCAGGGGTCATATGTGTTAATTTCTGCTTCTGAAGTATTTGTTGCAAAATCTGGGCTCCTGAAAACTCGACTAATTTTTTTCTTCGACCGATACCGCTTATACGGATAAACCTTTTGAGAATACTTTCTTCCTAAAATAATGCATGGTTTTCCCACCAGGGGACGTAAAGTCACATCTTATTTTTGTCAATATCTCTGTTTCTAAGAGTTCGTAAGCTCACGATTCCGTTTACAGCAATATCTGAGGGATTAAAAACCCGATTGAAAATCTTCTTTCGTTGGTCAGATCTACTGTTTTCCATACCGGTTCCATTGACTTTGAATAGCTTTGATAAATTTAATTAGCGTCAGAACGGATTCGAAAGACGTGCTTATTACACCCGAAAACTCGGTGTCAACTTTCTTGTTTGAGTAGTGAAGGCATGAAGCCTATTGAAATTCATCTTCGAATGAAGTTCCAGTATGGTGATGTGTGTTTGTCACTCTCGCAAGTGTACAAATGGACTAGGAATTTCCGAAAGGGCGTGAGTTCTGTGACATTCTTCTCGACCGGGCCAGGCACGCAGAGTAGTGACACCAGAGTCCATTACAGCAGTTGAAAGCATTGTGACGGTGTATCGCCCAGTGACGGTGGATGGAAAAACCTCACTTTTGAATATCAGTTATGGTTCAGCACACCAAATCATTCATTATGTGCTCCAGTTCAACAAAGTGTCTGCAAGGTGGGAGCCACGCCAGCTGACTCCAGAATTAAAAGCAGCGACGTGTTGGTGCCTGCCAAGAACTTTTGCTGCTCTTTGAAGCATAAGGTGATGGTTTCCTACAGAGAATTGTTACTGGAGATGAAACCTGGGTTCACTATCATCAGCCAGAAACCAAGAGAGCTAGCAAGGAATGGCGCCATTCTTCCTCACCAAAACCAAAGAAGTTCCGCACGCAGCCTACTACAGCGAAGGTTATGCTGACTCTCTTTTGGGATGAACGAAGCATAATTATGGAGCACTACATGCCCAGGGGAAACACTGTGACCAATGACACGTATCGACCTGCCATCAATCCAAACGATGTGGACTTCTGAGTACTGGTGTCATGTTGAAACATGACAATGCTCGGCCCCTTACTGCCTGTGCAACGGTTGCAACCATACAATATCTGCACTTCGAGTGTCTTCCACATCCGCCGTATTCACCAGATCTTGCCCCATGTGATTACCATATCTTCGGACCACTCAAAGATGCGGTGGGAGGAAAGGCCTTCAGGTCCGATGAAGAGGTGGAGCAGGTTCTGCATGAGCACACGCTACCGAAAAAATATTTTTCTACAGGAATCTGTGCACTTTATAAACGCTGGAGAATTTGTATTGCACAAAATAGAGATTACATTGAAAAACGATAGAGATGTGTACCACTTTTGTTCAATAAATTGCGAGAAAAAATATTTAAGGTTTTCATTTGAGTCTCCCTTGTATCAGTTTCTATTTCGTTATATTATTTTCTACTTCTTTCTGAATGTAAGCCTGAATAAAAGATTTTTTCAAATATGTTACAGGTTTTTTCAGATTGTCTCAAACGCTCTGGTAGAAGTGTTTACCTTTGTTGTAACATTTCTGTTTCCAAGAGAGGATAATATTTTTTTTTTTTTTTTTTTTTTTTTTTTTTTGTCGGACTGGGTACATGTAGTCCAGATCAAAAAAATTCACAGCATCTTTTCTACATTTTCTTTCAATAAAATATTTCCGCTAGGTGACGGAGACATTAATTTGATTTTGTAGTAAAGATACTGGGGGCTTCATGTAGCTAGAGAAAAAAAAAACAAAAAAAACCATCGATATTGTCTATACGGAATTGGGGTGAATTATGAGAGCACCATATGATTTCATTCTTTCATGGTTTTGTCTTGTATGTTGTCTCCAGTGATTCACTTTGATATATTTAAAACTATAAGGTATTAAAATATATCAAAGTGAAAAATATATCAGCTATTTATGACATCTGAGCGTCGAATAAGATAAAGATATTACTGCTGTACATGTAGAACAAACAAAATCAAGATAATATTTATGAGTGCCGTGCGGTAAAAGTCATACGTCGGCATGAAAAATAAAAAATAATAAAAAAAATAAACCTCATTTATAAGGGAATTCCATCCTGCGATATTTTTTTCATTCTTCCGTTACTTTGTCTTAAAATATAGGATTTGGCATCAAAATCATCAGCAGAACTTTTTTAATTGTCATTAAAAAAATCTAGGTAATCTGTTTTGTCTTTCTGTGTACTGCTTTAACAGGTTTTTATTCGCTCAATTTAATAGCACAAGGTGTTTTAACCTGAAGCATTTATCCAAACCAAGTTCGGGCGAAGTTTTGAGCAACTTGCAAAATGTTTTACGGCTTAATCCAGGGAGGAGAGGTAAAAAAAAAAAAAAAAATACACTTTGTAACTTAGCAAATTCAAAGCGAGTGAGAAATGTTTCTTTGAGTGAATTCAGGCTGTCTTCGGGAAATTCGATGTACTTGTATCGTAATTTTTATTTTTTTTTTGAGCTTTCCATATGGGATATTCATAAAGTATGATTATAATTTGAGAACTACCAGCAAGAAAAAACTTTACCCTCTGGAGTATATGTGTGGAGGGGGTTACAGAATGTTGAAATACACTTTAAGATACCTACAGTAAAAATGAACTGTACATGAATTTCGAGTATGTTTTGAATTTTATATATTTTTTTTCTTTGGAAAAGGGTAAACAGTTTCTCATAATATCATTACAAAATAAACACGGGCAAAAAAACAGCTTTGCGTTTTAAAATACTACAAATCCTGTCTGCTCGGTATAAATAGAAAAGTTGAAATATGTAATATGTCGTATGTTTTTACCTGCATACTTAACGACGACGCTAAGCCACTCAGGTTTTAGGTTGGTCTTTCTTTGCTTACACATTCGAAGGTTTCTATAACACTTGGGGAATCAAAAGACTTATTAATCCTCCATTTCCTTATTTTCCTTTTGCAATTTGATTAAATTATCTTGAAGCATTACTAAGTCAAGGAATATACAGAAAAGCAGCCTTGTATTTTTCGAACAGTATGAGAAAAGATCCATCTGAAATTAGGCACAGGGCCGTAGGTCTTAGACAAAGGTCACCGTCGAAAGAAGTTCTGCTTTCCATTGGTTATGCAGTACGCTCTTGCATTTCGGCGAGTTTTTTTAGCTGCAGTTAGCATCGTGTGTGGGAATAAATTGAGGGGACAGAAGGAAAGGATTTAATTGGTCGAGGTACGAGAAATTCAACGAGATACTTCGCATCATAATGCTACTTCGTTGATGTTACGCGTATATCTCTGCCTAGTATCGGCTCCTTCACACGGCACACTCTCACATGACTACGGCCATGATGATGCGAAGGCAGTTTTCGCATTAGCACTGTTTTCTAAAAATACATGCAAATAGATCAACTTCCTTTTAATATAAAAGTCTTCTGAAACCAGATACATAGTTTAAAATTTTCCGTAAAAAAGCTGTAGCACAAAATTTTACTTCGTGTAGCTCTTTCTTTTCTTTCTTTCTTTCTTCCTTTTTTTTTTTTTTTTTTTTTTTTTTTTTTTTTCATATAGCAAATTTGTTTTCGTATTTAGGGCATGCAATGTATGTGTTGCATAGAACCACTGCACGCTACTGATAGTTATCAACATTTAGCCTGAGTGGGAAAACACGTGAAAGAAAAAACAACGTCGTAAAGCCGTTCTGGCAAAAATGTTTTTGTCAATTTTTGTCACTGTAACAAAATGCACTTCAATACTTTATTTGCTTACAATATTTTTTAAGTTTTTGCAAAAGTTTAGTCTAGAAAAGGCCAATAAAATCTAGTACTATATGCTTTTTGTACTTTCTTTTATAAACTCTTCTATATGCGCTGCGGGTGGTTTTGATACTTCATCTCACGAGTCAATGATTAAATCTAAAAGAAATCAGTTAGCTATCGGATAATATCATCCAAGTGCTGAGCAACCTAGGTGAAGTCACCAGGATTTTGGTTTTTGTTCTCCCTAGACAACTACGTAATTTACCTGTCTATTAAAAAAGACAGTACAATTAGTTGTCTTAATTTTAAAACGTAGTAACTGCAGTGTAATATTTTTCTGGATTTGCATATTTTTCGAAAAGAACTGATATACTGTATATATGTGCGTGTGTGTCTGTGTGTGTGTGTATGTGTTTATGTGATTCTGTGATTCAGTTGGTTGATACTATGTATTAGATCTAGGAGGTATACTTCGTTCACAACGATTACTTACGATTCTCCAGTGGTGTCTGTTCGAACCTGTAAGTAAACATTTTCTTTCCTAAACTTACAATCATGTTACGTACAAATCCGAACCAAAAACGAGTCTCCTTTTCATTAAAAAAATTTATGTGTTTGCTCTTCATCATAAAACAAGGTTTTCCGATATCAAACAAGTACGATCACAAAGCAGCAGTGCTATTCGAAAAATGAAAATGATGTTACATTATGAAAAAACAATTATTTATATTTCTAAATTTACAGTAACTATTTTCAAATATCAATGCAAATGATCACAAGGAAAGAAAATAATTCTATGAGGTACTTTTAATTTTTCCTGTTTTCTTTTCATTCAAATATTTCATGTATTTTCGTGCATTCAAATAAACACGGAATTTTTCTTCTCTTACGCCTACCGAGCCCATCCATTCCGGTTTCCTTCTCGATGCATTTCGAATTGCTAACATTTAATTCACCAAGGTTAATGATTTTTTATTAGAAAACAAGACGTGTGAAAGACAAATACTTATACACCCCTCAACACCCCACCCCCTAAATTTCTCAGACACACCCTCATAAAAAATGTCAACACTCTTCCATTTGAAGATGTGTAACATACGCACAGAAGTATACATAAACTTTTATTTTTTTAATTTTTAAGAAAGTCATTATTATTATTATTATTATTATTATCAAATAGCACAATTGTCGATAGCAGTTAGCATTCACATGAATTCCCGAGCTTCACTTTGAAATATCTTCCACCATAATGCAATCATTTTCCTTTTTTTTATTTTAATTTCAAGTCTATATACACTGCAATCTAACGTTTTTTAAATTGCTTTTGTTTGAAGCATATGTTTAAAGTCAGTCATTGAAACCACAAAACATATGTATGTATCTCTTCGTTTTAGTCTGTTTCTGAAGTTTTTCCTATTTTTAATTCTAGGTTTAAAGCCTAAATTTTCACTATAAAAATTTTCTGCCTTCGTAAAATTTGTTTTCATCCACCTCTCCCTCCCCCCCCCCCAAGAAAAAGAAACTTTGTCAGCACCTCCCTCCATACGAAATTTCTGGATAAACACCTGGTGAAAGATCAATCCTTTTGAAGACTGTTTATAAAGATTTTTAAACTTCGTATAACCTGTTAAACACACATGAAACCTTTTACGGAAACTGAGCGAATGAATTAAGCTTTTGTTGAAGCATTGGAAGTATCTTTTGCTAAGAGAAGGCATTAACAAAATGAAAAACAAAAGAAGAATGGAAAATTGGAAATATCCTGTATTCAGCTGCTATTCAGGATGAGGAAGAAAGTGACAGCACACATGACACCGTTTGTGAAACATATTGTTTTCTGAAAAGCTGATTGATGCTTGCAAAAGAGGAAATCTACGTGTGCATTTCCTGGGGACAATTTTATCATGCGACGCTGGTGACAGTTGTCCTTATTTATTCTCCCTCTGCGGTTTAGAAACTCCACCCTCCCCCCAAAAATCATCAATTTTGCCTTTCATGCAGAAACTGCACATGATGTTACAATCCAACTGAGATACCGAGGCCATATGTGTATAGACAACATTTTCACTTGTTACAAACATTTGGAAAATTTTGTGTTTCATCTTTACTCTCGAAAACAGAATTTTCATTCAAACGGGCATTAAGAATCATTGTCTATGCCATCGCAGTAGTTGTGTAGTATGCTGCGGGAAAATCCGTGGCTAAGCCATGAAATACTGTATTAAGGCAAGAAATTATTTCAATAAAATTGAAAAATTCCCGGCATTGGTGGAGTTGTAAATATTTCTTTTACAAATTCTTGTCTTTACCAAGAATTGGCAGTGGAAGCTCCAACTGTTGTTTCGTGTAAAGGAGATAAAAATAATAATTTGCTAAGTAAAAGCAAAGTAATCGACATGCGTGCAAAAATGCTGAAGTAGAACGCAACAAACGGTCTATGCACGGCATTAACTTAAACAAACTCCACTGACCGTTGTCAAGTTAAAAAGCTTTTCTGAAATCTATAACCAATATGTACAATTAAAACGTGAGGTCTTTCAAGAACACTATGTTCTCATCCTCAGACAAAAGCAATGAAGTACATGTCCAGGTATATATACAAGTATGCAAGGCTTGAGACGGCGTATTACCAGTGGCCCACAGGGTCACCCCAGATTTCAACCCTGTGGAATCTCTCTGGGATACCGGGAGCGGAACTTCAGATCTATGGATCACGGAACCGGCATTTCCGACAGAGTTCTGTACAATGATGCAACAGGCATGGCTGGCATCACCTCCGGAAACCCTGCGGAACTTCAGATCTATGGATCACGGAACCGGCATTTCGGGCGGAGTTCTGTACAATGATGCAACAGGCATGGCTGGCATCACCTCCGGAAACCCTGCGGAACTTCAGATCTATGGATCACAGAACCGGCATTTCCGACGAAGTTCTGTACAATGATGCAACAGGCATGGCTGGCATCACCTCCGGAAACCCTGCGGAACTTCAGATCTATGGATCACAGAACCGGCATTTCCGACGAAGTTCTGTACAACGATGCAAAAGGGATGGCTGGCATCACCTCCGGAAACCCTGCGGAACTTCAGATCTATGGATCACGGAACCGGCATTTCGGGCGGAGTTCTGTACAATGATGCAACGGGCATGGCTGGCATCACCTCTGGAAACCCAGAGGAACTTCAGATCTTTGGATCACGGAACCGGCATTTCGGGCGAAGTTCTGTACAATGATGCAACAGGCATGGCTGGCATCACCTCTGGAAACCCAGAGTAACTTCAGATCTATGGATCATGGAACCGGCATTTCGGGCGGAGTTCTCTACAAAGATGCAACAGGCACGGCTGGCATCAGCTCCGGAAACCCAGCGGAACTTCAGATCTATGGATCTTGGAACCGGCATTTCGGGCGGAAATCTCTACAAAAATGCAACAGGCACGGCTGGCATCACCTCCGGAAACCTTGCGGAACTTCAGATCTATGGATCCTGGAACCGGCATTTCGGGCGTACAATGATGCAACAGGCACGGCTGGCATCACCTCCGGAAATCCTGCGGAACTTCAGATCTATGGATCCTGAACCCGGCATTTCTGGCGGAGTTCTGTACAATGAAGCAACAGTCACAGCTAGCATCACCTCCGGAAACCCTGCGGAACTTCAGGTCTATGGATCCTGGAACCGGCATTTCGGGCGGAGTTTTGTACAATGATGGAACAGGCACGGCTGGCGTCACCTCCGGAAATCCTGTGGAACTTCAGATCTATGGATCCTGGAACCGGCATTTCGGGCGGAGTTCTGTACAATGATAAAACAGTCATGGCTAGCATCTCCTCCGGAAACCCTGCGGAACTTCAGATCTATGGATCCTGGACCCGGCATTTCGGGCGGAGTTCTGTGCAATGATGCAACAGGCATGGCTGGCATCACTTTCCGAAACCCTGCGGAACTTCAGATCTATGAATCCTGGACCCGGCATTTCGGGCGGAGTTCTGTACAAATATGCAACAGGCACGGCTGGCATCACCTCCGGAAATCCTGCGCAACTTGAGATCTATGGATCATGGACCCGGCATTTCGGGCGGAGTTCTGTACAATGATGCAAAAGGCATATCTCCAGAACTTCAGATATATGGATCCTGGAACCCCGGAACTTCAGATCTATGGATCCTGGAACCCCGGAACTTCAGATCTATGGATCCTGGAACCGGCATTTCGGGCGGAGTTCTGTACAATGATGGAACAGGCACGGCTGGCATCACCTCCGGAAACCCTGTGGAACTACAGATCTACGGATCCTGGGACCGGCATTTCGGGCGGAGTTCTGTACAATGATGCAACAGGCATGGCTGGCATCACCTCCGGAAACCCTGCGGAACTTCAGATCTATGAATCACGGAACCGGCATTTCCGACAGAGTTCTGTACAATGATGCAACAGGCATGGCTGGCATCACCTCCGGAAACCCTGCGGAACTTCAGATCTATGGATCACGGAACTGGCATTTCCGACAGAGTTCTGTACAATGATGCAACAGGCATGGCTGGCATCACCTCCGGAAACCCTGCGGAACTTCAGATCTTTGGATCACGGAACCGGCATTTCGGGCGAGGTTCTGTACAATGATGCAACAGGCATGGCTGGCATCACCTCCGGAAACCCTGCGGAACTTGAGATCTATTTATCCTGAAACCGGCATTTCGGGCGGAGTTCTGTACAATGATGCAACAGGCATGGCTGGCATCCCCTCCGGAAACCCTGCGGAACTTGAGATCTATTTATCCTGGAACCGGCATTTCGGGCAGAGTTCTGTACAATGATGCAACAGGCATGGCTGGCATCACCTCCAGAAACCCTGCGGAACTTCAGATCTATGGATCACAGAACCGGCATTTCCGACGAAGTTCTGTACAATGATGCAAAAGGGATGGCTGGCATCACCTCCGGAAACCCTGCGGAACTTCAGATCTATGGATCACGGAACCGGCATTTCGGGCGGAGTTCTGTACAATGATGCAACAGGCATGGCTGGCATCCCCTCCGGAAACCCTGTATAACTTCAGATCTATGGATCACGGAACCGGCATTTCGGGCGGAGTTCTGTACAATGATGCAAAAGGCATGGCTCCGGAACTTCAGATATATGGATCCTGGAACCCCGGAACTTCAGATCTATGGATCCTGGAACCCCGGAACTTCAGATCTATGGATCACGGAACTGGCATTTCCGACAGAGTTCTGTACAATGATGCAACAGGCATGGCTGGCATCACCTCCGGAAACCCTGCGGAACTTGAGATCTATTTATCCTGGAACCGGCATTTCGGGCGGAGTTCTGTACAATGATGCAACAGGCATGGCTGGCATCCCCTCCAGAAACCCTGCGGAACTTCAGATCTATGGATCACAGAACCGGCATTTCCGACGAAGTTCTGTACAATGATGCAAAAGGGATGGCTGGCATCACCTCCGGAAACCCTGCGGAACTTCAGATCTATGGATCACGGAACCGGCATTTCGGGCGGAGTTCTGTACAATGATGCAACAGGCATGGCTGGCATCATCTCTGGAAACCCAGAGGAACTTCAGATCTTTGGATCACGGAACCGGCATTTCAAGCGGAGTTCTGTACAATGATGCAACAGGCATGGCTGGCATCACCTCCGGAAACCCTGCGGAACTTGAGATCTATTTATCCTGGAACCGGCATTTCGGGCGGAGTTCTCTACAAAGATGCAACAGGCACGGCTGGCATCAGCTCCGGAAACCCAGCGGAACTTCAGATCTATGGATCACAGAACCGGCATTTCCGACGAAGTTCTGTACAATGATGCAAAAGGGATGGCTGGCATCACCTCCGGAAACCTTGCGGAACTTCAGATCTATGGATCCTGGAACCGGCATTTCGGGCATACAATGATGCAACAGGCACGGCTGGCATCACCTCCGGAAATCCTGCGGAACTTCAGATCTATGGATCCTGAACCCGGCATTTCTGGCGGAGTTCTGTACAATGAAGCAACAGTCACAGCTAGCATCACCTCCGGAAACCCTGCGGAACTTCAAGTCTATGGATCCTGGAACCGGCATTTCGGGCGGAGTTTTTTACAGTGATGGAACAGACACGGCTGGCGTCACCTCCGGAAACCCTGCGGAACTTCTGATCTATGGATCCAGGAACCGGAATTTCGGGCGGAGTTTTGTACAATGATAAAACAGGCATGGCTAGCATCTCCTCCGGAAACCCTGCGGAATTTCAGATCTATGGATCCTGGACCCGGCATTTCGGGCGGAGTTCTGTGCAATGATGCAACAGGCATGGCTGGCATCATTTTCGGAAACCCTGCGGAACTTCAGATCTATGAATCCTGGACCCGGCATTTCGGGCGGAGTTCTGTACAAATATGCAACAGGCACGGCTGGCATCACCTCAGGAAATCCTGCGGAACTTGAGATCTATGGATCATGGACCCGGCATTTCGGGCGGAGTTCTGTACAATGATGCAACAGGCACGGCTGGCATCACCTCCGGAAACCCTGCGGAACTTCAGATCTATGGATCACGGAACCGGCATTTCGGGCGGAGTTCTGTACAATGATGCAACACGCACGGCTGGCATCACCTCCGGAAACCTTGCGGAACTTCAGATCTATGGATCACGGAACTGGCATTTCCGACAGAGTTCTGTACAATGATGCAACAGGCACGGCTGGCATCACCTCCGGAAACCCTGCGGAACTTATGATCTATGGATCCTGGAACCAGCATTTCGGGCGGAGTTCTGTACAATGATGCAAAAGGCATATCTCCGGAACTTCAGATATATGGATCCTGGAAACCCGGAACTTCAGATCTATGGATCCTGGAACCGGCATTTCGGGCGGAGTTCTGTACAATGATGGAACAGGCACGGCTGGCAGCACCTCCGGAAACCCTGTGGAACTACAGATCTACGGATCCTGGGACCGGCATTTCGGGCGGAGTTCTGTACAATGATGCAACAGGCATGGCTGGCATCACCTCCGGAAACTCTGCGGAACTTCAGATCTATGGATCACGGAATCGGCATTTCCGACAGAGTTCTTTACAATGACGCAATAGGCATGGCTGGCATCACCTCCGGAAACCCTGCGGAACTTTAGATCTATGGATCACGGAACCGGCATTTCGGGCGGAGTTCTGTACAATGATGCAACAGGCATGGCTGGCATCACCTCCGGAAACCCTGCGGAACTTCAGATCTATGTATCCTGGACCTGGCATTTCGGGCGGAGTTCTGTGCAATGATGCAACAGGCATGGCTGGCATCAGCTCCGGAAACCCTGCGGAACTTCAGATCTATGGATCCTGGAAACGGCATTCCGGGCGGTGTTCTGTAAAATGGTGCAACAGGCATGGCTGGCATCAGCTCCGGAAACAATGCGGAACTTTAGATCTATGGATCCTGGACCCGGCATGTCGGGCGGAGTTCTGTACAATGCTGCACCAAGCACGGCTGGCATCACTTTCGGAAACCCTGCGTCATCTGCTGGAGTCAATGTCTCGGCTTGTACAGACTGTTACTCCCGCTACAGGAGGACAAACACGCTTTTAGGTCTCTAATATTTTGTCCATTAAGTGTATATACAGAGCGCGCGCGTGTTTGTGCGTGTGTGATGGTGCAGCAAGACTTGTGAAAAAAACTTGGGGAAACCTTCATCCAGCAGTGGATTGATAATGGTTGACAATGATGATGATGATGATGATGATGACTTAAATAGTATAACTGAAATCTCGGATCACTAGTACAGTTATACTATTTAAGTACAATTCGTGCATTGTTCCTTGTTATTAATTACGAAAAAGTAATTGGAATTCAAAGAATATGTAAATAGGAAGATCTCCTGTAGCAACTTCCTTGAGCTCATCAGTACGGATCCTAAAAACATGCAGAGGCATAACAAGGCCCCGGCGCAGCTCAAGAGAGAGCGAAAAAATCACTGCTTACAATCTGATTTAAGTTGGAATTGAATCTTTTGTACTAGTTTCTGATACAGGTTTTTTCACACTATATTTTATCATTCTTCCGTTTACAGAATTTGCTTGTAATATCTTTCGCCAGTTTCGGCAGCATAAAATTCGCATTTCTTCTTCAAAATGTTCTGGGAATGTCAGCTGCTCACGTTCATGAAGGCGCGGTTGCACGGGCGTTGCAAGATGAGGATGTTGTTCACACTTCTGAATATCCTCTGGGGGCTATTCGATTACTACTGCGATTGAAAGCCACGACTGCCAACTGGATTTGGTGTGTTTGATGGTACGAATTCCGAAGAAGTTGGGAAAAACCATACAAATAATCAGTTTGATTGTGCCTTCCACATACACTGCTGGCCACCCAAAATGCAACACCAAGAAGAACACGAAATCGCAAAGCCAGATTTACTGGACACATAACAACAGATACAAAGATGAAACGATTGAGCTCACATGCCTGTGCGATTTGCGGAACACACAGACATAAATAGTTCGTGTAGCTCCCATGGCTGACAATAACGGCCGTTACACGTGGCGGCATCGAACGAAAGAGGCTTTGGATCTGGGCTTGGGGTATGTCGGTCCTGGCTGCTTCAACACGTTGCCACAGTTCATCAGGCGTAGCCGCGGGTGGTGCTTGCCGGGCCACTCGGTTGCCGATCAGCGACCAGACGTGTTCGATGGGAGACCTATCGGGAGAACAGGCTGACCACGGCAGCAGTGACACCTGGTGGGTCGTGAAGAATTGTTGCACGAAGCGTGCCACGTGCGGGCGCGCATTGTCCTGTTGAAACGTGGCCGCTGGCAGGTCCTGCAGGTAAGGGAGGACTACAGGCTTCAAAACGTCGGAGATGTAGCGGTGGCTGTTGAGTTTACCGGCGATGTGTACCAGAGTGGTGCGGGTGTCATATCCAATTGCGACCCAAACCATAACGCCAGGCGACGGACCGGTATGGCGATGAATAATGCAGGCGTCATATAGTCTCTCGCCGCTGTGCCGCCACACGCGGATCCGACCATCGTGGTGTTGAAGGCAGAAGCGGGATTCGTCGGAGAAGACAATGTCGTGCCATTCCGTAGTCCAAGTGCGGCGTTCAAAGGCCCACTGCCGCCGCCCTCGCCGGAGGTGTAACGTCAATGGTAATCGGAGCAATGGGCGCCGTGCGACAAGTCCCCGCTCCTGCAGTCGACGTCGAACGGTACGTGCTGACACAGGTTGTTGCGTAACACGCCCTAATTCTTGCGCTAACGTTCGTGATGTGGCGGTGCGAGCCGTCAATGCCCGCCGCACAATATGCCGGTCCTCTCGTTCGGTGGAGTGCCGCGGCTACGGCAATCGTTCACGTCGGTCCGTCCGTCCCTCATGCACTCACCGAATCCATACTCGCCTCACTGTGGCTGGATGTCGTCCCACACGGGCGCCGATGTCTTGGTACGATAAACCGCTGTCGCGATAAGCCAGTATTCGTCTACTGTCGAACTCCGAAACGTGCTGGAATGACTGCCGCATTCTGCGACGAGGTATCAGGTAGCTTCCCACGCACAGGTCCGGCAGCACAACACACTTCTACTACTTACACCCCGCCTTCTGTGCAGCCTTCTTATAGTGCGTCTCGGTGGCGTGCTGGGCGCACACACGATTTGTATATGCCCTGCAATGCTAATCGTTTGCATGTCCTCTCGCGGGCGACGCATGCTGCGAATTTCAGGCAAATCAGATGCTTCCTTCTTGGTGTTGCATTTTGGTTGGCCAGCTGTGTAGATGTGAGATGTGATGTTAATTCTGTTTTGTTGAGCAGTGTATATTTTTGTGGATATTTTTGTGTATGCGATAGAAAGACAGACGGGAAGGGCACTATATTTTGTGGTTTGCTCCAGGCGCATAAATACCTCGTTACACCTTTAGCTGAAAACATAAGCCCAAAGATGGGTACTGGATGTTAGTCTGGGCGTCAAGATTTCCTTTGAGGGCAAACGAGTCCGGTTTTGACTTTTTCTGTTGATATATTATTTTTCAAATGAATAAAATATGTACAGAACAAAACGACGAATGTGTGTAAAACATTATGCCTAGTACTGCTCTATGCCCCCTCTGTATATCTTTATCACTATTTTACCACTATGCCTCCTGCAGTGGAAAGCGAAAAAATAAAACTCTCCTCCTCTAAATCCAACGGTGTCGACGTGCAGCTTTTTAGAACGTCTCTAAAATTAAAAAAAAAAAAACAGAAATAAAGTTCTTACTGCCGTTTTTCTTGGTATAACGAGCAGTCGTTTGTCCCTATATTTAGAGCCACTAGTTCCATGGAAGGAAGAGAGCCAATGACGTAACCCAAACACAACATCTATGCTCCACGGATTTCGAGCCCATCCCCGACGAATGGTCAGAAGCCAGTGCTTAGACCACTGTGCTACCGGGGCGGCGTGCTTACCTTATCAGTATGTCTGTTCGTCGCCTGTGAACACCAAATATCTGCACATGTTAGTCCGATTAAAAAAAAAAATTGCGGTAGGAAACCTGAAATGTGGGAATGATGTCCCTGATGTTTAGTCGTTTTCCGATTCACAAATTCACCCCTAAGCAGCACATATACAAATGCTATTGAATTCAAAATTACTTTTATTCTATATCACAGGTACTAAGAATCCGATTGACAAAAATTGAAAAAACAAAAAACAGAACCTTTCGATACTTTACATAGTTTCTTCAAATACTGCACAGTTTTCCCGTAAGTAAATGCACAGTACATTTTTTCGAATGTCTCTGCTTGTAACTGTCCGATTGAAACAGTCTTTGTAATAGACAGCATTTATGGTAAAAAAAAAATTTTTCAATTGAAAGTTTAACGACCACCGTGAACAACTCAATGGACTATAAACAGCCTCTGCCCTTATTTAGGGCCACTGGCTCCAGGGAAGGGAGAGAGTAAGTGCCTTAAGACAAACACAACATCCATGCCTTACCGGGATTCGAACCGTGACCCTCCTCGGAAGAATTGTCTAGGCAATGCGCCACCGGGGCGGCATGTAAAGAATATTTTGTATATAACTCCAAATTTTTCTTATGTTTGTCTTTAAATGGCGTGAGCACATATTTCTGTTTACACCTCATTTGCAGCAGTATTTACGCGTCTAAAAACCGAAGATGAAAAAATATTTTGGTCGAATACCCCCACTACGGTAAACAACTTACTTGGATTTTCTGCCCAAAATTATGCGCACTTTTCCCGCTAGGGGCTAAAACGTATATTTCGCTTTTTCAATGATATCCGCTTCTAAACGTCCGACTGGAAAAAATATTTTTGCATTAAATACCATTAATTTCGGTAAACATTTTGTATATATTTTCGAACTTTTCGTAATGCGCAATTATGACTCTAGGTTTCGTTTGTGTGTATTATTCTCTCTCTCTCTCTCTCTCTCTCTCTCTCTGTTTTTTTTTTTTAGGGGGATTAAAGACCAATATTTTTGTTCAGATATGGGCAGTTCTAAACTCCATGTGATTTTTTTTATGTACGATGAAATGTCTTTTCAACTTCATGCAGCATTTGAACTGAAAAGTTCAGCTTTTTAGTAAAACTTCTATTGATTATAATATCATCTCTCTGAAGTTTGTTTTGCTAAATTTATAGCATTATAGACTTCGGAAAAAGAAATAACGCTGTTCGTGGTGATATGCGTTGCAATCTGTCTGCGTATGCTTCATCAGAATATCCATTTCCGTGCACGTGGAGTTTTGTTCCTTACTATATCGTAGATAAAAGGTACCCACAGTTTTGTAAAATAATAATCTTTGGCCAATCCTGCTGGCTCTTGCGCCATTAACCCCCAATAAAACAAACAAACAAAAGGAGCAAAACCGTAAGTTTTATAAAGCCTTTCTTGAACCTTACATTATTCTCCTCTCTCAAAACCTCGTGGCTTTAGTCTGGGTCACTAAAATCATACCACCGATGTACAACATCTTGAACACATTCATAGCTTTTGTTGAGAGCAGTTTTTTTTTTTAAATATATTTTAGAAATTCATTTATTTTTTTATTTATTTGATTTATTTATAATAAATACTTATATTGATGATTTTATTGTGGATCTACTGAAAATCAGAAAAATGCACCAATACTTTAAATTTCATTTGACTTTGATACAAACTACGTGCTTCTTCTTAGCCTGCACTGTTTCAAGGTCCAGGATTAATGTCGCATAATTATTTTCTCTTTTCCCGTCTTATTTATATGAGGAACTTTTTACGTAAAAGGTAATAAATAGTATATATATATATATATCAATTACATACGGAAATGTCTTGCTAAAGTACACTGTATGAAATTTTTATCGTATTTTCTTGAGATGAAAAGGAAAAGATATACCTAGCAATATTTTTAGGTTTTAGATGATAAAATGAAATATGCGTGCGGACGCACGCAAGACGGAAGGGGAGGGCCTCGTGCTACGACACCCCGGGGACCTCAGAGGATCTTAAAACGTCCCTGCGCATATTGATGATAAACGACCGCAAAACGATACAATCAAGATGTTTTCACTGGCACCTCTCTGAGGTAGAATGGCAGAATTTGACCCACGACTGGAGATGGGTTTGGAATGTTGTACCATAAAGAAATAGCCCCAGGATAAAACAACGAAATATTTATTTTTGGACAGTGACTCGCTTGAGAAACGTATGTCCTTAAAATTTACTTACGCAAAGCGTATATCGAATCCGAAAAAAAATAGTGGAACATAATATATTGATTGAGACGAACTGAATTTCAAAATAGGCAAGAAAGGTGTAGTAGATGTATATCTGCATTTAATAACAGGATGGAGATTTTTCTGTGTAATATGAAGCAAGAGGAATTATTAAGCACTTACTTTAAGCCGTCCAACTCAACAAAGAAGTAGCACTTCAAATGGTATACAAAACATGTTAACACCACAATACAGAAACCTGCTTTTTTCAAAAAATCATGACTGTCATCTGTTAGCACGAATGTATGCAAAACTAAAGTTGTAAAGTAATTTTTATTAAATTGAAAAATATTTTTCTGAAACTTAATGGCGCATGTATAGGTGAGGACATACTTATATTTTCTCTCTGTTTTTTCTCTCGCTTGTCTGATTCTTGGTATGGAAAATAAGCAGTCTTCAGGAAAGAGAACTTTGCCTCAAGCTTTGTTATTTGCTTTGTTATTTACATTGCTTTCTCCAACATGTTTAACTCCGTTTCATTTACACCCTCTCGTATCATTACAAAGCTGGAATAAAATTCTAAATAAATAAGCACAAAATCAGGAGATATAGCGCAAAAAGTGCCCTGTTCTTACAAACACACAACAAATTAATAACGAGGAATTATATACCAATTATGTAGAAAATACGAAAACTATAACTTCCTTGAAAAAGGAAGGAGTTTCTAACTTCCTAGAAAAAGCCATCTGGTTGACGTATAAAAGCTTGGAAACGTTTATTTATATATTCCTACGCTAATAAATCGGATTACTAGTATAGTTTTACTATTCTCAACACACAACAAATTTGCAGAGCTGAAAACTGGAGTGCACATTTTACCCCAGTAAAGTGTGTGTGTGTGTGTGTGTGTGTGTGTGTGTGCGCGCGCGTGCGTGTGTGTGTGTGTGTGGATGGCGAAAGTAATGAAAGAGACCCCAACCAGTTAGTTAGGTAATACCTGAAAAACGAGAATTTAAAAGAATGTCAGAAAATTATTTTAAGGGATGCCATTAGGCAGGGTGTCAAAAATATCTATTAAATATTCTAAGATCTAGGGAAAGAAAACAGAAAAACCGATGCATCTCGCAAATAAATCATTAACAGTATCTGCTCATCCAAATCTGGAAATTAATTTAGGTTTCATTTCTCAAGCAGTAGTTAACTATACAGCGCACTTCTCAAACAGCTTGAAAATTTCGTTTTCTTATCCGTGCAGTATTCATTATTCATGAGGTATCTATGTTTCTTGATACACACACATACGCACACACACATGCACGGCACATCATTCCAGTCCTTCGGCTAATCGTGGGGGATTATGACTCACTGAGTCACTGGGGTATTCATGAGTCAGGTCGTCGGATTAAAGATCTTATTATCTTAGAGCCTTAAACGTTTAGTCTATCACAAAACAAGTCTTCTCCATGGGGGTCAAACTATCAAATTCGTCTGCATTTTGTGCTGTTTCTGCTGTGCACTGCCTTTTTGTTGCTGTTGTTCACAACGAATTGTCATTTTAAAACGTCAGACGAGTTAAAAGATCCCAAATTTTATCAGCTGACTGTTTAGCACGGCTTTTGACAGACGTTTTCCATTCCTCATTGTAGGGCATTGTAGAATTTTCTAGGTTTAAAAATATTTCTGCAGCAGTGATGAATCTTCTACAAGGTTTTACTTACTCCTGGAAAATTGTGAACATTTTCTAGGAAGTTTTTACGTGACTCTGGAATATAGAGTGCTGTGAACAGGTCTTTTGCCAAAGGAATTGCTCGTTGCTCACGACACGACGCTTTTTTTTTTAACCTTACAGAGAAAGAAATGCATTTAGTCATTGTTTATTTAATCCTTAAAATAAGTCATAATGTTTCTACGAACCATATATTTTGTTTTCAAAAAACAGACAAAACGTTCAGTTTTGCTACAAGGTAATTTCAATGTGTTTTCTCTTTCAATATTTGAAGGATAATGGACTTCAAATGCACATAAATGAATTCTAAATTTAACAGAAGCAAACTGAAAATGATGAATTAATTACAAAATATATTTAATTAATTCAAGACGTCTCTATTTTCTTTCGTAGGAACTATCTCTACCTTACGTAAATTCGATCAGTAATATAACGGCAGGACTTGAATAAAACTTTTACCAGCCACACCCTTTTAAAATGGTTTGAGCTGCTTAGAATAGAAATGCAGCTGTAACAGGATTTGCAATTGCAACGGACCACAGCATACATCTTCGATAAAAATTAGTTTTTAACTTCATTGGCATTCAAAGCAACGTCCCATTCTTTAAATAACCAGAAAACTGTTCATTCTGCAATGCAGTGTTTGTTAACCTTATTCGGAAGAAGAAAAATACAGATTCTGAAGAAAGACGCGATTTCCCTTGACATTTTCAATCACATAATATAGAAACTCCATGAAATTCAAGTTGAAGAGTAAAGAATTTGAGAAAGCATGTAAGTTTTAAGGATTTAGCAGAGGACTGTATAGCCCCTCGACAGTCAGGGCTAGATCGCATTACCCGCACGGGGATAACTGGTTTTCCAGTTATTTGGGGAGCGGCGCCCCACGGCCCGAGCTGACCTTGTGACTGGTCAACATCTGATGTCATGCCACCGCTTGTTTTTTTTTCGGTGCTGTTGGAGTTTGCAGGGACGGCTGTTCATCCAGCTGTTGGGGAGTCGCGGCCCCACGATCCCGAGCTGGTCTTGTGTCTCGCTTTTTCGTTTTTATTTATTTTCTGCACTGGCCAGTTGCCCGTGTTGTATACTCTACCTAATCGCTACCACGCTATGTACTAACACCCCGGTCTTGTGGTTTTGTTACCCTCCACTACTAACTGTTTATATTAACTACTCAGTTCGTAGGTTGCTGAGATTCCGTTTAGGTTCCACTCCAGGGTTTTGTCTTCCTTGGATTACTTTTTCCCTTTTAGCTGGTTTGGGTGCTAGACTTACCTGCATGTTTGCCGCGTGCGGAGACCCGTGAGGCGGAAATGGGATGTCTGGCGGCTGAGGTCGCAGGAGACCGGAGAAGTGCCTCCTGTGTACCAACACTCCTCTTCGACCCCGGCTTCGCTGTAAACGGGAGGCTAGAGACTAACCCACCTCTAGTCAGAAGTCTTGTACCAAGTTGTGTACAGGGTTTTAGCGGCTTTTTTGTCGTATAGCACGGCAGAGTAAGCCCGGGGGCTGTGGGATCATGCCAAAGGCGTTGGCATGACGGTACCCGGAGGCCGAAGTGTCCGCCGAGTGCGTGTGATCACAGCCAACGGACTATATCTGCAATGTATAAGCTCCAGAACTGTGTCCAGCATCATTTTCTTGGCTTGTAGACCTCCAGTTCTCCCTTGTAGGGCTCGGTGGTGGGTGGTAAGTCTGCAGACGAATCCTCCTCCTTTTTATCATGGGTAAAAACAAAAACAAAAACTCCAAATTCAAGTCACCTGAGAAAATGATAGTTGACAACGACTCTCCTTCGTCTTCTCAACCTACCAAGTCCCATAACCTTAAACGGTCTTTAGATCATGACCTGGACCAAGAACGTGGAACCTCTTCTTCGGCAGCTGTACCAGTCGCTCCGAAGCGTCGTCTCCCCTCGATTGCTGTGAATACGCATGCTACACACTTAGTTGTAGAATCCATCGATCCGAATGAGAGACTGTCCACCAGATCTCCCTTTTTCATTTCTAAAGCTTTGGACGCTGCGGTTGGCTCCTTGAAGTCTGTGAGGAAGCTTCGCTCTGGGGACCTGCTTGTCCAAACTTGCAGTGTTTCTCAGAGTAACACTCTTCTGCACCTCACTAGTCTTCAAGGCATTCCTTTCAAAGTGACACCTCGCCCGTTTCTTAACACCTCTCGGGGTGTTATTTCGGAGTTTGATCTCTTGGCGTGCAGTGAGGACGAATTAGTGAGTGAACTAGCAGATCAGGGTGTTATTGCTGCACGTCGTATGATGTTCCGGCGCGATGGTTCTTTGATTAAGTCTAAAAATGTAATCTTGACTTTTAACTCCCCGAAAGTTCCGACCGAAATCAAGGCTGGCTACTTGGTCTGTGGAGTTCGCCCGTACATTCCCAGTCCTCTGCGCTGTTTCAGGTGCCAGAGGTACGGGCATTCACAACGATTCTGTAACAGTTCCGCTCGTTGCGCAAATTGTGGCTCCAGTGAACATGACGGGGATGGTTGCACTTCTGCAGCCTGCTGTGTTAACTGTGGTGAGGCCCATGCAGCTTACTCCCGCAACTGTATGAAATGGAAGGACGAGATGGCGATCCAGCGCCTCAAGACCCTGGAAGGCCTCTCGTACCCTGCTGCCAAGGCCAAGTTGGGTATTCCCAACAACCGACAGCGTACTTTTGCCGCAGTAGTTCAGTCTCTGCAACAACCCGTGCAGCCCTTTGTTCCGCGCCCTGTAGCTCTCGCCGGACTTGCCAAGAGATCTACAGCTGAACAAGCGACACAGGTGGATTTCTCCGAGCTCCAGCTTGTTCGACCAGCTGACTCTGCTCCTTCTCTTTTGAAGACGACTGACTCTTCCAGTTCCCAGCAGAAAACCTGCACATGTGGAAGACCCGGCCCTAAATCCGCAAAGGTGTGCAGTGTCCATCCAACTGTCGCGGTCCAACTGACCAACATGGCAACTGTCCCAGACTCAGCGAGGTCCCCACCCTCAACCAACATTATAGAGGAACATAAGGGGGAGGAGAGTGACAGTTCGTCCCTCTCCTGTGACTCATCTTATGTGTAGTTGTGTTCGTTTTCGTGATGTGTTTTATCATTCTCATTCCTCAGTTTTACTTAATCGGCTAGTTTTAACCATTGTACCATGTTTTTAATACTGTTTGTTTCATTGTCTTTTTTGGCCCTTCCATGATTCTCATGGTTCGGTTTTACTTGGTCAGCCAGATTTTGGGATTTATGCCACGTTTTTTAATACTGTTTGTTTGTCTTGTGTCTGACGCTCTTTGGCCAAACATGGCCCTTGCGCCATAAAAATCAATCAACCAACCAACCAACCTATATCGCATTAAACAGTATTTTATGTAGCATTCATTGCAACTTTAAAGAAATGCTTTCTTTTAACTTTTGAACCTCTCAGGCTTGGAAATCTGAGAAGCCACACCAATGCTCACTGTTTCTGAGTTGTATAGAAGTAAGGGTTTTCTATCGGTTTAGGAAACCAAGAAGTCAAGTCGTCTATGCTAAGTAGCAAAATTCCCGCTCAGCAATCGATCACTCCATTCGACCTCTCATTACTCCTTTGTTCTTTTTGTCAGCGTGAAACCCTCCTCCCACTTCGATTTTTGAATAATGTAGTTCTTATAACACGGGCGTAGAATTGTATAGGAACGGGGAAACGTACCCTCCTCACACACACAGCTTTTTTTTAAGCAGGGATCGTTCTCCTCGTATTTCGACTTCAGTTTGTCAGCCAACATACCAGTATTTCCTGATTTGTTCAATTTCAGAAGTTTATATTCTTTTCAGAATTAAAATTTAGAAAAACTCAGTATCACAAATTTTTAATGCGAAACGTGTCGTTGTGAGGTTATTTTGTTTTTCATACGAGTGTGTGTAGTGTAATCTATTGGGAACGGGATTTGCTTGATGACGTGGTTTGCAGGGCATGACTGGAGGTCTGAGCCGCAGCCCTCCGGCATTGTGCCCTTTCTAATCCTTCTTACTTGCTCCTGATGTTTTATACAATCTGTACACCTAGAGTGATGCTTACATTTAATGACAAGTCTTTCAATTTGCCTCCCCGTTCGATGATCTTTCTAACGTTAACCACAGTGAGAATATTCACTCTTCTAACGGGTGGTAAAGTTTGAAGCGTTGGCTTAGTGTTTCCTCTATCTATTACTGTATATATATGAATGTCAGTCATTCGATACCCTCTCTGTTCTCTGATCTTCTAATCTGTAATTGAATTGCGCCGTAATTATTCACGTTCTATTGGATTTTATTGAAGCCATTGACACTGAGACTTCCGGATTTTATCTTATTACCTCCAGTTATTTGCTTAAATGTAATTAATCTTACCAAGTTGAATTTCTTTCTTTCTCTTTTTTTTTTTTTTTTTTTTTTTTTTTTTTCTGATGAAAAGCAACTCTTAACATTCGAAAATGTTTCGCAGGAAAATGCATTTGTAAACTATTTTCAATTAGTACTTTTACCTTGCAATTTTGGCGTTTATAGACTTTAGTTGTCAGAATGAATTACACTGATTTATTAAAATTATAGTAATTCCAGTAACTTTTAATGAATAATAATTACGGATATACATATCTATAAGAGAGAGAGTGCGCATATTACTTGATATATTTTGTTTTATCAAACAACTGTCTCCGTCCTCCCTCCAATCTTTTGGGACAAGTCCCATGTTTTATAACATCATAAATGATAATATAATTTATATGTTGTTTTACACATTTTTAAAATACTAACACGTATTGCCTACGTGTGATCAATAGTTGTTATAATTTATTTTCAATTGTAAAAAGGTTGCAAAACTAATTTTTGTTGCAGAATGAACCCCGGTAGTTCCGCACTATGCGATTGGAAGGTAGGGGGCGGATCTAGAAGATTACCATAAATTTGGGACGAAAAACTGCTTGTTACCCATTGAACTACTTACGGTGGTCTTTAAACCCCTTAACCAAAAAGTAACTGTTCTATTTTTTTAAATCATAACGTACAAACAACTGAAAAATCATCACTATTTTCACGGCATTCAATTTCCTACTTTTCCAGGAAGCCAGCCAGCTTTGCGCTTTTTAAATCTCATTTCTTGATAAAATATTTCACAATAAAGTGTGTGCCCTTCTATTCGAATGCTCTTTCTGTTCTGAACATCTACTTATCCACCCCCACCCCCACCCCTCCTTTCTCTCTCTGTTGAGGCTAAAACAGAATATTTTATCTCTAAATTCACAGCAAATTTTGATTTTTATAAAAAAAAAAAATACGAGAAAATCTGGGCTTTAATTTCTACAATTTTACAAAAATAAAGGCAGTACTTAGGATGTTGGCTATTTAGAAAGGAAATATATTATTCTCCAGCTTGATCCGCCACTGCTGCAAGGGTTGTTCATTTTAATATCCAGTTTTACGATTTGTAAGAATCAAAATGTTGCTCTGAGTTGATGTTTCATTCATTTGAAATTGTGATCAGCGATGGTTTTTGTGTTCCCAGAACGTAAACTGAAGTGTTTACATGCAGCAAGTCAAATGAAGTCTCCAATCAAATTACGGGTCTTCGCCGTAAGCAAAGCATTTATAGCTTGGTATTACGAATCTTTGTACAGCACTAATATAATACATTTATCGAAACATCGTATGCTATTCACATCTGACACCGTAGGCAGCTTGGCCCCGCTCTGATAAGTTCAGGATTCAATTTTTAATGAAAATATACGCTTATCAACTAGTGAGTGACTTTAATAAAAAATATGAAGTGGACTCTTAGTGATAAGTTTTTATAACATTTAGCTACACTCTTATAGCTAATTCTTAGGCGTCTTCTACAAAAATTTTATAACATTTAGGGAAACGGAGAATGTATTAATTGTAACGCTTTATTAGTTAGTTACAACTGCGATCGATTCAAAACTTCAAATTCGATAAATTACGGTTGGAAGAACATTCGTAAGTTTGTAAACCGAATAGTTAGGTAGTTTCCAATCCTGGTCTTCAAATATGAAGCACAGCTCTGTGTCCTCAGACTGACGAGTATCGGGAAATTATGTGCGACTCCTGGGTCAGGATGTTTGTCAATTTTTGCTATATGGTTTCGGAAACAAATTAATGAAAATTTTGAAACTTAGAATGAGGAAGTAGCCAGCTTTGATTTCAGTTGACTTACTCGTCGTGGAAGCGGAAGCGAACAAGTATGCGGCAGAAATGAAAAAGCCAAAGAAAGGGTACTGACCTTCGCTTCCTGGAGATGCAGCTATTGCTGTAGTCATGATTCTCGGGAGCGGCAACGCAGCTCCTGTAGGCGACCTCGTGGACGCCGAACAGCTCTGATAAAGGTAAACCGTAAGCACAAGAACCTGATATCCAGAGGTCCTCATGCTGCTGGAGGGGGAAGGATGTTCCGGAGCCGTGGAGCTCCACCGAATGTAACGGCGCGCTCACCGCCGCTGCTGACAAAATGCTTTCCACGTTGTGTCGTGGAAAAGCCACAGAAGGGTATAATACCAGCTGATTGGGGAGAACCAACACATGAGCGAACGGAAGCCCCAGGCCAATGTGGGTTATTGGTCGGGGACAGGTGTGGCGTCGAAATAACCCACTGACCCCGATTGTTTGCCTGTCCGACGGGCGAAAGCTTTCAGCTAGGAGCCCCACTCTCTTGTCAAGCGAGGGTGCTGTGTTCAGGGGAAGCAGAGAGATAATGCCAGGCGACCTTTTAAAGAACTTTCCCTTCTGCTGTCAAGTCCGGGCTTGAAATGGACTTTTAAAAGCCCCTGCGAGAGAATACTTCGTAATCAGCACACCACCCTCGGGAATCACATAAGTGTTTGGGGCTCGTCAGGCACATGACACTTACGTATGCTTGCAGGTGGACACTCACCTTCGGTTAGATTTAAAGGGGGAAGCGACGAGGGTTGCAGTTTCTTTCATTGAAGTTTCAATGCCATTTTCTGAAGAGCTGCTTAATATTTATCTCTCATTTAGAAAAAATCACGTAAAAAGGGATACACCCCATCTTTAGAGATGAGCACGTGCACCTTTTTTTAGGCCCAGGCCCACCTTCGGCCAGTTATATCATTATTTATGAGAGGCACAGGTTTGAGCATTTGTACAAATTTTCCTTATGTGAATAAGATTGTTTTACTCCTATTTGTATTTTCATCATCAGATAAGAATGTTAGTTTTCCCGCGTTAGCATCGCAACTATCTCTTGACATCGGGGGCAAGACATCAGGATTTTTAGCACGTCTTTTGTAAAAACATCGTGCTTATGTTCTCGGTTTATCCGTCCATCTGTAGACACGATATCTCTGCAACTATTAGTCCGATTTAAAAATCCTTTTGCATGGGAAGCTTGAAATATGCGAATGATGATCCTTTATTTCGTTTTTTTTTTTTTTTTTTTTTTTTACGATGTACAATTTCGCCGCAAGGGCGTAAATGCAGATGATGTCGAATTCCAAAATACGTTTTATTCCACATCTTTGCTTCTAAACATCCAATTGAAAAAATCTTTCATCTTTCGATTCCATTTATGTCGAAGAGTATTTTAGGAATAGTTACTTTTTCAAATTACGCATAGATTTTTCGCTAGGATGCACAAGAGTAAATTGCGCTTTCCCCGATATCTCTCCTAAAACTCCGATTTGAAAAATGTTTCCTTTAGCGGATACAGCTCCTGATGGAAAATCTTTTGCATATAATTTCTAATTTTTGGTAAAGAATACTTTGGCCACCAGGGCGCATAAGTGTTAATTTTTGCTTCTGATGTATTTGCCATAAAATCTGAGCTTCTAAAATCTCGATTGAAAATTTTTTTTAGTGCGCCGATGCTACTCACTTCGATAAACTTTTCCGGAATATTTTCTTCTTAAAATATTCCATGGTTTCTCCGCCAGGAAGCATAGATGTATATCTTATTTTTGTCAATATCTCTACTTCTAGGAGCCCGATTTGAAAAAAAATCCTTCTTTGTTGCATAGTGTTTTCAGTGGGACATGTTTTTCATATAATTTCAAAAATTTTAAGTAATTCATAGACTTTCCGCTAGGGGACGTAAAGGTAAATTGCGTTTCTCCCTATATCTCTGCTTCTAAATCTCCGATTTGGAAAATTTTTTTCTGCACTGGATACAGCTCCTGATGGGAAATCCTCTGCACATAATTTCTAATTTTTGTAAAAAATGATTTCGCCACCAGGTGGCGTAAGTCTTAATTTCCGCTTCTGATGTATTTGCAGCAAAATATGAGCTTCTAAAATCCCGATTGAAAAAAAGTCGTTTGTAGATCGATATTGCTCATGTCGACAAACCTTTTAGGAACATTTCTTCTTAAAATAATGCATGGTTTCTACGCCAGGGGGCGTAGATGTATATCTTATTTTTGTCAATATCTATACTTCTAGGAGTCCAGTTTGAAAAATTCCTTCTTTGTTGGATAGCGTTTCCGATGCAAAATGCTTTTCATATAAATTCAAAAATTTCAAGTAAATCATAGACTTTCCGCTAGGGGGCGCAAAGGTAAATTGTGTTTTCTACACAAATTAGATTTAGTCGCTCTTTCAATTTACTAAACATGCTTCTTCAATACAAAATTTCATTTTTTTCTCAAAAATTTTGATGCGCACAGAAAAAAGAAAAAGAGAACTGATTCGTAATTCATACCCTCTGCATAAAATGAAATTCATTCAAAAAATGTATGTTTACATTTCTAGCGATAGCTTCTTGTTCGTGCGAATTCTCAAATAAATTAAATGAAGTTTTATAATTTTCTCGCTCAAACAAAAAAGACGTTACGATTGTTCATTGTGTTGACAATTATTTACGGTGTATTGCAGGTGATACTACATTCATTTTGCCATGCTGAAGATATGTGTTTGAACGTGGATAGAGCGATGTATTTATTTATTTACTGACGCCACGTATATGGAGGATTTTCACCTTGGATCTCGCCCTTTGGATTTAACTGAGCAGGGTGTTGTTGCTCCGCGATTTTCTTGTGATTTGGATGTGTTATTGGACTTTTCGCTCCTTAATTTCACGTTCACCTTAAGTATAAAGGTATCGTCTTTCATTTTGCTTCGTTCCGAGCGCGGTGAGTGCCTATTTTGTTGTATCTCATCTTGTTAACGTTTGGAAGAGCTGGCCAAGCTCGCTACTGGGGGCCGCCATTAAAGATGGCGGCGCCCAGTTTAAAAGCCCTAAAATCTCTCTTCCTTTTCTGATTCTCCTAATCTCTCTTCCTTTTCTGATTCCCCTAATCTCTCTTCCTTTTCTGATTCCCCTAATCTCTCTTCCTTTTCTGATACCCCAGATGAGGGTGTTGCCACGCTAGCGTCCGCTCGTGGTGGTGCCAATTTACCTTCCCCGGCTACGTCATATCTCCCGTCTTCCGCTATCAGTGATGACGCATTGGACATCACTGGAAATGCAGCCTCTTTTTTTTTTTTTTTTTTTTTGATTGGAGGTTTAACGACCACCGTGAGGAACTCAATGGGCTATAAGCAGTCGCCCGTCCCTAATTTAGGGTCACTGGTTCCAGGGAAGGGAGAGAGCCAGTGCCGTAAGACAAACACAACATCCATGCCTGACCGGGATTCGAACCCGGACCCCTTACGGACGAATGATCAGAGGCCAGCGCCTTAGACCACTGCGCTACCGGGGCGGCGGAAATGCAGCCTCTTCTAGCACTACCGAGCCCAACGTGTCATTACCTTCGTTTTCTTCTGTTGCAGCCTCAAAAGTCTCTCGTCCAGCATACAAGAGTAATTATGTTGGCGCTGAAAAGCTGAAATCTTTCATTTCCCAAGCTGGCAATAATATTGTGCTTAATATCCCAGCCAGCTCTCCAGCTGGCACAGCTTTCACTGAGAATCTTGCGAAAGGCGTTCATTTCGAAGCCCTTCCGGACACTCCTTTGAGAGTATATGCAGATGCCACTGCACAGCGGTTCCCATCTCAATCTATTCCGCAAATGTATCGAAGGGGCGACTTATGGTCGTTTATCTGGCCACGGCTGAAATGGCGAAATATCTCCTAACATCTGGCCTCACAATTGGTGATAGACATCTTTCTGCAGAACCGGTGGGCCAAAGGCCCATTAACGTTTCTTTCTACCCGGTCCCATTGGAAGTGACAGATCTCATACTGTATGATGTTTTATCTTCGGTTGGTCGGGTAGTTGGAGGCATACAAACGCATCTTGCTGCACGAAACGACCCATTACGTGATCCACGACATGCGTCGATCCAAGATGCTCGCCGTGTTGCGAGGGTCATATTTCCATCACAAGAACCGGTAGGCCTAGCGTCAGAGGTGAGATGGTTGACCAAGCTATGAAAGTTTCCGACGAAGCCCCAGGAAATCCGTTCATAAAGCAAGCAGAGAACTGTGCATTCCAAAATAGACAGCTCATGATATCTTGCACAAGAAATTAGTTTCATGCTTATAAAATTCAAATAGTGCAAAAGATGCATGCAAATAATCACACTCTGCAATACGATTTTGCTGTGGATATGCTGAATCAAGTGGGAAACGATAAAAACTTTCTAAGTACTGTAATTTTTAGTGATTAATCCACATTTCATGTATGAGGTATTGTTTCACTTCGTAAACTATGTTTTGTTTGGATATGGGGCAGTGAACCGCCTCATGCTGCTATTGAACTGGAACGTGATTCTCCAAAAGTTAATGTGTGGTGCGCCCTATAAAAAAGAGAAGTGATTGGCCCTTTCTTCTGTGAAAAAACCATAAATGGTGACATTTACTTGGATATGTTAGAAAATTTCCCTATACCCCAGATCAAAAGATATGACGTCGTTTTCCAACAAGACTGCATGCCTTCGCATTGGTCAATGTGTGTACATAAGTGCCTAAATGAGCATTTCCCCAACAGATGGATTGGGCATGGTGGTCCCATTCCGTAGCTCCTCGCTCCCCAGATCTAACTCCATTGGATTATTTCATGTGGGGTTATTTGAAGGATCGTGCCTATCAGACACCTTGTACTGATTTGCAGGAACTGAAGCAGCATATCACAGCTGCTATTAATTCCATATCTTTTCAGATGCTTGGCAATACATGGCATGAAATCGAGTATCGCTTGGACGTACTACGAGCAACCAAGGGATCTTACATCGAAATTTATTAACATGTGTAGTTACATTGTAAGTTAGTACAGTCAGTTTCTTTCTATCTGTTTAATGTTTTGTTTTACATAATTTTGTACTGTGTCCAATAATTCTCGGACACCCTGTATATTTATTGTTCACAAGGTATACGACTTCACAAACTATGTTTTGACTCAAGTCCATTTCACTGGCTTCGTTGTGGCTGTTGCAATTTTCTTGAAAATTCAGTTGCTCATATTTAACTTAACATAAAGTAGACATTTTAATACCACTAACATCTAAGTTATTGCAACATAAAACTGAGTCAGTTGTGTTGTTCATTTAAGAGTTTTTCGGACACATCTGAAATTTAGCTGATAGATTATTAGAAATGTGAGGTGAAATAATGCTGGGAGATAAATCAAGTAGTACTTTCACAGCTTTGTTTTTAATTTTTCTTTTAAGTGTAGCTAAAGGCTATCTGTGTTTCTGCTGCAGATCTGTGTATTTATATCTCAGTTTACGTTTCTTTATCATTTTTTCTGTATTTTTACAGAGGAGCCTTTTATTTTGGTATGTTAGTTGCTTTGTATTTTTTCAACCCATGTGTATTTGGTTCTTAATCTTTTTTCACTAGTTTGCGAATTTAGACTTAATTTTTGGTTATAATTGTCTTAGTATTTCAGGAAGTTTGTTTAGTGTAATGTCCCTAGTTTATATCTTGTGCTTAGAAATTGCAATTTTTAGTTTCCGCTTGAGGGTCCTATTGTGTAACAAACAGTACGTAGCATATTAATGATTGTAAGAATCAATTGATTATGCATGTTGAAACACCTTTTCAAAAATTTGTATGCAAATAAGATATGAAAACAGCCACCCAATCTAGTTTGTTCTGTCTTGGGTTAAATTCTGTTGCTACTCATATATACTCATTTCACGAGTAACTCTTTGCATTGTTTGGCCAACCAGAAAAAAATATTTTCTTCTATTGGTTGTTCATTAATGCCATTTGTTGTTGTACTCTGACATTGTGCTGTGCTCTTCTCTCTATTTCTGTACATAACATTAACTTCAAGTTCCTAAAATGTATAAGTTCTTTTTCTGTTTCAATTCATAGGTGGTCACAAAAAGTTATAATGAAACAAATGAACAATTCATGCATTCATTTCATTATTTTCATAGGCTTCAAACACAATTCATGTATTCTGAATCATAAGAAAAAAAAATATATATATCATCATCATCATCATCATTGTCAACCATTATCAATCCACTGCTGGACGAAGGTCTCCCCAAGTTTCCTCCACAACGGTCTGTCTTGTGCCAGTCTCCTCCATGTTATATATATATATATATATATATATATATATATATATAGGGATGTAAGGTCAGGTGATGCGTAACATCACAGCCTCTCCTTGACAAATGTCAACCCCGCCTTCTCGTGGTGCATCCTGTTCCCACTAAAGGGGCTCTGACGACCGCCCATAGCGGTATAACTATACCATCGGGATCAGAGGAAATGCTATCCCACACTCACCAACCCGCTTGGCCAGCGTGGTGAGTTATGGCCAAACCCCTCCAAAATGATTCCACAACTTAAATCTTGGCCCTCAGTCTCCGGCAGCTGGAATGTACCTGGCCAAGGCAGCGGCCAGTGCGACATGAAGGCAGAGGGTGCTAAGAATCCCCGGAGGACCGGACTAGGCTGCCATCTGATGCTGACCTTGGCTACTTACAATGGACGCTCCCTATCTTCTGATTCAAGGCTTCTTGAATTGGAAGAGGAACTACAAAGGATCAAGTGGGACATCGTGGGGCTAAGTGAGGTAAGGAGAAAAGGAGAAGATCTCATCGAACTGAAAAGTGGACATCTCTTCTACTATCGTGGGACAGATACTGGCAGAACTAGTGGTGTTGGATTTATAATAAACAAGAAACTGAAGGATAAAGTTGTAGAAGTTGAAAGTTCCTCTGACAGAGCTGCACGACTTGTTATTCAACTCTCGAAAAGATACCAGGCTCAGATTATTCAAACTTATGCACCCACCACAAGTCATCCTGAAGAAGAAATTGAAGAATTTTATGAGGAAATTTGTCATCTAAATAATAAAGGTAAGCAGCACTTGAAAATAATTATGGGAGATTTCAATGCAAAAATAGGGCAACGGCAACAGAATGAAACTTCGGTAGGTAAATTCGGTCACGGCAACAGAAACCAGCGTGGAAATACTCTCGTTGAGTTTGCAGAGGCAGAAGGGTTTTTCATCTTGAACTCCTTCTTCAAGAAAAAGCCACACAGGAAATGGACATGGAGACATCCAAATGGGACGACAAGTGAAATTGATTTTATTATGTGTAACAAAAAATTCGTCATAGAAGACTGCAGTGTGCTAAACAAGTTCAACACAGGTAGTGACCATAGATTGGTGAGATGTAAGATGCACCTCAACACTAAACTTGAACGTGGCAAGCTCATAGGACAAACAAAATCTATTGACATAACCAACCTTAAAAAACACCATAATACCTTCAAGTTAGAACTGAAGAACAGGTTCTCTGCTTTAGAAGGCCTAACATCGGAAGAAGTGGACATCTCTGAAGTTAACAGAAAAGTAACAAAAGCTCTTATGGAAACAGCAACAAAATTAGCTGGGTCTAAGAACAAGTTGCATGTGAACAAATTATCAGGAAAAACGAAAATGTTGATGCAAAAAAGAAGAGAGATGAGGACAACTAAAGAAGATGTGACTTCCAAAGTGGAATATATAGAGCTATGCAAGACAGTAAGAAAAAGTATCACTGAAGACGTAAGGAAATTCAACTGTGAACTAGTGAGGAAAGCAATTGAAAACAACCAAAGCCTAAAGATAGCAAAGGGACATCTCAGTAAGGGAAGAAAACAGATTATGGCACTGAGAAAAGAAGATGGTTCTGTAACAAGAAATAGAGGCGAAATTTTGACAAGAGTGAAAGATTTCTACTCCAAATTATATGAAAGGGATGATATATGCACTCCAGACATCATGAAAGATACCAGTACCAGAGTTCCTCCAGTCCTTCCAGCAGAAGTTGCACATGCAATCAAGAGCATGAAGCGAGGAAAAGCTCCAGGAGAAGATGGAATTACTGTAGACATCATACAAGAAGCAAGTGGAGAAATCGAAACAGTACTCGCCCAAATTTTCACTCGATGCCTTAATGAAGGAAAGATTCCTGAGGATTGGAACACCGCTACAATGATCCTGCTACATAAGAAAGGTGACATTGAGGATCTCGGAAACTACAGACCTATCAGCCTCCTATCAGTAGTTTATAAAATCTTCACTAAAGTTCTTTCACACCGCTTGAAGGTAACACTGGACATGGCTCAACCGAGAGAACAAGCTGGATTCAGGAGTGGCTACAGCACAATAGATCATATCCACGTGCTGAGAGAACTAATTGAAAGAGCGAGGGAATATGAACTTCCATTGTGCATGGCTTTTATCGATTATGAAAAAGCCTTTGATTCGGTGAAACCATCAGCAGTTACAATGGCTCTGAAAACCTGCGGTATTGAAGATGCATACATTAATATTATTAATAACATCTATGAAAATGCAAGTGCAAAGATTAGGCTGTTTGAAAATACAACACACATAAAAATTGGAAAGGGAGTGAGACAAGGTGACACCATATCTCCGAAGCTCTTTAATGCCACATTGGAGGGTGTTTTTCAGTCACTGAGCTGGGAAAACAAGGGGATAAAGATTAATGGAGATTATCTAACCCACCTTCGTTTTGCTGATGACGTAGTCATTTTTGCAACTACCCCATCAGAGCTGCAGAGTATGATCCAGGAACTTGCTGACAAGAGTAAAGAAGTGGGATTAAAAATGAACTTTCAGAAGACAAAAGTGATGTTCAATGCTTTTACAAGAAATGAAGATTTATCGATTGATGGAGAAAAGCTGGAGATAACAGACACGTACGTTTATCTTGGACAGCAGATATCAAGTGAGGTCACATTGATGAAGAAATTAATCGGCGTACAAAACTTGCCTGGAGAGCTTTTGGAAGAAACAGCATAATTTTCAAGAGCAATATGCCATTATGTCTTAAAAGAAAAGTGTTTGATCAATGCATCCTTCCAGTGCTTACGTATGGTGCGGAGACGTGGACCTTAACTAAAAGAGACATACAAAGGCTGCAGACAACTCAAAGAAGCATGGAGAGGTGCATGCTTGGTGTAACCAGGAGAGATAAGAAGAGGAACTCGTGGATCCGAAAAATGACAAGAGTGGAAGATATCATGATCAGAGTTAAATCCCTGAAATGGCAATGGGCTGGACATACTGCCAGAAGGACAGATCATCGATGGACAGCTGAAATTTTAGATTGGATTCCAAGGGACAGGAAAAGACCCAGAAGAAGACCACATGGGAGATGGGTGGATGAAATTCGAAAGTATGCAGGGGTGACATGGAGGAGACTGGCACAAGACAGACCGTTGTGGAGGAAACTTGGGGAGACCTTCGTCCAGCAGTGGATTGATAATGGTTGACAATGATGATGATGATGATGATATATATATATATATAACATAAATTATATATATATATATATATATATATATATATATATATATATATATATATATATACAGTACTCACAAAAAGTTTGGGATATTATGGTTTCAAAAGGGAAACGTGGTGATATGCATATTTAGTGACTACAGGAGATAGGTTATCAGCATAAATTAGCATCATGATGACACATCATGTGGTTGGTGTGTGTGTGTGTGTGTGTGAGTGTGTGTGCAAGCTCTGATAAAAGTAGCTTCCGAGAAGTAGAAAACAGGTCGTCTCACTGCTTGGACTACAAGTTTGCTGAATGCATTTCCTTCAGAGTAGGATTAACTTGAAAAGATGTCCAGACGACGTTTAAGTATTGACATCAGAAATAGGGCTGTTGACGTGTTACATGCAGGTGTACGGCAGATTGATGCAGTTGCTGCTTTAGGAGTTTTGCAAGCTAGCTACACACAAAATTTCTACCGAATGGAAATGCTGCAGATCAAGCAGGATTTTTACCCCCCCAATAAACAGGTGTGTGTGTGGGGGGGGGGGGGGGGTACTTAAAAAAAACCAAAAAAAAACACCCACTGCAAACGGTTATTTTATTTTTTTCCAAAGAAACACATGATTTCTTTTCTGGTTAATGCTCTTGTACGTTATGTTTTTGCTCCAAGTAATTCCCAAATATATTTTATGACTTCAATACTTGGGCTGTAGAGATAGAATATTTTAAATAAGCAATGTTTATTCACAATTAAATATTTTATTTTAAGATTTTAAATCTACTGTAGTTTCACTGAGCATTTGGCTTGGCTTCATTAGGACAAATGGAGTGCAAACGTTCAAATCATCGTGACATCATCAGCATTCTGACAGTCACTGCTTTTGGCAAGTTGTTTCCACGTGTTTGAAAGAAATCTAGTAGATGTCATGTCGTTGACAAGCCATGAGCAGTTGCACTAGATGTGGAAAGCTTCTAATATATTAAGCTTGATAGTCAAATCAGGTTTATCAATAAGCATAGCATTTTAAAAAAAAATCTGGTTATTTTCATGACAATGTTGGGCTATAGACGACTTCTTCAGTTTCATACGTAAGTCATGTGTTCCTTCACATGAAAACTTAAAAGCTCTACGGATCTGTCCTATACATGAAAGTCCACATTCACAAGTGATGTGATAAATTCACCAGTTATGTCTTCAACGTAGTCTTTTGATCCACAAAAATTTGCCTTGTTTATAGATTTCAAAATAACTTTGAAATTTAAACATTTGAAAGTTCCTAAATTTCTGGACAGCTTTGTCTACAACAAAAGGACAATCTATATCAATCTATATCCTGTGTGTGCCACAATTTCTTTAAAAAAAAATCATAACTTTTTTTTTATTTTTTTGTTTTTGTGTTTACTGACCATGGTGAGCAACTCAATGGGCTATAAGCAGTCGCCTGTCCCTAATTTAGGGTCACTGGTTCCAGAGAAGGAAGAGACCCACTGCCGTAAGACAAACACAACATCCATGCCTCACCGGGATTCGAACCCAACCCACTTGGAAGAACCGAACAGTCATAAGCCAGTGCTTAGACCACTGCGGCGGCAAAAATCTAGCTTTTTCTGCAAGGAATCCTCTGTAACGCATAGATGTACTGCACGATATACATGGGTAGAAAACACCAATTGGTTTCCATGACTTTTCTTTATGACTTGTCAACAACATGACACCTACTCGATTTCTTTCAATTGCATGGAGACAATTCACCAAAATCCATGATCATCAACTACCTGATGATGTCACATATAAATGTTTATGCTCCCTTTGTCCTGATGAAGCCGAACTAAAGGCTCAACAAAACTATAGATCTTAAAATAAATTACTTAATTGTGAATAAATGTTGCTTATTTATTCTATAATTTCACACATGGTTTAATCCTTTAGTTCCACTAATATTATATTTACCAACTTGGTGAAGTCACCAACTTGGTTTACTTTCACAGGGTGATCCAGTTGTACTCTACAGAGAGATCTACTGGTAGGGGGGAAATACTGATCTGAGGGATATAAGCTCAAGTTTTAAAGCTACAGGAGGTTGTACTTAATTTACACTCATCTGTGTTTTGCATAACATCCCTAACTTTCCTAACTAGAGCCATGAATAACCATACCTGAGTAAAATTTAAAAAGAAAAAAATCATTTATGCAATTTCTTTATATAATTCAACTGTTTTGAATGCCCTATTATTTCTTAATGTAAATCACATTCAAAAGTTTGCCCTCATTAGTGCTGGTAAATTATGTTTATAAAATTTTATTATGATATACCCCCAAATTTTAATTTATCTTTATATATATTAAGAATCAAGCAAGAAGAAACAAAAAGGGAAGTAAACACTGAAAAACAAGTTACTAGTAAAGTGAAAAGCCAAAATGAGCACAAGCTGCAGTTACAATTAACTGGAATGAAAATTATTAAAAAAAAAAAAGGAAGAGAAAAAAAGCTAAACCACTGAAGAAACCTATTGAAAGTGCTGTCATCATGGCATTCAACTTTTTCTGTTTTTTTCCGACAGCCAAAAAGACTCCTTTGATCCCCCCCCCATCTTTTTTTTTTTTTTTTTTTTTTTGCAGTATGGACCCAAACACAGCAAATAGCTCTAATCTCAACTTTGCATGCTCAGTAGATATGTCACTAACTCACTATTATATGCTATGCTACAAATAAATAGTCCAATATAATAATGATAATTTTACTCACAAAATGACTGAATCATACATAGTTGTTTGTGTTATTTACATGAAACTTTCATGTCTGGCTTTACTTTGCAAAAACCTCTTTGCTTCAGAAATTTTTTTGGTGCAATATCGTTTTCAATAGAAATGATGGATAAAGCCGATAGCTGTTCCTGCATCGTTGTAGATCTCAAATAAGTCTTTACAGCTTTAATTTATTAAAACTTCTTTTCCCGCTTTCTACAGACAGGAATTGCAATATTCGAAAGCAAATCCTACTGTTGGGATAACAATGAACCATATCATACTGGAATATGAAGTTTAGAGCTTCTATTGTAGTAGCTGAGCTGCATTTGCTCATAAGTGCTTGCAAATGCCTCAGCTCTTCAAACAGTTGCTCCCCATCGATATCTTTTTTTCACTGTCAGCATCCTTAAGGAATTTTTCTAACTGAATACACTTTTCTTTTAAAGAATCCCGTCAGGCAATTTCTTCAAATTATAAAGGAAACCCGAAGCGTTGAAAAGTTTTTGCAACTGAGTAAATCTTTCCTGAATGGCAAACAATGCGCTATCAATGAGTGGATAGAAAACCATTGATATATATATGGTTCGCAATCTGTAGGAGCTTTGTGTTGCAGTTTTCATAGTAAAAAGTGTTTTTTTCCCCGCTTTACCCTAGGCTGTGGGAATTTGGGATTTATTTCCAAGATGTACATAACAATAAGGCTTGTCACTCAAGCCTTATTGTTATACACTGAGTTGCCACTTTATTATTACCACCCCCTCAGTACTTCGTTGGGCCATCTTTTGCCTTTAATACTACGTCGATGTAGATTCTTCGTGGCATGGACTCCACGAGATGTTGAGAGGTGGTTTTGGAATCTAAGACCATGCTTGATGAATAGCACTTTCCAGGAGTGTGAAATTGCAGGGTTGTGTATCCAGCTGTTTGATGGCTTGTTCAACTTCATCCCACAAATTCTCAATGGGGTTGAGATCTGGAGATTGTGGGGGCCAGCTAAGCAAAGTAAACTAACCGGCATTTTCCTGAAACCAATCCTGTACAATACGAGCACTATGGCAAGACGCATTATCTCGTTTAAAGTAGCCATCACCATTGGGATAAACCATCCACATGACAGGATGTACTTGGTCTGCAACGATGTTTAGATATGATGTGCCAGTCAGACGTTGATCAACATGAATTAAAGGGCACAAATCATGCCAGAAAAACATTCCCCAAACCATAACGTTGCCTCCACCAGCTTGAAGGGTTGTAGCAATGCATTTGGGGTCCATGCTTTCGTGCTGTTTCCGCCAAATTTTCACTCGGCCATAGGCATGGTGCAACTGAAAACGTGATTCATCGGACCAAATAATTTTTTTCCAATTATCGACTGTCCAATCCTTATGCTCCTGTGCAAAGTGGAGACATTTTCTCTTGTTAACTGCAGACAGCAAAGGTGTTCGAAAAGGCCTCCTTCTGCCATATCCCATCCGTGCCGTGTACGGCGAACAGTGCGTGCACAGATCATTTGAGGGATCCTTGATTAAGATGGTCTGTAATTGCTGCACTGTTGCCTATTACCAGTCTGGACACTCCGGTCCGCCCGAGCAGTCACTAGTCGATGACGAGCACACGTTGCACGTAGAGACCCAGTTTTTCGGCTGACAGTACAGTCTTTAAACACTTTAACAACAGTGGCTCTGGAACATTTCATGAATGCGGCGGTTTCAGTGATACTCGCTCCATGGCTCCGAGCTCTTACAATCGTCCCACGTTGAAAGTCCGTCAAATTGCATTTTTTACCCATCTCATCACCCAAAAATCACTTCTACTACTGTCGCAAGCACTAAGCTTTCCGTTTTTATACTAGCCTCACCCTCTGGCGGCAACAGCGTGCAGCCATAGCTCATTTGCTTAAAACTGTCAGGTAGTCATAATAAAGTGGCCACTCAGTGTATATAAAAATGTCAACAAACATCAGGAACGAACAAAAAAAAAAAAGGTTCATTTTTTCCCCCCTGAAAACCCAAATGCGTAAAAAAGCAGCAGAGAAGAATTCTCAGAAAAAACGCACAAGAATTGAAAATGCTTCTTGCTGTTGGTGGTATATATATAGGAACTCTGCATGTGTCAGAGAAACAACAAAGGAGTATTCAGCTTTCATTTTTGTGGCAAATACAGACTAGCTCATAAAAGAAAAAGAAAAAAGTTAGCGGATAATTTTACTATGTAAGAAAATTTATGGGCATCCCTTCCATTTGGTGGCTGCCTACCTGGCCGGTAAATATGTATATTAGCGTCCTAAATTATTTCGTCGGAAAAATGTCAGTACCTCGAAAAAGTGTGACGTAAAGATTTTAGAGTACGGAAATTAATGGCAAATGGTGCAGAAATTTCATATTTTAAATGTGTTTTAAAGATTTTCTATCATAATATTGAATTGTGAGTGATACTGTGAGTGATGCTGTGAAGAGACGCTGCGGTAGGCCTAATGCATCGCCAGAGGTGCATTCAAATAAAATGTGACTGCATACACAACCATTGAAACAGAAAACTTGCTGCAAACCCGCAAATCACGATAACAATGGAACGAGATAATTTAAAGAACAATTAATATAACAGTAAATAATTATTAGAACATTACAGATTCCAGAGAGGGCAAAAGGACATTACGACTGAATCCGCAAAAATGTGTGTAAAATGGACCTTAAGGCCAAAACTTAAAAATTTTTGGACTATGAACCTCATAAAAACAAGAGACTAATTTTTATATCAAGAAAAGCAGTTCTGTTAATGAACCTTCAAAAATTATATATAGCATCTTTAACAACTTAATTCAAAAATAGTACTTATAAAATATATAAGGAAAATATTTTATTTTAATAACTGGCAACTGCAAGAGTAACCTGGCAAAATAAAAAAATCTTTCTGTGTAAATGAAACTTTTGTTACAGTTCCTATATATTGAGAACAGGCCTTGATAAAATCAAGAGGCCAGAAACTTCTGCAAAAACAAAATAACTCTATCGGAAGATGTGAAAAATAGTTGAACATTCTCATGTTAAGATAGAATTAAATATATTAATCTTAGTAAAACCTTAAGTGTTTTAATTGCTGTAATAACATTTTTATTTTTTTAATCTACAAGCAAAAACTATCTGCAAAATCTGCTAATAATTTGCAAACTATCCACGTATAGCGTACGCATGTACGTCTATATTGTGTGACTCTGTGCATCGCTACGGCGACGATGTGAAGCTTAGCTTCATTGAAAGGAAGATTCGCTGCAGCGTTTAATTCACGCGCGGACGACTACAAGTCCAAGCGCTATTTTGTTACCACGAGAGCAAGCCGTTATACTCATACGCTACACAATATAGTTTGTTCATGTTTTGTCATTGTTTTTAAAGCGATGTTGAGAAATTTTTCGTTCTTTCGCATACTCGTGGTATGCGAAAGAACGTAGAAAAGCATGTTAGAAAGTACCAACATGCTTTTTCTATGTTGTATAGGAAACTGGGGAACTATAACTTTCGGTTCTGGTTTGAACAGCTTTCATTCATAGCTGATTTGCTGTGTCACTGCACTTTTGGTTCTCCTGTGTTAATAGCTTGTTCGCAGGTCAGTTTCTATCTTACTCATACATATCTTTTGCAAATCGAAGAGTTTTTTTCCCCAGTTTTTCCTGCCAACAACATACAGGATACAACAAAATAAAGGGTGGATGCTGTGGACCTATTTTCTGTAGCGTATCACTACATTTATTGCTCTCCTGCCAACAACATAACCTCTTTCTCTTGTACTCTTCCGCCCATCATTTTGGTACAGCAAGAAACCTTCCTTTTTAAAGGACCAAAGCTTCCCATTCTTTGCCGGAGCAATACATTAGGCCTACCGCAGCTTCTCTTCACAGCGTCAGACTCACAGGTCAATATTACGAAAAAAATATATCTTTAAAACACATTTAAAATATGCAATTTTTGCACCATTTGACATTAATTTCCATACACTAAAATCTGTACATCGCACTTTTTCCAGGTACTAAAATTTTTTCAATGAAATAATTTAGGACGCTAATCTACACATTTACCACCTGGCCTACCTACCCCTTGGACCGGCCCTGGCTGGAAAACCACAAGATCGAATCCTTACAGCTACCTCAGGTCTGACCTTAATACTACTAAGAAAATTTGGGAATCTATACAGCAACGTTTAGATAACCGCATTCCATACCCCAGTATACTGGCAGACCTCTGTAATGTGTTGACTAATATGGGACTAACTGCACCAAACACTAATCAATAATGTCACTGCAAGTATGCTTCGTAGGTGTCAAGACGTTCTTCGACACATAGGTAGTGTTACTGGATACTGAAATCCAGAGGTCTGGACATTCTCTGAATATACACTTTTGTCTATATTGTGGTACTACTTGTTGTGAGCAGAAATTGCCCATTGACTTGTTTTTGCAAACACACTCTGGTGTTTATGTTACGTGGCTTCACTTCATGCAATATCCCTAACTTTTTGTGACCAGTATATATATATATATATACATACATACATTGCTGAAAAAAAATGTGTACAATCAAACTGTGACAGTTTGTACGGCTTTTCTACACAGCATAGCTACGTGATCCAGCCTTTAATCTGTTGCCCTTAACGATCTGATAATAGAAGAGATCCATAATTCAGAGAAAGGCTAATTGGGAAGCACTGGCCTAGTCGGAAAAGTATTAATCCGACAGTGAATAGAAATATTGGTTTGTGGCTCTCTAATTTAATTGCTTAGAAAAGATTATTCATTCAGAGAAATCTGAAGATACAGACTCAACTAGCAAATACAAAAATTGGTCTATTACTCTTGCCATTTGGGAACAAACAGCTACAAAATTCAAAGTGAACATTAAATTCAAAACCAGTAGCACCAAAAGTAAACAGCTATCAAGATGGTTTTGAAGCATTACAGAAATAAAGGAGCAATGATATGTGTTCAAAAATAATATTGTTGAGAGAAAATTAATTCAAATTAGAAAAAATCCTCATACAACTATACTTCCAACCAAAGTAGTAGAATGTAAAAGTATGTGCACACGCAGATAGTTTTCAAATTATTAGCAGATTTTGCCAATATGGGCACATTTGGACGTTTGTGGCCTCTAGATTTTATCAAGGCCTGTTTCTCAGTACATAGGAACTGTATCAAAAGTTTCCTTTACACAGAAGGAATTTAAATTTTATTGCCAGGTTCCTCTTGCAGCAACTAGTTATTAAATTAAAATCTTTTCCTTAAGTAATTTGTAAGTCGACAGTATTTTTTTTTTTATTGGAGGTTTAACGACCACCGTGAGCAACTCAATGGGCTATAAGCAGTCGCCCGTCCCTAATTTAGGGTCACTAGTTCCAGGGAAGGGAGAGAGCCAGTGCCGTAAGACAAACACAACATCCATGCCTCACCGAGATTCGAACCCGGACCCCGTCCGGACGAATGATCAGAGGCCATCGCTTAGACCACTGCGCCACTGGGGGCAGCACAGTAATTTTTGAACTAAGCTGTTGAAAATACTATTTATAATTTTTAAAGGTTCATTAATGGAACTGTTTTCTGGGTATAAAATGTTTCTTTTAATTCTCTTGTTTTTATGAGGTTCATAATCCAATATTTTGCCATAAAGGTCAATTTCACACACATATTCAATTGTATTTTGCTGTCATTGGAATTTGTAATGTCCTAATAATTATTTTTTAATTGTTTCTTTAAATTATCTTATATTGTCATCGTGATATGCGGGTTTGCAGCAAGTTTTGTTTCAATGGTTGTGTTCATAGATACATTTTATTTTTATACAACTCTGCTTCCAACTTCTCCCACCCCTGCATTAAAGAAATTTGAACAAAAATTTAGTAAACTGTAACTGGAAAAGCAAAGCAACTGGCCACCTTGCCTGCGACAGGTTCAATAGCATTCCTCTGCTTCATTATTTGATAGGCACAACTCTGATATGTGGAAGGGAGAGATGGGCACATTTGAATGTAAGTGTGTACTCCCACAGTCTAACAAAATGTTGCATTGGATATTTGTATATATTCCATTTTTTTTTTATTTTTTTTTTTTGATTGGAGGTTTAACGACCACCGTGAGCAACTCAATGGGCTATAAGCAGTCGCCCGTCCCTAATTTAGGGTCACTGGTTCCAGGGAAGGGAGAGAGCCAGTGCCGTAAGACAAACACAACATCCATGCCTCACCGGGATTCGAACCCGGACCCCTTCCGGACGAATGATCAGAAGCCATCGCTTAGACCACTGCGCCACCGGGGTGGCATATTCCATTTGGATACAGATACATTATGATTTCAGTAAGCTTAATTCACATCTGGTATAAAACGTGCATTTTCAAAAAAAAAAAAAAAAAAAAAGTTAAATTTTTGCATGCCTTACGTAGACTTTGAATTGTGACTGACAATATACTTCTTGGCCACAGGACCCTGTACAGGGTGGGTTTTGAATTTTTTCAACCTTGAAGCTTTCTGGATTTAATAAGTATCTCTCCAACAGCTTATTCCGTTTGTTACTCTACACACAATATATTTCTTGCAAAAAAAACTGGCTGAATGAGCCCTAAGAAATGCTGATCTAATATATGATAACAGTAATATAGAGTATCCTTTATAACTAACATACCAATAAGCTGCGTTTGTAACAATGCTTGCTACACGGAAGCACATTTGAGTAATTAAGTATAAATTCAATACTCTCTAAACATTTGAAGAATTAGAATTTCTTTTACAACTAGCTGCATTTGTTATTTAAAAAATCTAACCAAATATTCAGTAGCTCATAAAAATGAAAAGGTCTAAAATTTCGTTTCCTTGAAATATATTTTTGTTACTCTTTCACGAAAATACAAAATTAAAAACGAATCAGCTGTGTTTAGATCCGAAAATCTAACAAATTCTTTACTACTCTTAGTTTAAAATGCAGTCGATGATATATATACCTGTTAAGAAAATACATGAATGTGTTCACGTGTTAAGCCTACCTCCACGAGTTACGAAGCGAATACATGAATTGTTTTCGAAATCGAAGCCTATGAACTGAAACAGGAAAAGAACTTACCTTTTTAAAAACGATAAAATCCGTCGATTAGGCATGCAGCTCTGGACGATCGAGCTCAGCCTTGCCATAACTCGTACTCACCGTCCGTAGTACAAGTGACGTAACAGCAGGTTAGAGAACGACGCAGCCGCAGACCAGAAGCTGCTTGAAAACCAATGGAATAAAATCTTCTAGTCGTATAAGCAAAACAAAAAAAGGAGGAATTCAATAATCTTTATTAATTATACACAAGCTTACTGTTTTATCAACAGTATAATTTTGTTCTTTTTTGCCTGAATGTAATGTCACGCCAAAGATTAGCTGTGACCTTGCTAACATGACGAAAATGCAACGTTTAGCAAACGTAATGAATGTGACAAAATCGCAACGGTAACGGATGTAACATTTAAGAAACGTTTATCAAACGTAGTCTTTGTAAGGAAGACCAAATATCAACTTTTGCAACCGAAATGCGACGTCTTTTAAACGTCACGTGCTACTTGGGAGTAGACTCTTGGATCCTTGATGTGTTTTCTTGCTGCCTTTTGCACCGGAGTGTGTGGTGTTTGGTATCCCTGGGTGTTACACTTGTAATGCCCCGGGCATCTATGTCTCTCTTTGTTTTGTGTCGTTTGAGTTGCTGTTTGCATTTTTGTGTATCTTTGTGTTTTACTTGGGAAGTTTGTCCAAGTTCCCACTATGCTCTGTAATACATATCATGTTTTTGTCACATAATGTGTGGTTTCCTCGATTGTGGGAAGTTCTGTACCTTTATTTTAGTACATGCTTTTGTTGTGTTCTACATGTTCCCTTCTTTTTGTGCACTGCGTTGTACAGCCATATTCTTATAAATATATTTACCTGTTGTTTTGTGCTGTGCTCCCACTGTGCACGTCATCGCCTGCTTTATTAAAAAATCATTACTTTTACATATGTATATCTTCCTCGAGCATGTATTGTTCCTGATTTGTGATTTTAACATTTTGTCATCCTTAGTTGACTGTCGTATCACATTCACCTGTAATTTTTCATCAGTATCGCTCATTGTTTTGTATTTTATTTTGCCATATGTGGTACGCGTGTATTCCTTTATGTTTTTGCCAATAAAGTATATTTTGAAATAACTGCTATAATATATTGTATACAGCCAGTGCCGTTAATGCCCACCAGATGGAGACGTCTCAGTAGCTGAGCCCATCTTACGGATTTATGATGTCAGAAGCTGACTTAAAAATACACATAGCACCGTGGATTGTTTGTCACCGTGCTGTAAAGCTAACACGCTCGGCTAGATTCCACGGCGGCGGCTGAAAACAATTTTTCTGTTGCTATGTGTTTCTGGAACGTGGATAGAGCGATGTATTTATTTATTTACTGACGCCACGTGTTTGGAGGATTTTAACCTGAAGATATGCATTGCAGTAATTTTTATTGTAGTATTTTTATAGACTTTTTTTGTCATGGCTTTCTCTTCTGTGCTAATTACTGATTCTGGCAAGTCAAAATTAATTTATCTCATGGAATGTTCAGTTTTAAGCTTTCTTTCAAATTAAATGTCATCCTTTGAGGAAAATCAATGTTTGAAAAATGTGAACAAACACGATTTACATACATTTAATGGAAACATTTATTGGAGTTGGTTATCTTGAATGAGAAGAGAGATATTTGTTAAGCAAGTAAAAGCAAATGGGCTACTGTTTCTGTCTTAATCATATGTACGTTCACGTAGGATAGGAATATTTCTTTCTTTACTGGTGGTTATAGTGCTTTATTTATATTTGTCCAAGAGCCAAAAAGTAATGTAAACAGGTAATAAAGTGGCGACGATGCAGGATATACGACCATTTAACCCAGCATTTTTTTCAGTGTCGTAACTGGTAGCAATAAATAGCTTTTATTTTGAGATCTAGATTATCGGAGATGATGATCTTCATGGCACAACAAATTAAGCATATAAGAATGTATTGATATCAATGGTTGCAATCAAGAATGGCCATTCTACTGGAGAGGTGCTGCAGAAAAATGACCGTTCTGCTGGAAAAAGTGATTCAAAGCCAGATTTTTCTAAAAGTTGTCATCGCTAAATTGTAGACCAAACCTACAACGCAAACGGTTGAGTTAAGCTGGTAGTGCAATATCCAACACCGAAACTGAAAAAGTAGCTTTGGGTGCAGTTATAGAAACATTGCATGTGTTGAGATCCGATGGAGACGGAGTGTTATGAACTCTAATAAGCATCTAAGGCTGTAAGGAGTCTTCCGCACATAATTTGGAGCCACTGTTTTCAGGATAGGGACAGAATGAGTGCCGTAAATCAAAAACAGTACCCATATCTCATCCGAGACTGCAACTCGAACCGTGCTTGGATCATTTAGACGGTAGCCTGCGCCTCTGATAACCCAGTTAGCATTGAGCACTGACACTTGACTCTTGGAAATTTTGTTCTGAGCGTTTTACCCAGTAAGTATCAGTGGAAAGTTAAATTTTTCGGCCAGGTATTTCGCGCCTTCGATTCAGAGAAACCCCTTCTCTTCCGGAAGAAAAGAGGAGGAGAGGCTGACGCAATATTCAACCTTCTTTTGAGGGCTCATGTGCTTTTTTGTATGTAACGGCCTTTTTAGGCATAAGAGGTCATGTGGATTGTCCTTTCCAGTTTGGGCTTAGTGACTCGAATGAAAGAAGAGCATGAGATGCGGAGAACATATAAGTTAGCTATGTCTCATTCGGATGTGTACTTTTGCTAACGTTTAAAAGCGAGGCTTCGCAGCTGCTTGCTTAGCAACAGAAAAAAAGTCATAGTTTTGTTGCTGTTATTTCTGTAAATTTTGCTTAAAAAAGAAATATAAAAACCGAAAAAAAATTTTGCATGAAATTAGGCAAATTTTGAAAACCCAAACGATCTATCACGGCGGGTTTAAATTAAAATAGTGTAGAAATTTATGGTGTATTTTGACACCTACTGTATTCGACATATTTCATTTTTTCGAACGTTTCACACTAGCTACAGAAAAACATTTTATTTATCATTTTGATACATTATTTTGATATTACTGACAGAATAAATAAATGAAATACTTTAGCACAATATATTCTTTCGTAAGTAAATTTTACTTCGGTGCGTATTTTGGATAACAATTTGACCATAAAATTGATATACATAAAATGAAAAGCTTACAGTTAGCTTTCTATACATATAAAATGCACGAAGAGTCAACTTTACTTGAGTTAATTCCATTACGTCCATATCATTTTCTTTGTCTTTCTTCAAAAAGAGATTGTTTTTCTTGCTACTAATACTCCTTTACTGGAGTTTAAACGTCAATCTAAGAAGAACGTTGGGTCCTGAAAATCTAAGAATGTTAATTCTATGCAAATGACCTTTTCCATATCTAAGACTTTAAGACTATAATATAAGCACACAATAGAACACTCTTACATTCTGGAAAACTTTCACTGTTATAATGAAGGATATAAATGAGGACTTGGAAAAACATTTTTACGTGGCTCTCCCATGAGAGATGTACTGATAAATCAATCTGTTAATCTTCTGGGATCATCAAAAAATAAATGAAACTACGGAGTTTGCTGTTATTCAGTACAATGAAGTTACTTTTAAATTTACTGACAATACTCTTTGCTTGGGAATCATAGTTGATACTCGTATGTCTTAGGAGCTCCATACTGAGGGCCTCTGAAAAAAGCTGAGCAAATATTTCTCTCAAATTCAATATTTTGTCCATCCCCTCGTATTTTTCCACTCATTAAGCTTCGTTGCATAGTTCAGCAACCAGGTACTTCCTAGAAACCTGGGGACACGTTCATCAAATACACCTAATCACTCTCATCACTCTACAAAGGAAATCTTTGCGTGTAATTAGCTTTTCTGCTTCCTCTCATCACAATGAATTAATCGCTTTTCAAAATTTGGATAGTTTTGCCAATACCCGGATTGCATAGATACCGAACAGCCCTATTCATTCACCTGGTCATTAAAAAAATCTCCCAGGCTTTCTTTGTCTTTCATAACTAAGGGCGTGGAAGCCAAACTTTTTTTCTGGTATGTCACTCTCTCTTCCGTTGGTAAGGACAAACTCCAAAACATTCAGCTTATATTTTATGGGTGTTAAAATTTGGAAAAATTAAAACAAAATTTAAAATTTGGAAAAATTTTAACCCATGAGTCAAGCCATTTTGATTCTCATAATTTAAGAAAGAAGTCTTTGATTAATTCCCACATAATATCTGAAAAAGCTGCAATTCTTGTCTGAGTGACTTTGTGAAGCAACCTTTCATTTACATTGTTAATGTAATTTATCATTAGTACGGGCGGTTTTGGGTGTTTGCCGCCTACGTGCTACAGATATTTGGCCGCCCATGCCAATGCGGATCGAATACAAGTAAATATACTATTAGATTCCTAACCTAACCCACGGCACTGGGGGATGTTTTTTTTTTTTTTTTTTGTTTTTTTTTTCACTGTTCAATATAGTTGATAGTTGGCAGGTACAAGCGCACAAAGTACAAATATTCTGTAATAATAGTAATAATAATAATAATAATAACACGGTATACACTTATTTCTTTATCTATATTCTAAACAAAACTGTTCAAAAATATCACAATCACACAGACACTGACACAGTGACACATTACACATAAGTTCCATTATTTAACAAAATGTATGCATGTATGTATTCTTGGAGTTAACAGTGCATTCTTCTTGCTTTCTTACTTGCCAATTCGTCAATTACATTAGATAACTCCAAACTTTCACACAATTGCTTCTCTATAGCCAACAGTCCTAGATCACTTAACCTCTCTTGAGTCATTGACGTTCTTAAATATGTCTTTACCAGTTTGAGTTTCAAAAAACACCTTTCACCTGATACTACACTTACTGGTAATGTCAGAAGAATTCCCAAAGTTATAAACAGATTATAAAAAGATGACATTAAGTTATTTTTTGTTATATATGTTAAGTTTTTTAATGGGTCTGCCCCATCTGCAATTCCACTGCTCAAAACTATACATTATCAGGTCGTTGAAAAGCTAAAGATCATCAATATCCTTAAAACTTTTGCTTCCTTTGTTGATTAGAAGGCAAACATCTAAATCAAAGCAAATTTTTTTAATTTCCTCTTCCGTCATTTCTCGGAATTCAGAAAGAAATTTAAAAACATTATGATATTCCTGTAGATTTTCAAACCGAATGAAATTTAAGGCTGTGTCGACAATCGTTAGAAAAAATTGTATTCTGAGCAATTCTTTTGTATTTTTGATAGATTCATCAGTACTTTTATAATCGGAAAGGCAAACTTTAGTCTTATTACTTACAACTGGAAATTCTGCCTCGACATTTAGTTCTGCAGTTAAAACTTCTGCATCCCTAATATATTTACTAAATGCCTCATCAGATCTGACTGCACTTTGAAATTTAACAAGCTCACTCAAATCATTTATGTTGGATTGAGGGCACTGAAACATTTTACTTACAACATCAATTTCTGACAGAAAATTGTTCCATATAATGATTGAGGAGATGAACTTAAAAGACGCAATCCGATCTAACAAACATTGAGCTGTATGTTTTGTTTTCATGTCTCTGGAATTGTCCTCTATTAGATCATTTATGCATGACTTCACCTAATTGCAATCTCAGAGGTCGCACTGCTTTTATTCTACTCTCCCACCTTACATAACTTACAGATTTCAGTTTTAATCTACCAATATTACGCTTTAGTATATCCCACCTGTAAGGGGATACAAAAAAAATGTGTACAAATCTTCGATAATGATAAAACAATTAACTGTTTCAAATATTACTTTGGCAGCATGATTTACAACTAAATTTAATGAATGAGATGCACAAGGTACCAAAAAGGCTCTACGATTTATACTCCTAATTTACTTCTGCAAGACATTATGCTTACCACGCATATTTGCCCCGTCATCGTACCCCTATCCACGCATATCTTGAATATCTAGTTCATAACCCGTGAAGAGTTCACTTTAAAGATAATGACATAATCCTTCCCCGTAGTGTCTGAAACTGGATAAAACCCCAGAAATAATTATCTAACTGCAACATCAGAATTGTCAATATTTACAATTCTAACTACAAACGCTGTCTGTTCAATGTGACTGGCATCTGGCGTGCAGTCGATAATTACCGAAAAATATTTTGCTTTCTTTACAAATTCCTCCAATTTTGATTTTCTGCCACTTGCTAAAACTGATATGGTTTCATTTTTGAAAAGCATGGCCTAAGTAATAAAGCATATGACTTTTAGCAAGTTGAGATTTTGTTATGCATTTGACATGCTGTGAGATAACGGGGTCAAATTTCGCTAACATTTCTATAGCCTTTAAAAGTTTCCAGTGTTTGCTTCATGTAATTTATCATTTTCACCCCTGAAAGCTAAACATTGCCCTGCTAGAAACTGGACAATTGCAATGATTCCCTCAATAATGACTCGCCATCGTCATTTTTCAGATTCAAAGTACCGTTGTTGTTCTTTATTAACTGTACAACTGTTGTCGAGACGTGTTTTTAATTCATACCACTTTTTACAGTTTTGCATATGTTCTACACTCGCTTCATGCCGCAATAAATGAGCAGCTAAATGTCACCATTCTGAAAACCCCTGGCAATCTGTTAATTTGTTTTGTTTTAAAGCAAACAACTTGCAACAAAAGCAAAACACATTATTGGATTTTGTAGAATAGATTAATCAAGCTCTTTGAACTTTTTCACAGTTAGGTAAAACTCGCTTTGCCAACGCGAGTCTAGAGTAAAAATATTGAAAATGGTGGTTCCACAAATGTACCACCGAAAGAGGCCGCACCGGCCGCCCTTTGAATTTGGCCTCCTGTGTGCATGCACGCACTGCACACCTGCCAGAACCGGCTTTGATAATTAGTATTGTTGAATTGTACGTACTTTTTTTCTGAATTTCTTGTACTTTATCTCTTCATGAGCTCAAACAGGTAGGCTTCATCACTATTTTGCTACTACTCTTTATTCTCGTATATGTCATTCTTTATATTACGGATATTCAATTTGAATCTTATTCCTTGAACTCTGTTTTAATTACTTGTACTTTTCAAATGTATTATCTACGTGTAGCGTTACTTCGTCGGAAATAAAATAATAAATCGTTCTGTTCCGTTCTGTTCTGTTTGTCTTGCCCACTACAGCTACCTAAAACATTAAGATTATTAATATTGAGTGTCAAGAAAGAGATTTATCATATTTAATTCTCTTTTTTCCAAAGAAAGAGCTAAAATAATATAGGATCGTCTTTCACCAAAAAGGGAGTACAATTAAATTGCGGGTCAGTTGAGGCCCGAGGAAGAACAGAGAATATTGTAAATTGCAAACTTATTCTTTTCTCAAGGAAAAAATATTTTATTATTCAGAAAAAAGAAATTGCGGGAATTCCGAAATTTGAATGAAGAGCGCTTCATGAGAGCTCAGAAACGATTATGTTAACGCCATTTTCAGTTTCAATAAAGTTTTCCGTATAATAATATCGGAAAATGATTTTCTAAGGTTATACGATTTTACCTAACTTCATTTTTTGGAAAATAAGCAAACCGAACCATCATTGTCTTTGTAGTTATTTGGACTTGATTAGAGAGTTAGAAGTGTCAGGTCCATCAGACAAACACATAGCCCATGCCTCATCCAGGACAACTACCCAAAGACTCACTTTAAGTCAGCTCGGTGACCATCTAAGCGTCGGTGGTATTTTAGGAGTACGGCGAAGTGAATGTAATCAGTCGTCGGCGTACGGACACGTGCGAAGACCCTGAAGAAGCTGCAATGCCTGGACATGGAAGACGTGTACGATTTCAGCAGTTATCGGATATTGAGCGAGGTCGTCTAGTCGGACTCCATGAGGCCGGGCGGTCGTATTGTCGTGTTGCGGAGTGAATTGGGCGGGAAGTATCGGTGATGGTACGATGGTGGCATAGATGGTCCGAGGAACATTCCCACACGAGAAGACGTGGAACCGGGAGTCACAGACGGACTGATGAGCGGACCGATCGACACATAAGACGAGCGGCGTTGTCAAGCAGAACATCCCCTGCGACGCAAATCCAAGCTGCCGTTGCCCCTGAGGTGACTGTGCGAACAATTCGCAACCGTCTACTGGATACAGGACTACGTGCACGTATGCTTCTGACCCCAGCCCACCATCAGGAACGGCTGCAGTGGTATCGCCAATGTCTGCACTGAATAACGCAATGGTGATCTGTTGTGTTCAGCGATGAAAGCAGATTCTGCTTGGGAGCCTCCGATGGCCTATGCGTGTTCGCAGACGCACAGGGGAGCGCCTCCTCCCTTCTTGCATCCGCCAGCGACACACAGGGCCTACACCTGGTCTCCTGGTGTGGGGAGCGATCAGGATCACTCCCGTACACAACTAGTGTTTGTACCGGGTACGTTAAACAGCACCTCCTACATCAACATCATTCAGCATGTTGTTGTGCCATTTGTAAGGTCGGTCCATCGTGGTGTTTTCCAGCAAGATAACGCACGCCCACACACGACACGTGCAACGCAACATGTATTTCAGGGTGTGAGACAACTTCCATGGCTTGCATGTTCACCGGATTTGTCCCCCATTGAGCACGTGTGGGATTTTATGTAACGACTTATCCGGTCTCCACGGCCAGCCACGACCATCCCCGATTTACGTGTCCAGGTTGAGGATGTTTGGAACTCAATGCCCCAAACTTAAATCCAACATCTGTACGACAGACTCCATGCCAGAATTGCACAGTGTGACGCAGTTCTTGGCGGTTCAATTTCGTACTAACCATGTTACATGGAAATGTTATTTTTCAGTTTACCAGCAAATACAGCTGTATTTTGCCATAATGTTTTGATCACGTTATCCTCTGTATTCCGTTATTATGCTGTATAAATTTCGTTAGTATCAGACGTCTACTTCTTGGTGTTCTTTTTTCACTTTCCGCCAGTGTATATTGATATTTTGTTAACAATTTTTAGATGATTCAAAAATCAAATTTTGGTATTATATTTTGATAAAACCTTTAAAAAGTGCCTTTATTTTTATTATTGTTTATTATTTATGAAATTTTAAAACGAACGTAATCATGACAGAGGTGGCATCTATATTCACACCTGAACTTGTATCTTTAACCCCCACCCCACCCCCACTCCACTCACAGTATTGGAATTTTGTTAGCAATGGAAAGGAAACGAACCGCAGGTGTTCGGCTGAGGTGACAAGCTACAGAACTTCTCAAAAAAAGATCAAGAAATATCAAACTGCATACCACAGGACTTATATCTATTGTTTGGTTATAAATATAGTACTGCAAAATAATAATGTTCAATTTTTACCAAATTGTGCAATCGTATAATTGCACAGATCAGTGGGAAAATTCACCTCTGGCTGTAGCCCGGTTGCCCGATCCAAATACAGCACTGGTTATAAACATGTGTAATCCCCATTGCTTGAGGCTTAAATCTGGCATATTTAGCTCTTTGTGTAGCATAAGTAGTGCCTGGCAGGGATTACAAAACACCCAATCATCAATCATTAAAACAAGATGTTTGTTCTTAGCAGCAAGAGAATGATGACAAATTACAGTAACAACAGAATTCCTGAAACTTGCACGATTGACACTGGAACAGGGGAAAATATGCAGTATCACTTCAAGCTTTGTGATGCAGAAATAGCAGTTAGCGATAAAAAGGTTATACGTAATTTTTTATGTATATTTTACAATTCCAGCTTCTCATATATCAAACTCATATTTAAATTACAAAACTTTATTTAAATTTTAAAAAAAAAGTAGGGTATGGCAAAACGCTATTGTCTGTAATGATAAACTGCAGCCTATGCATATTTCTGGGCCTATCTCCAACGCTCTTTTTTGTCATATCTTATTCAGTGCATCATTTTCTACACCCTGGTGATGTTTTCATACCAATCGCTGCCATTTTTTTTCTATATTTTACAATTCCATCTTCTGGGTTTGAACAGTGTACCTTGTATCAAGTTTAGCATTGTGGTACTCATTTAAGGTTCAGTTTTTCACAGGGATGGTTCACAGTGCAGCCCCCTAGTATCTAAAAAAAAAAAAAATTAGGCCTAAAAAGACGTATATAAAAATGTTCAACCTGTGATCTTTTCCTCCTGATTGCAAGGGACCTTCCTTTTCTTTACTGGGATTTTTTCACGTAGAATACACATGTTATTGATCCTGTTAAGAAGTTGTGGAAGGGAATCATACCCAGATCCCACAATCATGTGGATCTTCTCCACTAATGAGTCATTATATACGATTTTGCTTACGCATTAAAAATAAAATTCTATTCATAATTTAATCGTGTTTGCTTTCAGCTAGAAAAAGCTTCCTCATGTAGTCCCACTTTGCAGTGATGATGTTGTCTAAGTCAGACAGCAGGCTATGATTTTCGATATCTACTAAAATATTTTTAGATTTTTCTTTGCATTACTGATTACAGTATTAATGACAGATATTGTAAAGGTGAGCTAGTAATTTTTTATAATAAATTAATGATTTAAATAAAAGTAAGTTGGAAAAGTGTCCATGTAATTACTCAATTGCTCTGCAACGCTAAATCTGAGGAGAAAAATTGCTCTCCCCCAAAAAATCAGTTATTTCTCTCCCTGCACGGAAAGGTTGAGTATTTTTATACGTATACACTGAGTGGCCACTTTATTATGACCACCTGACAGTTTTAAGCAAATAAGCTATGGCTGCATGCTGTTACAGCCAGAGAGCGAGGCTAGTATAAAAAGGGAAAGCTTAGTGCTTGCGACAGTAGTACAAGTGATTTTTAGGTGACGAGATGGGTAAAAAAATGCGATTTGAAGGACTTTCAACGTGGAATGATTGTAGGAGCTCGGAGCCATGGAGCGAGTACCACCGAAACCGCCGCATTTGTGAAATTTTCCATAGCAACTGTTGTTAAAGTGTTTAAAGACTGGACTGTCAGCCAAAAAAACTAGGTCTCTACGTGCAACGTGTGGTCATTATCGACTAGTGACTGCTCGGGCGAAACGGAGTGTCCATACTGGTAACAGACAACAGAAGGGCAACAGTGCAGCAAATTACAGACTATCTTAATCAAGGATCTCCTCAAATAATCTCTGCAAGCACTGTTCACCGTACACTGTATCGGATGACATATGGCAGCCGAAGGCCTGTTCGAACACCTTTGCTGTCTACAGTTAACAAGAGAAAACATCTCCAGTTCGCACGAGGATTGGACAGTCTATAATTGGAAACAAATTATGTGGTCCGATGAATCACGTTTTTAGTTGCACCATGGCCGGGTGAGAATTTGGCTGAAAACACACGAAAGCATGGACCCCAAATGCATTGCTACAACCCTTCAAGCTGGTGGAGGCAACGTTATGGTTTGGGGAATGTTTTCCTGACATGCTTTGGGCCCTTTAATTCGTGTTGATCAACGTCTGACTGGCACATCATATCTAAACATCGTTGTGGACCAAGTGCATCCTGTCATGTGGATGGTTTATCCCAATGGCGATGGCTATTTTCAACAAGATAATGCGTCTTGCCATTGTGCTGGTATTGTACAGGATTGGTTTAAGGAACATGCCGGTGAGTTTACTTTGCTTAGGTGGCCCCCACAATCTCCAGATCTTAACCCCATTGAGAATTTGTGGGATGAAGTTGAACGAGCCATCAGACAGCTGGATCCACAACCCTGCAATCTCACAGTCCTGGAAAGTGCTATTCATCAAGCATGGTCTCAGATTCCACAAACCACCTATCACATCTCGTGGAGTCCATGCCACGAAGAATCGACACAGTATTATAGGCAAAAGGTGGCCCAATGAAGTACTGAGGGGTGGTCATAATAAAGTGGCCACTCAGTGTACATACTAAGCAAACAGGGTTAAGGGGAGTCACAATTATGTTTAGCATTGGTGCTAATGCAGAGTTTGACTAAGGAATTTCTTAAATTTAAGCTTGGAACACAATGGCAACTCCGCCTGAAAAAGGGAATTTGCCAGGCAATTATTTGATATCTATTGGCTGGAGAACAATGAATACTCCAACCCTGAGTAACAATTGCTACGTTTTTACAGAAATAAAATTAAAATTTGACCACTTATAAAAATCAGTGTTCGAAGTTGGGCGAGATGGCATCCCAGCAGTTAATATTATTAACCATCCCAGCATGTAATAAAATTTAAGCCCGTCACAGACTATAAAAAAATTAGGATGAAAGGGCAAATTTTAACACAAAAACCAGCAAATGAAATTTTTAATGGAATACATTGTTAAATAATAGCAGCTGGGACAGAAAAGATCAGACAGATTAAAGGGGGAAGGGGCTAAAGGGCCACGGTCAGTTCAGAGGCCCACTTCATAGTCTGACAGGGGCCTGGATTTTTCGTAAGTTTTTGGTCCCCAACAAAATGAGTGTGCCAACTCCCATTTTATTGAGGGCTGAAAACTTCATGTGGGTAAAAAAGTTCCAAAAAGCGTAAATCGAAGAAATAATTTCAGTTATTCATATTAAATTTACAGCTTCCATTGTCTGGAGGCCCCAAATCTTTTTTTTTCCTACCTACAGACATTGCTATGTTTTTTTCTCTCAAGTTCCCCTCATAAATGGGCCATATTTTCCAGCAATTTGAGCCAAACTATGAATAATAAATTATTTCACTTAAAAAGCTTGAGTAAGACTAGATGGTATGGTCATTATTAATGAGTAAGAGCACTGTTCAGTGTTCACCGACTATGACAATATTTTTAGTGCCCCAGATAGTGTATCTGAGAATTTAATAAAAAAAACTAGAACCTCGGCAGAAAGCAAAGTCCTTACAAAAAAGTTTATGAAATTCGAATCCGTTTTCATGTGTGCTCTTTGGCATGATATTTTGGAAAGATGCGATAAAGTTAGTACTAAATTACAAAAGCCGTCACTAGATTTGTTAATTGGATGTAAATTCTTCGGTCACTATCCCATTTCGTTGGCAATGAAAGAAATAATTAAAAAAATATGAAGAAATGGCTAAAACATTAAGTGAAAAATCTGGAAGTTTTGTCAAATCACAATCAAATAAAAATTAGCAGATGACAATAGCCGTAATGAAACAATTTGAAGTAGAAACATTTAATGTGATTATTGATGAGTTATTGATATATATAATAATTTGATTGTTTTCCTAAATTTATTCACTATATTGAAACTATATTTGGTAATACAGTAAAACCTCTGAATAGCAGATACCTTTGGACCAGATAATCTGTCCGCTATTGGGAGGTACACGACCGTCTACTAAAGCCATCGTGCAATACGAACTTTGTGGCCGGTATTCTTTAGCTGTTAAAAATAAAGTTACATCTATAAATATACATACTTTATATGTACATATTTATGTAGTAATAAATTCCAAAACCACATTAGTAATACTGGACACGATATTGAATATATGTACACGAAAATTGAATATATGTAGAGATAGTAACTTAAATATTTGAGTTTTTCAAACATGAGAGAAAATGCAATTTGCGTACATATGTATCATCATCATCATCACTGTCAACCATTATCAATCCACTGCTGGACGAAGGTCTCCCCAAGTTTCCTCCACAACGGTCTGTCTTGTGCCAGTCTCCTCCATGTCACCCCTGCATACTTTCGAATTTCATCCACCCATCTCCCATGTGGTCTTCTTCTGGGTCTTTTCCTGTCCCTTGGAATCCAATCTAAAATTTCGGCTGTCCATCGATGATCTGTCCTTCTGGCAGTATGTCCAGCCCATTGCCATTTCAGGGATTTAACTCTGATCATGATGTCTTCCACTCCTGTCATTTTTCGGATCCACGAGTTCCTCTTCTTATCTCTCCTGGTTACACCAAGTATGCACCTCTCCATGCTGCTTTGAGTTGTCTGCAGCCTTTGTATGTCTCTTTTAGTTAAGGTCCACGTCTCTGCACCATACGTAAGCACTGGAAGGATGCATTGATCAAACACTTTTCTTTTAAGACATACTGGCATATTGCTCTTGAAAATTATGCAGTTTCTTCCAAAAGCTCTCCAGGCAAGTTTTGTACGCCGATTAATTTCTTCATCAATGTGACCCTCACTTGATATCTGCTGTCCAAGATAAACGTACGTGTCTGTTATCTCCAGCTTTTCTCCATCAATCGATAAATCTTCATTTCTTGTAAAAGCATTGAACATCACTTTTGTCTTCTGAAAGTTCATTTTTAATCCCTCTTCTTTACTCTTGTCAGCAAGTTCCTGGATCATACTCTGTAGCTCTGATGGGGTAGTTGCAAAAATGACTACGTCATCAGCAAAACGAAGGTGGGTTAGATAATCTCCATTAATCTTTATCCCCTTGTTTTCCCAGCTCAGCGACTGAAAAACACCCTCCAATGTGGCATTAAAGAGCTTCGGAGATATGGTGTCACCTTGTCTCACTCCCTTTCCAATTTTTACGTGTGTTGTATTTTCAAACAGCCTAATCTTTGCACTTGCATTTTCATAGATGTTATTAATAATATTAATGTATGCATCTTCAATACCGCAGGTTTTCAGAGCCATTGTAACTGTTGATGGTTTCACCGAATCAAAGGTTTTTCCATAATCGATAAAAGCCATGCACAATGGAAGTTCATATTCCCTCGCTCTTTCAATTAGTACTCTCAGCACGTGGATATGATCTAGTGTGCTGTAGCCACTCCTGAATCCAGCTTGTTCTCTCGGTTGAGCCATGTCCAGTGTTACCTTCAAGCGGTGTGAAAGAACTTTAGTGAAGATTTTATAAACTACTGATAGGAGGCTGATAGGTCTGTAGTTTCCGAGATCCTCAATGTCACCTTTCTTCTGTAGCAGGATCATTGTAGCGGTGTTCCAATCCTCAGGAATCTTTCCTTCATTAAGGCAACGAGTGAAAATTTTGTTCGAGTACTGTTTCGATTTCTCCACTTGCTTCTTGTATGATGTCTACAGTAATTCCATCTTCTCCTGGAGCTTTTCCCCGCTTCATGTTCTTGATTGCATGTGCAACTTCTGCTGGAAGGACTGGAGGAACTCTGGTACTGGTACCTTTCATGATGTCTGGAGTGCATGTATCATCCCTTTCATATAATTTGGAGTAGAAATCTTTCACTCTTGTCAAAATTTCGCCTCTATTTCTTGTTACAGAACCATCTTCTTTTCTCAGTGCCATAATCTGTTTTCTTCCCTTACTGAGATGTCCCTTTGCTATCTTTAGGCTTTGGTTGTTTTCAATTGCTTTCCTCACTAGTTCACAGTTGAATTTTCTTACGTCTTCAGTTATACTTTTTCTTACTGTCTTGCATAGCTCTATATATTCCACTTTGGAAGTCACATCTTCTTTAGTTGTCCTCATCTCTCTTCTTTTTTGCATCAACATTTTCGTTTTTCCTGATAATTTATTTACATGCAACTTGTTTTTAGACCCAGCTAATTTTGTTGCTGTTTCCATAAGAGCTTTGGTTACTTTTCTGTTAACTTCAGAGATGTCCACTTCTTCCGATGTTAAGCCTTCTAAAGCAGAGAACCTGTTCTTCAGTTCCAACTTGAAGGTATTATGGTGTTTTTTAAGGTTGGTTATGTCAATAGATTTTGTTTGTCTTATGAGCTTGCCACGTTCAAGTTTAGTGTTGAGGTGCGTCTTACATCTCACCAATCTATGGTCACTACCTGTGTTGAACTTGTTTAGCACACTGCAGTCTTCTATGACGAATTTTTTGTTACACATAATAAAATCAATTTCACTTGTCGTCCCATTTGGATGTCTCCATGTCCATTTCCTGTGTGGCTTTTTCTTGAAGAAGGAGTTCAAGATGAAAAACCCTTCTGCCTCTGCAAACTCAACGAGAGTATTTCCACGCTGGTTTCTGTTGCCGTGACCGAATTTATCTACTGAAGTTTCATTCTGTTGCCGTTGCCCTACATATGTATATACGTAATTAAATGCGTGTTTCTGATTAACAAATGTTTTAAAACTTAGATAAAGTACTTACAGCTATTTCATCAATTTACCTGTTAGCATCTTATCAGACTCTTCTCTTGTGTTTGCTGAAGTTGTTCCGAAACACTGAAATCGGGGTGTTCCGTGAAAGTTGTGCTGCGTCAACGATCTTCGGAAAGACTGGCTGGTGTGTTATTGATTGGGATGCTGTGGAGTGGAATCTTTCACGTAGAGCTCATTTATTTTTTCGGTATCGTAAACGCGTGCCATACATTGGCTTCGAGAATCGTTTCTTTTTATGAGGGTTTCCAGGAAGTGCATATGCGTTTCGTACGTGTTGTCCAACTCTCGCCTTAACTGCAAAATGTGTCCCTACATTAGGGATTGCCGCCTATTTTATACCAACACAAATTGCTCTCGGTGGTCGTTAGTCACCCATGTAAAACAAGAAAAAAATCCTTCCTTCATAGATTTGGAGGCCAATAACTGTCACGTATTGTGTAAAAGGGTTGGGTTTTTTTTTTTTTTCTTTATTAGAGGTTTAACGACCCCGTGAGCAACTCAATGAGCTATAGGCAGTCGCCCGCCAGTAATTTAGACCCACTGACTCTAGGGAAGGGAGATAGCAAGTGCCGTAAGACAAACACTACATCCATGCCTCACCCGGACCCTTCTCGCACTAATGGTCACTTAGCCACCGGGGCGGCGGTAGTTTCCAGGCGGAACTGTCACGTTTTGTCAGAAAAGCTGCTTTCGGCTACTCTCAGTGTCTCTCTTTCTTTAGTTTTCGAACGAGCGGTTTGAGGCGCCGATCTTGTGTCCATATTTCAGAGATAGGCCCATGTTTGAGTCCCGGATGAGGCACGGGTGGTTCGTTTGTCCAACTCGCTCTCTTCCCTGGAACCAGCGTCCCTACAGTGGGGAAGGCGGTAGCTAACTGCTTGTTCCGCGCATTCATCACCCAAAACCAAACAAGAAAATTTCTTGCTCTATGACTTCGGGAAAGTAAGACTGACATACGTCGTTGAAGCGGCATTCTTCTGCCATTAGTAACTAATAGAATTTCGTGCTACCGAAAGACGTTCAGAAAGGAAACGCAAGCAAGCGCTCTTTGCGAAGAGGTCGAAGTCAGGTCCAGTTCTGTCCCAAGCTTTCCAATTTGAAATTTTCTGGAAGCTCATTGGCTGATTTTAGTTTCGGTTGTGTTCGTAGCCCCCGTTGCTACGGGGCTGAAATTTCTGACTTAGAAGTTTTATTGTTGTTTGAGGTAGTGGACGTGTTTCCGATGGGCCCAGAGGTAGTTTTTATTCGCAATGGATTACAACACTTAAATATAACGTAAGTACGATTAATTTATGTATTTCATTGGTGTATTTCATTGGTACATAACTCTACAATTAAAAGTCGAAAATAATTGTCTTTAGAGTCGATCGATTTGTGCTTTGTCAACCGATGGTTCCCGCCTGTAGCCTGTACTTGTCCCCGGAGGCAAAATTCGAGTGCTACTGAAATTAAATAAATTTCTTATCATTAGGAATAACCTGGTGATTTTGAGCTGCTTTCAGAATTGCTTTTCAAGCAAAATTAGCTGTTCTTAGACTTAAGTTTTAAAATGCAAATAAAGTTTTAGTCTTGTTTCGTTGTATCAAAACATGTATGCAAAATATTTGTGTAGCAATAACCGTCCAAGGACGATGCACACGCTTGTTCTTTTGAAAACTTGGTAATATGAAATTTTGTATGAACAGATTTGAGTCAGTACCAGTTAAAAAACAAACCTTGATCTTGTCCTGTGCTATGAGATTTGTGATTGACTCGCAGCCCCGTTCTCAGTGTTCTAAGCGATGGCCTCTGATCATTCGTCCAAAAGGGGTCCGGGTTCGAATCCCGGTGAGGAATGAATGTTGTGTTTGTCTTACGGCACTGGTTCGCTCCCTTCCCTGGAACCAGTGACCCTAAATTTAAATAATTTTGTGTTATAAAACTGTGCTAAGCGTGTTTTGCTTTTGTGAAATACACTATTTTTTTATGCTAATTGTTTCTGTTGACAAAGATAATTGTAGATTCTAAAAGGTCTTGCTTAGAAGTAGGCTGGGCAGGGTGTTGTTACCACTTTACTTCAAGGTGTCCAGGATCCCATTTTTCTCGGCTTTGAAACACAGTGTTGCATGTTCTGTATGTAGTCATGTGGAAGGAATGATTTCATGTTTCAAAACTTTTGGCCTTTGCTTGTGCGCGTTTCTGATGTAGCCACCCAGTGAATGAACGATGATGCCTTTCAGGTATATTTCCCCTTGTCCTCGCTTCTTGTTACAAAATTGGGACATTTGTCTTTAAAAGAAGTGCTATTAGACACATAAGCAAGATCAGAATGCTGGGGAAGTGAAAGCAAATTCTTTTGCAACTCTAAGTTTCATTCAGCAGTTCAAGTACAGTGGGATACTCATAGCTGTGAATTCTTTTTGGATCATTAGGACTTTTTGGCCCTACACAAGACTGCAGCTCCACCCTTGTTAATTACATCTATTGCAAAAATAGTGCATTTCAGATAATTCCTTTCTCACTCTTCCAGAAGGACTCCAATTTCAAATGTTCTGTTTTTCTTACCATGCCAAGTCTGTGTAGGAACTAAGAATGTTTCGGTAGTCTTAAACAGAATGACTATGTGCAGGAAGGAAGGGGGAATGCAATAGAAATGTATTTGTTTGTTAATGAGATTCAGAGACATTGTCTGAAGTGAATATGAGTGAAAAAAATTTCCCCTGCAAAGAGGTTTCGTTGTAGCATTTAAGAAGCAGGGCATAACACTCTTAGGTCCTGCATGTTAAAAGAAAGATCATGTATACTGTGAATTTAACTGCGTGCCGAAAACTACCGAAATGACACGATAACTATTTTAACTCCAATGTTAAAATATTTATTATATACATTTAAAAGATGATATAATAAAATATGTACACACATGAGATCTTTCGGTGCCCAAAGTAGGTACCATCTTCAGACGTTAAAATTCACCAAACATGTTTGGTGAATTTTAACAACATCTGAAGATGGTACCTACTTTGGGCACCGAAAGATCTCATGTGTGTACATATTTTATTATATCATCTTTTAAATGTATATAATAAATATTTTAACATTGGAGTTAAAATAGTTATCGTGCCATTTCGGTAGTTTTTCATGTACGTAGAAAGATCATGTGTGTGTGTGTATTTATAGAGAGAAAAGAAATGTATTAAGCTGTTTTTCAATGTAAAGCAAATACACACGGACTGTGTAAGCACAAGAAAACTGTCTCAAATGTATGCAGGTGTATTATTTAATGACATTTTTGAGTCGTACAGTTCCATCTCAGAACCTTAAATGATCAAACTTAAGGAAGTGAAAACATTTTTCTTATCTTTAAAGAATCTGTGGTACATGTTGATTTGCAAGCACTGAAATGATTGGGAATAGTTTTTATTGAAATAATTGTGATCTCTGGAGTCATCAAATTCAGTAAACACACTTTTTATGTGTGTGTGTGTGTGTGTGTGTGTGGCTAGCCTTTTGATTATCAGCATTTCAAATAGATCTATTCTATGTGTCCATCAACTTGGTTTTCATGACATCTGTGGACACCCATCATCACAGGGGCAAAAGAAAAATAAGACTCCGTTAATATTTGTCTAGTGTTCTACTACTTGAAGGACCAATAATTGGAAGGCTGGCCTTTTTTTTTTGTTTTGTTTCTTTTTTCACATTTACCAGAATTACTTTCTTGGTATAAATCCAGTGATGTCTGCACAGTTCTTTACAGAAAAAACAAAGTGAGCTCTCTTGTTGTTTATAATGTGTGATATTATGCAGTATTACTTGTTTTATATAATTTTCATAATTTTTTTTTTCTCCTCTGAGTACACGAAGCTTCTGGAAGCTTCTGCGTATTGTTTTTATTCCATGGTCACCACAGTGGCTATTTGTCACTACGGGAATTTCAAGGATTGTATGGTTTTTGCATCAACGAAGATAAATTAATGAAGTAAGAAAAATAGGGAGAAGAACACAGTTTAAAAAAATAATTTAAGTGTTAAGATTACGAGGGTGATTTTGTCAGTAGTGTACGTAGAAGAGCTACAAATGTTGCTGTGCCGCCCCGGTGGCGCAGTGGTCTAAGGCGCTGGCCTCTGATCATTTGTCCGTAAGGGGTCCGGGTTCGAATCCCGGTCAGGCATGGATGTTGTGTTTGTCTTATGGCACTGGCTCTCTCCCTTCCCTGGAACCAGTGACCCTAAATTAGGGACGGGCGACTGCTTATAGCCCATTGAGTTGCTCACGGTGGTCGTTAAACCTCCAATCAAAAAAAAAAAAAAAAAAAAATGTTGCTGTTTCATTCTTATGTACTTTTGTGTTAAATTTAGGCTCACATTGATCTAGTTTGCTATCACAGACTGTTTTGCAACCTGTTGGAACATTTTTAAACTGAATTCAGAAATGTGTAAATGTAAAAAAAGATAAAAAAAAATTATTTGACTGATCATGAGGTGCTGGCAGTGTGGTGAGTTCACGTGAAATTGCAATAGAGCCCATGTTCCAAAGAGCTGTAAATTGGACAAGTAAAATTGAGAATCTGGAACTGAGAAAAAAAATTTTTTAGGGATTTTTATTTTTTTTCTAGAATTACTGTACCGGCAGGCCCAATAAAGATGAGCAGCACAGAATTAATATATGTTAATGTATATGTGTGTGTGTGTCATAGCTTCAAAAATCTCAAAAGTTACAAGCCTAGTTGGGCATGTGCAGAAATTATTTACCTGTCCAGGCAGTAAAAGCTGGATGCCCTCAGAGGAAAGTTTTTCTTTAAAGACAACAAATCATAACCCTGCATTATTATGTTATTTTTTTTTTTTTTGTTGTTGTTGTTTTTTTAAGTCCAAAAAATGTGAACATTTTTTCATGTTTTTCATTTCCCTGAGACTCTGTATTCAAAATATGCAATGCACAAAAGCATATATCTCAAGTTTTAAGATGATGATGCTGAAAATTGGTATGATGATGAAATTGGTATTTGAGAAATTTAGTGTTTCTGTCCTGTTCGTTTCATTAAAGTTTTTGCTCTTTGTCACTCAACACTGGAGGCTATGAGAAGCAGACATCCCGCAGCTGACCATAAACATTTGGGGCGAAACTACATGTTCCAATTTCTGGACCTACAGCATAATATAATTAAAGAAGTGATATTCTTCTGCCCTTGACACTCTGAAACAATGATACAACTTGAGGTGACTAACAGTGAAATGAGACTGTTTTGTACTGAGAAATTATATTCCAAACTTTATTTTTAAATTTACTTGCGTGAACCGGGCAACTAAATTTTTTATTTACCTGCCCAGGTCAATATTTTACTTGCCCTGGGCTTCTAGGACATGGTATTTTTCAAGCATTGTATGTGTGTGTATTGCATATATTTTTATGTTGTAATTGTCAACCATTACTGTCCCCTGCTGGATGAAGGTCTCCCAAAGTTTGTTCCACAATAATCTGTCTTGAGCCAGTCGACTTCATGTCGCTGCAGCCTGCTTTCGTATTTCATCCACCCATCTCCCACATGGTCTTTTGTGTCGTTTCCCGTCCCTTGGTATCCAGTCTAAAATTTTGGTGGTCCGTTCTTCTAGCAACATGTCCAACCCCTTGCAATTTCAGGGATTCCACTCTTGCTGTTTTCCGGATCCACGAGTTTCCTTTCCTCGTCTCTCCTGGTCCCACCAAGCATGCATCTCTCAGTGTTTTCTTCAGATGTCTGCAAACTTTGTGTGTCTTTTTCAGTTAAGGTCCATGTCTCTGCTGGATATGTCAGGAGTGGAGGGATGCATTGATTAGACCCTTCTCTCTTTTTTTTTTAAGACAATGCTTTTTGCTAAGTGTTCATTCAGGTCACCTCTCTAGTTGATTGTTTTTTGTCCCCAGTAATGCTGGTAAAGTCGATCAGCATGAATGCTGTTCGCTTAATGAGAATATTTGAAGATGCTGTCCACTCCCTACCTCCCAGAAAGAGAGAAAAATCTGTTAATTATTTGGCTTTGACACTGCAGACTTTTGTTTTGTGTCACCAAAGCAGCAGCACCGACAGATGAAATGGATCTGCCAGAAGCTGAAAATTTTTAAAATAAAAGAAAAAAGAATGTTCCTTGGTAGTTAAAAAGGACAAACGTCCCCCAAAATGAGGGCAAATATTTTCCCTGGTGTAACCCATTTTTGCACTTTGTATTAGGAATGGAATAGCTTCTCTTTTGATGATTTCTGACTAACTTTTCAGTGCAAATAGGATGGGCACATTTCATGATATATTTCAAGGCATTTTCTCCAAAGATACAGTTGGAATGGAAAATGTTAGGATGGTTCTTATATCAAATGCAGTGCGCTTTCCGTAGAATCAGGAGTCGTAGGCAATGTCATAGTTTGTAGTGCCTCTTCTGAATTCAAGGAATTTCCACAGTAAGTGTTGAGCAGTCAATAGATACGAAAGAGGTAAGGGGAATAAAGCGTACATTTTAAGCAGGAAAAAGGTAAGTAAAGGACAGTGACACCACATGTAACCGAGGTAAGTAGCCTAGCCAGCAAGTAAAAAATGGGACCGTGGAGAGAGATATTAAAAATATAAGGTAAGGACAGAGATTCCGGTTTCAGCAGACCCATCAAACGTGGTGCAGTTACTACAGAATCAAGGAATGGGCGTATTTCTAGGAAATTGGTGTAAAGATTCAGATTCGACAGCTCCGTCTGTGGAAAGCACGCTGCATTTGAGGGCAGGGTTGGTTTGCTATGGACTATTTTAGATATTTTTTAAGACCGTCAGCCTAAAATTCATCATGCAATGTTGTCTGGTACAAGAAAAAAAGCAACCAGTAAATTTGCAAGTCAAAAATATCTTCCACCATTAGGAAGAACCATATTCCATTCTCAGTTATTTCAAACTTAAGCCCTATGGATCTGAAAATTCTGTAAGAATTTTGGATGGGAAAGAACTCTTCCAATGACCTCGTGCAAAATCTGGGTTCGAAACAGTAATTTCTAGAGAGAGAACATCCGTTGACCAGGAGTGTTACCCGAATCTGGTCTCCTTAAAATCTTCCAGAAACTCCTGTGTGTTTTTTTTTGTTTTTTTTTTACTTTCTTTTCTGATATTTTGAACAGGCAGAAAGTTACAGAAATCATTTCTTCCATGCCTTCCCAAGGGAATCATGGATTTCTTTTTAAATGAGTACAGTACTGGTGCATGTGTTTTGGAGTTCAATTTTTTTCTTTTTTAATAAATTTGGGACGGTAAAGTGATTTGAATGAATTTCGTTAGATTCGTCTACCTGCTTTGGCATGTTACAAGATTTAACTTGTCTGCATTTTAACCCATCAATGAACAGAGTCATATGCGGATAAGGAAAGTTTTGAATGCACCCGTCTTTCTCAGCCGCATGTGATGGCACAGGTGTAACTAGGCATTTTTAATGCACAAAATGCTGTGCTTCTGTTATGTACATCATTAACCATTTACAATCCAATGCTGGATGAAGGTCTCCCTAAGTCTTTTCCACAGCTCTTGACCCAGTCTCTTGGAAATTGCTCCTGCATGCCTTCCAATTTCATCCACCCATCTCCCATGCAGTTTTCTTCCCCAAAGACTTTCCCAGAATCTTCTGTCTTGACCCCAGTCCCTTCCAAGTTGCTCATGCATGTCTTCCAATTTGATCCACCCATCTCCCATGCAGTCATCTCCTGAGTCTTTTCCTGTCCCTTGGTACCTAATTTCGTGTTTCAGTTGTTTTAGTTTCTTCACTACAAAATGCTGTGTTCCTACCATGTAATATATCATTAACTTTTTTCAATCCACTGCTGGAGGAAGGTCTTTCCCATAGATCTTGATGCAGTCTCTTGCAAATTGCTCCTGCACGTGTTCCAATTACATCCACCCATCTCTTATGTAGTGTTCTGCTAGGTCTTTTCATGTCCCTTGGTACCAAATGTTTTATTTCAGTTGTTTTGGTTTTTACACCACAAAATGCTGTGTTACTGTCATGTAATGTATCATTAACTATTTTCATTCTACTACTGGAGGAAGGTCTCCCCAAATCTTTTGCATATAAAAAAAACTTAGTATTTAAACATAATTGTTTTAGCAGACCATATATTTTTAAAAAATTTCATTTACAGTCTGAGTTTCTTTAACGCTCGCGTAGACGTGGGTAACAGACCTCGAGTTAGAAAAGGCATTCTAAATTTGGGGAAAACTTTGAGAGTTCCTGACGTCACTTCTCGGCCAATTTTAATAGCCTAAAAATTTTTCAAGTCCTGGACTGGTGCACAAGTAAAGTCAGAAAGAGGCTACCTTGACCACTGTGAAAAGCACGCACACACAGGGGGTGGGTGGGAGAGGAAACGGCTTCCAGGGAAGGTTTTTCATTGACTGGCGACATATAGGGATTGGGTCCCAAAATTTTCCGCGACTGTTCTCACGGGGCCCAGGGTGACGATCTGTAGCTAATGCTCAAGATGCAGTCCACAAAACTGTCCATAATAGCCATGGCTTTTCAGAAATTCCAGCGTCTGGTTGAACTGGCTTGAGTCACTTATATGTCGAACCGAGCGGCGAAAGCATTCGGGTTGACAGGAAGTAATTCTCCTGCTGAGGCCAATTTACGGTAGTTATTACTTTTTCCCATTGCAGCTCAATACTGCCGTCATCCACTATGAGAGGGTTGAATCAGTGAGCATCATCTCCTCTCCGGTACAGGAAATCTTGAAAATATTTTTTGTTTTTCTTACTTCGAAGTAAGAAGCACAGAGCGTACCCATGCCATCATTACGTATTTTCAAGTGGCTGCGCCGCCATTCTTACTGCCAGCCAGGCCAAAGGTCCCGGTGAGCGGGTGGCCCTTAACGGAGCCCCGTTCTCCTAGATGTTTACATTGTGGCCAGCAACAAAAGGCAGTCAAGAGTAGAGTGATGCTTTCTTCCTTGAAAGCTTGGGTGCTTGAAAACTGCTGCGCCCCCCCCCATTGGCTAAACTCTTCCCCTAGTAACCAACGACTTTGCTGGCCATTGGCTAACAAGTTCTCACCAAAACCATGATACTGGAACAACATGGCATTCCTCCCAGGCAAGGAACAAACTTGACCTTCTTGCAGGGGAAATCGTCTCCCTCTGCATGTCGATGTGACCTTGTTCTAAAAATAGCCTATCTCTGGTTTAAGAGAACTTTCTGCAACATGTTTCAGAGGTATCTAAACTTTCCTAAAAATGGCGGATTCTAAAAAAGAAAGATTTTGGCTTTTGCACAAATTTCATTTCGTGATTACTAGCGAATAATTTTGTTTTCTAAAAGGGTTGTTGGTAACCTCTTGCTCGCCTTTTCTATTTAACTTGCAAAAGTAAAAAGTAAATTGAGCCAAAATAAAAAAAGAAGCTTAATTCTCATTATCCCCCCCCTCTTTTTTTTAAAGAAATTTTGCTTATCTGGTCAGGGCTGAGAAGTAAACGAACATGGCCATTATTAGCTCACTTAGAGGAGGCAGTAAAGTGAGGGATTCTCTACGTGGGACTGTAGAGAATTTTCAATCTATGTATTTTATTTATTTATTTATTTTTTCCCATAAATCTCAGCGAAGTGATCAGTTTCCCAAGATTTGCGAACATGAAAATTCTCAACAGGACACCTAGCAGTCTATTTGGACTGAGTCTCTTGAAGTTGCTCCTGCACGCTTTCCAATGTCATCCACCCATGTCTGTCCTCTTGTATTTCTTTTCATGTCCCTTGGTCAGGGCTCGACAAATCCCAGGCGCCTAATTTTCTTCTTAGTTGAGATTTCGTAAAATATTGCAGTAAATGCAGTAATTTCTGTTGTGTAATCCATAGATTATCTATTAAAAGGTTATAAATTTAGGTGCTGCGGACACCGGTAAAAAAACAAAAGAAAAAACGGTGCATCGTTTTAAAAAGTCAGCGAAGTAATTGTCAGGAGAAAAGGTGTTATTGGGAAAGTATTGAAAATGCGGTAACATAAAAATTATATAACATAACAGCGAGATACAAGACTGCAAAGAGATTGTAAGAATATATATTTCTTCTTTTCGAAGTATTTTGACAGAAATATGACGCAAGGAAGGCGTTACCATTTTCGCGGGCGGAAGCCTACTCGGTGTGAGAATCCGTGACTCTCGGGAATCGCGCAGAGCTATTCCGTAGCGTGTAGCCATTCTGCGAAACGCATCGCCTAGTTTTGGTGCGCTGATTGTATCAAAATAGTTAAGGTTTTTTCCGTATTCAGTTGAAACGTATTAAAAAAAAAGACAATGCTATGGACTGTCCGCAATTTCAACGGACTTTTTAGTCTAACTAATGAACTGCGATAATGCGGCAACAGCTAATGATTTTAGTTCTTTTTTACTTAAAAGTAACACCAAAGTACTTCAAAATGACAGATACTTTTTCAATAAGAAAATTTTTTTCTTGCATCTTTGGATTTCTGAGTCGGTCCTGTGAATCGCAGTTTTCTGTCGAAAATTTCGATTCACGATTAACATGATAGGTGCGGATCACGTGGTGCCGATTATACGACTGTTTATGCATGCCAATTACCACGAAATGTTCGTATTTTCTACCGATTTAGTTGTCTAACTACGTATTTTACGAATTTTCATTTTGTTTTAAAAAATGTTTTGCTGTGATTTTTTGATATACATAAGATTCTTAAGCGGATTCATGAAATTCTCCGTTTTTTTTTTTTTTTTTTTGGTTTTTTTAGTCATTATTTAGATTGCTATCATGATTGATGCAAAACTGAAGAGAATTTGGAGGTTGGGTCATTTTCCGTCTGGGGACAGTGTTTCGCTTTTCAAAGCTTTCAAAAACAGTAGTTCAATGGAGTAAAAGAATTTGCCATAATTGTAATTTTTTTCTCCAGATGTTGCGTTTGGTCTAGTATTCTTGTTAAATATCATTTTATGGCATATCTGTTCGTATTTCAGCTTGAAACTTGAGGTTCTTCCGCGAATTCGAGAAATTCCACCTTTTTTGTTATGATGGCCACTCAGGAGATCGATGCACAAGTAAACAGAAATGTGTGTGTGGGGGGGGGGGATAGATGTTCGTCAGAGGACGGAATTCCTTTTACGAAACTTTCGAAAACGGAAAGTCCAAAGAGTTCAGATTTTTTTCCGTAATCGTAATTTCTTTTTTCGTGCGTTGTTGCCTGTGTCCAGTTTTTTTAAGTAATATTTTACTGCATAAATTTTTGCATTTCACCTTGAAATTAGGATAAAAATTTCCAAAACCAGAAGTCGAACGGAATTCCCGTGATCGCTATTGCCCCCTCCCCCTCCCCCTCCCGTGATGTTCCCACTCTCCAGCGTTGTTAAATATCCCCCGCCCTATAAGTTTTTGCATTTAATCTTGATAAGGGAAGAAGGAACTTTCCGAAAACGGAAGTGACGAAGTTGGAAAAATTGTAAAAATTGATGCATGGTGTTCAAAAGTATTAATATTCCCTAAGTTACACCATTTATCTGAAACAGTTGAAGCTTTGATATCATGCACTGATGGTTGTTACCAGAGGGTACAAAAATCAAGAAAAGGAAGAAAAGCAACAATGAAGAAATAGGGAGAGAATGTTAGCAGCAGAAAGAAAAGTTAAGCAATTGATGCTGTGCAGTTGCCGAGTCAACAAAAAACAGACTAACAGTAATCTGAATTTTTGCTGTCTGTTTTGATTTTTCACCAGTTAAAATGTTCAGCTTCTCCCCCACCCCCTTTCTTTGGTCTCATCTTGTCTTAAACTACAGTTTTAGAGGCGGTATGATCATATGGTAAGTGGAGGTTTGTGCAATGCACATTCACTTGCTTATTTTTCCTGTCTGTCAGGCATTGTGGAATTCTGAACACATCTTACTGATTTTTAGTGGTTGAAGTTTCGAACTTAAATCTTGCGATCATGCTCTCGCTGAGGAATCAATTTCGTGTTTCTCATGTGCTAAGTTTGTTTCAGTAGAGTCCTTGTTTGTTGTAACGTTTTGTTGGGGCACATACACTGACGAAAAAAAAATCCCAACACCACGAAAAAATAGTTGTAGAGGAATGAAATGGCGGCAATACATTTGTATAGGTAATATATTTAATCGATTAAGGTTTCAAGATCACAGCTTATTGTAAGCATGAGAAGAGCCATTTTAAATGGGAAATGCCGGTACATTACTGACCGGTGTAACTGCCAGAATGTTGAATGCAAGCATGCAAACGTTCAGGCTTTGTGTTGTACAGGTGCTGGATGTCAGTTTGTGGGATAGAGTTCCATGCCTGTTGCACTTGGTCGGTCAATACAGGGATGGTTAATGCTGATTGGGGGTGACGCTGGAGTTGTCGTCAAATGATGTCCCATACGTGCTCGATTGGTGAAAGATCTGGTGATCTTGCAGTCCACGGCAACATGTCGACACTCTGTAGAGCATGTTGGGTTACAACAGCGGTGTGCGGGCGAGCGTTATCCTGTTGGAAAACACCCCCTGGAATGCTGTTCATGAATGGCAGCACAACAGGTTGAATCACCAGACCGACGTACAACTGTGCCGTCAGGGTGCGTTTGATAACCACGAGAGTGCTCCTGCTGTCATAGGAAATTGCTCTCCAGACAATAACTCCAGGTGTAGGTCCAGTGTGTCTTGGCCGCAGACAGGATGGTTGCAGGCGCTCACCTGGCCTCCTTCTAACCAGCACGCGGCCATCACTGGCACCCAGGCAGAACCGGCTTTCATCAGAAAACACAACATATCTCCACGCCGTCCTCCAATGAGCCCTAGCTTGACACCACTGACGTCACAAACGGCAGTGGTTTGGAGTAAGTAGAATGCGCGCTACAGGGCGTCTGGCTCAGAGCTGTCCTTCAAGTAACCGATTTGTAACAGTTCGTTGTGTCACTGTGATGGCAACTGCAGCTCAAATTGCTGCCGCAGACGCGGTACAGTGTGCCACAGCCATGCGCAGTACACGGCAGTCTTCCCTCTAAGTAGTTCCACGTGGCAGGCCGGATCCCTGTCTTCTTGAGGCAGTACCTTCCCTTGACCACCACTGCCAACAATCATGCACAGTGGCTACATTCCTGCTAAGTCGTTCGGCAATATTGCGGAAAGAAAATACACCTTCTCGTAGCCCTATTACACCACCTCATTCAAACTCCGCGAGCTGTTGATAATGGCTTCTTCGTCTTCTTAAAAGGCATTCTTGACTAACATCAACACCCTACGTCGAATCTCAACGATAACTAACGCTCACGAACGTTTCAACGCGTATTTACAGCAAACCTGCTTTGCATGTTCCGAGGGGCGCTACTAGCGCCTCACGTATACGCCGAGCACGAAATTTGCATAGATGTCATCTTACAGATGTACTCTCACCGCCTACCAACTGTCGTTTATCTAACACAACCCCTTCTTGGTGTTGGGATTTTTTTTCCCCGTCAGTGTATTTCTTTTTTGCAAAGAGATAGATAATTTTGTTAAATAGTCTATGTATACCACGCAATACTAGTTATTAGTAACAAGGCTATTGCCAATGTTAGCAGGTTATAGGCTGTCTTTTTTTTTTTTTTTTTTTTTTTAATATCATGGTCTGAGACATGCCGCGGATTATGCGAAGGAAGAAATTGTTTTTCTCAGAATTTTACGATCTACGAATCATATGCTGCTGCAGATTATGAGTGGGATTTTTTTCACAGCCTTTGGATTACAGCCCTTACGGATCTCATGAAAGAAAAAATATGGTACTGTGAATTAATATGTACAAAATATGACATCCCCAAGTAGTATTTTAATAAAATCACAATCTGAATTATTATTTTTTTTTTTTTTTTGAGATCATTTACTAAAAGAATAGAAAAAGAAAATTGTGAAGCAAATTGGAACTTTTCTTTGCACTAAGTGGTTTGGGTAAAAAGGAAAAAAATTGACAACACATATGGTTTACCATTTTTCGTTCCAGCGTCATAACCAAACACGTTTTTTTTTTTTTTTTTTTTTTTTTTTTTCATGCGTTATCAACTTAGTTTCACCTGGCGCCTAAATTTTGGAGCTGGCTCTTAGATCTAGAACATATTTGTCGAGCCCTGCCCTTGGTATCCAATCTGGTACTTCAGATGTTTTGGTTTGCGGTCAGTTCAAGCAGTATGTCCTGGCCGATGCCATTGACAGGTGTCATTTCCCTATTCCATGTATTCCTCCTGCTGTCTTTCCTGGGTATGCCAAGCATGCATCTTCTCCATGCTTTTTAATTGTCTGTAGCCTCTGAATATCTTCCTTAATTAAAGTCCATGTCTCTGATCCACAAGTAACAAGTGAAAGCATGCAATGATTAAACACTTTTCATTTTGGACATAAATGATGAAGTGCTCTTGAAAATTGTAGTGTTTCTTCCAAAAGCACTCTCGCCAAGTTTTATACATCTTCTTAATGCACATATAATCATTTATATTTTATATACACTAATTTTTTGTAAAAACCTGATTAGTAGGTGAGCCTCCTTTCACCCATAATAGCGCTTAAATTTGTCTAGGAAGGGATTCAATTTTTTAAGAGGTTTTCAAACTGCAAAATGTTAACTTAAGCTTCAAAATTTGTGTCCAGCACCCAAATCTATGTGTCTTAATTGAAAATCAAGCAAATGAGACCATAATTAGAGAAAATTGAAATTTTGACAGGCATCATCAAGACTTGTGAATTTATTTTGTTTCAATCATTTAGTTTTTTTCAGTGTTGTTGCACTCGTAAAATAGAAGGTCCGTAACATCCGAGGTCTTCCAGATACTCATTGTCTTGTTATACAGTTACGTATTGAAGAGAAGGGTGTGTGCCCACATATTGACTTTTGTGACTGACTTTAAATTTTGCACTATGAAGCATATTCCCAGTTATTATACCTCAGTTACTCAAGACCTTCCAGAGAAGTGTCCTGTTTACTCGTTCACATGTGCTCTCTAAATGTAGGAGGACAGCACAAACTTTTGACCAACGGACAGATAGATACCTTTTCATCATCCTACATAATACAAAATCTAGGTACTGCAGCCCTTGTGAGGCACAAGACCGCTTGGTACATCCCACAGGTGCTCTGAAGTGAGATCTTGTAGACAATGCCCTTTCCCTGGCACACTCAGTAGACAGAAAGTATGACAGTTCTTCCATTGAGTCTGATCACCTTTTTCTTTATGCAGTGTAACAGGCCTGCTCCATTTCAAATCGGGCAGAGACCTGTTAGGTGTCCCTCAGAAATCTTTAAGGAAACTTTTTATATTTATACTGTGTATATGTGTGTGTGTATATATTTGAAAGCCGTAGTCATACGATAACAGAAAATATTTTTATTTCTGGAAAAAAATGTATATAAGAAATTTGTGTGCAAATTATGGCATTTTGAAAATGGTGCGCTGCAGTGAAGCTTTGACGGCGAAAGGAAATTTCTCCTTTTTAGAAATGAATAACTCTTGAAATTGTAAAGCTACAGCTGACATTTTTTTTTCCCCTGCACATTTCCTTGGCTCACCTAGGTTATTTGGGAGGGTTGGAGCACAGCTCTGCTTAAAGTTGTCTGTTAACAAGTTTTTGGCTTCTCACTTGGTTAATGCTCTTTTAGAGCATTACCCAGATCAGTGTTGGGAGTTTGTTCTGTATGACATTACTCTCCCAAACCACCATTAATTTAGATTCTAGCAAGCCTAGATATGTGTATGGAGCTGTGGCCCACTTTTAGAGAAAACTGCAAAAATGAACTGAAATTATGGTTGCAATGAAAATCTTTTTGGTGTGTACGTCTGTTTACAGACAGGTATTGTGGTGTTCAACTCATTTGCTAGCAAATAAATCCTGTGGTCTACATTTTTCAAATTTTTGTCTTTTCACCGAGTTTTTGTTCATTTGAGGTACACTATCTACCAAGAAGTAATTGGACATCCCTGCAATCGACGATATCTGCGGTCCTTATACACGTCATGGCCACCGCCGTTAAATATCGTGTGGGAAACAACAACGCAACCAGTCGCATGCAAGATGCCACGCAGTTCGGAGCTCTCTGATTTTGAGAAAGGTGTAATAGTTTGGTATCACAGAAATGGCCGATCCGTACATGACATGACATATCCATCGAGTTGAAGTACCCAAAATCGACAGTGGCCTACGTGATTGGCAAGTGGAAGATGAGAGGTGACTGTCGGAATGTGCCCTGACCCGGCAGACTCACAAAACTGGGAGTTAGAGACCGACGGGTGCTGGCCGTACAAATTCGGAAAAACCGCAACAAATCGATGGGCCACATCCACGAGGAGTTTCCACAAGCATCGGGAGTGTTCTTTCGATGAATACCATCCGTTAGGAAGCACATCTGCTCGGTTATCATGGACATGCTGCTGCCCACAAGACTTTGATCACCAAGTCCAATAGTGCTGCTCGGCTAATGTAATGTGGTGCAAAGAACGTCGACAGTGGAAACAGGTTCTCTGGAGTGACGAATCAAGGTTCACCCTCTACCGTTCGGATGGCAGGGTCTGGGTTTGGCGTCTGTTTGGAGAACGCCTCCTGCTGGAATGTATTGTGCCAACTGTGAAGTTCGGGGGCGGTGGAATTATGCTATGGGGGTGTTTCTCCTGGTATGGCACGGGACCTTGGTCGCAATTCCTGGTAGACTCAACGCCGAGACCTACTGCACCATTTTGGATGACCATGCGCTTCCTACATTGTGGCAGTTTTACGGGGTGGACCCATGTTACTTTCAGGATGACAATGTCACCTGTCATGTTGCGAGGTCCACCATGGCTTGGATGGTGACAATGGGGTTAATCGAATGGACTGGCCTGCGCAGAGCAGGGACCTTAACCCTATCGAGCACCTGTGGGACGAGTTGGAGCGTGGACTTATGGAGTGTCCCCACCATCCAAAATCGGTGAAGGAACTGACCTGTCTTCTCCAAGGTGAGTGGAAAAACACAGCTAGCCGTCGTACAACGCCTGGTCGACAGTATGCCTCGGAGGTTCGTAGCTGTAATTGCCGCTCGTGGAGGCTCCACCAACTATTGAAGGTGAATAAACTTTGTTTTCCTTTGCTATCACAGGTGTCCAATTACTTGTTGGTAGATAGTGTATTTCGTCTGTCGGTGTTTACTTGACTAAATTTGGTCTGTTTGACATTACTCATCCAAACCACCATTAATTTAGTTTCTAGCAACTCTAGATATCTCTTTGGAGCTGTGGCACACTTTTACAAAAAACTGCAAAATTTAACTGAAATCATAGTTTGAATGCAAATCTTTTGCATGTGTAGGTCTGTTTACAGACTGGTATTGTGGTATTCAATGTATTTGCTAGCAAATAAATCCTAGGCTCTCCTTTTTGCAAGTTTTTGTCTTTTTACAGAGTTTTTGTTCATTTGAGGTATTTTGTCTGTCGGTGTTGAGAGTTTTTACTTGACTAATTCGGTCTGTATGACATTACTCACCCAAACCACCATTAATTTAGTTTCTAGCATGCCTAGATATCTTTGTAAAGCTTCGGCACACTTTTAAAGAAAAATGCAAAAATTAACTAAAATCATGGTTTGAATGAACATCTGTTTGGTGTGTAGGTCTCTTTACAGACTGGTATTGTGCTGCTCAATTTATTTGCAAGCAAATCAATTAAGGTGCAATTTTTAATGAAATTTTTTAGAAAATTATGCAGTTGTTTCACCTTGGAAATTCCTGTGCATACGTGTGGTTCCTCTCTTTTCATAGTAAGGGCAGTAAGCAATGAACTGTTAGAAGTGTTGACTGAACTTGCGCTGAAACTAAAAATGGAGTAGCAATTTACAAAGATTTTTTTTTTTTTACATGTGTTAATGAAGAAATTTGGTGGTTTGAGCAAACAGTAAGTGACCCTAAATTAGGGACGGGTGACTTCTTATAGCCCATTGAGTTGCTCTCAGTGGTCGTTAAACCTCCAATCCAAAAAAAAAAAAAAATCCATGTTTTCAGAACAGTCCTGTATCAACTCCCTTTTGTGGAAATCATGGACGTGTTGATAAAATGATATATAATTCCCTAAATTTTGTGCTTCATAAATTATTATTGTTGCTTCTATTACGCACGTCGTCGACCATTATCTATTCACTGCTGAGTGAAGGTCTCCCCCACGTCTTTTTGACAACTTTCTTCCTGAAGTCTGTTCCCTCCTTCATACTTTCAAATTTCATGCACTCATTTCTGAATATTCTTCTTTCCCTTGGTATCGAAAGGGTATTTCAGTTGTCCAGTAGTGGCCAGTTTTTTGTGAAAATGTGTCCAGCCCATTTGCACTCATCATTTGCACTCTGGGGGATTTACACTTTAATCATGACAACTCTTGTCATTTTCCTAATGCATGTGTCTTTCTCTTCTTCTCTTTCGTGGTTGCACCAAGCCTGTATTTCTCCAAATGTTCTGTATTTCTTTTGTATTACACTTTTCCTGAGCTATTGCTCAAATTTTCAATAAGAAAATTTACCATGTGAAATGTACATTGTTAGGCTGAGTATAAAATTTTTACAACTGGAAAAATACCTTTTTAATATAATAATAATTATTTTGCTTCATCGTGTACTGGCACATAATGACTATGAACTGCCACAAATTTTCAGATTTAAGAAAATTACCCTCTTTTAAATATAAATTTTTAAAATGTGATATCTTTCATTGCTTTCAATATTTGGATATTTATCATTGTAAAAGTCCAATGCAGACAAAGCATTTTTGTAACAAACATGAGCAGAGAGGAGTCACCTGCACTTGAATTTTCAAGGTGCAACAATTTTATATTTTCTTTTAAAGAAATGGAGCATTGAATTTTTTGTATGTTTTCACACTTAGCTTTTTCTTTACTTAAACATGAGACCCAGTGACATGAAAAGTAATATATTTAAGCTACCACACTGTGCTTCTTACAGAGTACAAAATCTCAGCTGTAGCTTTAATTTTTCAAAAGTTATCAATTCCTACAAGGTTCTTTTTTTCTTCTTCTTCTCTGTTATTGTATGACTGCGGCTTCCAAGCAACATCTTTCTCCCAGGAAAACTTCTGAGAGTTAACCAACACACTTTGAAAAAAATGCCTGAATTGAAACGGACTTGGCTGACAACCTATGTCTTGTTTAGCAGTACAATGTTTTCCAATCTTTCAAAAGAACAATTTGTACTTTTGAAATCTTGTCCATACTCTCACGTACCAAAGTTTACAATACTGCAGAGAAAAGTGACAACATGTGTGTTTCACTGATTTGGAAATGCCAACTGAATAATCAAATTGCTGAAATTTCTGTTTTGAATTTTATTACTGTTTGTAAAATGTATTTTGAAATGTGAAAAGGTAAGTGATATATTTTTTTTTCATTTTCAAAAACACGTAAGTTTATAAGCTTCGTGGTTTCGATAATCACGAAGATAATACATAGCACCACCATTGCTAGGGACTTCTCTTAATTAGGAGACACTTTTCCCTCCCTGGAGATTTGTAGCCAATTTCCCCTCGTTTCCATATACAGTGCCTTTTAACCTCGCCATTTGCCACATACGCGGTTGAGAGGCAAACTTGGGGCCTACCTGTACCCCTCCATTACTGACATTTGGAAATGTCCAACAATTCACTTACAACTTATCCTTTACCATTTGTTATCCTGCTGGCCAGAAATTTCCCTGTTGAGGTCTCGCAAATTCCATGCATTTTTTTTTTCTGTTCCCACAATTATTGCAAAATTTACGCCCCTTTCGGTTTCTCCTTCCACCGTGCCCAAATGTGTGATATACCCCACCCCCGTTTTTTCTGCTTCTCCCCAAATTTTTTTCGCCCCATGTGCAGATTTGCGCATTTTTCGCCCTCCATTTTCCCTTTTGTTTTAAGCGCTTATTTCTTTTATTTCCCCGGCAAGATTTTTTTCCCCTTTCCTCCAACTGCAAATTTTACCCCACACAGAAATTTTCTTTTCCCTTCTCTCCCGCGCCCAATTTCTTTCCCCTCTCCCCCGCGCCCAATTTCTTTCACCCTTCCCCCCGCGCCCAATTTCTTTCCCCTCTCCCGGCGCCGAATTTCTTTCCCTTCTCCCAATTTCTTTCCCCTCTCCCCTGCACCCAATTTCTTTCACCCCTCCCCCGCTCCGAATTTTCCCCCCTTCTCCCTGCACCCAATTTTTCCCCCTTCTCCCCCACGCCGAATTTTTCCCCTTCTCCCCCGCGCCCAATTTTTCCCCCTTCTCAAGCCCCGCGCCGAATCTTCTCCCCCACGCCCAATTTTTTCCCCTTCTCCCCCGCGCCCAATTTTTTCCCCTTCTCCCCCGCGTCCAATTTTTCCCCCTTCTCCCCCGCGCCCAATTTTTCCCCTTCTCCCCCGCGCCCAATTTTTTCCCTTTCCTTCTCAAGCCCCGCGCCGAATCTTCTCCCCCGCGCCCAATTTTTTCCCCTTCTCCCCCGCGCCCAATTTTTCCCCTTCTCCCCCGCGCCCAATTTTTCCCCTTCTCCCCCGCGCCCAATTTTTTCTCCTCCCCCGCGCAATTTATTTTATTTTCCCTACGGCCAAGAAACGTCCAAATTTGGTAAAACGGTTTCAGTAGGGTACTGGTGTGGTGCTGAGGGGAGCGATCCAAAGGCCGTTTCGGCGGTTTTTCGCCGGGTGGGTCCGTCCGTTCGTCGGTCCCCCTCCCCGCGGTTTTCTCTCGGTGTCGGGGCGGGCCCAGGGCGGGAGACTATGGCGGGCGCGTGCGTAGCACGCGCCCGCCCGTGCAGGTGGGGGCCCTCGCCCCGACACCGAGAGAGAAAACCGCGGGGAGGGGGACCGACGAACGGACGGACCCACCCGGCGAAAACCGCCGAAACGGCCTTTGGATCGCTCCCCTCAGCACCACACCAGTACCCACACACGTTTTGTTAGCGCCCCTCTGCACTACAAGGTATCGGACTGCCAGCTTTGTTCACCTTCCAAACAGCTGGCCCATCCCAGTGTTGACAGACTCCTGCACGCTCCTCTGAAAGGCAACTTCGTGCATCCGTACCAATGATGGCTGCTGTCCAGGTCGAAGCAAACGCCCGTTCCATTAAGTACCAGCAAAACCTTTTGCCTCTACGCTATTAGAAACGCAGTCAAATTGTCCAGAGCTTTGGTTTCTCTCTTTTGATCAGCTGCTGTTGTCTTTTAAGTTCTCTACATGAGTCAATTTCCATAATACTGTGGTGCATTATTTATTAAATCTGCAGTGAAACCTGCTAGGCAAAATTTAGGAAAGACATTGCATACACCAGCAGAGGCTTTAAAATAATTTTCTGTGTCCAATAAAATGCCTCGATTGTTTTTTTTTTTTTTGTTTTTTTCCCTCTCTCTCTTCCCCCCATATTTTCTTGAGGTATATTGTTGTCCTCTTGATTCAATCGTCAAGGTGTTGGTACTGTTCGGTCGGAGATTATCACATGTTTTTCAAAATTTCTTCAGGTTATTTACCTGTTAATTTTCTCAGATCTTTGAATGAGCTCATTTTTCATTGTTTTTTTTTCCAAGTTTTTTGGAAAAAAAATTCAGGGATGTTTTTGTTCTTTATTTGGCAGTTTGTTAGCTGCTAACTTGTTTCTTTTATTCGGGTTTCTAGAGTTGTTATTTTTTACAAAAAACGTCCCACACTCGCAGAACTGCCGTGTAGTGTGTTTCAGGTCAGGTGACCTAGCTGACCAAGGAAGCGAGGTAACGTCGGTGGAGTGTTCATCCAACCATTCGGGAGCGATGGCACGGTGCATTGTCCATCGCTTCATGTGGTTTGCGCCGTACTCGTATCCTGCCATCCGCATGTACCAACGTGAATCTCGACTCGTCAGTCCAGGCAACATTTCCCCACATGTCTAGGCTCCAGTGGCGATGTTCCCGTGCCCATGCTAATCTTTTTGCACCCTGTGTTTTGCAGTCAGCAGCGGTACCCTCGTGGGACGATGGCTTCTGTACCCCATAGCAAGGAGATGGTGTGGCAGCTTACACGTTTTTGTGCACCAGCGTTAAATTGCAGAGTGATTTCTTGCACTGTGGCCTGTCCATCCGCTGTTACAATGCGAACTAGCCGACGATCACCCCGCTCATCCACACGCTGTTGTCCACGGCAGTTGGCCCTTGCAGGGATGGTTTTGCGGGATTCGAGATGTACTAACGGTGCATCCGTGACGCAGTGGCTCGTGAAAATCCCAGTGCCTGGGTGATTTCCGAGATGGAGTGACCCATTCGTCGGAACCCGACAATTTGCCCACGATCAAATGCGCTTAGATCCTTCGTCCTACCCATACTGCGTCTGATTCTCCGTCGCATGACCATGACTCCTTATATTGTCGGATCGCTGCATACGTCATGTTGTTTCCATTTACAGGGCCGCCCACAGCGCCACATTTGCATAACACCAGCCGTCTATTTCAATAGTTCTTCAGTGTATTTTTGCCCCTGCAGTGAAACCTAATGAGTACACCACTTGGGGGGGGGGGGGGCAGACTTTAGGAGAGGTCTTACTTGCACCACCCATAGAAAACTTACCAGTCCCGCTATCATCAATCTCTGCATCGCATAAAATGCATTTATTGCTACTTATATTTACAGTCTACCTCATGGTTCACTACAACAACAACAACAAAAAAACACTGTTGTTGATCTACCTGGAAGCAGTCGGCATTGTGCAATACATGAAAAGAATCTTTTGTACTCGCCGTGCCTTTTCTAAAGTCAAACTCCCTTCTCGTGAAGCTAGTGAAAAATGTCGCAAGCAATACTTTGCCCTAGTTCATATTCTGATGTTTGCAAATAGACCTTTCTTATCTAGCTGAGAATCCTGGAGAAATGCAGACAATCTTTTCAGCTGTAACACTTTCCTCTGTACAACTCTATGACTTATCACCAATCAGAGTCTGCCCCCCCCCCAAGGTGTCAAGTTAATTTTAATACAGTCAAACCCCTATTGAACGGACTGCGATTTAACGGATCCCACGATTTTGTGTACATTTTTTCTGGTCCCGACAGAACCACATTGAAATTAATGATTGACGTTTCCCGATTTAACAATCGCATTTCCTCAATTTAGCAAACTTCTTTTTTTTTTTTTTAAACCGCAAAATTATTTTAACCAGCACATTTCAGTTAAAAGTTAGCCCAAATACAATCCCTTGGTGATGTTTTTGATTAACAGATCGGACTAAATGCATCAGATTCTAAAGAAGATGAACTGAAAGTTGGCTACTTTAGTGATGCTGGTAACAGTATAGAATGTGCTAAAAGATAATTGATGCCCGTCGATATTTATGATGATGTTTTTCATGCACTTCAAAAAATTCTGGTTGCAATTTATAAAGCTAAACATTCAGAAAAAAACATAAGCCATCTTCTCTGAAGCATTACTTTTCTTCAGTGTAAAAAGGTAATCAACATGTATTCTGTTTTTAAAAGTTAATTAGTACTAATTGATATTCTGTTTCGTGCAGTTTAGGATTACTGAACTCACTCTTTAAGAAACTAAATGCTCGGGGGAAAAAAGTCAGCTATTGTATTTTTCTCGAAGTTTTAAAGTACGCTTAAATTTTGATGCTGCGTATTGAAGTCTAATATCTACGAGTTATGTATTTAATATTCAAAGTAAATGTGTATGTATTATAACATTTTTGATAATATATTTGCAATTAAAAGTACTATACCTAATTTAAATTTCACTGAAAAAAGAGAACTTGGCTGTTTACGTATTCTGTTATGAACACTAGCTTAATTTGAATGTTTCATTCAAAAGTCTTCCTCGATTTAGCCAATTCCAGGATTTTTCGTACAACACTGTTGGTCCCTTGAAGTTCGTTCAATCAAGGTTTGACTGTACATCAAAATAGAACAAACATGCCTTTTCTAGTAATCACTTTTTTCAAAGACAAATGACACTTGCAAAAACATTCCTCCTCCTGTGTACTTGCAGAATATCTTGAAGAAATAACATCTCTCTTACTTCTTACAATCCTTGCCCCCCCCCCTCCCAGCACAGACTCGTAAGCACTCCTCTTGAGTACCAGACTGCCTGTTTCATTTACCTTCCGAAAGACGTTCGACGTCCCAGTGTTGACGGACTTCTCGAAAAAGGCAGCTTCACACACCAATGCCAGCTGTCCAAGTTGAGGCAAACTCTCGTTCCGCGAAACACTAGACAAACCTCTTGGCTCCTTGACGCTGTACACACTTAGAAACACCTCCCCATTTCGCCACAGTTTTGGTTACTCTCTCTCCCCTTTCTTGAGCACACATTTATAAAGGTCCTTTTAAGGGCCACCAGCAACCTATGCTGTCTTCGCAAGCCTCCCAGTTTCTACACATGTCTGTTTCCACAATATTGTGATGCATTATTTATTACATCTTCAGTGAAACCTACTAGATTTTAGGAAAAAGATTTCAGACACCAGCAGAGGCTTCTAAGAAACATCACTTTCAGTGCCACAGTTTACAAAAAAAATGCCTTGTTTTTGTTTGAAGGGGAAGGGGGATTCATATTTCGTTAAGGTATGCTCTTTCCAGTGAGCATCGAAAAGCACAGAAGGAAGCAGTTGGAGTTACATTTTCCTGCGTGTTATAATTTGTTTCTTGAAGCTCACCCAAGTTTGCTTTAAGCCAATTAATTTTTTTTTTGAGGTTAAGCAATTTTTACTCTTTAGAAAAGTGTTTTGATACCACACCTATCCCTAACCTACCCACAAAACCTTTTGCCATTGGATAGGTTCTGTGCGTTTTGTCATCTAGATGACTTGCACGGTTTGATCACATTTCCCCCTGCTTTAGTTTTTAGTGCAGGGGAATAACGGGCATTTTGAGTTTTATGCATCTGTTCAAGGAATGCTGCTCATATATGTGAATTATTTATTATGACGGAAGAACAAGTTTTCCTCGTGAATATGAAACTGTCTTCCTAGCAGAATAAAAGCAAGAAAAATTGTTCGACGATAGATGGCGACACATTATTTGTGCAGCGTTGCGTTACGTTGTGAAAGTGGCAAAGGAAGTGATTAATATGGATTAAAGGTGGCCCTTAAATGGACCTTTATAAATGTACGTTGTGGCATATGTGTGAAATATTTATTATGACGGAAGAATAAGTTTTCCTCATGAATACGAAACTGTCTTCCTAGCAGAATAAATGGAAGAAAAGTTTTATCTGCCAGGGATTATTCATACTTAATAAACTAATTTTAAAATCTATTACTGCATATAATTTGAAAGAATAACAAAGCACTTTATCTCATCAAATTTTCTAACCTAACACTTCTATGGTTCAGTAAACACTGTATGTTATTCTGAAGCAAATGAACAATTAATACAACACTCCCTCTAACTGATACATGCATACTAAATTTTCTTACCTTATTTTTTTCTCTCTGACTACAGACCTGCGTGAACTGTTTTTTTTTTTTTTTTTTCAAATTGTCTTGTAAAAGATAAAAAAGGAGAACATAGCACAGGATAGGCACTGAAATAGTGGTAAACAAGCTTTGTTTTCCTTCCTGCAATTATGATTTAGTCAAATGCTAGCTTTAATATGCAGTGAATGTCAACAAACTGTTCTGTAATCAAATGATGTTTTGACCCACTCAACACGGAATACATCGATCCCCATATGAGATTTTAGGATGTTTCTCTCAATAGCTAATCTGAGAATGTGCTGAGTTGTTTTCATTAGTACACCTTGTATGCAACAATTGTGTAGCAACATTTGACGAAATTGAAATTCACTTCGTCAAGCTGTTACCCTTTGGTGCCTTGTATTCAACGACTGTATGCTGTAAGCAAGCACAGAAAAGCTGTGTTTATCCCAACCATAACAAACTAAATGGGTGAAAAAAACCCAGAAAAGTCACTTCACCCAGCTGTATCAAATAAAATGAGAATTGTGTGACACTTTGACATGAACACATCTTCCATTTGAAATTGTTCTGGTTGTTATACAACACAAAATTCACTTCACCCAGCTGTGATCGAATCAAATGAGAATTGCTTGACCACCTGGCATTTTGACATGAGCACACGTTCCATTTGAAATTTGATTGTTAACACATTGACACCTTGATATAGTGCAGTGGCTTAGCGTTACTTAATAACCATGTCACATGGGTTTACAAACCTGACATACTGGATTATTAAACCAAAGAATCTTGCACGTCACATAAGAATTAGCTTTCAGGGGTCACAATTGCTGTGTATTTCTAGGTTTTAAGGGAGACGAACTTTGAAATATTCAATGAACGTTGTTGATACACTGTCCAGAGAAGCGGAGAAAGTTTCCATGTTTTTTGCCATGTTTCTGGCAATTTAATTCAAAATATGATTAAAATTTTTAATCTATAATTCATATTATTTTCCAACTAGTGTCTTTCACCAAATTAAAAAAAAAAAAGAAAAAAGAAGTAGGATAATTTATATAATCTTTCCAAAAGACCTGGAGCATTCAAAAGATGTTAGCACAGAGAGGCTTGGAAGTATCCCATGTTTTTCGAAAACCTTAATAGCAAACAATCCTTAGGCTCCAAATGTGACTATTTGGATGTCGAACATGTGTTTCTAGGTTTGAATTTTTGAACATGGAATCCAAATACATATGTTGTAATAGAATAGTCAGAGATACAAGCACCATACCATTTGGCCACCAGAATGGCATCGGAGAGTTTGCTTAAAATGTAATTGTGTGGTTTTCCTTTCTTCTAGCAAAAAAAAAAAAAAAAAAAAAAAGACTTTGGGCAGCAACAGACTACGTTCTATTTTTCACTGCTCCACATTTTCTGTGGTTGATCGACAAGTCAAATTTCCTGTGCTACTACACGGAAATAAGTCAATTAATTACATGAAAGCTTCATACGAATTTGAGTGATCAACAGTAAAATTTAGTTTCAAAATTTAAACGTTGGTGTGGCAGATACACTTTTTTTGAGGAGCTCTTAATCTTAGAGAACAGCTTAGTGATGTGTAGGTATCATTTGCTCATATTAGTTGTAGTTGCACCCATGTGGCCTGTATTAGATATTACATGAGATCAACATATCTTAGTTAAGTGAGACACTGAAATAGGATACGTTTCTTATTATACAAGGATTAAAAAAACATCTAAAATGTTCAATGTACAGCTTCTTGTTCAGAAAAATTTGCTTGCCCAAGTGCAGATGCCCACAAAAAAAAATTTTTTTTTTTGATGCAAAAAATCAGAAGCCTCACTTTTTAGGTTAAAAAGCATCAATAAACTTTTTTTAATCAACTCAATATTCCTGTCACCAAATGTAAATAACATTTGGAGAAACACATGTTGCTCTAATGTTCAAAGCTACATCACACAACAGAAGCTATATATTTCTGACCACAACACTAATCACCATTCGAATTACCCAATGATCCGCTGGCCAGTAAAACTTCCATCGGACCTATTGATTTTACTGGCTCCAATGTCCAGTAAATCCCCCCCCCCCCCAATTTGTCACATGTTTAAAAATGAATTTCTAATTCTTGTACTTTGGCATATGGTTTTCCTTTTAGGCTGCAAACTAGTGATAGGTTAATGAAGTGGTATTGGATAACAGCTATTTATTTTGTGAAACTCCTCCAAAGACATTGCTCTTTCCACGTTTTAACACACAGCAACCGAAAAATTGTTATTCGGTCACCGCTGGGGAATTGAATCCCGGATATCTCGATAACCAGCCGAGCGCGTCAGCCTTGTTCCCTTACTTAAAAACAGTGTTGTATGCTCCATTCGATCTCTCGTGACCCCCGATCTTTCCTTGAAGCCCCTTTCTTCTCTGTTCCCTGATCCCTCCCCTTGCTTGTTGCTGATTCATGTATATCACATTTTTTGGTTACGAGAGAGCGAGCAGAGCATACATCACTGTTTTTAAGTAGTGCTTCAAAAGATTACTTTTTCAAGCACATCGTTTGAAGCACACATCACATTGATGAGGATTTTCACCAATGTAATGTATGCTACAAACAATTTTCTTGGAAAAGTCTTCTTTCACAGCCCATCCTCCTTTACATAGGTGAAAAGCCTCATCAATGTGATGTGTGCTCCAAAAAGTTATCTTTTGAAGCGTTAACTCCTTTTTGCTCTAAACGATTTTTTGGGGGAAAAGCCTCACCAATGCGATGTTTGCTCTAAATGATTTTTTGGAAAAAGTGAACATTTGAAGCATTCACTCATTCACACGGGGGAAAGACCTCGCCAATGTGATGTGTGCTCCAAATAATTTGCTCGAAAAAGTGATCTTTAGCAGTATTTACTCATTCAGAGGGGAGAAAAACCTCACCAATGGGATGTATGCTCCAAACAATTTTCTTGGAAAATTCTTTCACAGCCCATCCTCCTTTACATTGGTGAAAAGTCTCATCAATGTGATGTGTGCTCTAACCCATTTGCTCAGAAAAGTAATCTTTTAAGGCATATGCTTGTTCATTCAGGTGAAAAGCCTTAACAATGGGATGTATGTTCCAAGCAATTTCCTCGAAAAAGTAATTTTTAATGGCATGTGCTTGTTCACAAGTGAAAAGGCAACATCATAATATATCTAAAATAAAGTAATATTAAGGTCTGACAGTTAACATTAATTTGCGCACACTATCATATTCTCTTCATTTGAGCAGAGCAGATCTCTGTAAAATGTCACTAAACTTAGATTATCATACACACAACTTTAAAAACTATGAAATTTCATGGTTTTTCGATTACACGACGCATCACACTCCTCCGAGACATACACCCCACTCTTGTTGTATTCTTCCGCACATTCACTAGCAACCGTTACTCCCTTCCGACGCACAGACCCTTCACGTCATGGCCGTCAGCATCGCTTTGGCCAACTACCGCAAACCATCGTATTCGCACGCAAGTTCTTCGCAAAAATATTTTTCCTTTCATGTAAAAATTCTATATTTTTTCACCATTCCCCATTATTTTGCATGCTTAAAACATTGTACGTAGCACTTTTTCCACACAGTTAAATTATTTCGTCGGAATAATTTAGGACGCTAAAGTACACATTTACCAATTTTTCTGTGACTCACTTTTAAATGTGGAAAAAACAATGACTACTGTTTAACTGTTGTAAGCTTACTAATAATAATTGGGCTCTCAAAATAGCTAATTTCAGTGAGAATTCTGAAAAATGTGTGACCAGTGTTAAAATATGTCATTAAAGAATGTGATAAATTTGCATATAATAATTGGAATATTTCAATTACAAGGTCGTGGTAGTACATTAATCAAAGTAAACAGTTTACTTCTTTAGAGATGGACTAGCAACAAATATTACTTGTGCAATGTAGCCAACTTCATTAGAGAATGTAAAAAACTGAAGTTCCTCCCTAGTGGGATAAAAAGATCTATTGTTAGTGGTGGAATCCTCTCGTGCATGTGTCAGCACTGACAATTGTATGTATCTCTACATCAAAAGTGGATCAGTGACAATGCTTCAATTGTTATTGAAATTCTATTGCCTATAGTTGTGCCCAATCCCAGTGGAACCATATTGTTGGCAGACTTTATTTGGCTCTAATGTTTATGGTTTTTATTCTGTACAGGGCATTTGCAATCCTCAACCTTCACAGTGTCCCAATCATTACCATTTCCATATCTGCCTTGTTCCAGCTGGTATTCGCATCTCCACCAGAACCATATGAAAGAAGTTATACATCTCCATGTTAGCCATTGTCATTTTACCCACCAGTTTTTGTTGTGTAACAACACCACTGTGTGCAAGACATGTACATGATGCCCCTGAAATCCTGGATAGTCTTTTAAACTGTGTGTCTTTTGTGTTCTTTATTACATTGTACCAGTGTTGTGCAAGTGTTTTTTTGTGTGTGTGTGTGTGTTTTGTTTGTTTGTTTGTTTGTGTTTACCATTTTCACTATTTCTTGGCATGTATCTTGTAGACCCCTCCTCCCATTTTTGTTTACATTGAAAATTGCGGTGCTTGTGCTTTTAGGCTTATTTAAGCCCTAGTACCAATATACTGTAAACCAATCACGTGGATCTGTGCACTATGTTCACAGGTATTTTTTTTCAACTCTGTGTATAAGCTTTGACAGCAACTAAACAGAACTGCAATATTTTCTCAATATACACAGACAAGGATTCTTTCAGTTCATATCAAAATTTTGGAGGACTACTGATTTCCGTGTTCAAATTTAGGAGGGCATATGTGCCACTGTTGAAGAGCTTTCTTGTCTTGCTTTGGGGTTTAACAGCTCAGGTAATCAACTGAGACTAACAGCAAGCACCCATCACTAACATAGGGTCGTAAACTCCAAGGAATCAGCAGGACCAGGGCTATCAGAGTTTAAGGATTATTTAGAATATATCATCATCATCATCATCATTGTCAACCATTATCAATCCACTGCTGGATGAAGGTCTCCCCAAGTTTCCTCCACAACGGTCTGTCTTGTGCCAGTCTCCTCCATGTCACCCCTGCATACTTTCGAATTTCATCCACCCATCTCCCATGTGGTCTTCTTCTGGGTCTTTTCCTGTCCCTTGGAATTCAATCTAAAATTTCGGCTGTCCATCGATGATCTGTCCTTCTGGCAGTATGTCCAGCCCATTGCCATTTCAGGGATTTAACTCTGATCATGATGTCTTCCACTCTTGTCATTTTTCGGATCCACGAGTTCCTCTTCTTATCTCTCCTGGTTACACCAAGTATGCACCTCTCCATGCTCCTTTGAGTTGTCTGCAGCCTTTGTATGTCTCTTTTAGTTAAGGTCCACGTCTCTGCACCATACGTAAGCACTGGAAGGATGCATTGATCAGACACTTTTCTTTTAAGACATAATGGCATATTGCTCTTAAAAATTATGCTGTTTCTTCCAAAAGCTCTCCAGGCAAGTTTTGTACGCCGATTAATTTCTTCATCAATGTGACCCTCACTTGATATCTGCTGTCCAAGATAAACGTACGTGTCTGTTATCTCCAGCTTTTCTCCATCAATCGATAAATCTTCATTTCTTGTAAAAGCATTGAACATCACTTTTGTCTTCTGAAAGTTCATTTTTAACCCCACTTCTTTACTCTTGTCAGCAAGTTCCTGGATCATACTCTGCAGCTCTGATGGGCTAGTTGCAAAAATGACTACGTCATCAGCAAAACGAAGGTGGGTTAGATAATCTCCATTAATCTTTATCCCCTTGTTTTCCCAGCTCAGTGACTGAAAAACACCCTCCAATGTGGCATTAAAGAGCTTCGGAGATATGGTGTCACCTTGTCTCACTCCCTTTCCAATTTTTAGGTGTGTAGTATTTTCGAACAGCCTAATCTTTGCACTTGCATTTTCATAGATGTTATTAATAATATTAATGTATGCATCTTCAATACCGCAGGATTTCAGAGCCATTGTAACTGCTGATGGTTTCACGGAATCAAAGGCTTTTTCATAATTGATAAAAGCCATGCACAATGGAAGTTCATATTCCCTCGCTCTTTCAATTAGTTCTCTCAGCACATGGATATGATCTATTGTGCTGTAGCCACTCCTGAATCCAGCTTGTTCTCTCGGTTGAGCCATGTCCAGTGTCACCTTCAAGCGGTGTGAAAGAACTTTAGTGAAGATTTTATAAACCACTGATAGGAGGCTGATAGGTCTGTAGTTCCTGAGATCCTCAATGTCACCTTTTTTTGTGTAGCAAGATCATTGTAGCGTTGTTCCAATCCTCAGGAATTTTCCCTTCATTAAGGCATCGAGTGAAAATTTGGGCGAGTACTGTTTCGATTTCTCCACTTGCTTCTTGTATGATGTCTATAGTAATTCCATCTTCTCCTGGAGCTTTTCCCCGCTTCATGTTCTTGATTGCATGTGCAACTTCTGCTGGAAGGACTGGAAGAACTCTGGTACTGGTACCTTTCATGATGTCTGGAGTACATGTATCATACCTTTCATATAATTTGGAGTAGAAATCTTTCACTCTGGTCAAAATTTCGCCTCTATTTCTTGTTACAGAACCATCTTCTTTTCTCAGTGCCATAATCTGTTTTTTCCCCTTACTGAGATGTCCCTTTGCTATCTTTAGGCTTTGGTTGTTTTCAATTGCTTTCCTTACTAGTTCACAGTTGAATTTCCTTACGTCTTCAGTGATACTTTTTCGTACTGTCTTGCATAGCTCTATATATTCCACTTTGGAAGTCACATCTTCTTTAGTTGTCCTCATCACTCTTCTTTTTGCATCAACCTTTTGGTTTTTCCTGATAATTTGTTCACATGCAACTTGTTCTTAGACCCAGCTAATTTTGTTGCTGTTTCCATAAGAGCTTTGGTTACTTTTCTGTTAACTTCAGAAATATCCACTTCTTCCGATGTTAGGCCTTCTAAAGCAGAGAATCTGTTCTTCAGTTCCAATTTGAAGGTATTATGGTGTTTTTTAAGGTTGGTTATGTCAATAGATTTTGTTTGTCTTATGAGCTTGCCACGTTCAAGTTTAGTGTTGAGGTGCATCTTACATCTCACCAATCTATGGTCACTACCTGTGTTGAACTTGTTTAGCACACTGCAGTCTTCTATGACGAATTGATTTTATTATGTGTAACAAAAAATTCGTCATAGAATTCGTCATAGAATATATATATATATATATATATATATATATATAGATTACTCAGCGACGTAAATAAAGAGTAAAGAAGTGGGATTAAAAATGAACTTTCAGAAGACAAAAGTGATGTTCAATGCTTTTACAAGAAATGAAGATTTATCGATTGATGGAGAAAAACTGGAGATAACAGATACGTATGTTTATCTTGGACAGCAGATATCAAGTGAGGGTCACATTGATGAAGAAATTAATCGGCGTACAAAACTTGCCTGGAGAGCTTTTGGAAGAAACAGCATAATTTTCAAGAGCAATATGCCATTATGTCTTAAAAGAAAAGTGTTTGATCAATGCATCCTTCCAGTGCTTACGTATGGTGCAGAGACGTGGACCTTAACTAAAAGAGACATACAAAGGCTGCAGACAACTCAAAGCAGCATGGAGAGGTGCATGCTTGGTATAACCAGGAGAGATAAGAAGAGAAACTCGTGGATCCGAAAAATGACGAGAGTGGAAGACATCATGATCAGGGTTAAATCCCTGAAATGGCAATGGGCTGGACATACTGCCAGAAGGACAGACCATAGATGGACAGCCGAAATTTTAGATTGGATTCCAAGGGACAGGAAAAGACCCAGAAAAAGACCACATGGGAGATGGGTGGATGAAATTCGTAAATATGCGGGAGTGACATGGAGGAGACTGGCACAAGACAGACCGTTGTGGAGGAAACTTGGGGAGACCTTCGTCCAGCAGTGGATTGATAATGGTTGACAATGATGATGATGATGATATATATAGATAGATAGATAGATAGATGACTTACTTTGTCTCAACAACTCTGAAATTTCAAAAAATGATTTTGGAGATGTTTATCCTAGCTGCCTAAAATTAAGTAAAATTAACCAGAATTACAAATAACTTGATTTCTTAGATTTAAACAAAATCCAATGCAGACAACCCTGTTTTTTATTTGCCTTTTTGATAAAAGAAATAACTTCCCTTTTGAAGCTATAAAATATGGTCAAGTTACTTTGTTAAACACTTAAAAGAGGTTAACCCATCATGCATTGATAAGAGAGACTCCTTTCTATGCTCCAGTATTAAACTAAATATTTCCCTTTGCAATATAATTTTTCTAAAACAACAGATGTTCTCACAACCCAAATATTAAGCTTTTGTAAACCTAATAATCTGTATTAAGCTTTCATAGGACAGTTGTTTATAAACTTCAAGTATTAAATTGGATTAGTTTGCTCATCAAAGGTCTCCTTGCAATTGCCATGATCAACAGTCCCTTAAAGCTACTGTAGACACTTCTGTTTAATTTTTGCCAGGGAAAGATAGGAAGCGTAGTTATAAATAAATTTTTGCCAAGTTAGCCAAGTCTATTTCCAAGTGAAAAAAGAGATGGACGGTTGTCCAGTCTGTAAAAAATTCTCAATGTGTGTGAAGTAAACAGTAAACAACACTATTTGTGTGCGAAAGAATCGTAGGTCCGATGAACGTTTTTTTTACGTAAGACGAAAGAGCAGTCCAGACCTGTGTAATGGATAATCGCAGACCATAACCCACGTGACTACCGACAGAACTTTCGGTATGAAAGTCGAACATGTTGACAGGACTTGGAGCTACGAATTTCAATAAGTAACGGAGAGTGCTTTCTCCAAGAAGGTCAGAAAAGGAGGAGGAGAGGGCAACAAACAGCCTCTCTCACCGTGCTTCTGGCGTGACGTCACTTTTTATCAGCTGATTACGCCAATGCGCCCAACCCGAGAATCTCCTGTATATCTCTATGGGGAAATCGCGATTTTGAACGGGTTTTTCGGACCCTTATTCTACCCATACAGTCATGAAAAAAATTGAGGCTGAAATATTCATTCCCATATTTATAAAATTCCAAACAAAAATAGGAAAATGTATGTTGGTATTTCTTTAAAAAATTAAACAAGATAATGTTTTTTTGAGCGGAAGTGCATACTGCGTATGGTTACTTGCATACTGTGCTTGTGCAAGTAGCCATGTTTTAAATATTATCAAAACTCTAATGTTGAGAAATACGAAGTCCGAAATATTCCTTGTATTGCATGCGCTAATCGTAACTGCTTCATGCACAGGAAGTGACGTCACGCTGCCGAACTCTCGCAAACTTGCACCACCTCAGAGAGACGATAAAAACAGCTGATCTGTTTCGGCTTCACTCAAAACGGGTCCTTTGACCTCTTCTTCTTCTAACCCCCCCCCTCTTCCTACCTCCATGCTGCTGACCGCCAAAGCGCTTGCGCGACAGCTTCCCACACCTACCTTGTACAAAAAATAATATAATACGTAGGCAAACAGGTCCGAAACGCCGTCTACCAGACGGCCGCCACACATCGAATAATTCCTATGGTTAGGGTTACGGGAGTGCGCGCTACATTTTCTCTCTCTGCTCTTACTCATGGATGTCAACGGTGGTTCTAGCCTCACAGCTAATGGCCGTTACCCGATTATCTACTTCAATTGTCTGGTATCCTCGCATTATTGGGTTAAACCCACCACCCTTCATCTTCCAACTTCTCTTGGAGGCATTCAATTCCCCGACCCTCAAGTACTCTACAAAACGCATCGCTTGATCTCCTTTGTTCGCCTCGTTACTGCTAATGTGCCTTCTGTTCAGTGGCGGCTCGTGGTGTAAAATGCTGGTGAGGCGAACGGTCTTGATGTAAATGTAAAACAGTAAAACGTATGTTATTGAAAAATATATAAATTCGTATAACGTTATACGAATATATATATATATATATATATATCTATCAGTGGCGTAGCAGGGGGGGGGGGGGGTGTCGTGGTTTGCACACCCCTTATTAGGCGAGACAGTTAGCTTTTTCTAAGTACGTTTTATAGATAATTTCCCTATTTAAATTCTTTGATTTTTATATAACTCGGAAAGCAATGTAATTTCTTGATAATAGAAGAGAAAGTAAAGCAAAGCGGCCAAAGAAGTTGCTTTATTAAATTTTTATTAAAACAACTATAATTTATTGCATTTTCTTCATTTTATTAAATTAGCTTCATTTTGTATTAATATTCAAGATGTGCGTACGTACCAATAGGAAAATATTTGTCGAAGCGCCCCCCAATTGTTATATGTACTTATACACAGTTATACAGCAGAAGTGCAGAACCCCCCCTTCAAAAAGTTTCATGTCAAAGGCAGTATCCCCCATTGGATATCTTTGAAGTCCTTTGTTCGAGTCGGCTGAATCATTAAAATCCGCTGAGATTCGGAAGTCTCGTTAAGCCATTGGTCCAGGGTAAGCGGCGCCTTGTTATTAACAGCTGTAAACCCCATCCCTTAGGGCTCCATCCCATGTCATTTAGCCCTTATATACAAATATTATTAAACAGTAATGGAATAAAATTATAGAAATATATGAAACACGGCGTGGGGAGTCTTTCTTCACGAAAAAATCCAAAAATTTTAGGGGAAAAATGTACATATACCTCTCTATATATGTGTGTGTGTAATATACGCTACTTTTGCAACAATATTTTTATGAAAACAATTATTCGATAATTTTACAACAAAGAAAGAAATATTTCACCAGTATTCTTTTATGTAATACACTTGAGCGAAAATACGCAATTTGCGCGGTTTCTTTAGCTAGTCAATGCGTCACTCACATCCCAACGCCAATCGGAGATCCACTACTTAAAAAATTCAAAGTAAATCATTTGAATAGAAATTGTTTTCTCACGAAATGTTTCTTGAGCTTGAATAAAAGTCACAGTTCGATTGGCATATTAGTGAAGGTGCATTTAGCACGGGTCACAAACTGAAGTCCAGGCTCGTGATAACTATGTACAGGAGAAGTCAAGCTAAGGAAGCACATTTCTATATAAAAAAAGTATAAAATAATTTAAACCTGGAATTAAAAACAGGGGAATACGATATTAATTTGCTTTGGTCTCGAACAGAATGCTTTCAGTTTATTTTTTATAAATAAGTTCAATTCTGCGATCCTTTTTGGCTGCAAATTTGTCTATGATCAGATCATAAAATGGTTGAATGGACATTAGATGGTTCAGCAATTCTTTCTCGATTGAAATTTTAGCGAGTGAAGACAAACGATCTTGTGCCGTTGTATTACGGAGGTAAGTCTTAATTCTCTTCAAACAAGAAAAAATTCCTTTCAGCAGAAGAACTTGTTGACGCCAGTGTCAATACAAGAGAAAATAATTTGTAGGCTTCTGGTAACACCTCTTTCAGCTCGTTTTCTTTCATTGTTTTCAAGGTTTTCTGAAAACTGAGTTCCCTGAAGTTGTGATCATTATATAAAAAATCTAATTCGTTTTTTAGTCGTTGTGTGTCTGTGAAAATGTTTGGATAAATTTTTTTGAGAGTGTTAAGGGCACTGGATGGATATGACTCTAAATAACTATGGTATTTTGAGCTGTCAACTAGCTGCAGAAACTCGAGCTTTCCCATATCTTCAAATCTGGTATTTATTTGGACTTTTATATATTCATGAATACACTCAATTAAATCATTCTGTATCGTTTTAGATTGTCCAGAAAATAAGCTTCGTATTTCTTCAAAATGTGCTTTTAATTCTGGGGTGCTCCTACGAAGTAACATTTGGAACATTTCCTTGAAATTACCTTTATTTAATGAGAAAATAGTTTCATCATGTCCTCGAAAAGGCAGTTCTTGCTTGCTTAGAACGACAACTAAATCAATTATATGTTCCATAAAAAGCCTATTTAGTCTGACCTTTTCATTAAACTTGACTTTATGAAGAGCAGCATTTTCTTTGAGCATATCAGAAATAGTGTTTGTTTTTTTCCATTCGTTTTAGACCTACGTGGTTAGTTCTATGCTCTTTAGAGCTTTCGTGCAATTTTGCACTACGAGAAAAGTTTTTTAGATCAAAATAACCCGTTGTATTCCACACATTTTTCTTATTGCTCAAAAGTAAACATGGCCAGCAAAAGAGAGTTTGCTTGTAATAGCATCAGAAAGCCAGGGAAAAATCTCGTACTATGATTTATTGAAAGACCTAAAAAACGATTTGCCGCACTTCTTATCTTTAGATATTGAACTTATTATAGGTGTCGGTCTTCCAGATATGAGAACATCCTTGTTATCATAATCTTTCCAGTGTTTAAAAGGAATTTCTTCCAGAACACAAATCACGTCGCTTGTTGGGCCATTCATATTTTCCAACCAAAATCAAAATATGCTGTTTAGTAACAATAACAAAATGAAAAAAGAAAAACTCAACATTACTATGAACTAGCAAACACCCGCAGAAGAGAAAATTGAAAACACACTACAAAAAGTTAGATTCAAATACACTCTGACGAATAGTTAAAGCTACGTAGAAATCTTCGTACTCCAAAGCGTATAGAGGCGAACGGCGTCATCGCCTGTGAAACCACTTTTCACAAGGGTCATCTGCTCATTTTCCCGCGCCCATTGGTTACACAATCCTTGGGTTCTCCAATAACAGCGGAGATGCGATTCCAGTTTAAGCGAAATGGAGGGTCGCCTCAGAAATTTCCTTTCTCTTACTGGAAGTCCGGCACCTCTTTAGGTAGACCTCGGACCGTGGGGGTGGGGGGGGGGGTTCAGTCTGTAGGGCTCTTCTCTGATCCCCAGTTCCCAAAACCGGCTTCTCATCGAGACGATTCAGTCGGTCGCCTCTAAGCGCTTAAAACATGCAGCTGCTTTGCAAAAATAATGATTCATTCCTCTTCTCGAAAGCCTTTCTTTAACCATTCATGAATCACAGTGTGAATTTCAGTGTTTCATTTATCCTGCAAAGTTCTTATATCTTTGTTACTGACAGAAGGTTTTTTTTTTTTTCTTTCACTTCTCATTCTGCGGAATTTCAGGTGAGGCGGCGCCTCACTTGCCTCATCTGACGGGCCGCCACTGCTTCTGTTTCCTCCACTCTAAATGTTCACTTTTTTTCTTCTCTTTCTCAAGATGGACTCTCACTCTCTTCCCCTGTTCTTCGTGAAGCCCTTTCCCTGTTTCGCTCCCTGCCTCTTCGCCGTGCTGTTCCCTATTCTTCTCTTGATCTGGATGAGCCCTTGTTCTTTTCTTCACTCATCCATCCTTCACATCTCCCCTTCTTCTACCTCCCTCTCTGGCTATCTCATCTTTCGCTCTCTCGTATCCCCCCGATCTTTCCTGGAAGCCCCTTTCTTCTCTGTCCCCCCCCCTTTGCTTGTTGCTGATTACCATCTCTCGTCCTCCTATGTCTCAAATAGTTTTTTCTTCTTAGGCTATCCGAAGACCTTCCTAGGTCTCCAATGTACTGCCTTCAGATGCTATTTCTTGCCCTCTGGTGTCCACTCTGCTGTTTGCGAGTTGGATTCTCCTTCTGTCATTGTAAATAGCATCAACAATTGTATTTAAATGCGTACTTGGTATACACTTAAAAAAAAACATATTAAAACTGTATTTCCGGAAATATGGAACTGAATATACAAAACATCTGCATAGAATTACAAGAATTTCTGTTCATATACAGTTCAAATTCTGTCATTGGCTTTTCATTAAAAAAAAAAAATGGTGATGGGAAACTTGGGCAATTTACTTGACTCTCTTACGCAGAATTTTAAAGAAAAAAGTGTGTAACATATTGCTTAGGAATATTTTACCTAATTTTTCCATTTAAACACACATTCATACATCCTTTTAGTAAATTAAGACATTTAGTGGATACTTTTATTATTATTATTATTAGAGGATCCTTTAAAAATTGTCATTTTCTCCTAATTCCACTCCACACAGAGCAGACACCCAACTGAGAGGGTGGGAGCCTGCACTAGTGTTTCCGCTTGTTAAACGAAGTATACATTTTATTTAGAAACGACCTTTTTGAACACTCTACATATACTTAGTAAAAGGTTCTTGTTAAAGGCATATCAGATAAAAAGAATGGCAAAAATTTGAGTAAACAAAATAACTTTTTTTTTTTTAAACATGAAAGAATAGGAAAGTTGTGTTACACAATATTAGTACAGGAAATACCAAAGATAAGATGGAAATACAGCAAGTTTTTCTTTAATTATATTTTTACAAATTCATTTTTTTTTTTTTTTTTTTTATGTTCGGTATTCTATTACGGTTAGATATTTCAGTGAATACATTATAGTATTATTCAGTAAATTATTGAAATCCTGTTGATATGGTCCAAATTGATTTTATAATTATATTTTAATGTTTCCAACAAAATACTGACACCATATCGGGAACAAAACGAAGGAATTCCACTGAGGCTTGCATAAAATATACGACACCTTGAAATTTTTCATTTTAAGTAAAATAGATGAAGAGGCACCTCACCTTAAAAGCCGCCACTGAAGTTCTCCCTGATCAACTTTCAACTGGAGTGATGTTGAAACCTGTAACGGGAATGGAAACTTATACAAACATTTAAAAGCTTTGACAAGTGACAAAAATCACATGCATTGATATTCCATTTAAAACATCTTACAAGAATATAAGGAATTTCAAAATTGCTTTATTGAATCGAAATATTTGGTATCGGAGATAAAAAGAAAAAGAGATGCCAACAGCACGCGGTGTTCCCAGGTGGTCACCCTCCCAGGTACTGACCGCGCCCGAAGCTGCTTAACTTCGGTGATCGGACGAGAACCGGTGTTCTCAGCTTGGTATGGCCGTTGGCCCTGAAATTTATCTATTTTTTGGTAAAAGTTCCAAATAATGTCCAGAAATAGTTTTCTGAAACGACGATAGATGGCGACACGTTATGGTCGTCGGTCCCCCTCCCCGCGGTTTTCTCTCTCGGTGTCGGGGCGGGCCCAGGGCGGGAGACTATGGCGGGCGCGTGCGTAGCACGCGCCCGCCCGTGCAGGTGGGGGCCCTCGCCCCGACACCGAGAGAGAGAAACCGCGGGGAGGGGGACCGACGAACGGACGGACCCACCCGGCGAAAAACCGCCGAAACGGCCTTTGGATCGCTCCCCTCAGCACCACACCAGTACCCACACACGTTTTGTTAGCGCCCCTCTGCACTACAAGGTATCGGACTGCCAGCTTTGTTCACCTTCCAAACAGCTGGCCCATCCCAGTGTTGACAGACTCCTGCACGCTCCTCTGAAAGGCAACTTCGTGCATCCGTACCAATGATGGCTGCTGTCCAGGTCGAAGCAAACGCCCGTTCCATTAAGTACCAGCAAAACCTTTTGCCTCTACGCTATTAGAAACGCAGTCAAATTGTCCAGAGCTTTGGTTTCTCTCTTTTGATCAGCTGCTGTTGTCTTTTAAGTTCTCTACATGAGTCAATTTCCATAATACTGTGGTGCATTATTTATTAAATCTGCAGTGAAACCTGCTAGGCAAAATTTAGGAAAGACATTGCATACACCAGCAGAGGCTTTAAAATAATTTTCTGTGTCCAATAAAATGCCTCGATTGTTTTTTTTTTTTGTTTTTTTTCCCTCTCTCTCTTCCCCCCATATTTTCTTGAGGTATATTGTTGTCCTCTTGATTCAATCGTCAAGGTGTTGGTACTGTTCGGTCGGAGATTATCACATGTTTTTCAAAATTTCTTCAGGTTATTTACCTGTTAATTTTCTCAGATCTTTGAATGAGCTCATTTTTCATTGTTTTTTTTCCAAGTTTTTTGAAAAAAAATTCAGGGATGTTTTTGTTCTTTATTTGGCAGTTTGTTAGCTGCTAACTTGTTTCTTTTATTCGGGTTTCTAGAGTTGTTATTTTTTACAAAACGTCCCACACTCGCAGAACTGCCGTGTAGTGTGTTTCAGGTCAGGTGACCTAGCTGACCAAGGAAGCGAGGTAACGTCGGTGGAGTGTTCATCCAACCATTCGGGAGCGATGGCACGGTGCATTGTCCATCGCTTCATGTGGTTTGCGCCGTACTCGTATCCTGCCATCCGCATGTACCAACGTGAATCTCGACTCGTCAGTCCAGGCAACATTTCCCCACATGTCTAGGCTCCAGTGGCGATGTTCCCGTGCCCATGCTAATCTTTTTGCACCCTGTGTTTTGCAGTCAGCAGCGGTACCCTCGTGGGACGATGGCTTCTGTACCCCATAGCAAGGAGATGGTGTGGCAGCTTACACGTTTTTGTGCACCAGCGTTAAATTGCAGAGTGATTTCTTGCACTGTGGCCTGTCCATCCGCTGTTACAATGCGAACTAGCCGACGATCACCCCGCTCATCCACACGCTGTTGTCCACGGCAGTTGGCCCTTGCAGGGATGGTTTTGCGGGATTCGAGATGTACTAACGGTGCATCCGTGACGCAGTGGCTCGTGAAAATCCCAGTGCCTGGGTGATTTCCGAGATGGAGTGACCCATTCGTCGGAACCCGACAATTTGCCCACGATCAAATGCGCTTAGATCCTTCGTCCTACCCATACTGCGTCTGATTCTCCGTCGCATGACCATGACTCCTTATATTGTCGGATCGCTGCATACGTCATGTTGTTTCCATTTACAGGGCCGCCCACAGCGCCACATTTGCATAACACCAGCCGTCTATTTCAATAGTTCTTCAGTGTATTTTTGCCCCTGCAGTGAAACCTAATGAGTACACCACTTGGGGGGGGGGGGGGCAGACTTTAGGAGAGGTCTTACTTGCACCACCCATAGAAAACTTACCAGTCCCGCTATCATCAATCTCTGCATCGCATAAAATGCATTTATTGCTACTTATATTTACAGTCTACCTCATGGTTCACTACAACAACAACAACAAAAAAACACTGTTGTTGATCTACCTGGAAGCAGTCGGCATTGTGCAATACATGAAAAGAATCTTTTGTACTCGCCGTGCCTTTTCTAAAGTCAAACTCCCTTCTCGTGAAGCTAGTGAAAAATGTCGCAAGCAATACTTTGCCCTAGTTCATATTCTGATGTTTGCAAATAGACCTTTCTTATCTAGCTGAGAATCCTGGAGAAATGCAGACAATCTTTTCAGCTGTAACACTTTCCTCTGTACAACTCTATGACTTATCACCAATCAGAGTCTGCCCCCCCCCCCCCCCCAAGGTGTCAAGTTAATTTTAATACAGTCAAACCCCTATTGAACGGACTGCGATTTAACGGATCCCACGATTTTGTGTACATTTTTTCTGGTCCCGACAGAACCACATTGAAATTAATGATTGACGTTTCCCGATTTAACAATCGCATTTCCTCAATTTAGCAAACTTCTTTTTTTTTTTTTTAAACCGCAAAATTATTTTAACCAGCACATTTCAGTTAAAAGTTAGCCCAAATACAATCCCTTGGTGATGTTTTTGATTAACAGATCGGACTAAATGCATCAGATTCTAAAGAAGATGAACTGAAAGTTGGCTACTTTAGTGATGCTGGTAACAGTATAGAATGTGCTAAAAGATAATTGATGCCCGTCGATATTTATGATGATGTTTTTCATGCACTTCAAAAAATTCTGGTTGCAATTTATAAAGCTAAACATTCAGAAAAAAACATAAGCCATCTTCTCTGAAGCATTACTTTTCTTCAGTGTAAAAAGGTAATCAACATGTATTCTGTTTTTAAAAGTTAATTAGTACTAATTGATATTCTGTTTCGTGCAGTTTAGGATTACTGAACTCACTCTTTAAGAAACTAAATGCTCGGGGGAAAAAAGTCAGCTATTGTATTTTTCTCGAAGTTTTAAAGTACGCTTAAATTTTGATGCTGCGTATTGAAGTCTAATATCTACGAGTTATGTATTTAATATTCAAAGTAAATGTGTATGTATTATAACATTTTTGATAATATATTTGCAATTAAAAGTACTATACCTAATTTAAATTTCACTGAAAAAGAGAACTTGGCTGTTTACGTATTCTGTTATGAACACTAGCTTAATTTGAATGTTTCATTCAAAAGTCTTCCTCGATTTAGCCAATTCCAGGATTTTTCGTACAACACTGTTGGTCCCTTGAAGTTCGTTCAATCAAGGTTTGACTGTACATCAAAATAGAACAAACATGCCTTTTCTAGTAATCACTTTTTCAAAGACAAATGACACTTGCAAAAACATTCCTCCTCCTGTGTACTTGCAGAATATCTTGAAGAAATAACATCTCTCTTACTTCTTACAATCCTTGCCCCCCCCCCCTCCCAGCACAGACTCGTAAGCACTCCTCTTGAGTACCAGACTGCCTGTTTCATTTACCTTCCGAAAGACGTTCGACGTCCCAGTGTTGACGGACTTCTCGAAAAAGGCAGCTTCACACACCAATGCCAGCTGTCCAAGTTGAGGCAAACTCTCGTTCCGCGAAACACTAGACAAACCTCTTGGCTCCTTGACGCTGTACACACTTAGAAACACCTCCCCATTTCGCCACAGTTTTGGTTACTCTCTCTCCCCTTTCTTGAGCACACATTTATAAAGGTCCTTTTAAGGGCCACCAGCAACCTATGCTGTCTTCGCAAGCCTCCCAGTTTCTACACATGTCTGTTTCCACAATATTGTGATGCATTATTTATTACATCTTCAGTGAAACCTACTAGATTTTAGGAAAAAGATTTCAGACACCAGCAGAGGCTTCTAAGAAACATCACTTTCAGTGCCACAGTTTACAAAAAAAATGCCTTGTTTTTGTTTGAAGGGGAAGGGGGATTCATATTTCGTTAAGGTATGCTCTTTCCAGTGAGCATCGAAAAGCACAGAAGGAAGCAGTTGGAGTTACATTTTCCTGCGTGTTATAATTTGTTTCTTGAAGCTCACCCAAGTTTGCTTTAAGCCAATTAATTTTTTTTTTGAGGTTAAGCAATTTTTACTCTTTAGAAAAGTGTTTTGATACCACACCTATCCCTAACCTACCCACAAAACCTTTTGCCATTGGATAGGTTCTGTGCGTTTTGTCATCTAGATGACTTGCACGGTTTGATCACATTTCCCCCTGCTTTAGTTTTTAGTGCAGGGGAATAACGGGCATTTTGAGTTTTATGCATCTGTTCAAGGAATGCTGCTCATATATGTGAATTATTTATTATGACGGAAGAACAAGTTTTCCTCGTGAATATGAAACTGTCTTCCTAGCAGAATAAAAGCAAGAAAAATTGTTCGACGATAGATGGCGACACATTATTTGTGCAGCGTTGCGTTACGTTGTGAAAGTGGCAAAGGAAGTGATTAATATGGATTAAAGGTGGCCCTTAAATGGACCTTTATAAATGTACGTTGTGGCATATGTGTGAAATATTTATTATGACGGAAGAATAAGTTTTCCTCATGAATACGAAACTGTCTTCCTAGCAGAATAAATGGAAGAAAAGTTTTATCTGCCAGGGATTATTCATACTTAATAAACTAATTTTAAAATCTATTACTGCATATAATTTGAAAGAATAACAAAGCACTTTATCTCATCAAATTTTCTAACCTAACACTTCTATGGTTCAGTAAACACTGTATGTTATTCTGAAGCAAATGAACAATTAATACAACACTCCCTCTAACTGATACATGCATACTAAATTTTCTTACCTTATTTTTTCTCTCTGACTACAGACCTGCGTGAACTGTTTTTTTTTTTTTCAAATTGTCTTGTAAAAGATAAAAAAGGAGAACATAGCACAGGATAGGCACTGAAATAGTGGTAAACAAGCTTTGTTTTCCTTCCTGCAATTATGATTTAGTCAAATGCTAGCTTTAATATGCAGTGAATGTCAACAAACTGTTCTGTAATCAAATGATGTTTTGACCCACTCAACACGGAATACATCGATCCCCATATGAGATTTTAGGATGTTTCTCTCAATAGCTAATCTGAGAATGTGCTGAGTTGTTTTCATTAGTACACCTTGTATGCAACAATTGTGTAGCAACATTTGACGAAATTGAAATTCACTTCGTCAAGCTGTTACCCTTTGGTGCCTTGTATTCAACGACTGTATGCTGTAAGCAAGCACAGAAAAGCTGTGTTTATCCCAACCATAACAAACTAAATGGGTGAAAAAAACCCAGAAAAGTCACTTCACCCAGCTGTATCAAATAAAATGAGAATTGTGTGACACTTTGACATGAACACATCTTCCATTTGAAATTGTTCTGGTTGTTATACAACACAAAATTCACTTCACCCAGCTGTGATCGAATCAAATGAGAATTGCTTGACCACCTGGCATTTTGACATGAGCACACGTTCCATTTGAAATTTGATTGTTAACACATTGACACCTTGATATAGTGCAGTGGCTTAGCGTTACTTAATAACCATGTCACATGGGTTTACAAACCTGACATACTGGATTATTAAACCAAAGAATCTTGCACGTCACATAAGAATTAGCTTTCAGGGGTCACAATTGCTGTGTATTTCTAGGTTTTAAGGGGAGACGAACTTTGAAATATTCAATGAACGTTGTTGATACACTGTCCAGAGAAGCGGAGAAAGTTTCCATGTTTTTTGCCATGTTTCTGGCAATTTAATTCAAAATATGATTAAAATTTTTTAATCTATAATTCATATTATTTTCCAACTAGTGTCTTTCACCAAATTAAAAAAAAAAAGAAAAAAGAAGTAGGATAATTTATATAATCTTTCCAAAAGACCTGGAGCATTCAAAAGATGTTAGCACAGAGAGGCTTGGAAGTATCCCATGTTTTTCGAAAACCTTAATAGCAAACAATCCTTAGGCTCCAAATGTGACTATTTGGATGTCGAACATGTGTTTCTAGGTTTGAATTTTTGAACATGGAATCCAAATACATATGTTGTAATAGAATAGTCAGAGATACAAGCACCATACCATTTGGCCACCAGAATGGCATCGGAGAGTTTGCTTAAAATGTAATTGTGTGGTTTTCCTTTCTTCTAGCAAAAAAAAAAAAAAAAAAAAAAAAAGACTTTGGGCAGCAACAGACTACGTTCTATTTTTCACTGCTCCACATTTTCTGTGGTTGATCGACAAGTCAAATTTCCTGTGCTACTACACGGAAATAAGTCAATTAATTACATGAAAGCTTCATACGAATTTGAGTGATCAACAGTAAAATTTAGTTTCAAAATTTAAACGTTGGTGTGGCAGATACACTTTTTTTGAGGAGCTCTTAATCTTAGAGAACAGCTTAGTGATGTGTAGGTATCATTTGCTCATATTAGTTGTAGTTGCACCCATGTGGCCTGTATTAGATATTACATGAGATCAACATATCTTAGTTAAGTGAGACACTGAAATAGGATACGTTTCTTATTATACAAGGATTAAAAAAACATCTAAAATGTTCAATGTACAGCTTCTTGTTCAGAAAAAATTTGCTTGCCCAAGTGCAGATGCCCACAAAAAAAAATTTTTTTTTTTGATGCAAAATCAGAAGCCTCACTTTTTAGGTTAAAAAGCATCAATAAACTTTTTTAATCAACTCAATATTCCTGTCACCAAATGTAAATAACATTTGGAGAAACACATGTTGCTCTAATGTTCAAAGCTACATCACACAACAGAAGCTATATATTTCTGACCACAACACTAATCACCATTCGAATTACCCAATGATCCGCTGGCCAGTAAAACTTCCATCGGACCTATTGATTTTACTGGCTCCAATGTCCAGTAAATCCCCCCCCCCCCCCAATTTGTCACATGTTTAAAAATGAATTTCTAATTCTTGTACTTTGGCATATGGTTTTCCTTTTAGGCTGCAAACTAGTGATAGGTTAATGAAGTGGTATTGGATAACAGCTATTTATTTTGTGAAACTCCTCCAAAGACATTGCTCTTTCCACGTTTTAACACACAGCAACCGAAAAATTGTTATTCGGTCACCGCTGGGGAATTGAATCCCGGATATCTCGATAACCAGCCGAGCGCGTCAGCCTTGTTCCCTTACTTAAAAACAGTGTTGTATGCTCCATTCGATCTCTCGTGACCCCCGATCTTTCCTTGAAGCCCCTTTCTTCTCTGTTCCCTGATCCCTCCCCTTGCTTGTTGCTGATTCATGTATATCACATTTTTTGGTTACGAGAGAGCGAGCAGAGCATACATCACTGTTTTTAAGTAGTGCTTCAAAAGATTACTTTTTCAAGCACATCGTTTGAAGCACACATCACATTGATGAGGATTTTCACCAATGTAATGTATGCTACAAACAATTTTCTTGGAAAAGTCTTCTTTCACAGCCCATCCTCCTTTACATAGGTGAAAAGCCTCATCAATGTGATGTGTGCTCCAAAAAGTTATCTTTTGAAGCGTTAACTCCTTTTTGCTCTAAACGATTTTTTGGGGGAAAAGCCTCACCAATGCGATGTTTGCTCTAAATGATTTTTTGGAAAAAGTGAACATTTGAAGCATTCACTCATTCACACGGGGGAAAGACCTCGCCAATGTGATGTGTGCTCCAAATAATTTGCTCGAAAAAGTGATCTTTAGCAGTATTTACTCATTCAGAGGGGAGAAAAACCTCACCAATGGGATGTATGCTCCAAACAATTTTCTTGGAAAATTCTTTCACAGCCCATCCTCCTTTACATTGGTGAAAAGTCTCATCAATGTGATGTGTGCTCTAACCCATTTGCTCAGAAAAGTAATCTTTTAAGGCATATGCTTGTTCATTCAGGTGAAAAGCCTTAACAATGGGATGTATGTTCCAAGCAATTTCCTCGAAAAAGTAATTTTTAATGGCATGTGCTTGTTCACAAGTGAAAAGGCAACATCATAATATATCTAAAATAAAGTAATATTAAGGTCTGACAGTTAACATTAATTTGCGCACACTATCATATTCTCTTCATTTGAGCAGAGCAGATCTCTGTAAAATGTCACTAAACTTAGATTATCATACACACAACTTTAAAAACTATGAAATTTCATGGTTTTTCGATTACACGACGCATCACACTCCTCCGAGACATACACCCCACTCTTGTTGTATTCTTCCGCACATTCACTAGCAACCGTTACTCCCTTCCGACGCACAGACCCTTCACGTCATGGCCGTCAGCATCGCTTTGGCCAACTACCGCAAACCATCGTATTCGCACGCAAGTTCTTCGCAAAAATATTTTTCCTTTCATGTAAAAATTCTATATTTTTTCACCATTCCCCATTATTTTGCATGCTTAAAACATTGTACGTAGCACTTTTTCCACACAGTTAAATTATTTCGTCGGAATAATTTAGGACGCTAAAGTACACATTTACCAATTTTTCTGTGACTCACTTTTAAATGTGGAAAAAACAATGACTACTGTTTAACTGTTGTAAGCTTACTAATAATAATTGGGCTCTCAAAATAGCTAATTTCAGTGAGAATTCTGAAAAATGTGTGACCAGTGTTAAAATATGTCATTAAAGAATGTGATAAATTTGCATATAATAATTGGAATATTTCAATTACAAGGTCGTGGTAGTACATTAATCAAAGTAAACAGTTTACTTCTTTAGAGATGGACTAGCAACAAATATTACTTGTGCAATGTAGCCAACTTCATTAGAGAATGTAAAAAACTGAAGTTCCTCCCTAGTGGGATAAAAAGATCTATTGTTAGTGGTGGAATCCTCTCGTGCATGTGTCAGCACTGACAATTGTATGTATCTCTACATCAAAAGTGGATCAGTGACAATGCTTCAATTGTTATTGAAATTCTATTGCCTATAGTTGTGCCCAATCCCAGTGGAACCATATTGTTGGCAGACTTTATTTGGCTCTAATGTTTATGGTTTTTATTCTGTACAGGGCATTTGCAATCCTCAACCTTCACAGTGTCCCAATCATTACCATTTCCATATCTGCCTTGTTCCAGCTGGTATTCGCATCTCCACCAGAACCATATGAAAGAAGTTATACATCTCCATGTTAGCCATTGTCATTTTACCCACCAGTTTTTGTTGTGTAACAACACCACTGTGTGCAAGACATGTACATGATGCCCCTGAAATCCTGGATAGTCTTTTAAACTGTGTGTCTTTTGTGTTCTTTATTACATTGTACCAGTGTTGTGCAAGTGTTTTTTTGTGTGTGTGTGTGTGTTTTGTTTGTTTGTTTGTTTGTGTTTACCATTTTCACTATTTCTTGGCATGTATCTTGTAGACCCCTCCTCCCATTTTTGTTTACATTGAAAATTGCGGTGCTTGTGCTTTTAGGCTTATTTAAGCCCTAGTACCAATATACTGTAAACCAATCACGTGGATCTGTGCACTATGTTCACAGGTATTTTTTTTCAACTCTGTGTATAAGCTTTGACAGCAACTAAACAGAACTGCAATATTTTCTCAATATACACAGACAAGGATTCTTTCAGTTCATATCAAAATTTTGGAGGACTACTGATTTCCGTGTTCAAATTTAGGAGGGCATATGTGCCACTGTTGAAGAGCTTTCTTGTCTTGCTTTGGGGTTTAACAGCTCAGGTAATCAACTGAGACTAACAGCAAGCACCCATCACTAACATAGGGTCGTAAACTCCAAGGAATCAGCAGGACCAGGGCTATCAGAGTTTAAGGATTATTTAGAATATATCATCATCATCATCATCATTGTCAACCATTATCAATCCACTGCTGGATGAAGGTCTCCCCAAGTTTCCTCCACAACGGTCTGTCTTGTGCCAGTCTCCTCCATGTCACCCCTGCATACTTTCGAATTTCATCCACCCATCTCCCATGTGGTCTTCTTCTGGGTCTTTTCCTGTCCCTTGGAATTCAATCTAAAATTTCGGCTGTCCATCGATGATCTGTCCTTCTGGCAGTATGTCCAGCCCATTGCCATTTCAGGGATTTAACTCTGATCATGATGTCTTCCACTCTTGTCATTTTTCGGATCCACGAGTTCCTCTTCTTATCTCTCCTGGTTACACCAAGTATGCACCTCTCCATGCTCCTTTGAGTTGTCTGCAGCCTTTGTATGTCTCTTTTAGTTAAGGTCCACGTCTCTGCACCATACGTAAGCACTGGAAGGATGCATTGATCAGACACTTTTCTTTTAAGACATAATGGCATATTGCTCTTAAAAATTATGCTGTTTCTTCCAAAAGCTCTCCAGGCAAGTTTTGTACGCCGATTAATTTCTTCATCAATGTGACCCTCACTTGATATCTGCTGTCCAAGATAAACGTACGTGTCTGTTATCTCCAGCTTTTCTCCATCAATCGATAAATCTTCATTTCTTGTAAAAGCATTGAACATCACTTTTGTCTTCTGAAAGTTCATTTTTAACCCCACTTCTTTACTCTTGTCAGCAAGTTCCTGGATCATACTCTGCAGCTCTGATGGGCTAGTTGCAAAAATGACTACGTCATCAGCAAAACGAAGGTGGGTTAGATAATCTCCATTAATCTTTATCCCCTTGTTTTCCCAGCTCAGTGACTGAAAAACACCCTCCAATGTGGCATTAAAGAGCTTCGGAGATATGGTGTCACCTTGTCTCACTCCCTTTCCAATTTTTAGGTGTGTAGTATTTTCGAACAGCCTAATCTTTGCACTTGCATTTTCATAGATGTTATTAATAATATTAATGTATGCATCTTCAATACCGCAGGATTTCAGAGCCATTGTAACTGCTGATGGTTTCACGGAATCAAAGGCTTTTTCATAATTGATAAAAGCCATGCACAATGGAAGTTCATATTCCCTCGCTCTTTCAATTAGTTCTCTCAGCACATGGATATGATCTATTGTGCTGTAGCCACTCCTGAATCCAGCTTGTTCTCTCGGTTGAGCCATGTCCAGTGTCACCTTCAAGCGGTGTGAAAGAACTTTAGTGAAGATTTTATAAACCACTGATAGGAGGCTGATAGGTCTGTAGTTCCTGAGATCCTCAATGTCACCTTTTTTTGTGTAGCAAGATCATTGTAGCGTTGTTCCAATCCTCAGGAATTTTCCCTTCATTAAGGCATCGAGTGAAAATTTGGGCGAGTACTGTTTCGATTTCTCCACTTGCTTCTTGTATGATGTCTATAGTAATTCCATCTTCTCCTGGAGCTTTTCCCCGCTTCATGTTCTTGATTGCATGTGCAACTTCTGCTGGAAGGACTGGAAGAACTCTGGTACTGGTACCTTTCATGATGTCTGGAGTACATGTATCATACCTTTCATATAATTTGGAGTAGAAATCTTTCACTCTGGTCAAAATTTCGCCTCTATTTCTTGTTACAGAACCATCTTCTTTTCTCAGTGCCATAATCTGTTTTTTCCCCTTACTGAGATGTCCCTTTGCTATCTTTAGGCTTTGGTTGTTTTCAATTGCTTTCCTTACTAGTTCACAGTTGAATTTCCTTACGTCTTCAGTGATACTTTTTCGTACTGTCTTGCATAGCTCTATATATTCCACTTTGGAAGTCACATCTTCTTTAGTTGTCCTCATCACTCTTCTTTTTTGCATCAACCTTTTGGTTTTTCCTGATAATTTGTTCACATGCAACTTGTTCTTAGACCCAGCTAATTTTGTTGCTGTTTCCATAAGAGCTTTGGTTACTTTTCTGTTAACTTCAGAAATATCCACTTCTTCCGATGTTAGGCCTTCTAAAGCAGAGAATCTGTTCTTCAGTTCCAATTTGAAGGTATTATGGTGTTTTTTAAGGTTGGTTATGTCAATAGATTTTGTTTGTCTTATGAGCTTGCCACGTTCAAGTTTAGTGTTGAGGTGCATCTTACATCTCACCAATCTATGGTCACTACCTGTGTTGAACTTGTTTAGCACACTGCAGTCTTCTATGACGAATTGATTTTATTATGTGTAACAAAAAATTCGTCATAGAATTCGTCATAGAATATATATATATATATATATATATATATATATAGATTACTCAGCGACGTAAATAAAGAGTAAAGAAGTGGGATTAAAAATGAACTTTCAGAAGACAAAAGTGATGTTCAATGCTTTTACAAGAAATGAAGATTTATCGATTGATGGAGAAAAACTGGAGATAACAGATACGTATGTTTATCTTGGACAGCAGATATCAAGTGAGGGTCACATTGATGAAGAAATTAATCGGCGTACAAAACTTGCCTGGAGAGCTTTTGGAAGAAACAGCATAATTTTCAAGAGCAATATGCCATTATGTCTTAAAAGAAAAGTGTTTGATCAATGCATCCTTCCAGTGCTTACGTATGGTGCAGAGACGTGGACCTTAACTAAAAGAGACATACAAAGGCTGCAGACAACTCAAAGCAGCATGGAGAGGTGCATGCTTGGTATAACCAGGAGAGATAAGAAGAGAAACTCGTGGATCCGAAAAATGACGAGAGTGGAAGACATCATGATCAGGGTTAAATCCCTGAAATGGCAATGGGCTGGACATACTGCCAGAAGGACAGACCATAGATGGACAGCCGAAATTTTAGATTGGATTCCAAGGGACAGGAAAAGACCCAGAAAAAGACCACATGGGAGATGGGTGGATGAAATTCGTAAATATGCGGGAGTGACATGGAGGAGACTGGCACAAGACAGACCGTTGTGGAGGAAACTTGGGGAGACCTTCGTCCAGCAGTGGATTGATAATGGTTGACAATGATGATGATGATGATATATATAGATAGATAGATAGATAGATGACTTACTTTGTCTCAACAACTCTGAAATTTCAAAAAATGATTTTGGAGATGTTTATCCTAGCTGCCTAAAATTAAGTAAAATTAACCAGAATTACAAATAACTTGATTTCTTAGATTTAAACAAAATCCAATGCAGACAACCCTGTTTTTTATTTGCCTTTTTGATAAAAGAAATAACTTCCCTTTTGAAGCTATAAAATATGGTCAAGTTACTTTGTTAAACACTTAAAAGAGGTTAACCCATCATGCATTGATAAGAGAGACTCCTTTCTATGCTCCAGTATTAAACTAAATATTTCCCTTTGCAATATAATTTTTCTAAAACAACAGATGTTCTCACAACCCAAATATTAAGCTTTTGTAAACCTAATAATCTGTATTAAGCTTTCATAGGACAGTTGTTTATAAACTTCAAGTATTAAATTGGATTAGTTTGCTCATCAAAGGTCTCCTTGCAATTGCCATGATCAACAGTCCCTTAAAGCTACTGTAGACACTTCTGTTTAATTTTTGCCAGGGAAAGATAGGAAGCGTAGTTATAAATAAATTTTTGCCAAGTTAGCCAAGTCTATTTCCAAGTGAAAAAAGAGATGGACGGTTGTCCAGTCTGTAAAAAATTCTCAATGTGTGTGAAGTAAACAGTAAACAACACTATTTGTGTGCGAAAGAATCGTAGGTCCGATGAACGTTTTTTTTACGTAAGACGAAAGAGCAGTCCAGACCTGTGTAATGGATAATCGCAGACCATAACCCACGTGACTACCGACAGAACTTTCGGTATGAAAGTCGAACATGTTGACAGGACTTGGAGCTACGAATTTCAATAAGTAACGGAGAGTGCTTTCTCCAAGAAGGTCAGAAAAGGAGGAGGAGAGGGCAACAAACAGCCTCTCTCACCGTGCTTCTGGCGTGACGTCACTTTTTATCAGCTGATTACGCCAATGCGCCCAACCCGAGAATCTCCTGTATATCTCTATGGGGAAATCGCGATTTTGAACGGGTTTTTCGGACCCTTATTCTACCCATACAGTCATGAAAAAAATTGAGGCTGAAATATTCATTCCCATATTTATAAAATTCCAAACAAAAATAGGAAAATGTATGTTGGTATTTCTTTAAAAAATTAAACAAGATAATGTTTTTTTGAGCGGAAGTGCATACTGCGTATGGTTACTTGCATACTGTGCTTGTGCAAGTAGCCATGTTTTAAATATTATCAAAACTCTAATGTTGAGAAATACGAAGTCCGAAATATTCCTTGTATTGCATGCGCTAATCGTAACTGCTTCATGCACAGGAAGTGACGTCACGCTGCCGAACTCTCGCAAACTTGCACCACCTCAGAGAGACGATAAAAACAGCTGATCTGTTTCGGCTTCACTCAAAACGGGTCCTTTGACCTCTTCTTCTTCTAACCCCCCCCCCCCCCCTCTTCCTACCTCCATGCTGCTGACCGCCAAAGCGCTTGCGCGACAGCTTCCCACACCTACCTTGTACAAAAAATAATATAATACGTAGGCAAACAGGTCCGAAACGCCGTCTACCAGACGGCCGCCACACATCGAATAATTCCTATGGTTAGGGTTACGGGAGTGCGCGCTACATTTTCTCTCTCTGCTCTTACTCATGGATGTCAACGGTGGTTCTAGCCTCACAGCTAATGGCCGTTACCCGATTATCTACTTCAATTGTCTGGTATCCTCGCATTATTGGGTTAAACCCACCACCCTTCATCTTCCAACTTCTCTTGGAGGCATTCAATTCCCCGACCCTCAAGTACTCTACAAAACGCATCGCTTGATCTCCTTTGTTCGCCTCGTTACTGCTAATGTGCCTTCTGTTCAGTGGCGGCTCGTGGTGTAAAATGCTGGTGAGGCGAACGGTCTTGATGTAAATGTAAAACAGTAAAACGTATGTTATTGAAAAATATATAAATTCGTATAACGTTATACGAATATATATATATATATATATATATCTATCAGTGGCGTAGCAGGGGGGGGTGTCGTGGTTTGCACACCCCTTATTAGGCGAGACAGTTAGCTTTTTCTAAGTACGTTTTATAGATAATTTCCCTATTTAAATTCTTTGATTTTTATATAACTCGGAAAGCAATGTAATTTCTTGATAATAGAAGAGAAAGTAAAGCAAAGCGGCCAAAGAAGTTGCTTTATTAAATTTTTATTAAAACAACTATAATTTATTGCATTTTCTTCATTTTATTAAATTAGCTTCATTTTGTATTAATATTCAAGATGTGCGTACGTACCAATAGGAAAATATTTGTCGAAGCGCCCCCCCAATTGTTATATGTACTTATACACAGTTATACAGCAGAAGTGCAGAACCCCCCCCTTCAAAAAGTTTCATGTCAAAGGCAGTATCCCCCATTGGATATCTTTGAAGTCCTTTGTTCGAGTCGGCTGAATCATTAAAATCCGCTGAGATTCGGAAGTCTCGTTAAGCCATTGGTCCAGGGTAAGCGGCGCCTTGTTATTAACAGCTGTAAACCCCATCCCTTAGGGCTCCATCCCATGTCATTTAGCCCTTATATACAAATATTATTAAACAGTAATGGAATAAAATTATAGAAATATATGAAACACGGCGTGGGGAGTCTTTCTTCACGAAAAAATCCAAAAATTTTAGGGGAAAAATGTACATATACCTCTCTATATATGTGTGTGTGTAATATACGCTACTTTTGCAACAATATTTTTATGAAAACAATTATTCGATAATTTTACAACAAAGAAAGAAATATTTCACCAGTATTCTTTTATGTAATACACTTGAGCGAAAATACGCAATTTGCGCGGTTTCTTTAGCTAGTCAATGCGTCACTCACATCCCAACGCCAATCGGAGATCCACTACTTAAAAAATTCAAAGTAAATCATTTGAATAGAAATTGTTTTCTCACGAAATGTTTCTTGAGCTTGAATAAAAGTCACAGTTCGATTGGCATATTAGTGAAGGTGCATTTAGCACGGGTCACAAACTGAAGTCCAGGCTCGTGATAACTATGTACAGGAGAAGTCAAGCTAAGGAAGCACATTTCTATATAAAAAAAGTATAAAATAATTTAAACCTGGAATTAAAAACAGGGGAATACGATATTAATTTGCTTTGGTCTCGAACAGAATGCTTTCAGTTTATTTTTTATAAATAAGTTCAATTCTGCGATCCTTTTTGGCTGCAAATTTGTCTATGATCAGATCATAAAATGGTTGAATGGACATTAGATGGTTCAGCAATTCTTTCTCGATTGAAATTTTAGCGAGTGAAGACAAACGATCTTGTGCCGTTGTATTACGGAGGTAAGTCTTAATTCTCTTCAAACAAGAAAAAATTCCTTTCAGCAGAAGAACTTGTTGACGCCAGTGTCAATACAAGAGAAAATAATTTGTAGGCTTCTGGTAACACCTCTTTCAGCTCGTTTTCTTTCATTGTTTTCAAGGTTTTCTGAAAACTGAGTTCCCTGAAGTTGTGATCATTATATAAAAAATCTAATTCGTTTTTTAGTCGTTGTGTGTCTGTGAAAATGTTTGGATAAATTTTTTTGAGAGTGTTAAGGGCACTGGATGGATATGACTCTAAATAACTATGGTATTTTGAGCTGTCAACTAGCTGCAGAAACTCGAGCTTTCCCATATCTTCAAATCTGGTATTTATTTGGACTTTTATATATTCATGAATACACTCAATTAAATCATTCTGTATCGTTTTAGATTGTCCAGAAAATAAGCTTCGTATTTCTTCAAAATGTGCTTTTAATTCTGGGGTGCTCCTACGAAGTAACATTTGGAACATTTCCTTGAAATTACCTTTATTTAATGAGAAAATAGTTTCATCATGTCCTCGAAAAGGCAGTTCTTGCTTGCTTAGAACGACAACTAAATCAATTATATGTTCCATAAAAAGCCTATTTAGTCTGACCTTTTCATTAAACTTGACTTTATGAAGAGCAGCATTTTCTTTGAGCATATCAGAAATAGTGTTTGTTTTTTTCCATTCGTTTTAGACCTACGTGGTTAGTTCTATGCTCTTTAGAGCTTTCGTGCAATTTTGCACTACGAGAAAAGTTTTTTAGATCAAAATAACCCGTTGTATTCCACACATTTTTCTTATTGCTCAAAAGTAAACATGGCCAGCAAAAGAGAGTTTGCTTGTAATAGCATCAGAAAGCCAGGGAAAAATCTCGTACTATGATTTATTGAAAGACCTAAAAAACGATTTGCCGCACTTCTTATCTTTAGATATTGAACTTATTATAGGTGTCGGTCTTCCAGATATGAGAACATCCTTGTTATCATAATCTTTCCAGTGTTTAAAAGGAATTTCTTCCAGAACACAAATCACGTCGCTTGTTGGGCCATTCATATTTTCCAACCAAAATCAAAATATGCTGTTTAGTAACAATAACAAAATGAAAAAAGAAAAACTCAACATTACTATGAACTAGCAAACACCCGCAGAAGAGAAAATTGAAAACACACTACAAAAAGTTAGATTCAAATACACTCTGACGAATAGTTAAAGCTACGTAGAAATCTTCGTACTCCAAAGCGTATAGAGGCGAACGGCGTCATCGCCTGTGAAACCACTTTTCACAAGGGTCATCTGCTCATTTTCCCGCGCCCATTGGTTACACAATCCTTGGGTTCTCCAATAACAGCGGAGATGCGATTCCAGTTTAAGCGAAATGGAGGGTCGCCTCAGAAATTTCCTTTCTCTTACTGGAAGTCCGGCACCTCTTTAGGTAGACCTCGGACCGTGGGGGTGGGGGGGGGTTCAGTCTGTAGGGCTCTTCTCTGATCCCCAGTTCCCAAAACCGGCTTCTCATCGAGACGATTCAGTCGGTCGCCTCTAAGCGCTTAAAACATGCAGCTGCTTTGCAAAAATAATGATTCATTCCTCTTCTCGAAAGCCTTTCTTTAACCATTCATGAATCACAGTGTGAATTTCAGTGTTTCATTTATCCTGCAAAGTTCTTATATCTTTGTTACTGACAGAAGGTTTTTTTTTTCTTTCACTTCTCATTCTGCGGAATTTCAGGTGAGGCGGCGCCTCACTTGCCTCATCTGACGGGCCGCCACTGCTTCTGTTTCCTCCACTCTAAATGTTCACTTTTTTTCTTCTCTTTCTCAAGATGGACTCTCACTCTCTTCCCCTGTTCTTCGTGAAGCCCTTTCCCTGTTTCGCTCCCTGCCTCTTCGCCGTGCTGTTCCCTATTCTTCTCTTGATCTGGATGAGCCCTTGTTCTTTTCTTCACTCATCCATCCTTCACATCTCCCCTTCTTCTACCTCCCTCTCTGGCTATCTCATCTTTCGCTCTCTCGTATCCCCCCGATCTTTCCTGGAAGCCCCTTTCTTCTCTGTCCCCCCCCCCCTTTGCTTGTTGCTGATTACCATCTCTCGTCCTCCTATGTCTCAAATAGTTTTTTCTTCTTAGGCTATCCGAAGACCTTCCTAGGTCTCCAATGTACTGCCTTCAGATGCTATTTCTTGCCCTCTGGTGTCCACTCTGCTGTTTGCGAGTTGGATTCTCCTTCTGTCATTGTAAATAGCATCAACAATTGTATTTAAATGCGTACTTGGTATACACTTAAAAAAAACATATTAAAACTGTATTTCCGGAAATATGGAACTGAATATACAAAACATCTGCATAGAATTACAAGAATTTCTGTTCATATACAGTTCAAATTCTGTCATTGGCTTTTCATTAAAAAAAAATGGTGATGGGAAACTTGGGCAATTTACTTGACTCTCTTACGCAGAATTTTAAAGAAAAAAGTGTGTAACATATTGCTTAGGAATATTTTACCTAATTTTTCCATTTAAACACACATTCATACATCCTTTTAGTAAATTAAGACATTTAGTGGATACTTTTATTATTATTATTATTAGAGGATCCTTTAAAAATTGTCATTTTCTCCTAATTCCACTCCACACAGAGCAGACACCCAACTGAGAGGGTGGGAGCCTGCACTAGTGTTTCCGCTTGTTAAACGAAGTATACATTTTATTTAGAAACGACCTTTTTGAACACTCTACATATACTTAGTAAAAGGTTCTTGTTAAAGGCATATCAGATAAAAAGAATGGCAAAAATTTGAGTAAACAAAATAACTTTTTTTTTTAAACATGAAAGAATAGGAAAGTTGTGTTACACAATATTAGTACAGGAAATACCAAAGATAAGATGGAAATACAGCAAGTTTTTCTTTAATTATATTTTTACAAATTCATTTTTTTTTTTTTTTTTTTTATGTTCGGTATTCTATTACGGTTAGATATTTCAGTGAATACATTATAGTATTATTCAGTAAATTATTGAAATCCTGTTGATATGGTCCAAATTGATTTTATAATTATATTTTAATGTTTCCAACAAAATACTGACACCATATCGGGAACAAAACGAAGGAATTCCACTGAGGCTTGCATAAAATATACGACACCTTGAAATTTTTCATTTTAAGTAAAATAGATGAAGAGGCACCTCACCTTAAAAGCCGCCACTGAAGTTCTCCCTGATCAACTTTCAACTGGAGTGATGTTGAAACCTGTAACGGGAATGGAAACTTATACAAACATTTAAAAGCTTTGACAAGTGACAAAAATCACATGCATTGATATTCCATTTAAAACATCTTACAAGAATATAAGGAATTTCAAAATTGCTTTATTGAATCGAAATATTTGGTATCGGAGATAAAAAGAAAAAGAGATGCCAACAGCACGCGGTGTTCCCAGGTGGTCACCCTCCCAGGTACTGACCGCGCCCGAAGCTGCTTAACTTCGGTGATCGGACGAGAACCGGTGTTCTCAGCTTGGTATGGCCGTTGGCCCTGAAATTTATCTATTTTTTGGTAAAAGTTCCAAATAATGTCCAGAAATAGTTTTCTGAAACGACGATAGATGGCGACACGTTATGGTCGTCGGTCCCCCTCCCCGCGGTTTTCTCTCTCGGTGTCGGGGCGGGCCCAGGGCGGGAGACTATGGCGGGCGCGTGCGTAGCACGCGCCCGCCCGTGCAGGTGGGGGCCCTCGCCCCGACACCGAGAGAGAAAACCGCGGGGAGGGGGACCGACGAACGGACGGACCCACCCGGCGAAAAACCGCCGAAACGGCCTTTGGATCGCTCCCCTCAGCACCACACCAGTACCCACACACGTTTTGTTAGCGCCCCTCTGCACTACAAGGTATCGGACTGCCAGCTTTGTTCACCTTCCAAACAGCTGGCCCATCCCAGTGTTGACAGACTCCTGCACGCTCCTCTGAAAGGCAACTTCGTGCATCCGTACCAATGATGGCTGCTGTCCAGGTCGAAGCAAACGCCCGTTCCATTAAGTACCAGCAAAACCTTTTGCCTCTACGCTATTAGAAACGCAGTCAAATTGTCCAGAGCTTTGGTTTCTCTCTTTTGATCAGCTGCTGTTGTCTTTTAAGTTCTCTACATGAGTCAATTTCCATAATACTGTGGTGCATTATTTATTAAATCTGCAGTGAAACCTGCTAGGCAAAATTTAGGAAAGACATTGCATACACCAGCAGAGGCTTTAAAATAATTTTCTGTGTCCAATAAAATGCCTCGATTGTTTTTTTTTTTTTTTGTTTTTTTCCCTCTCTCTCTTCCCCCCATATTTTCTTGAGGTATATTGTTGTCCTCTTGATTCAATCGTCAAGGTGTTGGTACTGTTCGGTCGGAGATTATCACATGTTTTTCAAAATTTCTTCAGGTTATTTACCTGTTAATTTTCTCAGATCTTTGAATGAGCTCATTTTTCATTGTTTTTTTTCCAAGTTTTTTGAAAAAAAATTCAGGGATGTTTTTGTTCTTTATTTGGCAGTTTGTTAGCTGCTAACTTGTTTCTTTTATTCGGGTTTCTAGAGTTGTTATTTTTTACAAAAAACGTCCCACACTCGCAGAACTGCCGTGTAGTGTGTTTCAGGTCAGGTGACCTAGCTGACCAAGGAAGCGAGGTAACGTCGGTGGAGTGTTCATCCAACCATTCGGGAGCGATGGCACGGTGCATTGTCCATCGCTTCATGTGGTTTGCGCCGTACTCGTATCCTGCCATCCGCATGTACCAACGTGAATCTCGACTCGTCAGTCCAGGCAACATTTCCCCACATGTCTAGGCTCCAGTGGCGATGTTCCCGTGCCCATGCTAATCTTTTTGCACCCTGTGTTTTGCAGTCAGCAGCGGTACCCTCGTGGGACGATGGCTTCTGTACCCCATAGCAAGGAGATGGTGTGGCAGCTTACACGTTTTTGTGCACCAGCGTTAAATTGCAGAGTGATTTCTTGCACTGTGGCCTGTCCATCCGCTGTTACAATGCGAACTAGCCGACGATCACCCCGCTCATCCACACGCTGTTGTCCACGGCAGTTGGCCCTTGCAGGGATGGTTTTGCGGGATTCGAGATGTACTAACGGTGCATCCGTGACGCAGTGGCTCGTGAAAATCCCAGTGCCTGGGTGATTTCCGAGATGGAGTGACCCATTCGTCGGAACCCGACAATTTGCCCACGATCAAATGCGCTTAGATCCTTCGTCCTACCCATACTGCGTCTGATTCTCCGTCGCATGACCATGACTCCTTATATTGTCGGATCGCTGCATACGTCATGTTGTTTCCATTTACAGGGCCGCCCACAGCGCCACATTTGCATAACACCAGCCGTCTATTTCAATAGTTCTTCAGTGTATTTTTGCCCCTGCAGTGAAACCTAATGAGTACACCACTTGGGGGGGGGGGCAGACTTTAGGAGAGGTCTTACTTGCACCACCCATAGAAAACTTACCAGTCCCGCTATCATCAATCTCTGCATCGCATAAAATGCATTTATTGCTACTTATATTTACAGTCTACCTCATGGTTCACTACAACAACAACAACAAAAAAACACTGTTGTTGATCTACCTGGAAGCAGTCGGCATTGTGCAATACATGAAAAGAATCTTTTGTACTCGCCGTGCCTTTTCTAAAGTCAAACTCCCTTCTCGTGAAGCTAGTGAAAAATGTCGCAAGCAATACTTTGCCCTAGTTCATATTCTGATGTTTGCAAATAGACCTTTCTTATCTAGCTGAGAATCCTGGAGAAATGCAGACAATCTTTTCAGCTGTAACACTTTCCTCTGTACAACTCTATGACTTATCACCAATCAGAGTCTGCCCCCCCCCCAAGGTGTCAAGTTAATTTTAATACAGTCAAACCCCTATTGAACGGACTGCGATTTAACGGATCCCACGATTTTGTGTACATTTTTTCTGGTCCCGACAGAACCACATTGAAATTAATGATTGACGTTTCCCGATTTAACAATCGCATTTCCTCAATTTAGCAAACTTCTTTTTTTTTTTTTTTAAACCGCAAAATTATTTTAACCAGCACATTTCAGTTAAAAGTTAGCCCAAATACAATCCCTTGGTGATGTTTTTGATTAACAGATCGGACTAAATGCATCAGATTCTAAAGAAGATGAACTGAAAGTTGGCTACTTTAGTGATGCTGGTAACAGTATAGAATGTGCTAAAAGATAATTGATGCCCGTCGATATTTATGATGATGTTTTTCATGCACTTCAAAAAATTCTGGTTGCAATTTATAAAGCTAAACATTCAGAAAAAAACATAAGCCATCTTCTCTGAAGCATTACTTTTCTTCAGTGTAAAAAGGTAATCAACATGTATTCTGTTTTTAAAAGTTAATTAGTACTAATTGATATTCTGTTTCGTGCAGTTTAGGATTACTGAACTCACTCTTTAAGAAACTAAATGCTCGGGGGAAAAAAGTCAGCTATTGTATTTTTCTCGAAGTTTTAAAGTACGCTTAAATTTTGATGCTGCGTATTGAAGTCTAATATCTACGAGTTATGTATTTAATATTCAAAGTAAATGTGTATGTATTATAACATTTTTGATAATATATTTGCAATTAAAAGTACTATACCTAATTTAAATTTCACTGAAAAAAGAGAACTTGGCTGTTTACGTATTCTGTTATGAACACTAGCTTAATTTGAATGTTTCATTCAAAAGTCTTCCTCGATTTAGCCAATTCCAGGATTTTTCGTACAACACTGTTGGTCCCTTGAAGTTCGTTCAATCAAGGTTTGACTGTACATCAAAATAGAACAAACATGCCTTTTCTAGTAATCACTTTTTCAAAGACAAATGACACTTGCAAAAACATTCCTCCTCCTGTGTACTTGCAGAATATCTTGAAGAAATAACATCTCTCTTACTTCTTACAATCCTTGCCCCCCCTCCCAGCACAGACTCGTAAGCACTCCTCTTGAGTACCAGACTGCCTGTTTCATTTACCTTCCGAAAGACGTTCGACGTCCCAGTGTTGACGGACTTCTCGAAAAAGGCAGCTTCACACACCAATGCCAGCTGTCCAAGTTGAGGCAAACTCTCGTTCCGCGAAACACTAGACAAACCTCTTGGCTCCTTGACGCTGTACACACTTAGAAACACCTCCCCATTTCGCCACAGTTTTGGTTACTCTCTCTCCCCTTTCTTGAGCACACATTTATAAAGGTCCTTTTAAGGGCCACCAGCAACCTATGCTGTCTTCGCAAGCCTCCCAGTTTCTACACATGTCTGTTTCCACAATATTGTGATGCATTATTTATTACATCTTCAGTGAAACCTACTAGATTTTAGGAAAAAGATTTCAGACACCAGCAGAGGCTTCTAAGAAACATCACTTTCAGTGCCACAGTTTACAAAAAAAATGCCTTGTTTTTGTTTGAAGGGGAAGGGGGGATTCATATTTCGTTAAGGTATGCTCTTTCCAGTGAGCATCGAAAAGCACAGAAGGAAGCAGTTGGAGTTACATTTTCCTGCGTGTTATAATTTGTTTCTTGAAGCTCACCCAAGTTTGCTTTAAGCCAATTAATTTTTTTTTGAGGTTAAGCAATTTTTACTCTTTAGAAAAGTGTTTTGATACCACACCTATCCCTAACCTACCCACAAAACCTTTTGCCATTGGATAGGTTCTGTGCGTTTTGTCATCTAGATGACTTGCACGGTTTGATCACATTTCCCCCTGCTTTAGTTTTTAGTGCAGGGGAATAACGGGCATTTTGAGTTTTATGCATCTGTTCAAGGAATGCTGCTCATATATGTGAATTATTTATTATGACGGAAGAACAAGTTTTCCTCGTGAATATGAAACTGTCTTCCTAGCAGAATAAAAGCAAGAAAAATTGTTCGACGATAGATGGCGACACATTATTTGTGCAGCGTTGCGTTACGTTGTGAAAGTGGCAAAGGAAGTGATTAATATGGATTAAAGGTGGCCCTTAAATGGACCTTTATAAATGTACGTTGTGGCATATGTGTGAAATATTTATTATGACGGAAGAATAAGTTTTCCTCATGAATACGAAACTGTCTTCCTAGCAGAATAAATGGAAGAAAAGTTTTATCTGCCAGGGATTATTCATACTTAATAAACTAATTTTAAAATCTATTACTGCATATAATTTGAAAGAATAACAAAGCACTTTATCTCATCAAATTTTCTAACCTAACACTTCTATGGTTCAGTAAACACTGTATGTTATTCTGAAGCAAATGAACAATTAATACAACACTCCCTCTAACTGATACATGCATACTAAATTTTCTTACCTTATTTTTTCTCTCTGACTACAGACCTGCGTGAACTGTTTTTTTTTTTTTTCAAATTGTCTTGTAAAAGATAAAAAAGGAGAACATAGCACAGGATAGGCACTGAAATAGTGGTAAACAAGCTTTGTTTTCCTTCCTGCAATTATGATTTAGTCAAATGCTAGCTTTAATATGCAGTGAATGTCAACAAACTGTTCTGTAATCAAATGATGTTTTGACCCACTCAACACGGAATACATCGATCCCCATATGAGATTTTAGGATGTTTCTCTCAATAGCTAATCTGAGAATGTGCTGAGTTGTTTTCATTAGTACACCTTGTATGCAACAATTGTGTAGCAACATTTGACGAAATTGAAATTCACTTCGTCAAGCTGTTACCCTTTGGTGCCTTGTATTCAACGACTGTATGCTGTAAGCAAGCACAGAAAAGCTGTGTTTATCCCAACCATAACAAACTAAATGGGTGAAAAAAAACCCAGAAAAGTCACTTCACCCAGCTGTATCAAATAAAATGAGAATTGTGTGACACTTTGACATGAACACATCTTCCATTTGAAATTGTTCTGGTTGTTATACAACACAAAATTCACTTCACCCAGCTGTGATCGAATCAAATGAGAATTGCTTGACCACCTGGCATTTTGACATGAGCACACGTTCCATTTGAAATTTGATTGTTAACACATTGACACCTTGATATAGTGCAGTGGCTTAGCGTTACTTAATAACCATGTCACATGGGTTTACAAACCTGACATACTGGATTATTAAACCAAAGAATCTTGCACGTCACATAAGAATTAGCTTTCAGGGGTCACAATTGCTGTGTATTTCTAGGTTTTAAGGGGAGACGAACTTTGAAATATTCAATGAACGTTGTTGATACACTGTCCAGAGAAGCGGAGAAAGTTTCCATGTTTTTTGCCATGTTTCTGGCAATTTAATTCAAAATATGATTAAAATTTTTTAATCTATAATTCATATTATTTTCCAACTAGTGTCTTTCACCAAATTAAAAAAAAAAAGAAAAAAGAAGTAGGATAATTTATATAATCTTTCCAAAAGACCTGGAGCATTCAAAAGATGTTAGCACAGAGAGGCTTGGAAGTATCCCATGTTTTTCGAAAACCTTAATAGCAAACAATCCTTAGGCTCCAAATGTGACTATTTGGATGTCGAACATGTGTTTCTAGGTTTGAATTTTTGAACATGGAATCCAAATACATATGTTGTAATAGAATAGTCAGAGATACAAGCACCATACCATTTGGCCACCAGAATGGCATCGGAGAGTTTGCTTAAAATGTAATTGTGTGGTTTTCCTTTCTTCTAGCAAAAAAAAAAAAAAAAAAAAGACTTTGGGCAGCAACAGACTACGTTCTATTTTTCACTGCTCCACATTTTCTGTGGTTGATCGACAAGTCAAATTTCCTGTGCTACTACACGGAAATAAGTCAATTAATTACATGAAAGCTTCATACGAATTTGAGTGATCAACAGTAAAATTTAGTTTCAAAATTTAAACGTTGGTGTGGCAGATACACTTTTTTTGAGGAGCTCTTAATCTTAGAGAACAGCTTAGTGATGTGTAGGTATCATTTGCTCATATTAGTTGTAGTTGCACCCATGTGGCCTGTATTAGATATTACATGAGATCAACATATCTTAGTTAAGTGAGACACTGAAATAGGATACGTTTCTTATTATACAAGGATTAAAAAAACATCTAAAATGTTCAATGTACAGCTTCTTGTTCAGAAAAAAATTTGCTTGCCCAAGTGCAGATGCCCACAAAAAAAAATTTTTTTTTTGATGCAAAAATCAGAAGCCTCACTTTTTAGGTTAAAAAGCATCAATAAACTTTTTTTAATCAACTCAATATTCCTGTCACCAAATGTAAATAACATTTGGAGAAACACATGTTGCTCTAATGTTCAAAGCTACATCACACAACAGAAGCTATATATTTCTGACCACAACACTAATCACCATTCGAATTACCCAATGATCCGCTGGCCAGTAAAACTTCCATCGGACCTATTGATTTTACTGGCTCCAATGTCCAGTAAATCCCCCCCCCCCCCCCAATTTGTCACATGTTTAAAAATGAATTTCTAATTCTTGTACTTTGGCATATGGTTTTCCTTTTAGGCTGCAAACTAGTGATAGGTTAATGAAGTGGTATTGGATAACAGCTATTTATTTTGTGAAACTCCTCCAAAGACATTGCTCTTTCCACGTTTTAACACACAGCAACCGAAAAATTGTTATTCGGTCACCGCTGGGGAATTGAATCCCGGATATCTCGATAACCAGCCGAGCGCGTCAGCCTTGTTCCCTTACTTAAAAACAGTGTTGTATGCTCCATTCGATCTCTCGTGACCCCCGATCTTTCCTTGAAGCCCCTTTCTTCTCTGTTCCCTGATCCCTCCCCCTTGCTTGTTGCTGATTCATGTATATCACATTTTTTGGTTACGAGAGAGCGAGCAGAGCATACATCACTGTTTTTAAGTAGTGCTTCAAAAGATTACTTTTTCAAGCACATCGTTTGAAGCACACATCACATTGATGAGGATTTTCACCAATGTAATGTATGCTACAAACAATTTTCTTGGAAAAGTCTTCTTTCACAGCCCATCCTCCTTTACATAGGTGAAAAGCCTCATCAATGTGATGTGTGCTCCAAAAAGTTATCTTTTGAAGCGTTAACTCCTTTTTGCTCTAAACGATTTTTTGGGGGAAAAGCCTCACCAATGCGATGTTTGCTCTAAATGATTTTTTGGAAAAAGTGAACATTTGAAGCATTCACTCATTCACACGGGGGAAAGACCTCGCCAATGTGATGTGTGCTCCAAATAATTTGCTCGAAAAAGTGATCTTTAGCAGTATTTACTCATTCAGAGGGGAGAAAAACCTCACCAATGGGATGTATGCTCCAAACAATTTTCTTGGAAAATTCTTTCACAGCCCATCCTCCTTTACATTGGTGAAAAGTCTCATCAATGTGATGTGTGCTCTAACCCATTTGCTCAGAAAAGTAATCTTTTAAGGCATATGCTTGTTCATTCAGGTGAAAAGCCTTAACAATGGGATGTATGTTCCAAGCAATTTCCTCGAAAAAGTAATTTTTAATGGCATGTGCTTGTTCACAAGTGAAAAGGCAACATCATAATATATCTAAAATAAAGTAATATTAAGGTCTGACAGTTAACATTAATTTGCGCACACTATCATATTCTCTTCATTTGAGCAGAGCAGATCTCTGTAAAATGTCACTAAACTTAGATTATCATACACACAACTTTAAAAACTATGAAATTTCATGGTTTTTCGATTACACGACGCATCACACTCCTCCGAGACATACACCCCACTCTTGTTGTATTCTTCCGCACATTCACTAGCAACCGTTACTCCCTTCCGACGCACAGACCCTTCACGTCATGGCCGTCAGCATCGCTTTGGCCAACTACCGCAAACCATCGTATTCGCACGCAAGTTCTTCGCAAAAATATTTTTCCTTTCATGTAAAAATTCTATATTTTTTCACCATTCCCCATTATTTTGCATGCTTAAAACATTGTACGTAGCACTTTTTCCACACAGTTAAATTATTTCGTCGGAATAATTTAGGACGCTAAAGTACACATTTACCAATTTTTCTGTGACTCACTTTTAAATGTGGAAAAAACAATGACTACTGTTTAACTGTTGTAAGCTTACTAATAATAATTGGGCTCTCAAAATAGCTAATTTCAGTGAGAATTCTGAAAAATGTGTGACCAGTGTTAAAATATGTCATTAAAGAATGTGATAAATTTGCATATAATAATTGGAATATTTCAATTACAAGGTCGTGGTAGTACATTAATCAAAGTAAACAGTTTACTTCTTTAGAGATGGACTAGCAACAAATATTACTTGTGCAATGTAGCCAACTTCATTAGAGAATGTAAAAAACTGAAGTTCCTCCCTAGTGGGATAAAAAGATCTATTGTTAGTGGTGGAATCCTCTCGTGCATGTGTCAGCACTGACAATTGTATGTATCTCTACATCAAAAGTGGATCAGTGACAATGCTTCAATTGTTATTGAAATTCTATTGCCTATAGTTGTGCCCAATCCCAGTGGAACCATATTGTTGGCAGACTTTATTTGGCTCTAATGTTTATGGTTTTTATTCTGTACAGGGCATTTGCAATCCTCAACCTTCACAGTGTCCCAATCATTACCATTTCCATATCTGCCTTGTTCCAGCTGGTATTCGCATCTCCACCAGAACCATATGAAAGAAGTTATACATCTCCATGTTAGCCATTGTCATTTTACCCACCAGTTTTTGTTGTGTAACAACACCACTGTGTGCAAGACATGTACATGATGCCCCTGAAATCCTGGATAGTCTTTTAAACTGTGTGTCTTTTGTGTTCTTTATTACATTGTACCAGTGTTGTGCAAGTGTTTTTTTGTGTGTGTGTGTGTGTTTTGTTTGTTTGTTTGTTTGTGTTTACCATTTTCACTATTTCTTGGCATGTATCTTGTAGACCCCTCCTCCCATTTTTGTTTACATTGAAAATTGCGGTGCTTGTGCTTTTAGGCTTATTTAAGCCCTAGTACCAATATACTGTAAACCAATCACGTGGATCTGTGCACTATGTTCACAGGTATTTTTTTTTTTCAACTCTGTGTATAAGCTTTGACAGCAACTAAACAGAACTGCAATATTTTCTCAATATACACAGACAAGGATTCTTTCAGTTCATATCAAAATTTTGGAGGACTACTGATTTCCGTGTTCAAATTTAGGAGGGCATATGTGCCACTGTTGAAGAGCTTTCTTGTCTTGCTTTGGGGTTTAACAGCTCAGGTAATCAACTGAGACTAACAGCAAGCACCCATCACTAACATAGGGTCGTAAACTCCAAGGAATCAGCAGGACCAGGGCTATCAGAGTTTAAGGATTATTTAGAATATATCATCATCATCATCATCATTGTCAACCATTATCAATCCACTGCTGGATGAAGGTCTCCCCAAGTTTCCTCCACAACGGTCTGTCTTGTGCCAGTCTCCTCCATGTCACCCCTGCATACTTTCGAATTTCATCCACCCATCTCCCATGTGGTCTTCTTCTGGGTCTTTTCCTGTCCCTTGGAATTCAATCTAAAATTTCGGCTGTCCATCGATGATCTGTCCTTCTGGCAGTATGTCCAGCCCATTGCCATTTCAGGGATTTAACTCTGATCATGATGTCTTCCACTCTTGTCATTTTTCGGATCCACGAGTTCCTCTTCTTATCTCTCCTGGTTACACCAAGTATGCACCTCTCCATGCTCCTTTGAGTTGTCTGCAGCCTTTGTATGTCTCTTTTAGTTAAGGTCCACGTCTCTGCACCATACGTAAGCACTGGAAGGATGCATTGATCAGACACTTTTCTTTTAAGACATAATGGCATATTGCTCTTAAAAATTATGCTGTTTCTTCCAAAAGCTCTCCAGGCAAGTTTTGTACGCCGATTAATTTCTTCATCAATGTGACCCTCACTTGATATCTGCTGTCCAAGATAAACGTACGTGTCTGTTATCTCCAGCTTTTCTCCATCAATCGATAAATCTTCATTTCTTGTAAAAGCATTGAACATCACTTTTGTCTTCTGAAAGTTCATTTTTAACCCCACTTCTTTACTCTTGTCAGCAAGTTCCTGGATCATACTCTGCAGCTCTGATGGGCTAGTTGCAAAAATGACTACGTCATCAGCAAAACGAAGGTGGGTTAGATAATCTCCATTAATCTTTATCCCCTTGTTTTCCCAGCTCAGTGACTGAAAAACACCCTCCAATGTGGCATTAAAGAGCTTCGGAGATATGGTGTCACCTTGTCTCACTCCCTTTCCAATTTTTAGGTGTGTAGTATTTTCGAACAGCCTAATCTTTGCACTTGCATTTTCATAGATGTTATTAATAATATTAATGTATGCATCTTCAATACCGCAGGATTTCAGAGCCATTGTAACTGCTGATGGTTTCACGGAATCAAAGGCTTTTTCATAATTGATAAAAGCCATGCACAATGGAAGTTCATATTCCCTCGCTCTTTCAATTAGTTCTCTCAGCACATGGATATGATCTATTGTGCTGTAGCCACTCCTGAATCCAGCTTGTTCTCTCGGTTGAGCCATGTCCAGTGTCACCTTCAAGCGGTGTGAAAGAACTTTAGTGAAGATTTTATAAACCACTGATAGGAGGCTGATAGGTCTGTAGTTCCTGAGATCCTCAATGTCACCTTTTTTTGTGTAGCAAGATCATTGTAGCGTTGTTCCAATCCTCAGGAATTTTCCCTTCATTAAGGCATCGAGTGAAAATTTGGGCGAGTACTGTTTCGATTTCTCCACTTGCTTCTTGTATGATGTCTATAGTAATTCCATCTTCTCCTGGAGCTTTTCCCCGCTTCATGTTCTTGATTGCATGTGCAACTTCTGCTGGAAGGACTGGAAGAACTCTGGTACTGGTACCTTTCATGATGTCTGGAGTACATGTATCATACCTTTCATATAATTTGGAGTAGAAATCTTTCACTCTGGTCAAAATTTCGCCTCTATTTCTTGTTACAGAACCATCTTCTTTTCTCAGTGCCATAATCTGTTTTTTCCCCTTACTGAGATGTCCCTTTGCTATCTTTAGGCTTTGGTTGTTTTCAATTGCTTTCCTTACTAGTTCACAGTTGAATTTCCTTACGTCTTCAGTGATACTTTTTCGTACTGTCTTGCATAGCTCTATATATTCCACTTTGGAAGTCACATCTTCTTTAGTTGTCCTCATCACTCTTCTTTTTTGCATCAACCTTTTGGTTTTTCCTGATAATTTGTTCACATGCAACTTGTTCTTAGACCCAGCTAATTTTGTTGCTGTTTCCATAAGAGCTTTGGTTACTTTTCTGTTAACTTCAGAAATATCCACTTCTTCCGATGTTAGGCCTTCTAAAGCAGAGAATCTGTTCTTCAGTTCCAATTTGAAGGTATTATGGTGTTTTTTAAGGTTGGTTATGTCAATAGATTTTGTTTGTCTTATGAGCTTGCCACGTTCAAGTTTAGTGTTGAGGTGCATCTTACATCTCACCAATCTATGGTCACTACCTGTGTTGAACTTGTTTAGCACACTGCAGTCTTCTATGACGAATTGATTTTATTATGTGTAACAAAAAATTCGTCATAGAATTCGTCATAGAATATATATATATATATATATATATATATATATAGATTACTCAGCGACGTAAATAAAGAGTAAAGAAGTGGGATTAAAAATGAACTTTCAGAAGACAAAAGTGATGTTCAATGCTTTTACAAGAAATGAAGATTTATCGATTGATGGAGAAAAACTGGAGATAACAGATACGTATGTTTATCTTGGACAGCAGATATCAAGTGAGGGTCACATTGATGAAGAAATTAATCGGCGTACAAAACTTGCCTGGAGAGCTTTTGGAAGAAACAGCATAATTTTCAAGAGCAATATGCCATTATGTCTTAAAAGAAAAGTGTTTGATCAATGCATCCTTCCAGTGCTTACGTATGGTGCAGAGACGTGGACCTTAACTAAAAGAGACATACAAAGGCTGCAGACAACTCAAAGCAGCATGGAGAGGTGCATGCTTGGTATAACCAGGAGAGATAAGAAGAGAAACTCGTGGATCCGAAAAATGACGAGAGTGGAAGACATCATGATCAGGGTTAAATCCCTGAAATGGCAATGGGCTGGACATACTGCCAGAAGGACAGACCATAGATGGACAGCCGAAATTTTAGATTGGATTCCAAGGGACAGGAAAAGACCCAGAAAAAGACCACATGGGAGATGGGTGGATGAAATTCGTAAATATGCGGGAGTGACATGGAGGAGACTGGCACAAGACAGACCGTTGTGGAGGAAACTTGGGGAGACCTTCGTCCAGCAGTGGATTGATAATGGTTGACAATGATGATGATGATGATATATATAGATAGATAGATAGATAGATGACTTACTTTGTCTCAACAACTCTGAAATTTCAAAAAATGATTTTGGAGATGTTTATCCTAGCTGCCTAAAATTAAGTAAAATTAACCAGAATTACAAATAACTTGATTTCTTAGATTTAAACAAAATCCAATGCAGACAACCCTGTTTTTTATTTGCCTTTTTGATAAAAGAAATAACTTCCCTTTTGAAGCTATAAAATATGGTCAAGTTACTTTGTTAAACACTTAAAAGAGGTTAACCCATCATGCATTGATAAGAGAGACTCCTTTCTATGCTCCAGTATTAAACTAAATATTTCCCTTTGCAATATAATTTTTCTAAAACAACAGATGTTCTCACAACCCAAATATTAAGCTTTTGTAAACCTAATAATCTGTATTAAGCTTTCATAGGACAGTTGTTTATAAACTTCAAGTATTAAATTGGATTAGTTTGCTCATCAAAGGTCTCCTTGCAATTGCCATGATCAACAGTCCCTTAAAGCTACTGTAGACACTTCTGTTTAATTTTTGCCAGGGAAAGATAGGAAGCGTAGTTATAAATAAATTTTTGCCAAGTTAGCCAAGTCTATTTCCAAGTGAAAAAAGAGATGGACGGTTGTCCAGTCTGTAAAAAATTCTCAATGTGTGTGAAGTAAACAGTAAACAACACTATTTGTGTGCGAAAGAATCGTAGGTCCGATGAACGTTTTTTTTACGTAAGACGAAAGAGCAGTCCAGACCTGTGTAATGGATAATCGCAGACCATAACCCACGTGACTACCGACAGAACTTTCGGTATGAAAGTCGAACATGTTGACAGGACTTGGAGCTACGAATTTCAATAAGTAACGGAGAGTGCTTTCTCCAAGAAGGTCAGAAAAGGAGGAGGAGAGGGCAACAAACAGCCTCTCTCACCGTGCTTCTGGCGTGACGTCACTTTTTATCAGCTGATTACGCCAATGCGCCCAACCCGAGAATCTCCTGTATATCTCTATGGGGAAATCGCGATTTTGAACGGGTTTTTCGGACCCTTATTCTACCCATACAGTCATGAAAAAAATTGAGGCTGAAATATTCATTCCCATATTTATAAAATTCCAAACAAAAATAGGAAAATGTATGTTGGTATTTCTTTAAAAAATTAAACAAGATAATGTTTTTTTGAGCGGAAGTGCATACTGCGTATGGTTACTTGCATACTGTGCTTGTGCAAGTAGCCATGTTTTAAATATTATCAAAACTCTAATGTTGAGAAATACGAAGTCCGAAATATTCCTTGTATTGCATGCGCTAATCGTAACTGCTTCATGCACAGGAAGTGACGTCACGCTGCCGAACTCTCGCAAACTTGCACCACCTCAGAGAGACGATAAAAACAGCTGATCTGTTTCGGCTTCACTCAAAACGGGTCCTTTGACCTCTTCTTCTTCTAACCCCCCCCCTCTTCCTACCTCCATGCTGCTGACCGCCAAAGCGCTTGCGCGACAGCTTCCCACACCTACCTTGTACAAAAAATAATATAATACGTAGGCAAACAGGTCCGAAACGCCGTCTACCAGACGGCCGCCACACATCGAATAATTCCTATGGTTAGGGTTACGGGAGTGCGCGCTACATTTTCTCTCTCTGCTCTTACTCATGGATGTCAACGGTGGTTCTAGCCTCACAGCTAATGGCCGTTACCCGATTATCTACTTCAATTGTCTGGTATCCTCGCATTATTGGGTTAAACCCACCACCCTTCATCTTCCAACTTCTCTTGGAGGCATTCAATTCCCCGACCCTCAAGTACTCTACAAAACGCATCGCTTGATCTCCTTTGTTCGCCTCGTTACTGCTAATGTGCCTTCTGTTCAGTGGCGGCTCGTGGTGTAAAATGCTGGTGAGGCGAACGGTCTTGATGTAAATGTAAAACAGTAAAACGTATGTTATTGAAAAATATATAAATTCGTATAACGTTATACGAATATATATATATATATATATATATATATCTATCAGTGGCGTAGCAGGGGGGGGTGTCGTGGTTTGCACACCCCTTATTAGGCGAGACAGTTAGCTTTTTCTAAGTACGTTTTATAGATAATTTCCCTATTTAAATTCTTTGATTTTTATATAACTCGGAAAGCAATGTAATTTCTTGATAATAGAAGAGAAAGTAAAGCAAAGCGGCCAAAGAAGTTGCTTTATTAAATTTTTATTAAAACAACTATAATTTATTGCATTTTCTTCATTTTATTAAATTAGCTTCATTTTGTATTAATATTCAAGATGTGCGTACGTACCAATAGGAAAATATTTGTCGAAGCGCCCCCCCCAATTGTTATATGTACTTATACACAGTTATACAGCAGAAGTGCAGAACCCCCCCCTTCAAAAAGTTTCATGTCAAAGGCAGTATCCCCCATTGGATATCTTTGAAGTCCTTTGTTCGAGTCGGCTGAATCATTAAAATCCGCTGAGATTCGGAAGTCTCGTTAAGCCATTGGTCCAGGGTAAGCGGCGCCTTGTTATTAACAGCTGTAAACCCCATCCCTTAGGGCTCCATCCCATGTCATTTAGCCCTTATATACAAATATTATTAAACAGTAATGGAATAAAATTATAGAAATATATGAAACACGGCGTGGGGAGTCTTTCTTCACGAAAAAATCCAAAAATTTTAGGGGAAAAATGTACATATACCTCTCTATATATGTGTGTGTGTAATATACGCTACTTTTGCAACAATATTTTTATGAAAACAATTATTCGATAATTTTACAACAAAGAAAGAAATATTTCACCAGTATTCTTTTATGTAATACACTTGAGCGAAAATACGCAATTTGCGCGGTTTCTTTAGCTAGTCAATGCGTCACTCACATCCCAACGCCAATCGGAGATCCACTACTTAAAAAATTCAAAGTAAATCATTTGAATAGAAATTGTTTTCTCACGAAATGTTTCTTGAGCTTGAATAAAAGTCACAGTTCGATTGGCATATTAGTGAAGGTGCATTTAGCACGGGTCACAAACTGAAGTCCAGGCTCGTGATAACTATGTACAGGAGAAGTCAAGCTAAGGAAGCACATTTCTATATAAAAAAAGTATAAAATAATTTAAACCTGGAATTAAAAACAGGGGAATACGATATTAATTTGCTTTGGTCTCGAACAGAATGCTTTCAGTTTATTTTTTATAAATAAGTTCAATTCTGCGATCCTTTTTGGCTGCAAATTTGTCTATGATCAGATCATAAAATGGTTGAATGGACATTAGATGGTTCAGCAATTCTTTCTCGATTGAAATTTTAGCGAGTGAAGACAAACGATCTTGTGCCGTTGTATTACGGAGGTAAGTCTTAATTCTCTTCAAACAAGAAAAAATTCCTTTCAGCAGAAGAACTTGTTGACGCCAGTGTCAATACAAGAGAAAATAATTTGTAGGCTTCTGGTAACACCTCTTTCAGCTCGTTTTCTTTCATTGTTTTCAAGGTTTTCTGAAAACTGAGTTCCCTGAAGTTGTGATCATTATATAAAAAATCTAATTCGTTTTTTAGTCGTTGTGTGTCTGTGAAAATGTTTGGATAAATTTTTTTGAGAGTGTTAAGGGCACTGGATGGATATGACTCTAAATAACTATGGTATTTTGAGCTGTCAACTAGCTGCAGAAACTCGAGCTTTCCCATATCTTCAAATCTGGTATTTATTTGGACTTTTATATATTCATGAATACACTCAATTAAATCATTCTGTATCGTTTTAGATTGTCCAGAAAATAAGCTTCGTATTTCTTCAAAATGTGCTTTTAATTCTGGGGTGCTCCTACGAAGTAACATTTGGAACATTTCCTTGAAATTACCTTTATTTAATGAGAAAATAGTTTCATCATGTCCTCGAAAAGGCAGTTCTTGCTTGCTTAGAACGACAACTAAATCAATTATATGTTCCATAAAAAGCCTATTTAGTCTGACCTTTTCATTAAACTTGACTTTATGAAGAGCAGCATTTTCTTTGAGCATATCAGAAATAGTGTTTGTTTTTTTCCATTCGTTTTAGACCTACGTGGTTAGTTCTATGCTCTTTAGAGCTTTCGTGCAATTTTGCACTACGAGAAAAGTTTTTAGATCAAAATAACCCGTTGTATTCCACACATTTTTCTTATTGCTCAAAAGTAAACATGGCCAGCAAAAGAGAGTTTGCTTGTAATAGCATCAGAAAGCCAGGGAAAAATCTCGTACTATGATTTATTGAAAGACCTAAAAAACGATTTGCCGCACTTCTTATCTTTAGATATTGAACTTATTATAGGTGTCGGTCTTCCAGATATGAGAACATCCTTGTTATCATAATCTTTCCAGTGTTTAAAAGGAATTTCTTCCAGAACACAAATCACGTCGCTTGTTGGGCCATTCATATTTTCCAACCAAAATCAAAATATGCTGTTTAGTAACAATAACAAAATGAAAAAAGAAAAACTCAACATTACTATGAACTAGCAAACACCCGCAGAAGAGAAAATTGAAAACACACTACAAAAAGTTAGATTCAAATACACTCTGACGAATAGTTAAAGCTACGTAGAAATCTTCGTACTCCAAAGCGTATAGAGGCGAACGGCGTCATCGCCTGTGAAACCACTTTTCACAAGGGTCATCTGCTCATTTTCCCGCGCCCATTGGTTACACAATCCTTGGGTTCTCCAATAACAGCGGAGATGCGATTCCAGTTTAAGCGAAATGGAGGGTCGCCTCAGAAATTTCCTTTCTCTTACTGGAAGTCCGGCACCTCTTTAGGTAGACCTCGGACCGTGGGGGTGGGGGGGGGTTCAGTCTGTAGGGCTCTTCTCTGATCCCCAGTTCCCAAAACCGGCTTCTCATCGAGACGATTCAGTCGGTCGCCTCTAAGCGCTTAAAACATGCAGCTGCTTTGCAAAAATAATGATTCATTCCTCTTCTCGAAAGCCTTTCTTTAACCATTCATGAATCACAGTGTGAATTTCAGTGTTTCATTTATCCTGCAAAGTTCTTATATCTTTGTTACTGACAGAAGGTTTTTTTTTTCTTTCACTTCTCATTCTGCGGAATTTCAGGTGAGGCGGCGCCTCACTTGCCTCATCTGACGGGCCGCCACTGCTTCTGTTTCCTCCACTCTAAATGTTCACTTTTTTTCTTCTCTTTCTCAAGATGGACTCTCACTCTCTTCCCCTGTTCTTCGTGAAGCCCTTTCCCTGTTTCGCTCCCTGCCTCTTCGCCGTGCTGTTCCCTATTCTTCTCTTGATCTGGATGAGCCCTTGTTCTTTTCTTCACTCATCCATCCTTCACATCTCCCCTTCTTCTACCTCCCTCTCTGGCTATCTCATCTTTCGCTCTCTCGTATCCCCCCGATCTTTCCTGGAAGCCCCTTTCTTCTCTGTCCCCCCCCTTTGCTTGTTGCTGATTACCATCTCTCGTCCTCCTATGTCTCAAATAGTTTTTTCTTCTTAGGCTATCCGAAGACCTTCCTAGGTCTCCAATGTACTGCCTTCAGATGCTATTTCTTGCCCTCTGGTGTCCACTCTGCTGTTTGCGAGTTGGATTCTCCTTCTGTCATTGTAAATAGCATCAACAATTGTATTTAAATGCGTACTTGGTATACACTTAAAAAAAACATATTAAAACTGTATTTCCGGAAATATGGAACTGAATATACAAAACATCTGCATAGAATTACAAGAATTTCTGTTCATATACAGTTCAAATTCTGTCATTGGCTTTTCATTAAAAAAAAAATGGTGATGGGAAACTTGGGCAATTTACTTGACTCTCTTACGCAGAATTTTAAAGAAAAAAGTGTGTAACATATTGCTTAGGAATATTTTACCTAATTTTTCCATTTAAACACACATTCATACATCCTTTTAGTAAATTAAGACATTTAGTGGATACTTTTATTATTATTATTATTAGAGGATCCTTTAAAAATTGTCATTTTCTCCTAATTCCACTCCACACAGAGCAGACACCCAACTGAGAGGGTGGGAGCCTGCACTAGTGTTTCCGCTTGTTAAACGAAGTATACATTTTATTTAGAAACGACCTTTTTGAACACTCTACATATACTTAGTAAAAGGTTCTTGTTAAAGGCATATCAGATAAAAAGAATGGCAAAAATTTGAGTAAACAAAATAACTTTTTTTTTTTTTAAACATGAAAGAATAGGAAAGTTGTGTTACACAATATTAGTACAGGAAATACCAAAGATAAGATGGAAATACAGCAAGTTTTTCTTTAATTATATTTTTACAAATTCATTTTTTTTTTTTTTATGTTCGGTATTCTATTACGGTTAGATATTTCAGTGAATACATTATAGTATTATTCAGTAAATTATTGAAATCCTGTTGATATGGTCCAAATTGATTTTATAATTATATTTTAATGTTTCCAACAAAATACTGACACCATATCGGGAACAAAACGAAGGAATTCCACTGAGGCTTGCATAAAATATACGACACCTTGAAATTTTTCATTTTAAGTAAAATAGATGAAGAGGCACCTCACCTTAAAAGCCGCCACTGAAGTTCTCCCTGATCAACTTTCAACTGGAGTGATGTTGAAACCTGTAACGGGAATGGAAACTTATACAAACATTTAAAAGCTTTGACAAGTGACAAAAATCACATGCATTGATATTCCATTTAAAACATCTTACAAGAATATAAGGAATTTCAAAATTGCTTTATTGAATCGAAATATTTGGTATCGGAGATAAAAAGAAAAAGAGATGCCAACAGCACGCGGTGTTCCCAGGTGGTCACCCTCCCAGGTACTGACCGCGCCCGAAGCTGCTTAACTTCGGTGATCGGACGAGAACCGGTGTTCTCAGCTTGGTATGGCCGTTGGCCCTGAAATTTATCTATTTTTTGGTAAAAGTTCCAAATAATGTCCAGAAATAGTTTTCTGAAACGACGATAGATGGCGACACGTTATGGTCGTCGGTCCCCCTCCCCGCGGTTTTCTCTCTCGGTGTCGGGGCGGGCCCAGGGCGGGAGACTATGGCGGGCGCGTGCGTAGCACGCGCCCGCCCGTGCAGGTGGGGGCCCTCGCCCCGACACCGAGAGAGAAAACCGCGGGGAGGGGGACCGACGAACGGACGGACCCACCCGGCGAAAAACCGCCGAAACGGCCTTTGGATCGCTCCCCTCAGCACCACACCAGTACCCACACACGTTTTGTTAGCGCCCCTCTGCACTACAAGGTATCGGACTGCCAGCTTTGTTCACCTTCCAAACAGCTGGCCCATCCCAGTGTTGACAGACTCCTGCACGCTCCTCTGAAAGGCAACTTCGTGCATCCGTACCAATGATGGCTGCTGTCCAGGTCGAAGCAAACGCCCGTTCCATTAAGTACCAGCAAAACCTTTTGCCTCTACGCTATTAGAAACGCAGTCAAATTGTCCAGAGCTTTGGTTTCTCTCTTTTGATCAGCTGCTGTTGTCTTTTAAGTTCTCTACATGAGTCAATTTCCATAATACTGTGGTGCATTATTTATTAAATCTGCAGTGAAACCTGCTAGGCAAAATTTAGGAAAGACATTGCATACACCAGCAGAGGCTTTAAAATAATTTTCTGTGTCCAATAAAATGCCTCGATTGTTTTTTTTTTTTTTGTTTTTTTTTCCCTCTCTCTCTTCCCCCCATATTTTCTTGAGGTATATTGTTGTCCTCTTGATTCAATCGTCAAGGTGTTGGTACTGTTCGGTCGGAGATTATCACATGTTTTTCAAAATTTCTTCAGGTTATTTACCTGTTAATTTTCTCAGATCTTTGAATGAGCTCATTTTTCATTGTTTTTTTTCCAAGTTTTTTGAAAAAAATTCAGGGATGTTTTTGTTCTTTATTTGGCAGTTTGTTAGCTGCTAACTTGTTTCTTTTATTCGGGTTTCTAGAGTTGTTATTTTTTACAAAAAACGTCCCACACTCGCAGAACTGCCGTGTAGTGTGTTTCAGGTCAGGTGACCTAGCTGACCAAGGAAGCGAGGTAACGTCGGTGGAGTGTTCATCCAACCATTCGGGAGCGATGGCACGGTGCATTGTCCATCGCTTCATGTGGTTTGCGCCGTACTCGTATCCTGCCATCCGCATGTACCAACGTGAATCTCGACTCGTCAGTCCAGGCAACATTTCCCCACATGTCTAGGCTCCAGTGGCGATGTTCCCGTGCCCATGCTAATCTTTTTGCACCCTGTGTTTTGCAGTCAGCAGCGGTACCCTCGTGGGACGATGGCTTCTGTACCCCATAGCAAGGAGATGGTGTGGCAGCTTACACGTTTTTGTGCACCAGCGTTAAATTGCAGAGTGATTTCTTGCACTGTGGCCTGTCCATCCGCTGTTACAATGCGAACTAGCCGACGATCACCCCGCTCATCCACACGCTGTTGTCCACGGCAGTTGGCCCTTGCAGGGATGGTTTTGCGGGATTCGAGATGTACTAACGGTGCATCCGTGACGCAGTGGCTCGTGAAAATCCCAGTGCCTGGGTGATTTCCGAGATGGAGTGACCCATTCGTCGGAACCCGACAATTTGCCCACGATCAAATGCGCTTAGATCCTTCGTCCTACCCATACTGCGTCTGATTCTCCGTCGCATGACCATGACTCCTTATATTGTCGGATCGCTGCATACGTCATGTTGTTTCCATTTACAGGGCCGCCCACAGCGCCACATTTGCATAACACCAGCCGTCTATTTCAATAGTTCTTCAGTGTATTTTTGCCCCTGCAGTGAAACCTAATGAGTACACCACTTGGGGGGGGGGGCAGACTTTAGGAGAGGTCTTACTTGCACCACCCATAGAAAACTTACCAGTCCCGCTATCATCAATCTCTGCATCGCATAAAATGCATTTATTGCTACTTATATTTACAGTCTACCTCATGGTTCACTACAACAACAACAACAAAAAAACACTGTTGTTGATCTACCTGGAAGCAGTCGGCATTGTGCAATACATGAAAAGAATCTTTTGTACTCGCCGTGCCTTTTCTAAAGTCAAACTCCCTTCTCGTGAAGCTAGTGAAAAATGTCGCAAGCAATACTTTGCCCTAGTTCATATTCTGATGTTTGCAAATAGACCTTTCTTATCTAGCTGAGAATCCTGGAGAAATGCAGACAATCTTTTCAGCTGTAACACTTTCCTCTGTACAACTCTATGACTTATCACCAATCAGAGTCTGCCCCCCCCCCCAAGGTGTCAAGTTAATTTTAATACAGTCAAACCCCTATTGAACGGACTGCGATTTAACGGATCCCACGATTTTGTGTACATTTTTTCTGGTCCCGACAGAACCACATTGAAATTAATGATTGACGTTTCCCGATTTAACAATCGCATTTCCTCAATTTAGCAAACTTCTTTTTTTTTTTTAAACCGCAAAATTATTTTAACCAGCACATTTCAGTTAAAAGTTAGCCCAAATACAATCCCTTGGTGATGTTTTTGATTAACAGATCGGACTAAATGCATCAGATTCTAAAGAAGATGAACTGAAAGTTGGCTACTTTAGTGATGCTGGTAACAGTATAGAATGTGCTAAAAGATAATTGATGCCCGTCGATATTTATGATGATGTTTTTCATGCACTTCAAAAAATTCTGGTTGCAATTTATAAAGCTAAACATTCAGAAAAAAACATAAGCCATCTTCTCTGAAGCATTACTTTTCTTCAGTGTAAAAAGGTAATCAACATGTATTCTGTTTTTAAAAGTTAATTAGTACTAATTGATATTCTGTTTCGTGCAGTTTAGGATTACTGAACTCACTCTTTAAGAAACTAAATGCTCGGGGGAAAAAAGTCAGCTATTGTATTTTTCTCGAAGTTTTAAAGTACGCTTAAATTTTGATGCTGCGTATTGAAGTCTAATATCTACGAGTTATGTATTTAATATTCAAAGTAAATGTGTATGTATTATAACATTTTTGATAATATATTTGCAATTAAAAGTACTATACCTAATTTAAATTTCACTGAAAAAAGAGAACTTGGCTGTTTACGTATTCTGTTATGAACACTAGCTTAATTTGAATGTTTCATTCAAAAGTCTTCCTCGATTTAGCCAATTCCAGGATTTTTCGTACAACACTGTTGGTCCCTTGAAGTTCGTTCAATCAAGGTTTGACTGTACATCAAAATAGAACAAACATGCCTTTTCTAGTAATCACTTTTTCAAAGACAAATGACACTTGCAAAAACATTCCTCCTCCTGTGTACTTGCAGAATATCTTGAAGAAATAACATCTCTCTTACTTCTTACAATCCTTGCCCCCCCTCCCAGCACAGACTCGTAAGCACTCCTCTTGAGTACCAGACTGCCTGTTTCATTTACCTTCCGAAAGACGTTCGACGTCCCAGTGTTGACGGACTTCTCGAAAAAGGCAGCTTCACACACCAATGCCAGCTGTCCAAGTTGAGGCAAACTCTCGTTCCGCGAAACACTAGACAAACCTCTTGGCTCCTTGACGCTGTACACACTTAGAAACACCTCCCCATTTCGCCACAGTTTTGGTTACTCTCTCTCCCCTTTCTTGAGCACACATTTATAAAGGTCCTTTTAAGGGCCACCAGCAACCTATGCTGTCTTCGCAAGCCTCCCAGTTTCTACACATGTCTGTTTCCACAATATTGTGATGCATTATTTATTACATCTTCAGTGAAACCTACTAGATTTTAGGAAAAAGATTTCAGACACCAGCAGAGGCTTCTAAGAAACATCACTTTCAGTGCCACAGTTTACAAAAAAAATGCCTTGTTTTTGTTTGAAGGGGAAGGGGGGATTCATATTTCGTTAAGGTATGCTCTTTCCAGTGAGCATCGAAAAGCACAGAAGGAAGCAGTTGGAGTTACATTTTCCTGCGTGTTATAATTTGTTTCTTGAAGCTCACCCAAGTTTGCTTTAAGCCAATTAATTTTTTTTTTGAGGTTAAGCAATTTTTACTCTTTAGAAAAGTGTTTTGATACCACACCTATCCCTAACCTACCCACAAAACCTTTTGCCATTGGATAGGTTCTGTGCGTTTTGTCATCTAGATGACTTGCACGGTTTGATCACATTTCCCCCTGCTTTAGTTTTTAGTGCAGGGGAATAACGGGCATTTTGAGTTTTATGCATCTGTTCAAGGAATGCTGCTCATATATGTGAATTATTTATTATGACGGAAGAACAAGTTTTCCTCGTGAATATGAAACTGTCTTCCTAGCAGAATAAAAGCAAGAAAAATTGTTCGACGATAGATGGCGACACATTATTTGTGCAGCGTTGCGTTACGTTGTGAAAGTGGCAAAGGAAGTGATTAATATGGATTAAAGGTGGCCCTTAAATGGACCTTTATAAATGTACGTTGTGGCATATGTGTGAAATATTTATTATGACGGAAGAATAAGTTTTCCTCATGAATACGAAACTGTCTTCCTAGCAGAATAAATGGAAGAAAAGTTTTATCTGCCAGGGATTATTCATACTTAATAAACTAATTTTAAAATCTATTACTGCATATAATTTGAAAGAATAACAAAGCACTTTATCTCATCAAATTTTCTAACCTAACACTTCTATGGTTCAGTAAACACTGTATGTTATTCTGAAGCAAATGAACAATTAATACAACACTCCCTCTAACTGATACATGCATACTAAATTTTCTTACCTTATTTTTTCTCTCTGACTACAGACCTGCGTGAACTGTTTTTTTTTTTTTTTTTTCAAATTGTCTTGTAAAAGATAAAAAAGGAGAACATAGCACAGGATAGGCACTGAAATAGTGGTAAACAAGCTTTGTTTTCCTTCCTGCAATTATGATTTAGTCAAATGCTAGCTTTAATATGCAGTGAATGTCAACAAACTGTTCTGTAATCAAATGATGTTTTGACCCACTCAACACGGAATACATCGATCCCCATATGAGATTTTAGGATGTTTCTCTCAATAGCTAATCTGAGAATGTGCTGAGTTGTTTTCATTAGTACACCTTGTATGCAACAATTGTGTAGCAACATTTGACGAAATTGAAATTCACTTCGTCAAGCTGTTACCCTTTGGTGCCTTGTATTCAACGACTGTATGCTGTAAGCAAGCACAGAAAAGCTGTGTTTATCCCAACCATAACAAACTAAATGGGTGAAAAAAAACCCAGAAAAGTCACTTCACCCAGCTGTATCAAATAAAATGAGAATTGTGTGACACTTTGACATGAACACATCTTCCATTTGAAATTGTTCTGGTTGTTATACAACACAAAATTCACTTCACCCAGCTGTGATCGAATCAAATGAGAATTGCTTGACCACCTGGCATTTTGACATGAGCACACGTTCCATTTGAAATTTGATTGTTAACACATTGACACCTTGATATAGTGCAGTGGCTTAGCGTTACTTAATAACCATGTCACATGGGTTTACAAACCTGACATACTGGATTATTAAACCAAAGAATCTTGCACGTCACATAAGAATTAGCTTTCAGGGGTCACAATTGCTGTGTATTTCTAGGTTTTAAGGGGAGACGAACTTTGAAATATTCAATGAACGTTGTTGATACACTGTCCAGAGAAGCGGAGAAAGTTTCCATGTTTTTTGCCATGTTTCTGGCAATTTAATTCAAAATATGATTAAAATTTTTTAATCTATAATTCATATTATTTTCCAACTAGTGTCTTTCACCAAATTAAAAAAAAAAAGAAAAAAGAAGTAGGATAATTTATATAATCTTTCCAAAAGACCTGGAGCATTCAAAAGATGTTAGCACAGAGAGGCTTGGAAGTATCCCATGTTTTTCGAAAACCTTAATAGCAAACAATCCTTAGGCTCCAAATGTGACTATTTGGATGTCGAACATGTGTTTCTAGGTTTGAATTTTTGAACATGGAATCCAAATACATATGTTGTAATAGAATAGTCAGAGATACAAGCACCATACCATTTGGCCACCAGAATGGCATCGGAGAGTTTGCTTAAAATGTAATTGTGTGGTTTTCCTTTCTTCTAGCAAAAAAAAAAAAAAAAAAAGACTTTGGGCAGCAACAGACTACGTTCTATTTTTCACTGCTCCACATTTTCTGTGGTTGATCGACAAGTCAAATTTCCTGTGCTACTACACGGAAATAAGTCAATTAATTACATGAAAGCTTCATACGAATTTGAGTGATCAACAGTAAAATTTAGTTTCAAAATTTAAACGTTGGTGTGGCAGATACACTTTTTTTGAGGAGCTCTTAATCTTAGAGAACAGCTTAGTGATGTGTAGGTATCATTTGCTCATATTAGTTGTAGTTGCACCCATGTGGCCTGTATTAGATATTACATGAGATCAACATATCTTAGTTAAGTGAGACACTGAAATAGGATACGTTTCTTATTATACAAGGATTAAAAAAACATCTAAAATGTTCAATGTACAGCTTCTTGTTCAGAAAAAAATTTGCTTGCCCAAGTGCAGATGCCCACAAAAAAAAATTTTTTTTTTGATGCAAAAAATCAGAAGCCTCACTTTTTAGGTTAAAAAGCATCAATAAACTTTTTTTAATCAACTCAATATTCCTGTCACCAAATGTAAATAACATTTGGAGAAACACATGTTGCTCTAATGTTCAAAGCTACATCACACAACAGAAGCTATATATTTCTGACCACAACACTAATCACCATTCGAATTACCCAATGATCCGCTGGCCAGTAAAACTTCCATCGGACCTATTGATTTTACTGGCTCCAATGTCCAGTAAATCCCCCCCCCCAATTTGTCACATGTTTAAAAATGAATTTCTAATTCTTGTACTTTGGCATATGGTTTTCCTTTTAGGCTGCAAACTAGTGATAGGTTAATGAAGTGGTATTGGATAACAGCTATTTATTTTGTGAAACTCCTCCAAAGACATTGCTCTTTCCACGTTTTAACACACAGCAACCGAAAAATTGTTATTCGGTCACCGCTGGGGAATTGAATCCCGGATATCTCGATAACCAGCCGAGCGCGTCAGCCTTGTTCCCTTACTTAAAAACAGTGTTGTATGCTCCATTCGATCTCTCGTGACCCCCGATCTTTCCTTGAAGCCCCTTTCTTCTCTGTTCCCTGATCCCTCCCCCTTGCTTGTTGCTGATTCATGTATATCACATTTTTTGGTTACGAGAGAGCGAGCAGAGCATACATCACTGTTTTTAAGTAGTGCTTCAAAAGATTACTTTTTCAAGCACATCGTTTGAAGCACACATCACATTGATGAGGATTTTCACCAATGTAATGTATGCTACAAACAATTTTCTTGGAAAAGTCTTCTTTCACAGCCCATCCTCCTTTACATAGGTGAAAAGCCTCATCAATGTGATGTGTGCTCCAAAAAGTTATCTTTTGAAGCGTTAACTCCTTTTTGCTCTAAACGATTTTTTGGGGGGAAAAGCCTCACCAATGCGATGTTTGCTCTAAATGATTTTTTGGAAAAAGTGAACATTTGAAGCATTCACTCATTCACACGGGGGAAAGACCTCGCCAATGTGATGTGTGCTCCAAATAATTTGCTCGAAAAAGTGATCTTTAGCAGTATTTACTCATTCAGAGGGGAGAAAAACCTCACCAATGGGATGTATGCTCCAAACAATTTTCTTGGAAAATTCTTTCACAGCCCATCCTCCTTTACATTGGTGAAAAGTCTCATCAATGTGATGTGTGCTCTAACCCATTTGCTCAGAAAAGTAATCTTTTAAGGCATATGCTTGTTCATTCAGGTGAAAAGCCTTAACAATGGGATGTATGTTCCAAGCAATTTCCTCGAAAAAGTAATTTTTAATGGCATGTGCTTGTTCACAAGTGAAAAGGCAACATCATAATATATCTAAAATAAAGTAATATTAAGGTCTGACAGTTAACATTAATTTGCGCACACTATCATATTCTCTTCATTTGAGCAGAGCAGATCTCTGTAAAATGTCACTAAACTTAGATTATCATACACACAACTTTAAAAACTATGAAATTTCATGGTTTTTCGATTACACGACGCATCACACTCCTCCGAGACATACACCCCACTCTTGTTGTATTCTTCCGCACATTCACTAGCAACCGTTACTCCCTTCCGACGCACAGACCCTTCACGTCATGGCCGTCAGCATCGCTTTGGCCAACTACCGCAAACCATCGTATTCGCACGCAAGTTCTTCGCAAAAATATTTTTCCTTTCATGTAAAAATTCTATATTTTTTCACCATTCCCCATTATTTTGCATGCTTAAAACATTGTACGTAGCACTTTTTCCACACAGTTAAATTATTTCGTCGGAATAATTTAGGACGCTAAAGTACACATTTACCAATTTTTCTGTGACTCACTTTTAAATGTGGAAAAAACAATGACTACTGTTTAACTGTTGTAAGCTTACTAATAATAATTGGGCTCTCAAAATAGCTAATTTCAGTGAGAATTCTGAAAAATGTGTGACCAGTGTTAAAATATGTCATTAAAGAATGTGATAAATTTGCATATAATAATTGGAATATTTCAATTACAAGGTCGTGGTAGTACATTAATCAAAGTAAACAGTTTACTTCTTTAGAGATGGACTAGCAACAAATATTACTTGTGCAATGTAGCCAACTTCATTAGAGAATGTAAAAAACTGAAGTTCCTCCCTAGTGGGATAAAAAGATCTATTGTTAGTGGTGGAATCCTCTCGTGCATGTGTCAGCACTGACAATTGTATGTATCTCTACATCAAAAGTGGATCAGTGACAATGCTTCAATTGTTATTGAAATTCTATTGCCTATAGTTGTGCCCAATCCCAGTGGAACCATATTGTTGGCAGACTTTATTTGGCTCTAATGTTTATGGTTTTTATTCTGTACAGGGCATTTGCAATCCTCAACCTTCACAGTGTCCCAATCATTACCATTTCCATATCTGCCTTGTTCCAGCTGGTATTCGCATCTCCACCAGAACCATATGAAAGAAGTTATACATCTCCATGTTAGCCATTGTCATTTTACCCACCAGTTTTTGTTGTGTAACAACACCACTGTGTGCAAGACATGTACATGATGCCCCTGAAATCCTGGATAGTCTTTTAAACTGTGTGTCTTTTGTGTTCTTTATTACATTGTACCAGTGTTGTGCAAGTGTTTTTTTGTGTGTGTGTGTGTGTTTTGTTTGTTTGTTTGTTTGTGTTTACCATTTTCACTATTTCTTGGCATGTATCTTGTAGACCCCTCCTCCCATTTTTGTTTACATTGAAAATTGCGGTGCTTGTGCTTTTAGGCTTATTTAAGCCCTAGTACCAATATACTGTAAACCAATCACGTGGATCTGTGCACTATGTTCACAGGTATTTTTTTTCAACTCTGTGTATAAGCTTTGACAGCAACTAAACAGAACTGCAATATTTTCTCAATATACACAGACAAGGATTCTTTCAGTTCATATCAAAATTTTGGAGGACTACTGATTTCCGTGTTCAAATTTAGGAGGGCATATGTGCCACTGTTGAAGAGCTTTCTTGTCTTGCTTTGGGGTTTAACAGCTCAGGTAATCAACTGAGACTAACAGCAAGCACCCATCACTAACATAGGGTCGTAAACTCCAAGGAATCAGCAGGACCAGGGCTATCAGAGTTTAAGGATTATTTAGAATATATCATCATCATCATCATCATTGTCAACCATTATCAATCCACTGCTGGATGAAGGTCTCCCCAAGTTTCCTCCACAACGGTCTGTCTTGTGCCAGTCTCCTCCATGTCACCCCTGCATACTTTCGAATTTCATCCACCCATCTCCCATGTGGTCTTCTTCTGGGTCTTTTCCTGTCCCTTGGAATTCAATCTAAAATTTCGGCTGTCCATCGATGATCTGTCCTTCTGGCAGTATGTCCAGCCCATTGCCATTTCAGGGATTTAACTCTGATCATGATGTCTTCCACTCTTGTCATTTTTCGGATCCACGAGTTCCTCTTCTTATCTCTCCTGGTTACACCAAGTATGCACCTCTCCATGCTCCTTTGAGTTGTCTGCAGCCTTTGTATGTCTCTTTTAGTTAAGGTCCACGTCTCTGCACCATACGTAAGCACTGGAAGGATGCATTGATCAGACACTTTTCTTTTAAGACATAATGGCATATTGCTCTTAAAAATTATGCTGTTTCTTCCAAAAGCTCTCCAGGCAAGTTTTGTACGCCGATTAATTTCTTCATCAATGTGACCCTCACTTGATATCTGCTGTCCAAGATAAACGTACGTGTCTGTTATCTCCAGCTTTTCTCCATCAATCGATAAATCTTCATTTCTTGTAAAAGCATTGAACATCACTTTTGTCTTCTGAAAGTTCATTTTTAACCCCACTTCTTTACTCTTGTCAGCAAGTTCCTGGATCATACTCTGCAGCTCTGATGGGCTAGTTGCAAAAATGACTACGTCATCAGCAAAACGAAGGTGGGTTAGATAATCTCCATTAATCTTTATCCCCTTGTTTTCCCAGCTCAGTGACTGAAAAACACCCTCCAATGTGGCATTAAAGAGCTTCGGAGATATGGTGTCACCTTGTCTCACTCCCTTTCCAATTTTTAGGTGTGTAGTATTTTCGAACAGCCTAATCTTTGCACTTGCATTTTCATAGATGTTATTAATAATATTAATGTATGCATCTTCAATACCGCAGGATTTCAGAGCCATTGTAACTGCTGATGGTTTCACGGAATCAAAGGCTTTTTCATAATTGATAAAAGCCATGCACAATGGAAGTTCATATTCCCTCGCTCTTTCAATTAGTTCTCTCAGCACATGGATATGATCTATTGTGCTGTAGCCACTCCTGAATCCAGCTTGTTCTCTCGGTTGAGCCATGTCCAGTGTCACCTTCAAGCGGTGTGAAAGAACTTTAGTGAAGATTTTATAAACCACTGATAGGAGGCTGATAGGTCTGTAGTTCCTGAGATCCTCAATGTCACCTTTTTTTGTGTAGCAAGATCATTGTAGCGTTGTTCCAATCCTCAGGAATTTTCCCTTCATTAAGGCATCGAGTGAAAATTTGGGCGAGTACTGTTTCGATTTCTCCACTTGCTTCTTGTATGATGTCTATAGTAATTCCATCTTCTCCTGGAGCTTTTCCCCGCTTCATGTTCTTGATTGCATGTGCAACTTCTGCTGGAAGGACTGGAAGAACTCTGGTACTGGTACCTTTCATGATGTCTGGAGTACATGTATCATACCTTTCATATAATTTGGAGTAGAAATCTTTCACTCTGGTCAAAATTTCGCCTCTATTTCTTGTTACAGAACCATCTTCTTTTCTCAGTGCCATAATCTGTTTTTTCCCCTTACTGAGATGTCCCTTTGCTATCTTTAGGCTTTGGTTGTTTTCAATTGCTTTCCTTACTAGTTCACAGTTGAATTTCCTTACGTCTTCAGTGATACTTTTTCGTACTGTCTTGCATAGCTCTATATATTCCACTTTGGAAGTCACATCTTCTTTAGTTGTCCTCATCACTCTTCTTTTTTGCATCAACCTTTTGGTTTTTCCTGATAATTTGTTCACATGCAACTTGTTCTTAGACCCAGCTAATTTTGTTGCTGTTTCCATAAGAGCTTTGGTTACTTTTCTGTTAACTTCAGAAATATCCACTTCTTCCGATGTTAGGCCTTCTAAAGCAGAGAATCTGTTCTTCAGTTCCAATTTGAAGGTATTATGGTGTTTTTTAAGGTTGGTTATGTCAATAGATTTTGTTTGTCTTATGAGCTTGCCACGTTCAAGTTTAGTGTTGAGGTGCATCTTACATCTCACCAATCTATGGTCACTACCTGTGTTGAACTTGTTTAGCACACTGCAGTCTTCTATGACGAATTGATTTTATTATGTGTAACAAAAAATTCGTCATAGAATTCGTCATAGAATATATATATATATATATATATATATATATATAGATTACTCAGCGACGTAAATAAAGAGTAAAGAAGTGGGATTAAAAATGAACTTTCAGAAGACAAAAGTGATGTTCAATGCTTTTACAAGAAATGAAGATTTATCGATTGATGGAGAAAAACTGGAGATAACAGATACGTATGTTTATCTTGGACAGCAGATATCAAGTGAGGGTCACATTGATGAAGAAATTAATCGGCGTACAAAACTTGCCTGGAGAGCTTTTGGAAGAAACAGCATAATTTTCAAGAGCAATATGCCATTATGTCTTAAAAGAAAAGTGTTTGATCAATGCATCCTTCCAGTGCTTACGTATGGTGCAGAGACGTGGACCTTAACTAAAAGAGACATACAAAGGCTGCAGACAACTCAAAGCAGCATGGAGAGGTGCATGCTTGGTATAACCAGGAGAGATAAGAAGAGAAACTCGTGGATCCGAAAAATGACGAGAGTGGAAGACATCATGATCAGGGTTAAATCCCTGAAATGGCAATGGGCTGGACATACTGCCAGAAGGACAGACCATAGATGGACAGCCGAAATTTTAGATTGGATTCCAAGGGACAGGAAAAGACCCAGAAAAAGACCACATGGGAGATGGGTGGATGAAATTCGTAAATATGCGGGAGTGACATGGAGGAGACTGGCACAAGACAGACCGTTGTGGAGGAAACTTGGGGAGACCTTCGTCCAGCAGTGGATTGATAATGGTTGACAATGATGATGATGATGATATATATAGATAGATAGATAGATAGATGACTTACTTTGTCTCAACAACTCTGAAATTTCAAAAAATGATTTTGGAGATGTTTATCCTAGCTGCCTAAAATTAAGTAAAATTAACCAGAATTACAAATAACTTGATTTCTTAGATTTAAACAAAATCCAATGCAGACAACCCTGTTTTTTATTTGCCTTTTTGATAAAAGAAATAACTTCCCTTTTGAAGCTATAAAATATGGTCAAGTTACTTTGTTAAACACTTAAAAGAGGTTAACCCATCATGCATTGATAAGAGAGACTCCTTTCTATGCTCCAGTATTAAACTAAATATTTCCCTTTGCAATATAATTTTTCTAAAACAACAGATGTTCTCACAACCCAAATATTAAGCTTTTGTAAACCTAATAATCTGTATTAAGCTTTCATAGGACAGTTGTTTATAAACTTCAAGTATTAAATTGGATTAGTTTGCTCATCAAAGGTCTCCTTGCAATTGCCATGATCAACAGTCCCTTAAAGCTACTGTAGACACTTCTGTTTAATTTTTGCCAGGGAAAGATAGGAAGCGTAGTTATAAATAAATTTTTGCCAAGTTAGCCAAGTCTATTTCCAAGTGAAAAAAGAGATGGACGGTTGTCCAGTCTGTAAAAAATTCTCAATGTGTGTGAAGTAAACAGTAAACAACACTATTTGTGTGCGAAAGAATCGTAGGTCCGATGAACGTTTTTTTTACGTAAGACGAAAGAGCAGTCCAGACCTGTGTAATGGATAATCGCAGACCATAACCCACGTGACTACCGACAGAACTTTCGGTATGAAAGTCGAACATGTTGACAGGACTTGGAGCTACGAATTTCAATAAGTAACGGAGAGTGCTTTCTCCAAGAAGGTCAGAAAAGGAGGAGGAGAGGGCAACAAACAGCCTCTCTCACCGTGCTTCTGGCGTGACGTCACTTTTTATCAGCTGATTACGCCAATGCGCCCAACCCGAGAATCTCCTGTATATCTCTATGGGGAAATCGCGATTTTGAACGGGTTTTTCGGACCCTTATTCTACCCATACAGTCATGAAAAAAATTGAGGCTGAAATATTCATTCCCATATTTATAAAATTCCAAACAAAAATAGGAAAATGTATGTTGGTATTTCTTTAAAAAATTAAACAAGATAATGTTTTTTTGAGCGGAAGTGCATACTGCGTATGGTTACTTGCATACTGTGCTTGTGCAAGTAGCCATGTTTTAAATATTATCAAAACTCTAATGTTGAGAAATACGAAGTCCGAAATATTCCTTGTATTGCATGCGCTAATCGTAACTGCTTCATGCACAGGAAGTGACGTCACGCTGCCGAACTCTCGCAAACTTGCACCACCTCAGAGAGACGATAAAAACAGCTGATCTGTTTCGGCTTCACTCAAAACGGGTCCTTTGACCTCTTCTTCTTCTAACCCCCCCCTCTTCCTACCTCCATGCTGCTGACCGCCAAAGCGCTTGCGCGACAGCTTCCCACACCTACCTTGTACAAAAAATAATATAATACGTAGGCAAACAGGTCCGAAACGCCGTCTACCAGACGGCCGCCACACATCGAATAATTCCTATGGTTAGGGTTACGGGAGTGCGCGCTACATTTTCTCTCTCTGCTCTTACTCATGGATGTCAACGGTGGTTCTAGCCTCACAGCTAATGGCCGTTACCCGATTATCTACTTCAATTGTCTGGTATCCTCGCATTATTGGGTTAAACCCACCACCCTTCATCTTCCAACTTCTCTTGGAGGCATTCAATTCCCCGACCCTCAAGTACTCTACAAAACGCATCGCTTGATCTCCTTTGTTCGCCTCGTTACTGCTAATGTGCCTTCTGTTCAGTGGCGGCTCGTGGTGTAAAATGCTGGTGAGGCGAACGGTCTTGATGTAAATGTAAAACAGTAAAACGTATGTTATTGAAAAATATATAAATTCGTATAACGTTATACGAATATATATATATATATATATATATCTATCAGTGGCGTAGCAGGGGGGGGTGTCGTGGTTTGCACACCCCTTATTAGGCGAGACAGTTAGCTTTTTCTAAGTACGTTTTATAGATAATTTCCCTATTTAAATTCTTTGATTTTTATATAACTCGGAAAGCAATGTAATTTCTTGATAATAGAAGAGAAAGTAAAGCAAAGCGGCCAAAGAAGTTGCTTTATTAAATTTTTATTAAAACAACTATAATTTATTGCATTTTCTTCATTTTATTAAATTAGCTTCATTTTGTATTAATATTCAAGATGTGCGTACGTACCAATAGGAAAATATTTGTCGAAGCGCCCCCCCCAATTGTTATATGTACTTATACACAGTTATACAGCAGAAGTGCAGAACCCCCCCCTTCAAAAAGTTTCATGTCAAAGGCAGTATCCCCCATTGGATATCTTTGAAGTCCTTTGTTCGAGTCGGCTGAATCATTAAAATCCGCTGAGATTCGGAAGTCTCGTTAAGCCATTGGTCCAGGGTAAGCGGCGCCTTGTTATTAACAGCTGTAAACCCCATCCCTTAGGGCTCCATCCCATGTCATTTAGCCCTTATATACAAATATTATTAAACAGTAATGGAATAAAATTATAGAAATATATGAAACACGGCGTGGGGAGTCTTTCTTCACGAAAAAATCCAAAAATTTTAGGGGAAAAATGTACATATACCTCTCTATATATGTGTGTGTGTAATATACGCTACTTTTGCAACAATATTTTTATGAAAACAATTATTCGATAATTTTACAACAAAGAAAGAAATATTTCACCAGTATTCTTTTATGTAATACACTTGAGCGAAAATACGCAATTTGCGCGGTTTCTTTAGCTAGTCAATGCGTCACTCACATCCCAACGCCAATCGGAGATCCACTACTTAAAAAATTCAAAGTAAATCATTTGAATAGAAATTGTTTTCTCACGAAATGTTTCTTGAGCTTGAATAAAAGTCACAGTTCGATTGGCATATTAGTGAAGGTGCATTTAGCACGGGTCACAAACTGAAGTCCAGGCTCGTGATAACTATGTACAGGAGAAGTCAAGCTAAGGAAGCACATTTCTATATAAAAAAAGTATAAAATAATTTAAACCTGGAATTAAAAACAGGGGAATACGATATTAATTTGCTTTGGTCTCGAACAGAATGCTTTCAGTTTATTTTTTATAAATAAGTTCAATTCTGCGATCCTTTTTGGCTGCAAATTTGTCTATGATCAGATCATAAAATGGTTGAATGGACATTAGATGGTTCAGCAATTCTTTCTCGATTGAAATTTTAGCGAGTGAAGACAAACGATCTTGTGCCGTTGTATTACGGAGGTAAGTCTTAATTCTCTTCAAACAAGAAAAAATTCCTTTCAGCAGAAGAACTTGTTGACGCCAGTGTCAATACAAGAGAAAATAATTTGTAGGCTTCTGGTAACACCTCTTTCAGCTCGTTTTCTTTCATTGTTTTCAAGGTTTTCTGAAAACTGAGTTCCCTGAAGTTGTGATCATTATATAAAAAATCTAATTCGTTTTTTAGTCGTTGTGTGTCTGTGAAAATGTTTGGATAAATTTTTTTGAGAGTGTTAAGGGCACTGGATGGATATGACTCTAAATAACTATGGTATTTTGAGCTGTCAACTAGCTGCAGAAACTCGAGCTTTCCCATATCTTCAAATCTGGTATTTATTTGGACTTTTATATATTCATGAATACACTCAATTAAATCATTCTGTATCGTTTTAGATTGTCCAGAAAATAAGCTTCGTATTTCTTCAAAATGTGCTTTTAATTCTGGGGTGCTCCTACGAAGTAACATTTGGAACATTTCCTTGAAATTACCTTTATTTAATGAGAAAATAGTTTCATCATGTCCTCGAAAAGGCAGTTCTTGCTTGCTTAGAACGACAACTAAATCAATTATATGTTCCATAAAAAGCCTATTTAGTCTGACCTTTTCATTAAACTTGACTTTATGAAGAGCAGCATTTTCTTTGAGCATATCAGAAATAGTGTTTGTTTTTTTCCATTCGTTTTAGACCTACGTGGTTAGTTCTATGCTCTTTAGAGCTTTCGTGCAATTTTGCACTACGAGAAAAGTTTTTTAGATCAAAATAACCCGTTGTATTCCACACATTTTTCTTATTGCTCAAAAGTAAACATGGCCAGCAAAAGAGAGTTTGCTTGTAATAGCATCAGAAAGCCAGGGAAAAATCTCGTACTATGATTTATTGAAAGACCTAAAAAACGATTTGCCGCACTTCTTATCTTTAGATATTGAACTTATTATAGGTGTCGGTCTTCCAGATATGAGAACATCCTTGTTATCATAATCTTTCCAGTGTTTAAAAGGAATTTCTTCCAGAACACAAATCACGTCGCTTGTTGGGCCATTCATATTTTCCAACCAAAATCAAAATATGCTGTTTAGTAACAATAACAAAATGAAAAAAGAAAAACTCAACATTACTATGAACTAGCAAACACCCGCAGAAGAGAAAATTGAAAACACACTACAAAAAGTTAGATTCAAATACACTCTGACGAATAGTTAAAGCTACGTAGAAATCTTCGTACTCCAAAGCGTATAGAGGCGAACGGCGTCATCGCCTGTGAAACCACTTTTCACAAGGGTCATCTGCTCATTTTCCCGCGCCCATTGGTTACACAATCCTTGGGTTCTCCAATAACAGCGGAGATGCGATTCCAGTTTAAGCGAAATGGAGGGTCGCCTCAGAAATTTCCTTTCTCTTACTGGAAGTCCGGCACCTCTTTAGGTAGACCTCGGACCGTGGGGGTGGGGGGGGGGTTCAGTCTGTAGGGCTCTTCTCTGATCCCCAGTTCCCAAAACCGGCTTCTCATCGAGACGATTCAGTCGGTCGCCTCTAAGCGCTTAAAACATGCAGCTGCTTTGCAAAAATAATGATTCATTCCTCTTCTCGAAAGCCTTTCTTTAACCATTCATGAATCACAGTGTGAATTTCAGTGTTTCATTTATCCTGCAAAGTTCTTATATCTTTGTTACTGACAGAAGGTTTTTTTTTTTCTTTCACTTCTCATTCTGCGGAATTTCAGGTGAGGCGGCGCCTCACTTGCCTCATCTGACGGGCCGCCACTGCTTCTGTTTCCTCCACTCTAAATGTTCACTTTTTTTCTTCTCTTTCTCAAGATGGACTCTCACTCTCTTCCCCTGTTCTTCGTGAAGCCCTTTCCCTGTTTCGCTCCCTGCCTCTTCGCCGTGCTGTTCCCTATTCTTCTCTTGATCTGGATGAGCCCTTGTTCTTTTCTTCACTCATCCATCCTTCACATCTCCCCTTCTTCTACCTCCCTCTCTGGCTATCTCATCTTTCGCTCTCTCGTATCCCCCCGATCTTTCCTGGAAGCCCCTTTCTTCTCTGTCCCCCCCCCTTTGCTTGTTGCTGATTACCATCTCTCGTCCTCCTATGTCTCAAATAGTTTTTTCTTCTTAGGCTATCCGAAGACCTTCCTAGGTCTCCAATGTACTGCCTTCAGATGCTATTTCTTGCCCTCTGGTGTCCACTCTGCTGTTTGCGAGTTGGATTCTCCTTCTGTCATTGTAAATAGCATCAACAATTGTATTTAAATGCGTACTTGGTATACACTTAAAAAAAACATATTAAAACTGTATTTCCGGAAATATGGAACTGAATATACAAAACATCTGCATAGAATTACAAGAATTTCTGTTCATATACAGTTCAAATTCTGTCATTGGCTTTTCATTAAAAAAAAAATGGTGATGGGAAACTTGGGCAATTTACTTGACTCTCTTACGCAGAATTTTAAAGAAAAAAGTGTGTAACATATTGCTTAGGAATATTTTACCTAATTTTTCCATTTAAACACACATTCATACATCCTTTTAGTAAATTAAGACATTTAGTGGATACTTTTATTATTATTATTATTAGAGGATCCTTTAAAAATTGTCATTTTCTCCTAATTCCACTCCACACAGAGCAGACACCCAACTGAGAGGGTGGGAGCCTGCACTAGTGTTTCCGCTTGTTAAACGAAGTATACATTTTATTTAGAAACGACCTTTTTGAACACTCTACATATACTTAGTAAAAGGTTCTTGTTAAAGGCATATCAGATAAAAAGAATGGCAAAAATTTGAGTAAACAAAATAACTTTTTTTTTTTAAACATGAAAGAATAGGAAAGTTGTGTTACACAATATTAGTACAGGAAATACCAAAGATAAGATGGAAATACAGCAAGTTTTTCTTTAATTATATTTTTACAAATTCATTTTTTTTTTTTTTTATGTTCGGTATTCTATTACGGTTAGATATTTCAGTGAATACATTATAGTATTATTCAGTAAATTATTGAAATCCTGTTGATATGGTCCAAATTGATTTTATAATTATATTTTAATGTTTCCAACAAAATACTGACACCATATCGGGAACAAAACGAAGGAATTCCACTGAGGCTTGCATAAAATATACGACACCTTGAAATTTTTCATTTTAAGTAAAATAGATGAAGAGGCACCTCACCTTAAAAGCCGCCACTGAAGTTCTCCCTGATCAACTTTCAACTGGAGTGATGTTGAAACCTGTAACGGGAATGGAAACTTATACAAACATTTAAAAGCTTTGACAAGTGACAAAAATCACATGCATTGATATTCCATTTAAAACATCTTACAAGAATATAAGGAATTTCAAAATTGCTTTATTGAATCGAAATATTTGGTATCGGAGATAAAAAGAAAAAGAGATGCCAACAGCACGCGGTGTTCCCAGGTGGTCACCCTCCCAGGTACTGACCGCGCCCGAAGCTGCTTAACTTCGGTGATCGGACGAGAACCGGTGTTCTCAGCTTGGTATGGCCGTTGGCCCTGAAATTTATCTATTTTTTGGTAAAAGTTCCAAATAATGTCCAGAAATAGTTTTCTGAAACGACGATAGATGGCGACACGTTATGGTCGTCGGTCCCCCTCCCCGCGGTTTTCTCTCTCGGTGTCGGGGCGGGCCCAGGGCGGGAGACTATGGCGGGCGCGTGCGTAGCACGCGCCCGCCCGTGCAGGTGGGGGCCCTCGCCCCGACACCGAGAGAGAAAACCGCGGGGAGGGGGACCGACGAACGGACGGACCCACCCGGCGAAAAACCGCCGAAACGGCCTTTGGATCGCTCCCCTCAGCACCACACCAGTACCCACACACGTTTTGTTAGCGCCCCTCTGCACTACAAGGTATCGGACTGCCAGCTTTGTTCACCTTCCAAACAGCTGGCCCATCCCAGTGTTGACAGACTCCTGCACGCTCCTCTGAAAGGCAACTTCGTGCATCCGTACCAATGATGGCTGCTGTCCAGGTCGAAGCAAACGCCCGTTCCATTAAGTACCAGCAAAACCTTTTGCCTCTACGCTATTAGAAACGCAGTCAAATTGTCCAGAGCTTTGGTTTCTCTCTTTTGATCAGCTGCTGTTGTCTTTTAAGTTCTCTACATGAGTCAATTTCCATAATACTGTGGTGCATTATTTATTAAATCTGCAGTGAAACCTGCTAGGCAAAATTTAGGAAAGACATTGCATACACCAGCAGAGGCTTTAAAATAATTTTCTGTGTCCAATAAAATGCCTCGATTGTTTTTTTTTTTTTTGTTTTTTTTCCCTCTCTCTCTTCCCCCCATATTTTCTTGAGGTATATTGTTGTCCTCTTGATTCAATCGTCAAGGTGTTGGTACTGTTCGGTCGGAGATTATCACATGTTTTTCAAAATTTCTTCAGGTTATTTACCTGTTAATTTTCTCAGATCTTTGAATGAGCTCATTTTTCATTGTTTTTTTTCCAAGTTTTTTGAAAAAAAATTCAGGGATGTTTTTGTTCTTTATTTGGCAGTTTGTTAGCTGCTAACTTGTTTCTTTTATTCGGGTTTCTAGAGTTGTTATTTTTTACAAAAAACGTCCCACACTCGCAGAACTGCCGTGTAGTGTGTTTCAGGTCAGGTGACCTAGCTGACCAAGGAAGCGAGGTAACGTCGGTGGAGTGTTCATCCAACCATTCGGGAGCGATGGCACGGTGCATTGTCCATCGCTTCATGTGGTTTGCGCCGTACTCGTATCCTGCCATCCGCATGTACCAACGTGAATCTCGACTCGTCAGTCCAGGCAACATTTCCCCACATGTCTAGGCTCCAGTGGCGATGTTCCCGTGCCCATGCTAATCTTTTTGCACCCTGTGTTTTGCAGTCAGCAGCGGTACCCTCGTGGGACGATGGCTTCTGTACCCCATAGCAAGGAGATGGTGTGGCAGCTTACACGTTTTTGTGCACCAGCGTTAAATTGCAGAGTGATTTCTTGCACTGTGGCCTGTCCATCCGCTGTTACAATGCGAACTAGCCGACGATCACCCCGCTCATCCACACGCTGTTGTCCACGGCAGTTGGCCCTTGCAGGGATGGTTTTGCGGGATTCGAGATGTACTAACGGTGCATCCGTGACGCAGTGGCTCGTGAAAATCCCAGTGCCTGGGTGATTTCCGAGATGGAGTGACCCATTCGTCGGAACCCGACAATTTGCCCACGATCAAATGCGCTTAGATCCTTCGTCCTACCCATACTGCGTCTGATTCTCCGTCGCATGACCATGACTCCTTATATTGTCGGATCGCTGCATACGTCATGTTGTTTCCATTTACAGGGCCGCCCACAGCGCCACATTTGCATAACACCAGCCGTCTATTTCAATAGTTCTTCAGTGTATTTTTGCCCCTGCAGTGAAACCTAATGAGTACACCACTTGGGGGGGGGGCAGACTTTAGGAGAGGTCTTACTTGCACCACCCATAGAAAACTTACCAGTCCCGCTATCATCAATCTCTGCATCGCATAAAATGCATTTATTGCTACTTATATTTACAGTCTACCTCATGGTTCACTACAACAACAACAACAAAAAAACACTGTTGTTGATCTACCTGGAAGCAGTCGGCATTGTGCAATACATGAAAAGAATCTTTTGTACTCGCCGTGCCTTTTCTAAAGTCAAACTCCCTTCTCGTGAAGCTAGTGAAAAATGTCGCAAGCAATACTTTGCCCTAGTTCATATTCTGATGTTTGCAAATAGACCTTTCTTATCTAGCTGAGAATCCTGGAGAAATGCAGACAATCTTTTCAGCTGTAACACTTTCCTCTGTACAACTCTATGACTTATCACCAATCAGAGTCTGCCCCCCCCCCCAAGGTGTCAAGTTAATTTTAATACAGTCAAACCCCTATTGAACGGACTGCGATTTAACGGATCCCACGATTTTGTGTACATTTTTTCTGGTCCCGACAGAACCACATTGAAATTAATGATTGACGTTTCCCGATTTAACAATCGCATTTCCTCAATTTAGCAAACTTCTTTTTTTTTTTTAAACCGCAAAATTATTTTAACCAGCACATTTCAGTTAAAAGTTAGCCCAAATACAATCCCTTGGTGATGTTTTTGATTAACAGATCGGACTAAATGCATCAGATTCTAAAGAAGATGAACTGAAAGTTGGCTACTTTAGTGATGCTGGTAACAGTATAGAATGTGCTAAAAGATAATTGATGCCCGTCGATATTTATGATGATGTTTTTCATGCACTTCAAAAAATTCTGGTTGCAATTTATAAAGCTAAACATTCAGAAAAAAAACATAAGCCATCTTCTCTGAAGCATTACTTTTCTTCAGTGTAAAAAGGTAATCAACATGTATTCTGTTTTTAAAAGTTAATTAGTACTAATTGATATTCTGTTTCGTGCAGTTTAGGATTACTGAACTCACTCTTTAAGAAACTAAATGCTCGGGGGAAAAAAGTCAGCTATTGTATTTTTCTCGAAGTTTTAAAGTACGCTTAAATTTTGATGCTGCGTATTGAAGTCTAATATCTACGAGTTATGTATTTAATATTCAAAGTAAATGTGTATGTATTATAACATTTTTGATAATATATTTGCAATTAAAAGTACTATACCTAATTTAAATTTCACTGAAAAAAGAGAACTTGGCTGTTTACGTATTCTGTTATGAACACTAGCTTAATTTGAATGTTTCATTCAAAAGTCTTCCTCGATTTAGCCAATTCCAGGATTTTTCGTACAACACTGTTGGTCCCTTGAAGTTCGTTCAATCAAGGTTTGACTGTACATCAAAATAGAACAAACATGCCTTTTCTAGTAATCACTTTTTCAAAGACAAATGACACTTGCAAAAACATTCCTCCTCCTGTGTACTTGCAGAATATCTTGAAGAAATAACATCTCTCTTACTTCTTACAATCCTTGCCCCCCCTCCCAGCACAGACTCGTAAGCACTCCTCTTGAGTACCAGACTGCCTGTTTCATTTACCTTCCGAAAGACGTTCGACGTCCCAGTGTTGACGGACTTCTCGAAAAAGGCAGCTTCACACACCAATGCCAGCTGTCCAAGTTGAGGCAAACTCTCGTTCCGCGAAACACTAGACAAACCTCTTGGCTCCTTGACGCTGTACACACTTAGAAACACCTCCCCATTTCGCCACAGTTTTGGTTACTCTCTCTCCCCTTTCTTGAGCACACATTTATAAAGGTCCTTTTAAGGGCCACCAGCAACCTATGCTGTCTTCGCAAGCCTCCCAGTTTCTACACATGTCTGTTTCCACAATATTGTGATGCATTATTTATTACATCTTCAGTGAAACCTACTAGATTTTAGGAAAAAGATTTCAGACACCAGCAGAGGCTTCTAAGAAACATCACTTTCAGTGCCACAGTTTACAAAAAAAATGCCTTGTTTTTGTTTGAAGGGGAAGGGGGGGATTCATATTTCGTTAAGGTATGCTCTTTCCAGTGAGCATCGAAAAGCACAGAAGGAAGCAGTTGGAGTTACATTTTCCTGCGTGTTATAATTTGTTTCTTGAAGCTCACCCAAGTTTGCTTTAAGCCAATTAATTTTTTTTTTTGAGGTTAAGCAATTTTTACTCTTTAGAAAAGTGTTTTGATACCACACCTATCCCTAACCTACCCACAAAACCTTTTGCCATTGGATAGGTTCTGTGCGTTTTGTCATCTAGATGACTTGCACGGTTTGATCACATTTCCCCCTGCTTTAGTTTTTAGTGCAGGGGAATAACGGGCATTTTGAGTTTTATGCATCTGTTCAAGGAATGCTGCTCATATATGTGAATTATTTATTATGACGGAAGAACAAGTTTTCCTCGTGAATATGAAACTGTCTTCCTAGCAGAATAAAAGCAAGAAAAATTGTTCGACGATAGATGGCGACACATTATTTGTGCAGCGTTGCGTTACGTTGTGAAAGTGGCAAAGGAAGTGATTAATATGGATTAAAGGTGGCCCTTAAATGGACCTTTATAAATGTACGTTGTGGCATATGTGTGAAATATTTATTATGACGGAAGAATAAGTTTTCCTCATGAATACGAAACTGTCTTCCTAGCAGAATAAATGGAAGAAAAGTTTTATCTGCCAGGGATTATTCATACTTAATAAACTAATTTTAAAATCTATTACTGCATATAATTTGAAAGAATAACAAAGCACTTTATCTCATCAAATTTTCTAACCTAACACTTCTATGGTTCAGTAAACACTGTATGTTATTCTGAAGCAAATGAACAATTAATACAACACTCCCTCTAACTGATACATGCATACTAAATTTTCTTACCTTATTTTTTCTCTCTGACTACAGACCTGCGTGAACTGTTTTTTTTTTTTTTCAAATTGTCTTGTAAAAGATAAAAAAGGAGAACATAGCACAGGATAGGCACTGAAATAGTGGTAAACAAGCTTTGTTTTCCTTCCTGCAATTATGATTTAGTCAAATGCTAGCTTTAATATGCAGTGAATGTCAACAAACTGTTCTGTAATCAAATGATGTTTTGACCCACTCAACACGGAATACATCGATCCCCATATGAGATTTTAGGATGTTTCTCTCAATAGCTAATCTGAGAATGTGCTGAGTTGTTTTCATTAGTACACCTTGTATGCAACAATTGTGTAGCAACATTTGACGAAATTGAAATTCACTTCGTCAAGCTGTTACCCTTTGGTGCCTTGTATTCAACGACTGTATGCTGTAAGCAAGCACAGAAAAGCTGTGTTTATCCCAACCATAACAAACTAAATGGGTGAAAAAAAACCCAGAAAAGTCACTTCACCCAGCTGTATCAAATAAAATGAGAATTGTGTGACACTTTGACATGAACACATCTTCCATTTGAAATTGTTCTGGTTGTTATACAACACAAAATTCACTTCACCCAGCTGTGATCGAATCAAATGAGAATTGCTTGACCACCTGGCATTTTGACATGAGCACACGTTCCATTTGAAATTTGATTGTTAACACATTGACACCTTGATATAGTGCAGTGGCTTAGCGTTACTTAATAACCATGTCACATGGGTTTACAAACCTGACATACTGGATTATTAAACCAAAGAATCTTGCACGTCACATAAGAATTAGCTTTCAGGGGTCACAATTGCTGTGTATTTCTAGGTTTTAAGGGAGACGAACTTTGAAATATTCAATGAACGTTGTTGATACACTGTCCAGAGAAGCGGAGAAAGTTTCCATGTTTTTTGCCATGTTTCTGGCAATTTAATTCAAAATATGATTAAAATTTTTTAATCTATAATTCATATTATTTTCCAACTAGTGTCTTTCACCAAATTAAAAAAAAAAAGAAAAAAAGAAGTAGGATAATTTATATAATCTTTCCAAAAGACCTGGAGCATTCAAAAGATGTTAGCACAGAGAGGCTTGGAAGTATCCCATGTTTTTCGAAAACCTTAATAGCAAACAATCCTTAGGCTCCAAATGTGACTATTTGGATGTCGAACATGTGTTTCTAGGTTTGAATTTTTGAACATGGAATCCAAATACATATGTTGTAATAGAATAGTCAGAGATACAAGCACCATACCATTTGGCCACCAGAATGGCATCGGAGAGTTTGCTTAAAATGTAATTGTGTGGTTTTCCTTTCTTCTAGCAAAAAAAAAAAAAAAAAAGACTTTGGGCAGCAACAGACTACGTTCTATTTTTCACTGCTCCACATTTTCTGTGGTTGATCGACAAGTCAAATTTCCTGTGCTACTACACGGAAATAAGTCAATTAATTACATGAAAGCTTCATACGAATTTGAGTGATCAACAGTAAAATTTAGTTTCAAAATTTAAACGTTGGTGTGGCAGATACACTTTTTTTGAGGAGCTCTTAATCTTAGAGAACAGCTTAGTGATGTGTAGGTATCATTTGCTCATATTAGTTGTAGTTGCACCCATGTGGCCTGTATTAGATATTACATGAGATCAACATATCTTAGTTAAGTGAGACACTGAAATAGGATACGTTTCTTATTATACAAGGATTAAAAAAACATCTAAAATGTTCAATGTACAGCTTCTTGTTCAGAAAAAAATTTGCTTGCCCAAGTGCAGATGCCCACAAAAAAAAATTTTTTTTTTTGATGCAAAAATCAGAAGCCTCACTTTTTAGGTTAAAAAGCATCAATAAACTTTTTTAATCAACTCAATATTCCTGTCACCAAATGTAAATAACATTTGGAGAAACACATGTTGCTCTAATGTTCAAAGCTACATCACACAACAGAAGCTATATATTTCTGACCACAACACTAATCACCATTCGAATTACCCAATGATCCGCTGGCCAGTAAAACTTCCATCGGACCTATTGATTTTACTGGCTCCAATGTCCAGTAAATCCCCCCCCCCAATTTGTCACATGTTTAAAAATGAATTTCTAATTCTTGTACTTTGGCATATGGTTTTCCTTTTAGGCTGCAAACTAGTGATAGGTTAATGAAGTGGTATTGGATAACAGCTATTTATTTTGTGAAACTCCTCCAAAGACATTGCTCTTTCCACGTTTTAACACACAGCAACCGAAAAATTGTTATTCGGTCACCGCTGGGGAATTGAATCCCGGATATCTCGATAACCAGCCGAGCGCGTCAGCCTTGTTCCCTTACTTAAAAACAGTGTTGTATGCTCCATTCGATCTCTCGTGACCCCCGATCTTTCCTTGAAGCCCCTTTCTTCTCTGTTCCCTGATCCCTCCCCCTTGCTTGTTGCTGATTCATGTATATCACATTTTTTGGTTACGAGAGAGCGAGCAGAGCATACATCACTGTTTTTAAGTAGTGCTTCAAAAGATTACTTTTTCAAGCACATCGTTTGAAGCACACATCACATTGATGAGGATTTTCACCAATGTAATGTATGCTACAAACAATTTTCTTGGAAAAGTCTTCTTTCACAGCCCATCCTCCTTTACATAGGTGAAAAGCCTCATCAATGTGATGTGTGCTCCAAAAAGTTATCTTTTGAAGCGTTAACTCCTTTTTGCTCTAAACGATTTTTTGGGGGGAAAAGCCTCACCAATGCGATGTTTGCTCTAAATGATTTTTTGGAAAAAGTGAACATTTGAAGCATTCACTCATTCACACGGGGGAAAGACCTCGCCAATGTGATGTGTGCTCCAAATAATTTGCTCGAAAAAGTGATCTTTAGCAGTATTTACTCATTCAGAGGGAGAAAAACCTCACCAATGGGATGTATGCTCCAAACAATTTTCTTGGAAAATTCTTTCACAGCCCATCCTCCTTTACATTGGTGAAAAGTCTCATCAATGTGATGTGTGCTCTAACCCATTTGCTCAGAAAAGTAATCTTTTAAGGCATATGCTTGTTCATTCAGGTGAAAAGCCTTAACAATGGGATGTATGTTCCAAGCAATTTCCTCGAAAAAGTAATTTTTAATGGCATGTGCTTGTTCACAAGTGAAAAGGCAACATCATAATATATCTAAAATAAAGTAATATTAAGGTCTGACAGTTAACATTAATTTGCGCACACTATCATATTCTCTTCATTTGAGCAGAGCAGATCTCTGTAAAATGTCACTAAACTTAGATTATCATACACACAACTTTAAAAACTATGAAATTTCATGGTTTTTCGATTACACGACGCATCACACTCCTCCGAGACATACACCCCACTCTTGTTGTATTCTTCCGCACATTCACTAGCAACCGTTACTCCCTTCCGACGCACAGACCCTTCACGTCATGGCCGTCAGCATCGCTTTGGCCAACTACCGCAAACCATCGTATTCGCACGCAAGTTCTTCGCAAAAATATTTTTCCTTTCATGTAAAAATTCTATATTTTTTCACCATTCCCCATTATTTTGCATGCTTAAAACATTGTACGTAGCACTTTTTCCACACAGTTAAATTATTTCGTCGGAATAATTTAGGACGCTAAAGTACACATTTACCAATTTTTCTGTGACTCACTTTTAAATGTGGAAAAAACAATGACTACTGTTTAACTGTTGTAAGCTTACTAATAATAATTGGGCTCTCAAAATAGCTAATTTCAGTGAGAATTCTGAAAAATGTGTGACCAGTGTTAAAATATGTCATTAAAGAATGTGATAAATTTGCATATAATAATTGGAATATTTCAATTACAAGGTCGTGGTAGTACATTAATCAAAGTAAACAGTTTACTTCTTTAGAGATGGACTAGCAACAAATATTACTTGTGCAATGTAGCCAACTTCATTAGAGAATGTAAAAAACTGAAGTTCCTCCCTAGTGGGATAAAAAGATCTATTGTTAGTGGTGGAATCCTCTCGTGCATGTGTCAGCACTGACAATTGTATGTATCTCTACATCAAAAGTGGATCAGTGACAATGCTTCAATTGTTATTGAAATTCTATTGCCTATAGTTGTGCCCAATCCCAGTGGAACCATATTGTTGGCAGACTTTATTTGGCTCTAATGTTTATGGTTTTTATTCTGTACAGGGCATTTGCAATCCTCAACCTTCACAGTGTCCCAATCATTACCATTTCCATATCTGCCTTGTTCCAGCTGGTATTCGCATCTCCACCAGAACCATATGAAAGAAGTTATACATCTCCATGTTAGCCATTGTCATTTTACCCACCAGTTTTTGTTGTGTAACAACACCACTGTGTGCAAGACATGTACATGATGCCCCTGAAATCCTGGATAGTCTTTTAAACTGTGTGTCTTTTGTGTTCTTTATTACATTGTACCAGTGTTGTGCAAGTGTTTTTTTGTGTGTGTGTGTGTGTGTTTTGTTTGTTTGTTTGTTTGTGTTTACCATTTTCACTATTTCTTGGCATGTATCTTGTAGACCCCTCCTCCCATTTTTGTTTACATTGAAAATTGCGGTGTTTGTGCTTTTTAGGCTTATTTAAGCCCTAGTACCAATATACTGTAAACCAATCACGTGGATCTGTGCACTATGTTCACAGGTATTTTTTTTTTCAACTCTGTGTATAAGCTTTGACAGCAACTAAACAGAACTGCAATATTTTCTCAATATACACAGACAAGGATTCTTTCAGTTCATATCAAAATTTTGGAGGACTACTGATTTCCGTGTTCAAATTTAGGAGGGCATATGTGCCACTGTTGAAGAGCTTTCTTGTCTTGCTTTGGGGTTTAACAGCTCAGGTAATCAACTGAGACTAACAGCAAGCACCCATCACTAACATAGGGTCGTAAACTCCAAGGAATCAGCAGGACCAGGGCTATCAGAGTTTAAGGATTATTTA